>OX422217.1:274681858-275881858 GCA_949130495.1 Sambucus nigra
ATAGTTTTACTCGCTTTGTTAATCTAGTTTCAATACACTCGCCTCATTTTAATCACCGCGTGAAATGCGTGCTCGTGTAAGGTCACAGTCGCTGTTTTTGTTTCACCGCAATAATACAAACAAACCTAGATTACAACTACACTTGCGAGGCAAGCACAGCGGTAAGTCGGGTATCGAAAAATCCATAAGGACGAGTTGCTAGAATTTAATTGATTTACTATTCCAAACATAAAAGTGAAAAAGGTGATTACAAACTAAAAAGGAAAAGATGTATAAAAGGAAATGATTAATCTAGGCTAGGGAAAATAAAGCTAGATTAAGAAAGAGAGTAGAAATTATAGGTTGCATCGAATATCCCTCACCCGAGTTAATTTGTATAAAATGGATACATGGGTTGATGAGTTATTACGAGTGCGTCTCATTTCGACAGTTAATTAAATCAGGGGTTGTCACGCCCCTAAATTCTCATAAAAGCCTAATAAGATTTTGGCGTCAACAAATACCTCAAAAATTACGCACACAAGGTCGTAAGCGCGGGACATACATGATATGCCCCATCAAATCTCCTAGGCGTAATAACTAGGACAACGTACCCGAAATAGACCCGTAAACACCATCACCAAAGAAAAGCAATGCACCAACACGAGTGAGTTCCATTCAAACACAACCTAATTTAAATTAGCTAGAAAGCATGATAAAAACGCGATAAAGAAAGCAGTAAATAAACGCGATAAATCTACCTAGAATGCAAGGAAATAAAGCATGTGAATCTAATTAACAAAGCTTGTAAATTAACTACAAAGCAAGAATTAATGAAACACAAGCTATATTAATGGAGATGGAAGATGATAGCATAAATTACAAGAACAAATGGGTGTCAATCCAAGAAGAAATGAAGAAATGAGCTCTCAAACCTCCAAACCCCAAGCTAAACTAACCTAAAATCTATTCTATCTCTTCATATCTGATATTTACAACAAAAATCCTTTATATAGTAAAAGGAATTTAATTAGAAAAGAAAAGAGAAAATAAAATAAAAGCCAAAATATCTGCAGAAAACAGGGGATCGATCGATCGATCCCTTGTGATCGATCGATCGATGGTGAAGATTGAATCCCACTATCTCCCAACTAGTTGAAAATATTGAAGGATCGATCGATCAATCAAGCAGGTCTGCAACTCCTTCCTCCTATTTTGATTGTTTGCGTTTCTCCTCCGCTAAAATCTCCGTAACTTCTTCATTCTGAATCGAAATCGCGCACCGTCTGCGGCTACACGAAGCTTGCAAGGAGGGATACAACTTTCGTGTAGATGTTGGTCTAGGTGCCCAAATTGTGAAAAGACTAAAATGCCCTTGAACGTACGATCACGTACGAAAATCGAGCGAAATGCATCCGAACTTCACATTTAGCATCCAAATACCTATAAAAACTCAATTAACCCCTGCAAAATATGTTATCATAGAAATCCGAGGTTGTCTGTCTAACGAGCATAAATATAGGAAATAAGATACCCGAGGGGGCTAAAATGCGTAGGTTCGAGGGATGAAATATGCAATATTTGCGTATTATCACACCCCCTAACTTACACATTGCTAGTCCCTAGCAATCAAAGAGGATGCAAAAAGAACTACAAGCAAACCAAAAGCAGGAGATAGTACAAAAGTATAGTATAAAAGTAAAAGGCCACTTTCGCGGGCGATTCCATTGCATTTAGCATATGCAATAAGACATTAAACCCCTAGGTTACCCTAGTGGACGAGTGTCGTCTCGTGAGGGTTTTCAGGGATGATACCCACAAACATCACATGGTTTCCTCAAAATACGCCTAAACCAACATGCGACAAGCCCAACAATGGCGAACAAGATTTCATACGCATTATTAGCAAATTGAACGAATTCAAACAAAAGTCCGAAATCATTAACATTATAGAATACACCTCATAGAATTGAAACCTTAAAATCAGGGAGGTGAGCGATCACATGCAAAGTATGATTTGGATAAAACTTAAATAAATCGGATACTAAATAAAGCAAGCATATATTCAATCCTCACGGGCATTACACTCATCAAGTGAATTCACTCGAAATAGGGAGTTAACACACAGAACATGTGGGCATAAAGAGTAAATGTAAATGGAAACTAGGATGCACACATGTCACAAATGAAGAATTCTATATATAAAATGAAAAACTGTAATCTCAATGAAAGATACCGCACATTAAAGGAGGCGAAATGTATCTTCACAGATTATCAAAACTATTATGACTTTTGAATTACATCAACCAAAGATCACATAGGACTAGAATAGGGTTTTAATGTAGGTTAGGCTAAGGTACGAAATGAACGGAATGTATATACGGATTTAAAGTATTCGGAATGAAAACTCGAGAAAATGGAAAAATGCGGGCAATATAAAAACTGGAAAACAAGTTCCAAAACGGCATTAGATATATCATCGGGGAGAGTAATCAAAGATTATTGAACTATATACACAACACTTACAACTTTCTCTTTCTTTTCTTTTCTTTTATTCTTTTTCTCATTTTTTCTTTTGTTTTCTTTTGTTTTATTCTTTCTCATTTTTTTCTCTTTTTCTCATCTTTCTTTTCTTTTCTCACTCTCATATGCCTAAATTGCAACCGACATCACAACAAAAACATTCAATCCCAATCAGCATTCCAAACAAAGGTATGAAAAGTGTATATATGGGCTAAAACTCCAATTTAGAGTTGGTTATGGGAATTTTGGGTTATGAAATGAAAGGCTAATATTTAGGCTCAAAGGGGTTAACGAGGGTAGACATAAGTGGTGAGGTCAATGCTAATATGGGTGATATAACAAAGATGGCCTATGATCATTTCCAAAAGTTTACGCAATTTTTGAGTCAAAATAATAAATGAAAATCATGCTCAAGTAACACATTTCATATATGAACTCAATTAATGAACGGTCAAATGAAAGAATAGAGAGATTACCAATGAATTCAACATTTTTAATGAGAAAAGAATAGTGTTTAAGACTCACAAATGATGAAAGGTACAAAGCTTACTCGGTGTAAGTATATACAATGCAACAAAAGATTATCGATTTATAAAAATCTTAAACCAAATCAATAGAATGATAAAAGTTCATGTGCTCATGGGATTAAAGTTTAATTCATGAAGTTATTGATAATATCAATAAGTGAGACTAAAGTCTAATAACTTCTAAAATCGAGAACATGCATCGTTGGGTTGTCTATTGGATCGGGCAATTATTGACATTTATCATCGAAAACAAGCGCAAAATGCCCAACAAAGCAGAAAAAAGAAAGAAAATCTTTTTGAATTTTTTGAATTTTCTAATAAAAGCATACTAAGTAACTAACATGTGAGCAAAAACATGGACTATCCCAATGTAAATTAAGAACCAAGTCAAAGAGAGGAAAAGAGCGATATTACCCAAAATTGGAGCGATCCCCAAAAGCACAAGTCCAAAGAATCCACAAAAACAAGTTAGTACCGAGCATAGCAAAAACTAATAACAAAAGGTTAACTAATTACGCTAGACTAAATTGCAAAGGAAAGAAAAAATAAAGAAAGAAAGAATAAAAAGCTAACTATATACAACCTACTATTTAGGCTTCACACTAACTGTACACTATAAGTCGAAATAGCTAAGGGTCCACCACGAAAACGATTTGACTTTGGAGGGTGACCGGTGTACCCTCACATACAAGAATGCCTTCCGAAAAATATGAACTCCATTTGAAAAACGGAAGGCATATGTAAGGTGGAAGAAATGAACCATCACAAATTAAAAGTTTTGGAGGGACGATGGGGGGTTTGGATTGAAGGGGTGACAAAAACATGTGGGGATCGAGAAAAGCCAAATATCCGCCCAAGGATTTTGAAATTGGAATGGGAGGTGGCGCACACAAAGGCAAAGATACGATCGTGGAGGGCGACTCGAGAAAGTACTCCTCGTTGGAGAAAAGGTTTAAAACATTAAAGTTTGAAACCCAATCATCGGGTACTTGTGACGGTGTGATAACAGAGAATGAAAATGGGGAGGAAACAAATTCAAACTCATGAGATGAATCATTATCGCATGAAAATTGAGTTTCGAAGGAAATAATATCATTTTCAATTAAATGTTCTTCTTTGGGGTCCAAAGAAGAAATCATTTCATTGCAAATAGATATTACGTCATTTTTATCCTTACTTTCAATATCTATTACGGAATGGGCCAAGTGAAAAATGGTTTGTTCCAAAGTAGGCACAAATTCCTCATTTGGTTCAAAACATTCCTCGACTTCAAAAGTCTCGGAAGCAAAATCGTCGTCGGATTCAAATAATAAATCCAATTCATGTTCCCACAAATGATTTTCTCCCCGATAAGGATTTTCAATTTTATCATTTTCAAGCATATGCAAGCCCTCACCGAATGTCATAGGATGAGAAGCGAATACGTGAAAATGAGAACTTTAAAAATTACCATCGGACTAAAAAGAAAACTCATTATTATAGGAATTTTGAAAACTATTGCAATTCATTTCAATATTCCTATTATAAGGAGGCAAAGTCCCAAAATCATTATCTTCTTAGGTTGATATATTTCAAAAGTCATAATAGTTTTGATAATCTGTGAAAGTACATCTCACCTCCTTTAATGTGCGGTATCTTTCATTGAGATTATAGTTTTTCAGTTTATATATAGCGTTCTTCATTTGTGATATGTGTGCGGCCTAGTTTCCATTTACATTTACTCTTTACGCCCACATGTTTCGTGTGTTAACTCCCTGTTTCGAGTGAATTCACTTGATGAGTGTAATGCCCGTGAGGATTGAATGCACGCTTGCTTTAATGTTTATTCGATTTATTTAAGTTTTTGCCAAATCACACTTTGCATGTGCTCGCTCCCCTCCCACATTTTAAGGTTTCAATTCTATGAGGTGCATTCTATAATGTTAATGATTTCGCACTTTTGTTTGAAATCGTTCAGTGTGATAATAATGTGTATGAAATCTTGTTCGCTATTGTTGGGCTTGTCACATGTTGGTTTGGGCATATTTTGAGGAAACCATGTGATGTTTGTGGGTATCATTCCTGAAAACTCTCACGAGACGACACTCGTCCACTAGGGTAACCTAAGGGTTTAACGGCTTATTGCATACGCTAAATGCAATCGCACTCCATACAAAAGTGGCATTTATATTTCGATGCATATATACGTCTTGTACCACCCTCTGTGGACTGGTTTTATTTGTTTCATTACTAGGGACTAGCAATGTTTAAGTTAGGGGGTGTGATTCGTATCAAATATTACATATTTTAGCCCCTTATATTTTTGCATTCTAGTACTTTTACAGTCCGTAATGTCTATATTTATGTTCATTAACTAGAAAACCTTGGATTTGGATATATACATGCTTTGTAGGGGTTAATTGTGCTTTTGTAGTTATTGGAACGCTAAAAGTGAGGATCAGTTGCATTTCGGGGAAGTTCTATCACTGGACGCAACTTCAAGGGCAATTTAGTCAATTCACATTTCTTCTCCAGCTCATGGAAATTCCACGGATACGTATTTTATTGAGTTATAAGCGCATGGCCACAAACGGTGCATCATTTGGAGTTCGGACGAAGAAGATGTGGTCGTTTCGGTTAATGGACTTTTCCCCCTCTTCATTGACCAAGGGTTGCCAAAAACAGAGTGCCGATCGACCGGGATTGGGCCCCCGGTCGACCGTGGTTTTGAATTAAGCCTATGAATTGAGACAATGGGCTGGAACCTATTCGATCGATCGATCGATGGTCTTTGATCGATCGATCGATCATACCAGATATTTGGCAATTCGTTCCTTTTCTTTTCTTTTTCCTTTATTTCTTTTGTAACTTACTATATAAAGAATTTTTTGTGTAAATATCAAAAATATTAGATTTTAGAGAGTTTTAGGTTAAAGTTTGGGGATTTTAGAGTTCTTCTTCTTCCTCTCTTGGTTTGACACCCTTTAGGGTTTGTAATTGGTACTTTCATATTCCCTCTCCATTAATATAGTTGTATATACTTAATTCTTGCTTTCTAATTAGGTTTTCATGCTTTATTTACATGCTTTGATTTCCTTTCTTTCTAGTGTAGAATTATAGCGTTTATTTACCGCACTTTCCTTTACTGAGTTTTTTTCATGCTTTCTAGCTAAATTAGTCTAGGTTGCATTTGAATGGAACTCACTCGGGTTGACGTGTTGCTTTGCTTTGGTGATGGTGTTTACGGGTCTATTTCGGGTGCGTTATCCTCGTTATTGTGCCTAGGAGATTTGACGGAGCATATCATGTATGTTTCGTGCTTACAACCTTGCGTGTGTAATTTTTGGTGTATTTGTTGATGCCAAAATATTATTAGGCTTTATGCGGATTTAAGGGCGTGACAACCCTTGATTCAATTAACTGTCGAAACAAGACACATTTGTAATAACTCGTCGACCCATGTGACCATTTTATACTAATTAACTCGGGTGAGGGATATTCGACGCAACTTATAGTTTTTACCACTTTTGTTAATCTAGTTTAATTTACACTCGCCTAGATTAATATTTGTAATTTATCTTTTACACTTTTATTTAGGAGTATTAAATCCTATAAATTCTAGCAACACATCTCTGTGGATTTTCGATATCCGGACTTGGCCGCTATACTCACCCGTTGAGTGTAGTCATAATTTTAGGTTGTTGTATAGTTCAGGTGAGCCGAATTCAAATCGACCAGTGCATAGGTGACTCTCGCGTCGCAGCAAAACCCTACCTATCAGATTTATTTGGAATTAATTGAATAATTTGAAATTAATCCCGATTTAAATATTACTTGAGAATATAGTAATATATGATATATGTTGAATATTACTTAGTGAATCAAAGTAATATGTGGTTATGACTTTACTTATGATTAATTTTAGAAGTTGTCGCGAATAGTTAACACTGTAATTTTGGTGAATAAGTCAGATGCATGTGAAAGAAGTGTTGGGACTGAATTAATATCAAATGAAAAGAGGAATATTGACATGTCATCCAAATGGTCGTTTTGAGTGCGCCAAAGTGTTCGGAAGTGTTTTTGTAGTAAAAAAAAGTCTACTCGAATGTTGATATAGGGTCTGAGGGCACTTTGGAGCCGAATAGTCACTCCGGAGGGGTAATATGGTCATTTGTTTTAGAAGCTGAATAGTATGCACGAATTTGGGAAATTATTTATAACTCTAAAGGGTTTAGATTATTGTTTCATTCTACAAACTTAGAGATAAATAAATTGAGAGAGAGTGAGGAGTTTCTCTGGGGAAAAGGAAGAGTCTATGTGGGAGAACCAAGAGCCAAAAGTCACCACCACCGAAAGTTGATCGGAGATGAGAAGATCCACTAGTGGACACACATCCCCAAAGGATCAGACCTTCAGTAGAGGCAAGTGATTTAATTTTTGCAATCTAGTTAGTATAATGTCCATGTTAGGATAGTTAGAAATGAGGAGAAGTTACATATTTTGGAGATAACCTAGTTAGATGTTAATTCATTTCTGAGAAGTAGAAATATGTAGGATTAATCTCATTGTAATACCCCGTATTTTTATGCTATGTTAATTTGGGGGATTTATTAAATTTAATGAGAGTGTATTATTTAATAAAAATTCGGAAATTAATTATGTTATAATTATTGACGTGACGTGAGTTAGTAATTATATGAAATTTTTGAATATTACTTATGAGCATAGTAATATATGATATTAATTATAGTAAATGTCACGAGTGAATGAAATGGCAGTCTTGAGAATTTTAGTCGGGACGCGCCCGTGTCGCGTCGGAATTAATTATTAATATATAAAAGTGAATATTTTATAAGTTGTTCATATGGTCGTTTTGAGTGCGCTAACGCGTCCGGAAGGGTCGAGATAGTCAGAAAAGTGTACCCGGGGGTTTAGTTTGAGTCTCGGGGTGTTTTTAGGCCTAATTAGTGACCCGGGAGGGCATTTTGGTCATTTTACAAAATAGGGTAATCAAACCCACGAATTTTAGCAGCCTTTATCTGCTGGTTAAGTTAGCCTTTTAGGGTTAGAACCTACAAAATCCTAGAACGGCCATTAGAGAAGAGAGGAGAGACCTTCCAAAGAGATTCAAGGCCAAAACACCACCGTTTGCACCGCCGTCACCACCAACGCGTAGATCGCGAGGAGGAGAACGCAACCACACCAGTACCAGCAGGAAACCAGACCTCTGAAATCCCAGGCAAGTAATTAACTTGCGTATTTTCGTTGGTGCAATATTCATATTAGTTAGGAATGATTAGGAGTATAATCTATGGAAGAAAACCCCACTTTTTGATAGGAATTTGCATGTAGAAAAGATTAAAACCATATTCTGGAAGTCTTATATGATGTAGATGATTAACCCACGAATTTTGATGATTATGTAGAAGGAAATTCTGGAGAAAAACTGATTAGAATAGAAGTTAAGAAAACTTAGGGTTCTTGATGATTAGATGAGATTTTAGGTTGTTTAATCATGTTTAATGATGGTTATACGCATGCTTAACGTTAGAAACATCGGGTAATATGTTATTATGTTTGTAGTATAAGTTTTGGGACGATTAGGGTTGGAAAATATGAATTTGAATGAAGAATTTTGGTGAAACCCGCAACTGCAATTCTACAGAATTTTCGCAGACCTGCTTGATCGATCGATCGACCCTAGAGCGTCGATCGATCGAAGGTTCGATCGATCGAGCCCCAGCCGTCGATCGATCGACCCTTCCTGGCAGCCTCTTATTTCCCCATGTTTAATTAGTTGAAGTAATTTATCATGGAGTAATCCTTGGGCATATTAAATAAAATGTTTTGGGATATAGGAGAGACTAGTAGGACATATGATTAAGTGTTGAGAACTTTATTATGAAATGATTATTGTGTTTTAGGGATAATTAATTAAGGAATGACGAACTATGTATTTCAAGTGAGGGATTATGACGAATACCTACGATAGTGAATAGATGTCTACCTACTGAATTTGTTACTTGGATGGATAGAACCCATGAGTGTTCCATAACTAGTGAGAAAACCCTTCGAGTTAAGGTTAGAGACGAAACCTTATGCGTAATATTAATAATGTGAAATTAAGGTTAAATGTTGTAATTATGGGTAACGAGAGTGACCTATATTAATATGATGAAAGTAGTATATTTATATGATTGTGTGTGCATATATTATATACATGTGAAAAACGTACCCGCGCTACTTGCTATCCCTGAGGTTACCGCGCTGGGACAGTCTTATCCTGTGTTGCCTTACGGGGGATATTGATTCGTACCCTAGAAGATAGGAATCCTAGGTACAGGATATCGAATCGGTAGTCACGGTCCTAAGAGACGCGAGGGTATGTGCTGACCTCTTGGACTTGGAAACTATACTTCGCCTCAATATTGTTTGTGTTTGTATTGATACCGTTCGAGAGTGATTCCGAACTTGTATTTCCCTTAGTACGATTGATACGGGGATTGGATAGCAGAGTATGCCCGCACCATAATTGTTATGTGGGGTGCCATTAGAATATATATATTACACGAGTATTTTATATATATGAAGTTCTGAAACTTGGAACTACCTGCTGTGATTTGGTAAGTAAGTCATGTTTGATGAATCAGATTGGAAATACTTGTTTTATGAGAGTATAATATGACACTGGGAAACTTTATAAATTAATGAAGCTAAAACGAGAGTTGTGCTACACTTTGAAAGTACCCTTTTCACACGTTGACATTGTTCGGTTTTTAAAACTTATGAGTAAGTTAAGATAAACTAAATTATTGGGAAGGTTATTATGATAATATGTTAAGTTAAACCATTTGGGGAAGGTTAGTACGATAGGCGTGCACACTAGAAGAGAGGTGAGAATTTCTCAAGAGAGTGTCGAACTAATATGTTATTGCATTGGCCTGTATCAATTTAAATACTTGCTAAACTAATTTTAAATCATACACACTTTCGGGCTCTGACCCATTTTATCTCTCCCTCTCCCCCTTGTATATATGTATATGTATGTATTTCAGGTGCCCAACCACATGGGCGTCTTGCTTAGGATCTTTTGGAAGGAACGCGCTGCAGCTTAGGTGGGAGTTGCCGGTCTTTTGATTAGACGACTTCGTTCATTCAGATCCACTCCTAGCATTTTCATTCAGATGGGCATGTGTAGCCCTTTCCATTATTTCTTTATGTTGGGTCATTGTTATTTCAGTTATTTCTTAGTTCGTTATTTTGGGATTTTGTTCAAGACGGATGTATTACTTTATTTTCTCGCATGCTGACATTCGTTGATGAATGTTTTATATTTTGGATTCTTTCGTTCCAGTTTATTGTGGTGTGAATCTTATTCATTGATCTTTGTTAATAATTTAAATAAATCTTTTCTTTAAATAAAATTTGAAAGTTAATGTTAAAAATTGGTTTTGACACTTAGCTTAATTATTTAGGGTGTTTAATTGGAAAGTTTCTTTTTACGACAGTGATGCTAAGAATGAACCAAACTGTTCACCTTGATTTAATTTAATAAAGGAGTGATCGCCCGGTATTTAATTAGGCGGGGTGTCACAGGTGGTATCAGAGCCAGGTTCAGAATGAAATCACCAAGAGGTGTTTCGGTTGTGGAATGGAGGACCACAAACGTAAATCTTGTCTGAATCAGACTGGGGATAAACTACAACCTGACCGGCAAAGAATTTCGAAACTCTGCTATAAATGTGTACAACCGGGTCACAAGTGAATGGATTGTCCTCGCCCTGACATAGTTTTTCCGCAGATTTCCCCTCAAGGCCAGCAAGACCAAGGAAAAAGATAGGCTAGTCAATACCGTAAGGAAGGAAAGCAGTTTCGGGGGAGGTGTTTCCAATGTGGCAGGAATGGCCATAGGCGTCAAAATTGTCAAGAGAAGAATAGGGCCCCACGGCAGGAATGTGCTGACAATGTACCTCAGAAGCCAACTCCGTCACCTTTTCCAACAGCCTCAGTTCAGCAGAGAAAGCTACAGGGCGGACGTGTCTATAATTTCCCATAGGTAGCAACCCCGCAGGCACCGCCCGCGGTTAAGGGTATGTTTTTCTATCCATGTTACTATGAGTCGAGATTTGTTTGTTACGAGTGCAACGCACTATTTTATAAGCTAATTTTTGCGTAAGCCTTAGGGTTATTAGCCACGAAAGTGAGCTCAGTGACGTGTGTAGACTCACCATCTTGGGAGTGGGTCTTTTATTTTTTTTATATGCCCGGGAGTGGGGGTAGAGATTGGTAGTTTGGTATTACCTGTATATATGCTAGTCTTAGATATGCATTAGCATGATGTTATACTCAGTATGGATTGGCTCGCCGCTTATAGAGCCATGATTATCTACTTCGGTGGAGCATTGTTTTTTTTTTGCCATTTCGGGGCAAGAGATGTTTGTAGTGGCGATGCCTCACCCAGAGGGAGGTTCGACCGCTCATTTGTATTACATAGAGGAGGATACCTCTAAGGAGGTTGTGATTCCCTTAGATTCGATCCCTGTTGTCAGGGAGTATTCCGATGTGTTTCAGGATATACCAGGCCTACCGCCTAGTCGTGAGATAGACTTCGTTATAGATTTAGTGCCGGATACGAGACCTATAGCACATGCACCGTACCGTATGGCTCCGGCAGAGATGCGACAGCTACGAGATCAGATTGAGCAGCTATTAGGTCAGGGCTTCATTCGTAGTAGTACCTCACCTTGGGGCGCTCTAGTCTTATTTGTAAGGAAGAGAGATGGTTCACTGAGATTGTGCGTGGACTACCGGGAGTTGAACAAGGTCACGATACGGAATAAATATCCATTGCCTCGAATCGATGATCTGTTCGACCAGCTGAGGGGAGCAACCTTCTTTTCGAAGATAGATCTGAGGTCGGGGTACCATCAGCTACGTATTAGGGAGCAGGATGTTTCGAAGACTGCTTTCTTGACGAGATATGGGTCTTATGAGTTCCGGGTGATGCCGTTCGGACTCACAAATGCTCTAGCCATTTTTATGGACTTGATGAACTGAGTATTCAGAGAGTTCTTGGATCAGTTTGTCATCGTTCTCATAGATGACATTTTGATATATTCACACTCCGAGGAGGAGCATGCCGAACACTTGAGGCAGGTTCTTCAGACTCTAAGAGAGCATCAGCTGTATGCTAAGTACGAGAAGTGCGGATTCTGGTTACGAGAGGTACAGTTCTTGGGGCATGTTGTTTCTGAGCAGGGGACTGCAGTTGACCCGAGCAAAGTGTCAGTGGTGAGGGAATGGGGACAGCCCACGACACCGACGGAAGTGCGTAGTTTCTTGGGGTTAACTGGTTACTACAGGAGGTTCATTCGGGGATTCTCCAAAATAGCGGGTCCATTGATGAATCTGACTCACAAGGGGGTACCATATGTCTGGGATGACGCTTGTCAGTTGGCTTTCGACGAGCTGAAGGAAAAGCTTACTTCGGCACCAGTCCTTGCTTTACCGAAGCCGGGTGTAGAGTACCTGGTTTACACAGATGCGTCCTTACGAGGACTTGGGGGAGTACTTCAGCAGAAGGAGAAGGCTATATCTTTTGCTTCCCGCAAGCTTAAGCCGCATGAGAAGAATTACCCCACCCCCGACCTGGAGTTAGCTGCGGTTGTCTTTGCATTGAGAATTTGGAAGCACTATTTATTGGGCGAGAAATTCCGTTTGTTCACAGACCATAAGTCACTGCAGTACCTGTTCACTCAGCGAGAGCTGAATATGCGTCAGCGCAGATGGTTAGAGTTTGTGAAAGATTACCAGTTCGATATACAGTATCATCCGGGGAAAGCCAACATAGTTGCTGATGCGTTGAGCCGTAGATCGGTTGACGATGTAGCGGACATCTGGAAAGCAAAGTGGAAGGAGTTGGGTTACCAGGACGCAGTAGCACGTTCTTTCATATCCGTGATGTCAATCACACCCGAGATTGTTACGAGGGTGATACAGGCACAGACCACAGACCCGTTTTGTCAGGAGGAGATTGTACGACTTCTAGCCGAGGGTGCTGAGTCCTATTCTATTAGTTCGGATGGAGGGTTGCGGTTTAATGGGAGATTAGGGGTTCCAGAAGGAGCGGAGCTACGTCATGAAGTGATGACTCATTATCATGGGTCCCGATTTGCAGTACATCCGGTAGGCGATAAGATATACCAGGTTATGAGGCGGCAATACTGGTGGAGTGGGATGAAGAAGGACATTGCTGAGTTTGTGTCCAAGTGTTCTACCTACCAGCTGGTTAAGGTGGACCACCAGAAACCATCAGGATTGCTTCAGCCATTGGAAGTACCCGCGTGGAAGTGGGAGAGCATTTCCATGGACTTCATTACAGGGTTGCCAACATCACAGAGGGGCCACGATTCGATCTGGGTGATTGTAGACCGTTTGACCAAGGTGGTTCATTTTTTGCCGGTGCGTACAGATTATACCACGGGTCAGTATGCTCAGTTGTTCATCGCTGAAATTGTCAGATTACACGGGGTGCCCCTGAATATTGTGTCCGATAGAGACAAGATTTTCGTGTCGCGTTTCTGGGAAAGCTTTCAGGAAGCTATGGGTACTGAGTTGAGGTTGAGTTCAGCTTATCACCCACAGACAGATGGACAGGCAGAGCGTACTAATCAGATGTTAGAGGATATGCTACGCATGTGTGTTCTTGATTTTGGAGGAGGTTGGGAGCCACATCTTCCACTGGTAGAGTTTGCTTATAATAACTCCTATCAGTTCACGATTGGCATGGCTCCATTTGAGGCTTTGTATGGCACGCCTTGTCGTTCCCCAACTCGTTGGCTTGAGGTGGGGGATAACAAGTTGTTAGGATCAGAGGTAATTCAGGAGACCTCTAGGAGGATTGAGATGATCAGGAGTCGCATTCGAGTAGCCCAAGATAGGCAGAAGAGCTACGCCGATGCGATACGGTTCTTCAGGGAGTTTAACGTGGGGGACCAAGTGTTACTGCGTGTTTCTCCTATGAAAGGAGTGATGAGGTTCGGGAAGAAGGGAAAGTTGGCTCCGAGGTACGTGGGACCATTTCCCATCATTGAGAGGATTGGGCCAGTTGCATACAGATTGGGACTGCCAGAACATTTACATCGCATCCACGATGTATT
The DNA here is from genome assembly GCA_949130495.1 of Sambucus nigra. Classification (NCBI taxonomy): domain Eukaryota; kingdom Viridiplantae; phylum Streptophyta; class Magnoliopsida; order Dipsacales; family Adoxaceae; genus Sambucus; species Sambucus nigra. The sequence continues at coordinate 274,696,026 of OX422217.1, forward strand.
CCACATCTCGTCGCTGAGACGATATCTTCGGGATGATATGGCCCATACTCACATCGCGATAGACGAGATCGATTTACAGCCTGATAGCTCTTACGAGGAGAGACCGGTGGCTATCCTAGACTATAGTGAGAGGAGATTGAGGTCGAAGGTAGTTCCACTTGTGCGAGTCCAGTGGGATCATCATAATGTGGAGGAATCCACTTGGGAGCGTGAGGCAGATATGCGCGAGAGATATCCAGAGTTGTTTTTACTAGGTATGCCTTATTTTCCGAATTTCGGGACGAAATTCCATTATTAGGGGGGAAGTATGTAATACCCCGTATTTTTATGCTATGTTAATTTGGGGGATTTATTAAATTTAATGAGGGTGTATTATTTAATAAAAATCCGGAAATTAATTATGTTATAATTATTGACGTGACGTGAGTTAGTAATTATATGAAATTTTTTAATATTACTTATGAGCATAGTAATATATGATATTGATTATAGTAAATGTCACGAGTGAATGAAATGGTAGTCTTGGGAATTTTAGTCGGGACGCGCCCGTGTCGCGTCGGGATTAATTATTAATATATAAAAGTGAATATTTTATAAGTTGTTCGTATGGTCGTTTTGAGTGCGCTAACGCGTCCGGAAGGGTCGAGATAGTCAGAAAAGTGTACCCGGGGGTTTAGTTTGAGTTTCGGGGTGTTTTTAGGCCTAATTAGTGACTCGGGAGGGCATTTTGGTCATTTTACAAAATAGGGTAAGTAAACCCACGAATTTTAGCAGCCTTTATCAGCTGGTTAAGTTAGCCTTTTAGGGTTAGAACCTACAAAATCCTAGAACGGCCATTAGAGAAGAGAGGAGAGACCTTCCAAGGAGATTCAAGGCCAAAACACCACCGTTTGCACCGCCGTCACCACCAACGCGTAGATCGCGAGGAGGAGAACGCAACCACACCAATACCAGCAGGAAACCAGACCTCTGAAATCCCAGGCAAGTGTTTAACTTGCATATTTTCATTGGTGCAATATTCATATTAGTTAGGAATGATTAGGAGTATAATCTATGGAAGAAAACCCCACTTTTTGATAGGAATTTGCATGTAGAAAAGATTAAAACCATATTCTGGAAGTCTTATATGATGTAGATGATTAACCCACGAATTTTGATGATTATGTAGAAGGAAATTCTGGAGAAAAACTGATTAGAATAGAAGTTAAGAAAACTTAGGGTTCTTGATGATTAGATGAGATTTTAGGTTGTTTAATCATGTTTAATGATGGTTATACGCATGCTTAACGTTAGAAACATCGGGTAATATGTTATTATGTTTGTAGTATAAGTTTTGGGACGATTAGGGTTGGAAAATATGAATTTGAATGAAGAATTTTGGTGAAACCCGCAACTGCAATTCTACAGAATTTTCGCAGACCTACTTGATCGATCGATCGACCCTAGAGCGTCGATCGATCGAAGGTTCGATCGATCGAGCCCCAGCCGTCGATCGATCGACCCTTCCTGGCAGCCTCTTATTTCCCCATGTTTAATTAGTTGAAGTAATTTATCATGGAGTAATCCTTGGGCATATTAAATAAAATGTTTTGGGATATAGGAGAGACTAGTAGGACATATGATTAAGTGTTGAGAACTTTATTATGAAATGATTATTGTGTTTTAGGGATAATTAATTAAGGAATGACGAACTATGTATTTCAAGTGAGGGATTATGACGAATACCTACGATAGTGAATAGATGTCTACCTACTGAATTTGTTACTTGGATGGATAGAACCCATGAGTGTTCCATAACTAGTGAGAAAACCCTTCGAGTTAAGGTTAGAGACGAAACCTTATGCGTAATATTAATAATGTGAAATTAAGGTTAAATGTTGTAATTATGGGTAACGAGAGTGACCTATATTAATATGATGAAAGTAGTATATTTATATGATTGTGTGTGCATATATTATATACATGTGAAAAACGTACCCGCGCTACTTGCTATCCCTGAGGTTACCGCGCTGGGACGGTCTTATCCTGTGTTGCCTTACGGGGGATATTAATTCGTACCCTAGAAGATAGGAATCCTAGGTACAGGCTATCGAATCGGTAGTCACGGTCCTAAGAGACGCGAGGGTATGTGCTGACCTCTTGGACTTGGAAACTATACTTCGCCTCAATATTGTTTGTGTTTGTATTGATACCGTTCGAGAGTGATTCCGAACTTGTATTTCCCTTAGTACGATTGATACGGGGATTGGATAGCAGAGTATGCCCGCACCATAATTGTTATGTGGGGTGCCATTAGAATATATATATTACACGAGTATTTTATATATATGAAGTTCTGAAACTTGGAACTACCTGCTGTGATTTGGTAAGTAAGTCATGTTTGATGAATCTGATTGGAAATACTTGTTTTATGAGAGTATAATATGACACTGGGAAACTTTATAAATTAATGAAGCTAAAACGAGAGTTGTGCTACACTTTGAAAGTAACCTTTTCACACGTTGACATTGTTCGGTTTTTAAAACTTATGAGTAAGTTAAGATAAACTAAATTATTGGGAAGGTTAGTATGATAATATCTTAAGTTAAACCATTTGGGGAAGGTTAGTACGATAGGCGTGCACACTAGAAGAGAGGTGAGAATTTCTCAAGAGAGTGTCGAACTAATATGTTATTGCATTGGCCTGTATCAATTTAAATACTTGCTAAACTAATTTTAAATCATACACACTTTCGGGCTCTGACCTGTTTTATCTCTCCCTCTCCCCCTTGTATATATGTATATGTATGTATTTCAGGTGCCCAACCACAGGGGCGTCTTTCTTAGGATCTTTTGGAAGGAACGCGCTGCAGCTTAGGTGGGAGTTGCAGGTCTTTTGATTAGACGACTTCGTTCATTCAGATCCACTCCTAGCATTTTCATTCAGATGGGCATGTGTAGCCCTTTCCATTATTTCTTTATGTTGGGTCATTGTTATTTCAGTTATTTCCTAGTTCATTATTTTGGGATTTTGTTCAAGACGGATGTATTACTTTATTTTCTCGTATGCTGACATTCGTTGATGAATGTTTTATATTTTGGATTCTTTCGTTCCAGTTTATTGTGGTGTGAATCTTATTCATTGATCTTTGTTAATAATTTAAATAAATCTTTTCTTTAAATAAAATTTGAAAGTTAATGTTAAAAATTGGTTTTGACACTTAGCTTAATTATTTAGGGTGTTTAATTGGAAAGTTTCTTTTTACGACAGTGATGCTAAGAATGAACCAAACTGTTCACCTTGATTTAATTTAATAAAGGAGTGATCGCCCGGTATTTAATTAGGCGGGGTGTCACACTCATGTTGTTGGTAGATATTAATCCACAATATAAACATGACATGTTGGAGAAATTATGAGAATCATAGGATTGTTCTTGAAATATTCACATATTTAGTTTTCTGGAAAAACATGAGATATATGCTTTTTAATCCAAGCTCTTAATGATTCTAGGTTGTTTAGATCAGTAGGAATCATTTATATATGTTGTTATATCTTGTGGTATGGATTATAAGAAATTTGAGACGTTAGAACAAAAGCTATAGAATCTGGGTTGATATCTAGGTGATCGATCGATCTACCCATGAAGCTCGATCGATCGACCCAAGACCATCGATCGATGGACCTCCCCAAAAAATATGAACTTGTTTCTTTTTAATTCTTGATTTAATCTCAAAACTTTTAGAAATTTTCAGTGATTATTATTTGTACATAATGGGACTTAGGTAAGGGCAGTAGGCCATAGGTAAGACCCGGATTAATATTATTATGTTTGGGATTTTATTGCAGAGAATTATGTTAATAAATAGAATGAATTACGGTTGTTAGATTCATGTTTTGGGTTGTGATTCATATATGTATGAAGATTAAGGATAGGAATAGTAGGGGGGATCATTGAATCACCTGAAAAATCTTAAGTCCATATGTGAGATTAATCCTAGGTAAAGGCATATGTAGTTGTGAGAGAATAGGTTTTGTCGATTATAATTCAAATTAAAGACAAGTTTAATTCACAATAATTCTAGGAGTATGATGACATGGACCATTAGGGTATAAGTGATTTTCTTAAATGGATATGTATCAAGGAAAACTTATTTAATCTTCGACTAATGACGTAGGCTCGGGAATAATAAATTAAGGAGTAAAGTCATAATATTTAATACGTAGAATTTGAGAGATCGATAATACTACGTATGGGGATTATCTTATGGTTGTGTGAGTACCTTGTTGATATTATATATATAGGTGGATGTATAACTATATTATAGTTTATTATGTGTATGACATACCTATTCTACTTGCTATCGGAGTGGAGGTTTCGCATTGTGGACGGTCTTATCCAGTGCGCCCATTTGGGAAGATTTTATATTCATACCCTGAGCATAGGACCTTGGGCACGTTCTATCGGTGAGATTGATAATTTCGACACTTGAATGGAAACGTAGGTATGTGCGTGACCCATTTGGCTGGAGAGTATGCTCGCCTCCAATATCTGTGTGTTATGTTATTTATGATTCGGGGAAGACACCGAACACTTCTGAACACTTTGGCGCAGTCAAAATGACCATTTGGATGACATATCAATAGTCCTCTTTTTATTTTATATTAATTCAGTCCCGACAATTCTTTCACATGCGTCTGAGTTATTCACCGAAATTTCCATATTAACTATTCGCGACAACTTCTAAAATTAATCATAAGTAAAGTCATAACCACATATTACTTTGATTCAGTAAGTAATATTCAACATATATAATATATTATTATATTCTCAAGTAATATTTTAATCCGTATTAATTTCAAATTATTCAATTAATTCCAAATAAATCCCTTTTTAAAAGTTATCAAAATTACGGGGTATTATTGAAGGCTTATCCGTATTGCCTTAGGGGATAACTCGTGTGTACTAGGTATAGTTATAGGTAATTCTAATCCTACCTCAAAGAAACAACAAGGGATAATCACCACGTCTTCCCGTCTATCGTATATACTCCATACTAGAGACTATATGAAGAACACCCATGTTTACCCTCACTAGGGACACGGGTATGTCAGTAGTAGAATCGGGGTAAAAGGACTAAGGTAAGTCCATTGATATCACCAGGGTACCAGTACGATCAACGTTATATTCATCCCATCAAAATCCCTCCTAGTACAGACCCTATGAGCACACACCATGGCATGCTTGCACATAAATCAAATACATAATAATCCAATCTACTCATAGATTAAGATAAGTATCATAAGTCTTTAATTAATTATCTCAAATTAATTAAGAACAAATAATCAAACTGACTCAGAGTGATTGGAACAAGATCCCTAACTCATTCGAATAAAAATCCATATATCGTTCAAACCCAAACCCAGCTCATTAGAATTAAAAGCCTATCTCATTCAAACGAACACCAAACTAGTTTGAACGAACCCCCATATCTCATCCGAACAAAATCTCAATCTCGTTTGAATGAGATCCACGCTGAAGCCTTCCTTCCCAATTTTTGAAAAAGATCACTAACAGCCCAAAACCAAGATTTTAAGCCCCTAAACAGTCCAATTCCCATCCTCCTTCGAGTAAAAGATATTTACCAATAATACTAACTTATAATAATAAGTTTTAGGAGATTGTAATAAGGTTCTATGTATCAAAATCAAATCATACGTTTTAGAATCCTAAGTTCATAATTCTATCAAGTTCGTCTTAAATTTGATTCAATTATAGAACTAAGATGAGGAGAATTATATGTATAATATCTATGATTTGTATTATACTAATTTCAATTAGTTTACAAGATCAATTCAAGGACTTATCGTCAAACAAATCTAGTTCAATAATATGTGGCTTAGGCTTAATTTAAGAATTAATATAATTGAGATTTTATGATTAAAATCATATTTACAATAGTGTCAATTTATAATCCAATTAACTATCACTTTTCTAATACAAATCCAATTAGATTCTTAATCAATGTATACTTTCCTTAAACCGATTAATGAATCAAAGTCTCCAAAATTGCAAATCTCTTTATTCCCTTGTGTGCCTCTTCACCTTATCCTTTATGGTTTTTTCTAATGCCTTATGAGTGTTTTAGGTTTCTCTAATTAATCTAATACAAGTGTTACCCACTAAATTAATACGAAGACCATTATAAGTTGTAACCCAATGAGTCCAAATTATACTCCAAATGGCTCGAAACTTGGCATAACCCATGTATCAACCCAATAAACTTAAATTCTACTATTTTATGTGAGAAACGGACTTTCGAATTGTCCCAGAAGTAAACACAAAATAAGACATATTCTAATAAATTAATTATTTTCTTAAGTTAATTTATAAATTGGTTTGAGTCAATTAAATTAAAATCTAATAATTAATTAGTTACGTGCAACTCGGCATTATAAGAAACTACTTCACAATCAGTAGAATTCGATACAGAGGGGTTATTCTAAACAAGGAAATCCCTGACACCTAGTCTTTGACTATTCCATAGTCACCCATTATACCAATCACTTTAAATATTTAATCAGTGTCTTACTGTGTATAATGTTTGTTTCCAAGGGGTTTCGTGCCTAGAATTATCACGGTCCTCGATTGTGATAATTCTTTATTGTCACAGTCAAGGACCATGACACTCTAGCTGATTTGGTGTAGTGTTTTGGGGTGCAAGCTTAAATTGATAAGAATATGATTAAATACCTTACATAATAATGGGTATTATATATTAATGGATTTATGGTGTCATTGTATGTACGGGCATACATCGAATAGCTACACTATGCGAGTGTCACCTAAATTATCTTGGCTACTTTGAACGGATTTATGTGGGAGTTAAGGTTGAAGCACCTTATACCTTTGACTTGCTTAAGTCTGCATTGTATAAGTGCTCAACTAATTTGGAAATATTGACAAAATTGGTAGTCCATCCTAGAATCCAAAAAGCCTCAGAACCTACCTCTCTAATCCTCTTCTATAATCCATGATGGTATAAAATGAATCACACAACACACAATTAGAAGTGCATACATGTGTTAATATTGCCTAAAATTGAGTGTGTGTTTAATTCCCCTTGAATTGGAGCATTAATATTTTTTGGGAATTTTTTAAATATTTTTAAACCTTTTTAAACATTTTTTAAACATTTTTTTAATAAATGTTTTTATTAATAAAATGGGTTTATAAAATGTATGGGGTTAATATAATATTTTGGAAACTTCATTTTTTTCACTGAAATGTTTGGTTGGGTACGATCTCAAAGCGCTAGAGACTTCAGGGTGATGTTTTGTAATTAGTTTGATGCGCGTGTGAGAGCCACTAACAAGCCAAAACTTGTCATCCTCCGGGTGAATGTATTTGTGTTTGTTATGTGAGAGGGTTGGATGGATGATTGTTGATCGTTGGATCATTCCTAATCTAGGGTCTGCATGTGTTCTTGGTTAATCCCGGTGCTATCCATATGAACCAATCAAAATTATTTTAATCCACCGCTGTTTTATAACCTTTGGATCAAGTCAAACCTAGCAAGACTTGATCTCAGCCCTTGATTTGCCTCGAGCATCCAGAACCTTCCCTCAGCCCTATATATACCCTTCACTTCTCAGCCTTACAAGACTTCTGGGCATTCGTCTTTCTGAGAGAAAAAAAATAAGAGAGAAGTGAGAGAAGAGAGAGAAGAGAGAAAAGAAGAGAGAGAAAGGGAAACCTGTTAGCCAAACCCTAACCCTAACCCTAACCCTAAACAGTTCATCTTCTCAGAAACAAACCTTCGTACATTCAATCCCAAACACAACCTGAGTGTTTGAAAGAGAGAGTGGTTTGTTCTTGTGTTGCTGTAACCTTTTGATCTTTAGATCTTGTACACAACTTAAACATTTGTGTGAAGATCTAGTTTCCCTTTCATAGAAACGTTAGATCTACATACTATATGTTACATTTTCACTAGATCTGCATTTTTTATACTTGATTTAAGAAAATCTTACTGATTTGTTTTTTAAAATGTTTTCTGGTTTCTTTTCTTACGAAACTTAATCATGACCTAGTTGGATTCGCACTTGGAGGGTTTTCAATCTCATAAATGTTTTCAAAAGAGATTGATTAAGGTCTTGACCGATTTCTGAAGCAAGATCTCCGTGGAATCTGGGTTATCTTTAAAGGTCAAAAGGATTTGAGTTCTGTGAGAAAGAAATAAATTAAAATCACTGCATATAGACTTTATATGTAATTTACTAGGACTGTTTGTAAATCTAAGTGTGTGTGAGTTCATGAATGTGAATAGGGATCACTTCACAAACACTTAACACCATACTACACTGGAAGTGTTGTGTTTAAGATCTGAAATCATTGAGTCGACGTAAAGAAGCTAAAGCAAAGGAAGTTAGCAAACTGAAGAACATCATCAACAAATCAGATCTATGAGAAGTTAGAAGGACACCAAGGGGGTATATTCCTAAACTTAGAATCGGTTGATTTGTGTGCTTGCATGTTGTATTGTTTGTAACTGATTTTTGTTATTAGTGGACTTTTGTTTTTGTGACTTAGAAGTCACCGTGGATGTTTCCTCTGTTGGGAGAGGTTTTACCACGTTAAAATCATTGTGTTGATTATCTTCATCTACTCATCTCATTCTCTAAGTGTGCTGTATTTTTGAAACTTCCTTAGTTTTAAAAACTGATTACACAATCTTAATTACTCTCGTACATAAGTTTCTTTGTAAACACATCTTGTTTATAATTTTTATTTTCAAAAGAAAAGGGTTTCTTCAACAAACATTCGGAGTTGCTTACACAGTTTAACCTTGAGTTAAACGGCATTAGCGACGTTTTTCAAAGGTATGTGCAGAGTTTAGTATTCACTGACAATGATAATACCTGTGAGATCTAGGCAAAATGGCTATAGTAACAGTTTCATATGTGTGTCATCCTATGTGCGGTGTCTACTGTTATTTGGCTACCATAGTATGTGCGGGCCCCATGTGAATCCATCTATAGTGATAGGAATTATGTGGAGATACATCATGGTATGTGTGGGTGATATTATAGGTCGTGTGGCTGTATTGATGTTGTAAGAGGGTACATATCTCTTGGTAAGGAGAAGAGCTAGTAATTTCTCTTCTCGCTTGGGTCTTTATAGTAAAATTGAGTGTAATCTGTATTAATGGTGATAGTAAAATATTATGTTGAAGAATGATGATAAGTAAACTCAATAGTGAAGGAAATATGATCAAAGGAAAGGAAATAAATTGTAAGAATACAACAATTAATGTGGTTCGCCCAATTTGGGATATGTCTACAGGAGCTCGAGTTTTATATCACATAGAGAATGAAAATCAATGTTTACAAACATTCAATCTCAACAATAAAACTTCTCCTCTCAAATGTACAAATTGTTTTAACTCTATCAAGAAGATAAGAATATCGTATCTTTGTCTATTTTCTCTTCTGTTAAATTTGTTTAGTCCATAATCTTCAATGAATTAATGACCTTATATAGTCTCAGCTTTAACTCGTGGGACCATGACTACCTTTTTCCTCTTTTGGAATCTTCTGCTGGTAAACCACCATTAGCAGATTAATGGGGAATGGACCCATAAGGCACGAATTAAAGTCTACCTTAAAACAATAATATTACTTTGGTTAAAACTGTTTCCAGCTTGTGTATGTGGCTCAGGCGCACTACCAAATATATAATAAAAATTATGCAAGCATGAGATCGCATGAAAAGGTATATTTATTTATGTCAGATAGGTCCCTCAATGTCAGCACCTTTTACAGTTCATCAATACTGGAATCGACCTAACCGGTGCGCTCAATCGGGTAAAGTTAGTTGACAACATGCTCAATCATGTAAAGATGTTTCACAACATGCGCAATCGGGTTAAGTTATTTTTCTTAATATATTCTCAAAATAAGTTTCCATGGGGACCTTCCCATCCAGGTTACTCGATGGAGCATAAGAGGTTCCTCGATTTTGTTGGACTTGACCTCTCATGTGTTCAGAGTAAGATCTTCCATATAACATAACTCATAATTTCATTAGTAAATATACTGGATTGAACTTGTTTTGTCTGGAATGTCTCCTCAATATTCGAATGAACTTCCAATTGCCTTGGTGTTGTTATTACTATCTTGATGAGATAATTTATAACTGAGTAAGAAGTTTTACAAATAATCCCATCCTACATTTTCCCCTCATAGAGAAAGTTATTGTGTAAATAAGGAGTTTTTATACGAAACACTTTATTCAAATGAATTGTATATTTAAACACCTTGAACATAGAGATCTTCAAGTCAAAACATCTCAAATTATAGCAACTATTTATATATGTGTGAGCTTGGCTCTAAGAAGTCTCTATTTTAACTACCACACTTGGATGAATCATCGTTCAAGACATCTTGACAAGACTAAACTGATTTCGAAACGCCTCAACTTGAATTGAAAAATCTCACTTAGTATATCCTCACAAGGAAAAAATTTAACCGACAAATGTCATTTTGAACAAATTTTGTTCGAGGAACCTTAAACTTAAGCAACTAGTTTGTACACATGTCATTTTAGGTCCACTTTCATCTTACACATGTAAACTGATTATTTTGGTATCTTTGGTATTAAATGGTAAGATCATTTGTACCCACGAGATAATTTCTGAGACATTAGGTTACAAAACCATTATGTTATCCCCAATTTCAAAAGGTCATATGGTATAGAGAACCGTCAAAAACATTAACAACTACTTTACTCAAACCCTATAAAAACTCTTCTCTTTCATTTTCCCTAAAACTTTCTTTACCGACATTAAATCTTTTAAGTTTTCAAAGAGAGAAAGTGTTCCTTATTTCTCAAAACTTCATATGTTTCTCATTATTTAGCGATCATTTAATATTTTTTATCATCTCCGCAACATCTCCATTACTTTTTTCTTTTCATAACACTCTTCGTTGTGCATCAATTGCATCCACAATCAAGATGGTTAAGGTTTCCAGTAAGAGCGCAGACGGTGATTCATTGTCACAAATTGCTAAAAGAGAGGATTTGGTATAACCACTATCATTACGCTCCATTTTTCAAAGACAAAGGAGAATTTTGGACTTTGTCCAAGATCTTTACTATAACTGTTAAAGGCCAAGATCACCCATTGTTAATGGAAGAAGAGCTACCAAACCAAACTCAGGGTGATTATCTTTTCCTCGATAGGGTACTAGTATTTAATCTAGAACAAAGGCATTTTCATTACTCCAATGTTAATTTCGAAGCACCAGGTGGTTCTCCTGATGGATTTATTTCTTGGTAACTTTATATTGGCGACAATTACAATAGCATCCTCAGTTGGGTTGGGCTAGATCATGCAGTCCGTTGGTTTATGGATTTCACTTTATCAAAGATTAACCCTACTCTTCAAGTATTATTTTCTTGATGAAGCATCCTACACATCCGTTGCCTCTTGAGGGAATTTTTAGTTACATTGTAGGACGTGTGTGAATTATTGGGCATAGAACCCTGTGGCACCTTTGCTTATGATGATGCTCCCTATGATGAATATGAAGATAAATCACGAGCAGACAATCTTATTCATGAATGTATTAGCGGCTCTTCGAAGTTCACTGTGGGCCAATTGATTAAGTACTTTTATAAGGTTGTCATGAAACCATCCAAGGAATAGCAGAAAAAAGGTATCGTGCACCACTTGGTCCTAGCAAAGGACATAACTCAGAGTTATCAGATTATATTGATATTCTCGAAGCGCACCCTCTTAACTTAGATCAACTAACCTTGTCCAGTCTCACAGCCGAGGTGACCAAAAGCTTATGACAACCATTAGTAAGGTCGTCTCTCATAAGGTCATCCCCAGCGGACGTTGCAACAACCTCATAATAACCTCGGTGGGTCAACAGCCGAGATCAGTAAGGTCTCATGGGCCCAATCATCTACCAACATCATCATCGGCCCCAGTCGATGTTGCGGTCGTCAAGCCAAGATCAACATGTCTCATGGGCTCAAACATCTACCAACATCATCATCGATCCAAGCCTATGTTGCGGCTACCTCGTACCTAACCGCAGTAGGCCCTATTGGCAGAGGTCATCAAGGACACAAAGCAACTACATCTGACTCTACCAACCTCTTACTTGTCCAGGCTGAGGTTGCACCAGTCAAGGACACAGGGTCGAGCATTTAACAAAACATTCAAGGTTTAGAGCGCGTGGACAAATCAGTTATAACCGGATCATTCCCCTCACATGAGGGAATATTGAGGTCATCATTATCTATATAAGATCAGCCAGGTGTCATTCTCATACTGATTTAATTCTCATGCACATGTTGATTGCATGCTTAGGGGGTACATTACACCCCCCAAGCACTATATATAGAGTTCATCCTCTACCTTGTAAAAGGATCCATAATTACAACCCTAGCTGAAACTCTATCATCTTACACAGTAGAGAGAGAAATTTTGAGAGATTGTATCCATAGCCATTAGTGCCTTCTTCTAGTGATATTACTCACACACTCACAGTGGACGTAGTCCAGGTTGACTGAACCACTTATATTCAAGTGTCCATCCTCTTTTCCTCACCTCCTTCTACTATACAAATACTCTTGTGCTGCCATTGTTATTGTTAATTTGAGCTTGTCAACACCTCATATGGTGGTGATGTTTATAGCATCATCATTTTGGCACTGTATGTGGGAATGAGAAGATTCATCTCTTCCTTTTTGTAGCTTAACCTCACCGGAGACTCTGGTGGTGAACCAGGCCTCACCCTTCGCGTGAAACTATGTCACCATTGAAAGAGTTCCATTTAGGTATCAAGCTCTCTAATATTTTCATTGTAAGCTCTTTAGTCCTAACATATGGTACCGGAGTTACCACCACCTCCTCCACCATCTGGTGTTGGAGGACCCAGTTCCATCCAAGCACCGCCCCAGTTTGAGATGGTTGAGGTGGCAGCAGCCTTGAGCGCCTTAGTTGCAATGCAAAAAGCAATGAATGAGCAATTTGCCCAGCTAAGCCAGAACATAATAAGACCACTTGGTGTCTCATCGAAAATAATTACTCTAATAATTATTCAACCACATCCTGAGTCAAGGGGACCACCCCAGGCACAGTGAAAGGGCCAACCTCCACCTCAGCGGAGGAGGGACGTTACTGACCCTAGGCCTTTATGTCTGGGGAGGCAAGGAAACCCTTTCCCTAAGGATAAGTATGATAACATTAAAGTAGAGGAATCTCCATCAGACTGATGGGAGCCATATGAGGTTTCAAACAACACAGTACATCCTATACAGTAGAGCCGAGGTTGCGGAGAAAGAAGGGCCGAGGTTGGTGATGCCCAACAAAGAGGATCAGCTTTTAATCGTTTGAGTAGAGGGTCGGCATTTGAAAGGCTCAGCCAAGTTAATGATCTGAGGCAGAGGTTATCCAGGTCAAGAAGTGTAACTGTCTCATAAAGGGAAGGTGGTGAACATAAGCCTCATCATGATCGGCCCCAACATGGTCGAGATTGTGGCCAGGAGGTCAACAGCCGACGTTGTGCAGTGACTGGGGAACCCTCAGTTCACCCCTTGGAGGTGGAAGGGCACAAACTTGGCCAGGAAGAAGTTTCTATTAAATGGATAGAAGAGAAGATAGGGAACCTCATAAAAATTTAAGACCCACTACAAAGGGGATTCTCAGAGGGCTCCCCATTTGTGGCAAGAATTGTGAACTTCCCAACCCCTGCCAAATTCAAACCACCAATGGTGTCTCCTAAGTATGATGGAATTACCAACCCTACACATCATATTGAGATGTATCAGTCTGCAACAGACATTTATTCAATCCTTAATGAGATGAGGTGTCGAGCTTTCTCAAGAACTTTGACAGAAGTTCCACACATTTGGTTCACTTCCCTTCCTAAAATTTTTATTAAGAACTTTAAGGGGTTAGCGAAGTGGTTTACACACAACTTCTGTTTTGGGGTGAGACCTCAGAAGAAGACAGCCCATCTACTCTATGTAAAGAAAGGCAAGAATGAGAGCCTCAGGGACTACATTGTAAGATTCAATAAGGAAAAATTAGAGGTTGAAGATTACGAAGATAATATAGCTATAACATCCCTTATAAGAGGACTTCGGAAGGGGAAGTTGCTTTGCAAGCTTACTGAAGACCCTTCTAAGTCTATGGCCGAGCTGTTGGCAATAGCTGGTAGGTTCATGAATGCAGAAGAAGCAATGGCTGCAAAATATGAGGATGAGAATGGTAGTAGCAGTGGAAAATTCTAAAGTAAGAAGGATGGAAATAAGAGGATTACAGACGATAAGTTTGCACATTATACTCCTCTAACTATGAGTTGTGAACACATCCTCAATGAAATAAAAAATGAAAGGTCCCTGAGATGGCCGGAGAAGATTAAGGCTCCTCCGCATAAAAGAAATAAGAATCTATGGTGCGAGTTCCACCAAGACCACGACCATCTGACTGACAAGTGCTTTGTCCTGAAGGATGAGATTGAGAAGATGTTGAAGTTTGGAAATCTCAAAAAGTACGTGGATGGTAGATCCCCTAAAGGGGTAAGAGAAGACCCCAAAAGGAAGAGAAATGATAGGTGTCGGGAAGATGCCCCTACCAGAATAGTAGAGGACTCAAATGATGAAGATGATGACCCAGACCTCCTACCAAAAGATGACAATGTCCCAATGAAGAGAGTTAGTATGATCTCTTTGGGGGTAAACACCATCTACGGAGCACTAGCAGGAGGAGGCTAAGAGTTCTTTAATCGAAAGGACCATGTGGCGGAGGCCAAGGCAGTAACTAAGGCTGAGATTGTTAACTTGATCTCTATAGAGGTTAAACACGAGAAGAGAAAGAAGGTAGATATGAATACCCTCATAGTTGGCTTCTCAAGACTTGATTTCAAAGGTATCTTAGCTCCTCACAATGACCATCCGGTAATCACCAGAAGGGTTCATGGGTGCGAAGTTCAGAGAATCCTCGTTGATGGTGGTAGCTCTGCAGACGTTATGTTCTGGACCTATTTTAAGAGTCTATGCCTCAGCAGAGCTAGGCTTGTCCCTTATCATCACCTCTTGACCGGCTTCATCAGTTAAAAGGTTCATCCATTGGGCATGTATGAGATGGATGTAAGAATGGGAGATAAGTGGCCTAAGAGGTTGACTTGAAAGATCAGTTTCTTTATGATGGATGAAAACGTCTTCTCCCTTTACCACCTCATTATAGGACGAGTATCCCTCAAGGAGTTTGAGGAAGTGCCTTCAACAGTCCACAAAATGCTAAAATTATCGAATACCTGAGGGTAGGGGAAGTGAAAGGTGACTAAATAATGGCACGTGAATGCTACTTCAATTTTGCAGAAGAGAGAGATTCTCATAAGAGGGCAACAACCACATACAACATCGACACACTTGATCCTAGATATGAGACAAAGCTCAAAAAGGGAGAAGCTATGGAAGAGGTAGAATCCATCGTCCTCAATGAGTACGATCCAAAAAAAACTGTCCAAGTCGACAAAGCCCTAAAACCTTAGATCAAGGAAGAGTTGGTGAAGCTCTTAAGAAATAGACAACGTGCCTTTGCCTGGAGCCATGCAGACATGCCAGGTATTAACCCTGAGATTATGTGCCATAAACTCAATGTTCTAGAAGGTGCTAAGCCCATCAAGCAGAAAATAAGAGTATACTCAAGACAAAAGTATGATGTCATCAGAGTAGAGGTCAGAAGGCTTGAAGAGGCCAAGTTCATCAGAGAGGTCATATACCCTGAGTGGTTATCTAACATTGTCAGTGTGCCAAAAGTAAATGGGAAATGCATAGACTTCATTAATTTGCACAAGTCTTGCCCAAAAGAAAGTTTCCCCTAGCTCGTATTGATCATATGGTGGATGCCACAGTAGGACATGAGCTCATGAGCTTCATGGATGCATATTCCGAGTATTATCAAATCTTCATGAATGCGAAAGACTCAGAGAAGACACCATTCATCACAAACAAGGGGACTTATTACTGTAAGGTCATGCCCTTTGGGCTGAAGAATGAAGGGGATACTTACCAACATCTTGTAAATAAGATGTTTGAGGATCAGATAGGCAAGTCCATGGAAATGTATGTGGATGACATGTTGATGAAGAGTCTGAAGTCTGACACTCATGTGGCCGACCTTAAAAGAACTTTTGACATCATGGACAAGTGTAGAATGAAGATCAACCCGGCCAAATGTGTCTTCGGAGTAGGAGCAGGAAAGTTTTTAGGATTCATTGTCAACTAAAGGGGAATAGAGGCTAACCTCAAGAAGATCAAAGCTCTACTGGAAATGAAGACTCCCAGAACTATCAAAGACGTTAAGAGGTTAACTGGAAGAGTTATTGCACTTAACATGTTCGTCTCAAGAGCTACAGACAAGTGTCTTCCTTTTTTTAAAGTGCTTAGAAAGATCTTCGAATGGGATGAGGAATGCGACAAGGCTTTTAAGGAGATCAAGTCCTACCTAGGATCCCCTCTACTCCTATCTCGGCCCATTCTGGGGGAGAAGTTAAATGTATACCTAGCTGTTTCAGAGTCAGCCATTAGTGCTTCCATAGTAAGAGAAGATGATGGAGTGCAGAGGCCAGTATACTTTAATAGTAAATCCCTTCAAGGGTCTGAACAGAAGTACCCTCGGATTGAAGAATTAGCCTATGCTCTGATACATTCTTCTAGGAAAATGAAACCATACTTCCAAGCCCACTCCATGGTCATCCTAATTGATTCCCCACTCAGATAAGTCCTCCATAATTTTGAGAAGTCAGACAGGTTAATGACCTGGGCCATCGAGTTGGGGGAGTATGACATTGTTTATCAACCCAGGATTGGCATCAACGGGCAAGAACTCGTAGACTTTGTAGAAAAGTTTACCTGGGAAGAGGTTGAGGTTGAAGATAGTCAAAAGGCTACAGGCAAACTAAACAGAAACATCTTCCAAGATCCGAATGAGGTTGAGTCAAGCAAAGCCAAAAAAGGAATGGTTGAGAATGAGGAAGACAGGTACCTCTTCAGGCAAGGGACCCTATCAGAGGGGAACTTCTCTTTAAATGAAGATGTTTGGAACCTTTTCGTTGATGGGTCATCCTGTAAAAGTGGAAGTGGAGCAGGGCTGACAGTGTCAGCACTAGATGGTACCGATATTGAATATGCCCTGAGGTTCAACATTAAAGCTTCGAACAACGAGTCAGAATATTAGGCATTAATAACAGGTCTCTCCTCGAAAAAAGACCTTAGTGTTGGCCAACTCCTAGTCCACAGTTACTCAAGGTTGGTTATCAACCAAATCCTGGGATTATATGAGGCCAAAGATGAAAGGATGCCTAAATACCTTAAGATGGGGAGAACGATGCTAGAAAGCTTCAACGAGGTAAAGATGAAAAGGATACCTCGTCAAGACAACAGTCGAGCCGATGCACTAGCAAGGTTGGCCTCAACAATAAGGACAGACATAAGAAGAATAGTAGCCGTTAAAATTCATCTCAAGACAACCATTGAAGAAGAAGAGGTTTCCAGACCTTGCCTCAATTTGAATATGGGGGATTTATGGATGGACCCTCTTATCAGATACATCAGATAAGGAGAGCTGGCAGAATTAAAGTTAGAAACAAGAAAGTTGAGGTTCAGAACTACTAAGTTCTCAATTGTAGGAGATGTTTTATATAAATAGGGGTTCCTACTCCCTCTTCTAAGATGTGTCCACCTTTCATAGGTTCCATACATTTTTCAATATGTGCATGAGGGCTCTTGCTCCAGTCACATAGGAGGAAGACCTTTATCAAAGAGGATAATTACTCAGGGGTATTGGTGGTCGACCTTGGGCAAAGATGCAGCTGCTTATGTGAAGAAGTGTGATAAGTTTCAGAAATTCTCCACCATCCCTCATCATCCAGACCAACCTCTTATGTCTATCAGCTCCCCTTGGCCATTTGCAGTATGGGGAATTGACTTGGTAGGACCCTTGCCAAGAGCTGCAAATAACTATTGATTCTTGATAGTGGCAATTGATTACTTCTCCGAATGGGTAGAGGATGAGCCAATAATCATAATTACATAACAGAAGACCTTCTACTTCATATGAAAGAACATCATTTGCAGGTATGGTCTTCCAAACACCCTCATCTCAGACAATGGAACCTAGTTCAAGAATGCTTCTTTAGAAAATACTGCGAAAGAGTAGGGATCAAATAGTTCTTCTCTTCTCCTGGACGACCCCAGGAAAATGGTCAGACCGAGGTTAAGAATCGAACAATACTTTATGGGATAAAGAAGAGGTTGGAGGAGGCCAAAGGGAGATGGACAGAGGAGGTATATGCTATGTTGTGGGCCTACAGAACAACAGCGAGGATACCAACGGAAGAGATCCCATTTATGTTATCCCACGACTCAGAAGTTTTCATCCCTACAGAGGTAGGACTTCCCACTCATAGAGTTCAGACCTATGACCCCCATAGGAATGGGTAAGAGATAAGACTTAATCTGGATTTGATTAAAGAAAGAAGAGAAGATACAGAGATTATACAGGTAGTCTATCAGTAAAGAACTACGAGGTTCTACAACCAAAGGATGAAATCAAGGCCTATAGCTGTGGGAGACCTAGTCCTAAAGAAGACGTTGCAAAAAGAAAATAAGCTCCATCCAAACTGTCACGATCCTTACAGAGTAGTTGATGAGGTTGTGCCTAGTACCTACCGATTAGAAAATCTCAAAGGGGAACCTTTCTCCAATCCTTGGAATGCAGATCACTTGGAGAAGTATTACTTACGATGTAGTTCTCATTGTAATACATGTATCACTTTATGAAGAGGATGTTAATGAAAAGATCAATGTTGTGCTGATACTTGTGTTATATGATTAAACATCATTAGTTTGGTAAAATTTCGGAGGTGAAACATCATATTATGGTGACCTCAAACCTAAAACATCATTTGTTTGGTGAAATTTATGAGGTAAACATCATAATTTGATGACCTCAGACCTTAAAACATCATTAGTTTGGTGAAATATATGAGGTAAACATCATAATTTTGATGATCTTGGGCCTTAAAACATCATTAGTTTGGTGAAATTTATGAGGTAAACGTCATAATTTGATGACCTCAGGCCTTAAAACATCATTAGTTTGGTGAAATATAAGAGGGTAAAAATCATTTTATGGTGACCTTAGACCTTAAACATCATTAGTTTGGTGAAATTTAAGAGGGTAAACATTATATTATGGTGACCTCAGACCTAAAACATCATTAGTTTGGTGAAATTTATGAGGTAAACATCATAATTTGATGACCTCGGACCTTATAACATCAGTTTGGTGAAATCTATGAGGTAAACATCATAATTTGATGACCTCAGACCAAAAACATCATTAGTTTGGTGAAATTTATAAGGTAAACATAATAATTTGATGACCTCAGACCTTTAAACATCATTAGTTTGGTGAAATCTATGAGGTAAACATCATAATTTGATGACCTCAGACCTTAAAACATCATTAGTTTGGTGAAATTTATAAGGTAAACGTCATAATTTGATGACCTCAGACCTTAAAACATTATTAGTTTGGTAAAATTTATGAAGTGAAACATAATTTTATGGTGATCTCAGACTTTAAATATCATTAGTTTGGTAAAAATTTATGAGGGGAACATCATATTATGGTGACCTCGAACCGTAAACATCATTAGTTGATGAAAATTTATGAGGTGGAACTTCATATTATGGTGACCTCAGACCTTAAACATCATTAGTTTCGTGAGTTTCATGGGAAACATCATAGACAAGAAATAGTAAGGCAGTAGGGAAGGAAAAGCAACACAAATAAAGGAAACGAAATTGTATTCATTCTTGCCAAAAGGTGTTACATTGTTCTAAAAGAAGAGGTTACGATTCATTAAATAAGAAGTTATATAAAAGCTTCACAAAAGTTTAAAAGTGTAGAAGAGACAGTCAGGCCTCACCGACCCATCAACAGCAGGGTCATTTTGCCCTTGGACTTAGTTATAAACTTCATCCTCTTCACCCTAGTGCCCAACGTCTTCAGTCTCAGTCACATCAAGATGACTCGTCTTTGAGGGGACACCCTCTTCAACCTCTTGCAGGGCCTTAGCAAGCTGGGCATTTGCAAAACCAAGGCCAATAAAGTCCTCGATCGATAAACTTCAGGAACTCTCCTACTTCATTGCAGCCCATCTGTTGGTTGCCTTGATCCCCCTCTCCAGGTATTAAAGGATAAAGCTGACAAATTCATCAGAGGATTGATACTCCTTGATGATTGACTCTGATTCATCCTCTAAGGCAGCCTTTACGGCAGCATCAACTTTGGATTGGAGGCTATCATCCTTCGCCTTTAGAGCATTGGCATGATCATTCTTTATCTGGGAGATCTTGTTGGACTTGTCCTTCAGACTATTATTCAACTCTTCAATCCTCTTGTTCAAACACTTCACTAGGTTATCAGCATCCCTGCACTTCTGGATCAGAGGTAGCCTTATCAAAGTGTAGTCAGCCAGGCGATGAATAGAGAGGGCACTCTGCAAAAGAAGAATCAGACACATAAGTAATAATGAAACATTAGGAGCAGAGATAACACTAGAAAATTGCAAATTAGTACCTGAACTACCCTATGAACAATAAACTTTATCAGTAAAGGGACATCCATCGAGTGGAGAAAGTGCTTATCATCCTCGGTCATCGTGTGGTCGAGGGCATCAGAAGCCCGGCCACTATTGCCTATGAGGTTGTCGCTAATCTTCAGTTGAGAAATTCAAGCCGATAAGGCATCATCAGAGGAGATTGGGATAGAACGCTCAGTATTTTGAGCCTTACTAGGCCTAATTTGGGAAGGGTCTGCAGGCGCCTTCCTCTTCTTTGATGTCTCAGCAGGAGATTTTCCCTTCTTTGTATGGGTAGGGGGAGGCACAGTCCTGCCATGTTTAGCAATCAGTTTGGTAATGCTGGGAGAAGACATGTTCCAAATGTCTTCAAAACTCCTTCGGGCTTCTCTGTAAAGGGAAAACATCAGAAAAGTAATATCAGACACATGAAATTCACAAGACTAGACTTGCATAAAATTTATTTTTCTGGAATACTTACAAATCTCGGCCAAAGGGCCACTTCCTAAACCCGTCTGAGACAAATAGTAAGGGGTTATTAGATGCTCGTACTTGACGAGGCGACCATCTTCTCCTTGACTACGAAGATCCTCCACATTCTTATGATTGTCTTAACTGAACCCAGGGTCTGCCTTGGACGAGAAAGAGATCTTGGCCCACCTCAGAGGTGTTCTTGGAATAGATGTTCCACAAGCCTCATTGGGAACAAATTCCCAAGCCCCTGAGGAAAAAAAGAACCGAGGTTTCCAGTTATGGTTCGAGGACTGAGTCACTAGTAACATCTTCTTCTCAGATTTTCTGACTACAAAATGATAATGGTTTTTGGCGGATGGAGGTATGTAACAACCTAAGAATACCCTAACTGTAAGGTCAGTATGATGAACCACCTTCCAGAGTACAATGGACCCAACCAAGACCCTCCAGGCATTGGGGGAAAACTAAGAAGGAGAAAGATTGATAAAAGAAAGAACATCTCAGATAGTGGGGTGAATTAGGAAACGAAAGCTGATCTTGAACATCTGCTCATAGACGCAGAGTTCTCCATATCATCTGTAAAAGGCCCTCTCATCCTTCATGGGTTTCATTAAGGTAACAGATGACGGGATGGCATACAAATATCTGAAGACCAAAAGATCGTATTCTGTGACAGAAGACTCTAAACCATCGACCTTGGAGGTGTTAAGTTCACTTCCTTCATCATCATCACTAATATTAACTGACTGAGGCTGAGCCTCAGAGGAGTCATCAACTGTAAATCTCCTTATAAATTCAACATCGATAGATGTCGATGAAGGAATATCATCAATGATAGGAGGAATTACCACATTGGGCACTAAGATTTCAACAAACGGAGACCTACGAGAGGTGTAGGCCCCTTGATGAGAAGAAGAAAGATCGAAAACCTCTACTCCCTTAGAGATAATACTCCCCTAGGGGGGAGAAATCCATGGCCTCTTGGAAAGAGTCTACTGATTCGATAACCTCAGAGGTAGACATAGGGTCTGAGGAGGACGCCTCTGACTTAGACATTGGGTCAGGATCCTCAAAAACCTCAGCAGGCTAGGTGGGAATGACTGGCTCAGGGTATATAACCCTAAGGGGTGGAAGGAATATGAGTCTGAGGGGAAATGGCTCAGCCCTACAATCTTCCTCTTGGGCTAGTTCGATCTGCCTGATTTTCCCAAAGGTTTTCTCACGAAGAGATGGGAACTCTTCTATGAGTTGGTATAAGGGTCTGAGCATAGAAGAGATGACACCACACATGGACTCAAAACTATAAATAGATAAACTTCTTGGGCTACTCAAACTAAAAGATCAAAAAGGGGGAGTTGAAAGGTTTCGAATGAACAACACCAAGAACTTCAAGAACCTTTAAGAGCAGGGTCATCGGAGAAGGTGACCAAAAGTTCGTCAGAAACCTAAAAAAGGGGTTGTTTCTGCCTAAAACAACCTCTGGGAAGCCCAGAGTAATCCCAAAACCACTCAACCACTACTATCTGATCCTTACATCCACCTAACTAAGGAAAAAACCCTCTCCGAAAAATAGAAAACTTTGTCAAAAATTTTGAAATGAAAAACAATGACTATAAATGGAAAAGAAGGGTCGAAAAATATACCTGGCAAGTTAGGAAGGAGAGAAGAAGAGACTTTGAAGAAAAAAAAACTTTAAATGCAACCAATAATGGAAAATCGAAGGAAATGGAAGTCGCGGTTGCAGAGAGAGAACTCAAGTGGGAAAATTGAAGAAGAAAAAGAATGAGGAGAGATATTAGGGATTTTAAACTTAATCATTTCCCTATGAATCCTAAAAAGAAGGCCAGAATCACATCATCCTAGGGAACACGCTTCACTTCAGGAAGTGACATGTGTTAAGAGAATATTGGAACTTAAGGAAACACAGCCTCGGTCTTGCATACCCATCAATCACCTACTCACAAGGTAACTAAGGGCTGGGGTGATTGATGTGCCCGAAGTGCACCCTCTTAACTTAGAATAAATAACCTCAGCCAGTATCACAGCCGAGGTGACCAGAAGCTTATAACAACCATCAGTAAGGTCATCTATCATAAGGTCAGCCCCAGTCGACGTTGCAACAACCTCATGCCAACCTCGTCGGGTCAAAAGCTGAGGCTAATAAGGTCTCATGGGCCCAATCATCTACCAACATCATCATCGGTCCAAGCTGATATTGTGGCTACCTCGTACCTAATCGCGATCGGCCTGATTGGCAGAGGTCATCAAGGACACAAAGCAACTACATCTAACTCCACCAACCTCGTACTTATCCAGTACGAGGTTGAACCAGTCAAGGACACAGGGTCGAGCATTTACAATCACATTCAAGGTTTGGAGCACGTGGACAAATTAGTTATAACCGAATCATTCCCCTCGCGTGAGGGAATATTGAGGTCATCATTATCTATATGAGATCAGCCAGGTGTCATTATCATACAGGTTCGATTCTCATGCACATGTTGATTGCATACTTGGGGGATATGTTACACCCCCAAGCACTATATATAGAGGTCATCCTCTACCTTATAAAAGGATCCATAATTACAACCCTAACTAAAACTTTGCCATCTTACACAGTAGAGAGAGAAAGCTTGAGACATTGTATTCATGGCCATTAGTGCCTTCTTTTAGTGATATTACTCACACACTCACAGTGGACGTAGGCCAGATTGGCTGAACCACTTACATTCAAGTGTTCATCCTCTTCTCCTCACATCCTTCTACTATACAAACACTCTTGTGATGTCGTTGTTATTTTTAGTTTGAGCTTGTCAACACCTCATCTGGTGGTGCTATTTATAGCATCATCATATATTGTATACTTTGTGTCTTGATTCTTCCTATCAGGCGAACCCAATGATCAACCTCATGGGAATTTGGTCAATGTTGCACTTAGGTTGGCTAATGGATTCAGCATCCCACCAGTTATTCTAATATTGGGTTCTCTTTACACGTGGTTAGACAGGTCACATTTTGACATGTTATCCTCAACTGGTTATTATAATGTGTCTTATTTTTCCAATATAATTCTTTTAATGGGATTTATTTATGACATGTTCTCTGATCTTGCTTGAGTTGAATTACCAAATTCCCCATTAATCATCCTAGAATAATGCATTGGAATAAAAAATAAAATAAGAATTTTGGTTTGCCCTTAATTGATGATCATTTAAAGTTCCTTGAGAGACAATATTCCAAAGATACTAATGCCCCAACATGGTCTTTTTTTAAGGATGAAGCTTACACCATTTCACTCATTGCGGGGGAACACATTATTGTTGATGATCCATCACTAGCTCTGGTGGTCCTGCTGACCCCAGATCATCTTCTTTCGTTTCACATAGTGGAATTTTAAAAGGGAGTCATACAATTCGCATAAATGTTCTACGCAATTTGGATACGAATTAGGCATCCCCATCTCATCATGTCGTGGTAGAAGAGTTGATGAATCATTTTATATTGCTTGCCATGACTTCACATGCCATAACGTATCTACTTTGTGCACTAAGTATCATGGACAGTTTTTCATTCCTATTAAGAAAATATGAGGTGATGCATCTCGTGGATGGCTTAGTCAATTTTGGCTAACTCAAGTCAAGAGCTTTAGAGATTTTATCAATATAGAGCCACAGTATCCCATTGTGGAACATTATGGATCCTCAGAAATCGGTCTAAAACATAATTCAATCTTTGGTATTGAGTCTGATTTCATTACTATAAGAGAACACTTTCCCAAATAAATACCCATTTGGATCCAATCAATGAGGTTATTCAAGGAGAAAAGAAAGGCAATAAAGGAGGTTCTTCGACAGTTGTTGGAACAAAAAGGAAAGATTCTTCAGTTATAGGTCTTTCGCAAGAGAAGGATTTCCCTAGAGATCCCAATATATCCAAAATGACTCAAGGTTCATCTAAGCTGCCTGGCATACCCCCAAAGTCCATTGGCCTGATTAGACTAGACCTCTTTGACAAGGTAAAATTAAGGGAAACTAATGTTGAGGTAATTGCATTTAGATGCTTTGATGAACAACATTCTTATTAGTGTGGATGATGCTCTATCTGGTTATGAGAGAAGTCACCCTAATGAAGGCTTTATTATTTATCAGGTTACTCGTAGGCAGGTTGCTTAAGAAGTTAAAACAGGGAAAGGATCTCATAATGATGTGCCTCATCAACAATAAAAAAACATTTGAGAAAGAATCTTAGTCAAGCACACATGATCATCACTCCAAATCCTTCTCCTTCAGGTTCCTCTAAGCAAAAATTAACAAATAAACCAAGTGATGCTGTGGAGGTAGCTCCCACACATAATGTTCTCACACATGATGCTTAACAATGGCTTCAGAGCATCACTCCAGAGTATCACTTTAGAAATAAAATTTTATTCTTTATATTTTCTTAGGCATTAACTTTATTTTTGAGCTTCTTCGGATTGTGATATTTGATCTTGCCTATAATGATGAAAGAGATCAATCTACTCCCTTTAAAGAGGTTAATTTGGCTTTAGTTCCCATCATTTCATCAGTGGAACTTCAATCTTCCTCTGATGATATACGAGCTCAAGCTTTCGATAATGCGATTTATCCTCTTGTCTCTGCTTTCGAATCAACTGCTAATGAAGTAATTTTCAAAACATTGTATTATTATTTTTATAACTTAGTTTAAATATAATAGCCAAGGTTTTAAAATAAATTTACACTTTGTAAGGGAACTTAGCAGCTAACTACTAAGGTTTTTTTCAAATTTAATTTTTTCTATCATTATCAAATATGTTGTGAAGGTTCTATCCTATAAAGAACCTTATTTAAGTTTAATCCTTTTCAATCCTCTAGAGAGTCACAATGATGTAAGCTATTTAGAAGAGGTTTCTCTTATATTCCTAAAAGCTGAATAAACATATTTATTTAAAAAAAAGCACCACTCTTTGCTAAAGTTTTCACAAATTTATACTTTGTAAGTTAACTTAGCAACTTACTACTAAGATTTTTCTAAATTTTATACTTCGTAATTGAACTTAGAAGCTTACTAGTAAGGTTTATCAAATTTTACACTTTGTAAGTCAACTTAGCAGCTTACTATTAAGATTTTTTTATAAATTTACACTTTGTAAGTGAACTTATCAGCATACAACTGAGGTTTTTCAAATTTACACTTTGTAAGTCAACTTAGCAGCTTACTACTGAGGTTTTCTTAAATTTATACTTTGTAAGGCAACTTAGTAGTTGACTTTATGGTTTACTCAAATTTATACTTTTTGAGGAAACTTAGCGGTAGACTGCTAAGGTTTCTTAATAGATACACCTGTTTAGTGACTTAGAAAAAATCTTGCTAAGATTTTGGCTAACTCTTATATTTTATATGTCTTTGCAGTTTGTGATAAAAAAAATAGTCCTCTCGATGTAACTCAACTGATTGTGCCTGCTTTTAAGTTTGATCTATCTGTTGCATCTCATTCTCAATCATCCTGCCACAATGATTAAGGTTTTACTGCCAGCATTGAAAATTGAGGAAAGTGAGGTTGGTTTTGATTATTTTATGCCCACTATTTCTCCACTTTAGTTATGTCATCAAGTGCTTGAGGGTAGGAATATCATTCAAATCCCATTCAGGTATGTGGGGGATCAAATATTAATTTCTCATCCAGAGAGTTCTACCAACGAGTGTGTGAGACCTCATCATTTAACGATGACATATCTTTTGCATGAGGTAGCTACCATTATTTTTTAGATTGAATGGACTCCCACCTCTTACCTCGAGAGATCTATGATCAATCAATTTGTGGGCAACCTCAAAGATCTGAGGAAGGACGATTTTGATTTTTCAAGGCTCATCAACAAGTTAACAAACCTCAGGGATCCCCAAATATCAACTTATCATTCCATTTACCTGAAGGTTATTGAGGATTTAAAGTTGGAAGAGGTGAAGCTAAGTAACCTTATCCTTCAACTTAAGGAGTGTGAACAACGAGTATTAGAAGTTGAAATAGCTTCAACCCCTTCCAAAAGTGAATACGATACCATCTTAAAGCAGAGACAAGAGT
The DNA here is from genome assembly GCA_949130495.1 of Sambucus nigra. Lineage (NCBI taxonomy): Eukaryota > Viridiplantae > Streptophyta > Magnoliopsida > Dipsacales > Adoxaceae > Sambucus > Sambucus nigra. The sequence goes on from OX422217.1 coordinate 274,723,236, forward strand.
CTAAAGTGAACATATTTTCCATGTTTGAGCATCAATGGAAGGTTACTCTAGATATAGCTTCTTCGGTAGGGGGATATTTCTTCACAACAGTTAACTTAAGATTTCTTTTAAAATAAATTCCTCACTTTGTATCTGTGGGAAATACTCCTATTTTTTTTAATTGTAATTATATTCAAAGTGAAATACAAAGGACTATTTGATCTAGAATTAGATGTGCATACTTATTTCTTACTTCAATAATTGGTTTATATATTTCAAATTGTAACTCGATATGCATCTTCGCAAATTGTTAAACACTAAATAATAAGCAAAGAATTTACATGGGTTCTCTACACATGATCAATCTTTAACCATTTTTTGTTAACTTTGAAAGGTTAATTATTTTTAATATTTGAGATTAAATAATAACATGAATTATGTGCTTCTTTAACAGCGTATGGTCCCTCCCAATATGCTGAAAATTTTGGCAAAGAAAGTCCTCTAATGTGATTGACAACAACTTTTAAAGCAAAATTGCCTTCCTTGATCTCACCGGGTTCTCATAATCTTTGGAGTGCAGACTTCAAAGTGCTTGCTCGCATTATCTCTGTGTCCATATAATTCTTCTAGTTGAACATGCCTACAATTAGGAAGCATGTTGATTCACAAGGCATATCTAGAAGATGGTACTTCTAACTGCACCTGAAAATTTGCTTCGGTTCCATAAACCAAGGAAATTTTGTATAACCTGTTGGCTTACTCTTAGTTGTTCGCTAGGCCCAAAGCACTATAGGCATATTTTCATCCCATGCACCAAGAAAATCTTCCATCATCTTGGCTAAAATATTGATTAAAGTCTTGTTTGTGGCTTCTGCTTGACCATTACTTTTAAGATAAGACATTGTTAAGGTGTTGTGGATAATTGAATATTAATCAATTAAAATTGTCACCTCTTTATTGATAAATGGAGTTCCATTATCTGAAAAAATAACCTTGAGTATGCCAAATTGATAAATAATATATTCTTTGATGAATATGTGACCAATCGTATTATTTCTCTCTTTTAAGGTACTGCATCTTCCCACTTTGTAAAGCACTCAGTTTCCACGAGGATCCATATTTTTCCTATATAGAGGTTTAATTTCACACACAAAGTCAAACGCCCAAGTATGGAAAGGATATGGTGTTGCCAACGAGTGTCGATAAACATATGGAGCATGAATGATATTACCGTGAAGTTGGAAAGCTTTGAACCCTCGAACGAACTTAGCTGAATCTTTCTCCATTTAGTAGCTGAGTGTCATTAGTTGATTATAAAATTTAGTTTGTCCAATGTGAATTGGTTCGTGACCTTTCTTGAGAAATCCCTTTCCTTTCTCTATTATGATGGATCGCAAAGGCAAGTTGAACTATCCACGTCGATATATCTTGCCTTCCAATAAGTACAACCTTAAGGCTCTCTCTCTGAGTGCTATGGCATCTGCTTTCTCTGTTGGAAAAACTCCGTCTTTGATGAAATTAATGTAAGGATGCATCCATTCCATATGATCTTCCAAAAAGTAACACTCAACTGGTTGGAAGAAAGTTTTACATGTAGCACATTCTCTTTGTATTATTATTGGGTCTTACTTCATTGAAGGCAAAAAATCCCCTTCTCTATGAATTATTCTATATAGAGGAATATCAGTGGTATCATAATATTTCTCATGAGTTTTATCCAATCGTATTTGATCTTCCTCTGGACCAATGAATCTAGCCAACCATCCCCCACTATTTTCATAGTATAAACTTCCTTGAAGAAAAATAAATTACGCTAACTCAATAGGCTCCATCGAGCCATCTCTTGACTCCAACAACTTTCTTATCTTACCTCTCCAATCTGAGTAATCATTGGTAGGAAATACATATAGTACAGATGATGGAGTTTTCCTACGATGGATCACTACAGTTTTAGATTCACCTTATATAGCCATTTTATACAATTATGGCGTAGGCATCAACATAACGATTCACCATTATTTGATGTATCTTCAATTTGACCTCATACAACTAGTTGATCAATCTCTGTATGATTTTTCGATAAGGAGATAGACTAAGGTGCTTCAATTAATATTCACCATTCACTTGTTTGACCATCAAAATAGAACCTCCTTCAATGCAGATTGAATGGATGCCTCATTGAAGGGACTCAAGTAGACCTAAAATTAAAGCTTTATATTCTGCCTCATTATTTGGACAAAGACAACCCAATTTGAAAGATAGAGAAATATATTCCTTTCCATTACACAAAATCACTCCATCTCCTCTCTTTCCTTGAGCCGATGAACCATCAAACTCCATGGACCACTCCTTCAAGTCTGACTCATAAAGGTTGTCTTGCAAATCATCATCGGGTATATCTTCATGGGGAGGTTCAAATAAAGTTGAAGGAAATATATCCAATAAATCTACATAGGCTTTAGTCTTGATGGCACGAGGAACCATGCACTTTAAATCATACCTAAAAACATGGAAAAATAACCTTATTGTTCTCATAATAAAAAAAATTGCAAGAGAAAAAATATAATTATATTACATATTGTCACTATATGGATAGTGAAAGATATCATATAATGTCTAAGTTTTTTAGACACAAAGACTAAGGCCAAATAATGTCTCATTATACTTGTACATCTTGCCTCACGACCATGGATAATTTTACTCAAGTAATAAACAAATCTTTATTGTCCATCAATATCTTGAACCAACAATGCACCAATGGACCTTATAGTAGAGGTTAGATAATGATATAAAGGTAGTCCAACCTCGAGTAGAATCATCCTTTAAGGAGAAGTGAAAAATCTCTTAAGCTTGTCAAAAATTTTCTGGTGTGGTTCCTCCCATTTGAACTTTATGGTCTTTCGGAGGATTTCCATCAATGGGTGAGTAAGCTCAGATAAATCTAGGACAAATCTCCTAAAGTAAGAACTGTTTTTTAGGAAGATCTTCAGCTCTTTTTGGGTCTTTGGAAAAGGCAGGTTAAGAATGGCTTGTTGCTTGTCTTGATCCATCTGCACTCCTTTTTTATCCACAATTTTGATGTCTAAAATTGGTAGTAATTTATATGATGGCAATTTTAAAATCACATATAAAATAATGAGACACGAGAATATTTTAGTGATTCAACTATAAGAAAAGCCTATATCCATTGTGATTGTTGATACCAAAATTTACAATCCTATGTGAACCAATTATAAACCAACACATGTCATCCAGTGTGGCTCAAATCCAAGTCAGCATGATGCAAAAGCCCGAATAATAAGGGAGCCCAGCCAACAGAGCAGCTCGACCAACAAAGAAGCCTGAGCAACTAGGAAGACCGACCAACTATCGAAAATCCAACCTGTACAGCCAATGAAGCGACAGAAGTCATACAACATGTGTAACCAGTGAATAGACAACAATAGTATATTTAATTCTTATTATGTATTGATGAAAATGCTTAATAAATAAAGGCATTCCATCCTTTCATACGATAACTATTAGTACCCCTCTTGGGCTATAAATACATTGTATCAGCCTCAATGCAAGGGAGGGAAAACAAATCAAGACAGTCAATACATAACAGTGGATGTAGGCTTTTCCTTTGAGTCAACCCACTTTAACTATCTCTTTGTCTTATTTGTTTGTTCTACTTAATTTATCTGTGATCAATCAATTAGGCATAGTCTAGTTTTTTGCATCAATAGATTGGCACCGTCTGTGAGAACGTATTACTAAATGTTTTCACTAGTTCATCATCCATGGCTGAAATTCCTTAATCGAGTACCAGAAATGAGGGAATTCTGCCTAATCCCTATGCTCCTCTAAATAATAACGATATAACAGGAATTTTGGCTAGCTTGGCCAAGGGTCAAGAGGTTATGCAGGATACGATACGACAGTTGGCCCAAACTCTGCGAGTTGGAATCCCAGCATAATTCAACCAAAGGAGTATGCCACCACCGCCAATAAGGCGTGTTGGGCATAGTCATTCCAAAACTTCAAGAGATTCTTCATACCTTTCTGGAGAAACTTCTTCTATCAGGATTACTAATTCCCTGATGGATAATCCCTCGTCCCAGAAAGGCTGAGTGACTTGGAAAGTCTAAGTAGGGCCTTTCCTTTTGAACATTTGGGACCCTAGGGAAATTCCCTATGGGTTGCGTTGAGAAATACCCAATGACCAAGTGATCTAAGGGAAGGTTCATCCCAATCCAGATTAAATACCTGACTAACTGCTCGGTCCAAACAAAGAGAATGTTCGCAAGAAGAAAGCCTAGTACAATTAGTTAGTTGGCATAAAAAAGACGTCGCCCATAAATTTAGCACTGTCGGTGATACTTGAAAAGGCTCCATTCAGTGCTTGGAAGACGGATCGGGAGAAATGTCCAAGGCTAAGGATCCTCTCCAGAGAAGTTTTATTAAGGGATCCCCCATTGTGCAAACCATCGTAGATTTCCCTACACCAACCAAGGTTAAAGCTCCAGTGGTCACTCCCAAGTATGATGGGAAGACTGATCTAGTTCTTCATATAGAACAATACCAAGAAACAGCATATATCTATGTCGTTCCTGATGAGATGAGGTGTAGGGAATTTTCAGGAACAATCACTGGATCTTCTCAAATCTCTTACAATAATCTTCCTTGGGCATAAATTTCCTGCTTTTAATAACTTTCTGAGCTATTCATTGGTAATTTTTACTTTGGAGCAAAACCAGTGAAGCGAGTAGCTCATTTGCTTTGTGTGAGACAGAAAGTAGGAGAACGTACCAACGATTACATCACTCATTTCAACAACGAGAAACTGGAAGTCATTGATTACGAAGACAAGATTGCGATCACTGTCCACATGAGTGGTTTGCTCCCCCACAAACTATATTATCCTTTGGCAAAAGATCCACCGAAGACGATGATAGAATTAATGGCCAAGGTAGCGAAGATTATGAATGTCAAGGAAGCTATGGCTGCTAAAAATAATTTAGATGCAAAGACAGAAGCAATGATAGAAGGAAAGTCAGATAAGAAGGGGCCTAAGAATCACAATGAGCGCAGGAATTCGAAACTAAAAGAAAGCCTAGATCGTCTCAGAAAATTCACTAATTACACTCCCTTAACGATGGATATACATCATGTGTTAGAAAAAATCAAGAACAACAATGATTTGAGTTCGCTCGAAAAGTTAAGGTCACCTGCTGATAAGAGGGATAAGTCCAAGTATTGCAAGTTTCACAAAGATCGTGATTATACGACCAACCGGTGTATTGCTCTCCAGAATGAGATAGAAGCACTCATTTGAAGAGGAAAATTGGAGAAGTTTATTGATCGATAGGCTAGTGGAATAACTGGTAGTAGAGGTTAACAGAGATCTAAATCACATCTTAGGCCTAGATAAGATAAGAAGAGGAACCATGACGATGATCCAAAAGATGACCCTGATTGCCTCAAAAAACCCAAACAACCTGAATGCGAGATATTCACACTCAGTTGTGGATCCTTTTATTTCCATATGATTACAAGTGGGGATGCAGGAGGAGGAGATCATACAGCTGAAAGGAAGGATTACCCCAATGAGGCTCAATCTTGTTCCTATATTTAGTAAATCAACCTTATCAAGGAAGATTGACCAAGAAAAGTTAACAAGGATAAGCTCATAATTGGATTTTCTAAGAACGATATATCTAGAGTATTATATCCTCATGATGATCCTTTAGTGATCAGAGTTAGGATAAAAGAAGTACTAGTAGCAAGAACATTGGTGGATAACGACAGTTCGATAAACATCATATTTTATCCCTGTTTTGATAGTTTAGGTTTAAAACTCAACCAACCGGAGCCTTACTATAGGCCACTCATTGGATTATCTAGTAAAAAATTATTTCCATTGGGAACAATCAAGTTAGATGTGTTGATCAGGACATGGTCGGTGAGCAGAACAAAGAAAATGAGATTCTTTATAATGGACAAAAATGTTCATTCTACCTATAGCATGATCATGGGAAGAGTTGATCTGAAGAAATTCGAATATGTACCTTATACTATTCATCAATGCCTGAAGTTCTCGACCAATTTGGAGTTAGAGTAGTAAAAGGAGATCCAAAAGTAGCTCGGGAATGCTATTATTCATCTACCGAGGAGGAAGATATGCTAAAAATAAAGAGAAAAACAACCACTTATCAAGTGGATATATCTGAGCCGAACAACGAATCTGGGGTTGAAACCTTAGATCCAAGAGATGAATCAGATATCGTAAAAGGCCAAGTGATGGAGGCAACAAAAATTATTATTCTGGACGATGATAATCCAGAAAGAGCAACTCAAATAGGAGTGTCATTGGAACCGGTTCTTAAATAGGAGTTGGTGGCCTTCTTAAGATAAAGAAATCAGGTATTCGCATGGAACCATGAAGATATGCGTGGCATAGACCCAAGTTTCCTATGCCATGCCATGATCTTAATGTTAATAAGGAGGTTAAACCTGTGAAGCAGTGAAGAAGAGTCTTAGCTCGGAGAAGAACCAGGCTATACAGGAAGAAGTGGAGAAGTTTCAAAAATCTTCTTTTATCGAAGATGTGAAATACTCGGATTGGTTGTCCAACGTAGTTATGGTCAAGAAGAAAAATAATAAGTGGAGGATGTGTGTGGATTTTACTGACTTGAACAAAGTGTGCCCAAAGGATCACTTTCCTTTGCCACGAATTGATTAATTGGTGGATTCTACTTCAGGGCATGAGTTGTTGATTTTCATGGATGCATATTCTAATTATAACCAGATCAAAATGAAACCAAAAGACCGAGAAAGTACTTCCTTTATTACTCCCCGAGGAACTTATTGCTATAATGTTATGCCATTTGGTCTAAAAAATGCAGGTGCCACTTATCAGAGACTGGTGAACAAAGTATTTGAGGCGCAGATAGGCAAGAACATGAAGGTATATGTTGATGATATGTTGACTAAAAGAAAATAAGTTATTAATCGTATTGTCGACCTCAGCCAGACGTTTGATCAATTGGAAAAGCACCAGATGAAGTTAAACCCCACCAAATGCATCTTCGGAGTTCAGGAGGGAATGTTCCTTGGGTATATAGTAAATTATAGGGTCATTGAAGCAATTTCGGATAAGATCACAGCCTTGATAGAAATGCAATCATCGACCTATAAAAAGGATGTTCAAAGGACAACAGGGTATGTAGTAGCACTCAACAGATTTGTGTCTCGAGCAACAGACAAATGTTTTCCATTCTTTAAAGTACTCAGAAAAACCTTTGAATGGAACGATGAATGTGAAAAAGCCTTTCTGGAATTGAAGAAGTACTTGGGAGCACCACCACTACTCTCTCAACTAGTGTTGGGAGAAAAGTTGTATCTATATTTGGCAGTTTCTGAGTCAGCTGTTAGCTCTGCCTTGATTAGGGAGGAAACTAGAGTACAAAAGCTAGTTTATTACACGAGCAAAGCTTTTTGAGGAGAAAAAGTTAGATATCTCGGACTAGAGAAATTATCATTCATCTTAATTGAGGCTAGTAGACGGATGAAGCCATATTTTCACTCTCACGCCATAGTGGTATACACTGACATGCCATTGAGGCAAGCTTTGCATAAGCTAGAGAAATTTAGGAGATTGATGTACTGGGATGTGGAGTTGAGGAACATGACCTTGTATACGAACCAAGGACTGCTATAAAAGGCCAAGTTATGGCTGATTTTATTGCAGAATTCACTTACCCAGAGGTCCCCGAGCAATAAGGGACTCTAGCTGAGCAACTTTCAGGAGTTAGCAGACCTACTAGAGATATGCCCGACTAACTCCAAGCAAGAGAAATTATAGAATAAGTTATCAACAATCAACCAGAACCATCCAGCGGAATACAGGAGATGAAGAAGAAATATGAGGAGGTAAAGGATAAAATCTTCCATCAAGGGATTCTGACAAACCAAGCGTCTGACAACAATATTCCCACCTGGAGTTTGTATGTTGATGGGCCATCCAGTGTAATTGGATGTGAAGCTGGAATCATTCTCAATACTCCAGATTAGATAGATATAGAGTACACTCTACGTTTCCAATTTTAAGCCTCCAATAATGAGCCAAAGTATGAAGCTATGGTTATTGATTTAAATCCAGCTAAATCACTTAATGCCGAGCAAGTTCTGGTATACAGTGATTCACAGTTGGTAGTAAATCAGGTGTTAAACGTATATGCAACTAAAGGAGAACTAATATCCAGATACTTAGCTAAAGCCTTGGAGATAATTGCCACTTTTCTAGCTGTCTAGACGATCAAAATTTTAAGATTGAAAAATGCCCTAGTTGAAGCACTTGCTCGGCTAGCTTTAACAACTAGAACTGACCTGTGAAGAATTATTCCTATTGAGCTACTTTCTAATAGGAGCATTAATGACGATCTGATGGTTAATTTTATTGCAGTTGATATGGGGCCATCTTGGATGGATCCCATAAGAGCTTATATTAAAGAAGAAATGCTACCAGCCGACCTACTTGAAGCTAAGAAATTGAAATACAAAGCGGCGAGTTATGTTCTAGACAATGGTGTGTTGTACAGAAGAGGATTAATGGATGGTCTACAACGATATGTGCATCCAACTGAAGTAAAGGATTTGATTAAGGAAATCCATGAAGGGTTATGTGGAGCCCATATAGCAGGGATAATTTTATTACGAAGAATCAACATGCAGGGGTATTATTAGCCAACTATGCGAGCAGATTGTTCATATTTTGCCAAAAAGTGTGATAAGTGATAGAGGTTTTTCGTCATACGCAAGGCACAAGCTCTCCTAACCCCAATCACTTCACCTTGGCCGTTTGCTATGGGGGGAATTGACTTGGTCGGGCCTCTGCCGACCACCCGAGGAAGGTTCAAGTACCTGGTTGTAGCTGTTCATTACTTTACTAAATGGGTGGAAGCTGAACTATTGATCGATATGTCATATGAAAAATTTTATCAATTTATTTAGAAGAATATCATATAAAGGTATGGCTTGCCATATGCCTTTATCACTGATCATGGTACATAGTTCGACAACGACGAATTTGCTACTTATTGTGCCCAATCCAATGCCCAAAAAATCCACTTTGTTCCCGACCATCCTCAAAGCAATGGACAAACAGAGGTAACTAATAGAACTTTGCTAAATGGGTTGAAGAAAATCCTAGAAAAGTCTAAAGGGAATTGGATTAATGAACTACATTATATCTTGTGGGCTTACCGAACAACTCCCAGTACAGCTACTAGAGAAACTCCCTACATGTTAGCATTTGGTACTGAAGCAGTAATTCTTACCGATCTAGGTTTACCTACACACAGAGTTCTTAACTTCAATACCCCAGTCAGTGATTTGATGAGAAGGTTGGACTTAGACATGCTGGAGGAGGTACGTGAAGATGCGAATTTAAGGAATGCGGCCTATCAACAGTGGACTGCTCCTTTCTACAATAAGAGGGTGAAGCCAAGCAACTTAAAAAGGGTGATTATGTTTTAAAGAAAGTAATTCATAAGAACAATAAGCTGGAAGACCATTGTCATGGGCCTTATCAAATTACGGCAGTCATCCCACCAGGCACATATCGAATTGAGACTCTAGAGGGTGAAGAATTCAAGAACCCATGGAATGCAGAACACCTGAGGAAATACTATCAGTGATGTAATCATGTTGTATTAAGTTATTTCAATATTAATGAGAATACGATTTATCCAAAATTATTATTTATTTCAGAGTACTAGTGTTATGCACTACATTATGCATGCAACTATAAAAATACCAACAATGTTGGTCGAAAGCACACCAACAAAGTTGGTTGTCAACATAAAAATACCAATAATGTTGGTCGGCAACAGCAAAGACAACAACAAAGTTGGTTGTCAACATAAAAATACCAACAATGTTGGTTGGCAGAAGCAAAGGCACCAACAATGTTGATTGTCAACATAAAAATACCAATAATGTTGGTCGACAACAGCAAAGGCACCAACAATATTGGTTGTCAACATAAAAATACCAATAATGTTGGTCGACAACAATAAAGGCACCTACAAAGTTGGTTGTCAACACAAAAGTACCAACAATGTTGGTCGTTAACATAAACCACCAGCGAAATGTTGGTCGGTATCAATAAAGGCACTAATAAAGTTGGTTGTTAAATACATAAAAACCATGCAAGGCAAAACTGTAAGTCCCAAATGCTTGGTCAATAAAGACCCGAATGAATAATTTTCATTTAAACTGGGTTGAAAGATAGACAAATGTTCCACTCACGCCTGGGAACCAAGGTAACTAATGCAATTACCTAAAAACTTTAGGTACATTAGTGAAACCATGGTGATGCATTGGTAATTGATATAATACTTAGGATAATCATAAGGATATCAATAGAACAGGCAAAAAAACTAAAGATAATACCAATAATGTTGGTCGACAGCAGCAAAGACACCAATAAAGTTGGTTGTCAACATAAAAATACCAACAATGTTGGTTGGCAGCAGCAAATGCACCAACAACGTTGGTTGACAACATAAAAATACCAACAATGTTGATCGGTAACAATCAAGGCACCAACAAAGTTGATTGTCAACATAAAAATACCAACAATGTTAGTCGTTAACATAAACCACCAGAAAAATGTTGGTCGGTATCAATAAAGGCACCAACAAAGTTGGTTGTCAAATACATAAAAACCACGCAAGTCAAAACTAAACAAAATACAAAGTCTTATTCAACGAGATGTTTTCCTTCAGCCTTAGAAACAGGATCCATGCTAGTTGTAGGATCATCCAAAGTATAAGGAGAGTTGATGAATTTAAAGTTCTAAAGCATCTTGGTATTATTGTTGCTAGGACGATCAAGCAAATAAGGAGGTCAAACGATCTCTAGTTCATCATGTATCTCATAATCTCCTAAGTATTTTGAGATCAAGCATTGAGGAATACAATCAAAAGGACTCTAGTTAACATCTAACTTGAATGGAGAATTTTTGAGCTCCAGCAATCCTAGGTCATACCAATCCCACAAAGAGTTGTTCCATTCCACCTTCATTACGATTAAAGCATTCATCCAACACCATTTATATGACTCATTCTTGGCCTGTTTAAGTCTATCATCAAAATACCTCAGAGCCTCGTTATACCCATCCATCCAAACTTTTCTTGGCTGCTTCTGGAATTAAAAGGTTAATTTATCTACTTGAGACTACAGTTTCTTCAATACTCCATCCTTAACCTCTAATTGGGAAGAATTAGTGGATAATTGTTCAGACAAGGTCTTCAGTTTCTGGGATATCTCAGCAATAGCTCGATCTTTTGCTTTTAACTGTGCAGCTTGATTGGCAAGGTCCATATGGGTCCTAATTTCTTCTGTGGTTCCTCGTCCACGCTCACTTATTACTCGGGAAGAAGATGCAGGCTTAATCTTTTTTAAGGCTTCCAATTCATCCCTTAATATTGTATTTTCAGCCTCTAAAAAGGAGTATCCCTCATTAGTAGTAGAAATAACAGCTCCAGATGCAGACTTCAAAAGATTCACTTCATCTCTCAAATTATTATTCTCCTCTTCCAGAAGTTTGTCAACAATTTTAGTTTCTTCTACTTCAAGCTTAAGCAAAGCTTCTTTTTTATTGTATACAGAAACAAAATTATCAAAACTCCGACCTACACTTAAGCTCTGATATTTCTTCTCCTAGCTCTGGTGCAACAGCGCAATGGATTCTCTATATTATTCTTGAAGTTCTTTTATCATCTCATAGTAGGCAACATTGTTTGCTACCACCCAATCAAGTAAATGCTTCAAACACTTGAAGGTTTTTTTAGCCTGCTCTGACGCATCATCACCGAGCAACTGAATAATTTATTCTTCGGATAAGTTCGTATGACCTACTTTGAAAAAATCATTACACTTCCTCAGTAGCTCGGTATCATTAGAAGACAGTTGTTCCATCTTCGCTATAAACTAGCAAGAATAAATAACCACCAATCAACAACAAGAATGGAGAACAAGTATAATCAATAACAGATAAAATGGAACAAAATTTTCTTTTATTGATAACAAAGAGTTCAAGTATAATAGAGAAAAAAGAAATAAAAAGCAAAAGGGAAAATGTTGAACAGCTTTACACCTTCTCCCTATCATTTTCAGCCTTCTTTTCCTAGTCAGAAGAAGGGATTACAAACTCGAGTTTCTCGGTTTGCTCATCTGAAAGAAGAGAATGTTCGATAATTTTAGGATGGTCTGCAATAGAATCAACTACTAGAGAAGATTCTCTAGAACCAACTTCATCTTCAACCTCATCCTCAATAGCTAGAGGAGTACCATGAGTATATCTCTGAAAAAGTTCATAGCTCTCAACAGTGTTTAACTCTTAAAGAGCATCAACCTAACCATCTCTGAAGCATTCTAATTTTTTTCATACTCAATTTGAGTAAAGGCATCAGAAATGGCATTGTTCCATCCCTTGTCCCAACCAGCACAGAAGGACGCCTTCACAACAGACTTTCTCTTAGATCTGGCAGAGGGTACAAGCTCTTTGGTAGTCGTAACCCTGCGCTCAGCTTCCTCTGCCCTATGCTCAGCTTCCTCTACCTTATGCTCAGCCTCCTTCCCCTTGCGTTCAGCCTCCTTGGCCCTGCTCTCATCTTTAAGGGCATTCTCATCAGACGTCTGGGGAGCAATTTTAGTTGTCTTCAGTTTATCCGCTATAACTCTTCAGCCGAGCAGGGAGATTTGATTGATTTGAAGAAAAAGACCGCCACTTACTAGGTTGACACTCTAGAGCCTAATAGCGAGTCAGTAGTTGATATGTTAGATCTTAGAGATGAAATAAAGCTAGTCAAAGGGTAGATTGTAGAGGCTACTGAAAGCATAATATAAGATGACAAAAAATTAGAGAGAACCACCCAAATTGGCGCCACTCATCAAACTGGAATTGGTTGCGTTCCTAATGGAACAAAAGAATGTATTCTCTTGGAGTTATGAAGATATTCCTCGAATTGATCCCAACTTCCCTTGTCATGAGCTCAACATTAATAAGTACGCTAAGATGATCAAAGAAAGGCGAAGAGTGTTACGTCCTGAGAAGAATGAGACCATTCAGGAAGAGGTAGAAAAATGCTAAAAAGCTCAATTCATTGAGGATGTCAAATTTCTAGCATAGTTGGCAAATGCTATGGAAAAGAAGAAAAATGATAAGTGGCGAATGTGTGTAGATTTTACTGATCTTAAAAAAGCATGACTAAAGGAATATTTTTCTTTGCCCAGAATTGATCAGTTAGTAGATGCCATAGCAAGACATGAGTTGTTAAGTTTCACGGATGCCTATTCTAGATAAAATCGAATAAAAATGAAGCTAGAGGATAGAGAAAGCACTTCTTTCATTACCAACCGAGGTACTTATTGCTACAACTTAACGCCATTCGGGATTAAAAATGCTAGAGCAACATACTAGAGATTGGTCAATAAGGTGTTTGAAGAACAGATTGGGAGGAATATGGAGGTCTACGTAGATAACATGCTAACTAAAAGCAGAAAATCTTCAGATCATATCAAGGACCTCAGTCAAACTTTTGACTAGCTGGAAAAGCATCAGATGAAATTGAATCCGACCAAGTGCGTATTCGATGTGCAAGAAGGAGTGTTCCTCATATTTATAGTGAATCAGAGAGGAATAGATGCAAACCCTGGTAAATTCAAAGCTCTAATTTAAATTCATTCACCAACTTGCAAAAAAGATGTTCAAAAACTTAGTGGTAAAGTGGCTTCCCTAAACCGGTTTGTCTCTCAAGCAACAAATAGGTGTCTGCCATTACTTAAGGTGCTCAGAAAGACCTTCGAGTGGAATGAGGAATGTGAAGAATCATTTCAAGAGTTTAAGAAGTATCTGGGGTCTACACCATTGTTGTCCCAACCAATGTTGGGAGAGAAATTATAATTGTATTTAGTTGTTTCTAATCCGTAGTTAGCTCGACATTAGTTCAGCTGGAGAATAGGATCCAAAAACTAGTGTACTACACCAGCAAGGCATTCAGAGGTGCATAGGTTAGATATCCATGACTAGAAAAGTTAGCATTAGCCCTTATTGAAGCCTCCAGGAGAATAAAGCCTTATTTTCAAGCATATACCATAGTTGTATACACCGATTTACCTCTTTGGAAAGCACTTTACAAACCTGAAAAGTCAAGTAGGTTTATGTATTAGGCAGTAGAGTTGGGAAAATACAACATCTATGAGCCGAGATCATTATTGAAAGGGAAAGCTTTTAAAGATTTTATTACAGAATTTACGTATCTAGAGTTTATCGAGCAACCGAACTTGCCTGCCGAGCAAACTTATCCGAAAGAAAGCTCAACTTAAAGGCAAGCCAAAGTCATAGCCGATTAACTGGAATCGTCCATTGCTAAAGAAATGGCCCAAAAATATGCATAAGAAAGTAAGAAGACATTCCACCATGGAATTATGTCTATAGAAAGCTTTAGCAGTGAAATTCAATTATGGAACTTTTATGTGGATGGATCTTCATGTGGAGCTGGTATCATATTTAACACTCCTGAAAATGTTGATGTATAATATGCCCTGAGGTTTCAATTTTAGGCTACAAATAATGAATCCGAGTACGAGGCTTTAATTGCTGGACTTGAGTTAGCGCAATCATTCGGTGCCGAGCAAGTAGTGGCACATAGTGATTCCCAGTTAGTTCTCAACCAAGTGTGTCATATATATGGAGTCAAAGGGGATTTAATGGTGAGATATTCAGCTAAGGTAATGGAAGTAATTTCCAAACTTATGGTTGTACAAATAAGCATAATCTCAAGGATATAAAATGCCCGAGATGATGAACTTACTCGGTTGGCTTCAACAACTAGAATAGAACTCAGGAGGAGCATTATGGTAAAAATATTGACAGCCAGGAGCATAGATAAGGATCCAATGATCAGTTTCATTACTGAAGAATTAGGACCATCTTGGATGGATTCAATTAGAGCATACATAGAAAAAGGAACCTTTCCCTGATCCAAAATATGCAAGAAGGCTCTGGTACAAAGCATCTAGATATGTAGTGGAAAGGGGAGTCCTATACAAAAGGGGATACAATGTTTCCTTACTACATTGTGTCCATCCATTGGAAGTCGCTGACTTAATCAAGGAGGTACATGAAAGTTCTTGTGGATCTCATTCAGCTGGTCGATCATTAGTCCAATAATTACCACACAAGGGTATTACTGGTCAACTATGAAGGCGGATTATAGGTCCTTCGCAAAAAAATGCGATAAGTGCCAAAGATTTGCTGCAGTTCACAGAGCACCAGGCGCTGTTTTAACACCGATCACTTATCCCTGGCCATTCGCCCTTTAGGGAATTAACTTGGTCATCCCATTACTGACCACTAAGGGCAGGTTCAAATACCTGGTGGTAGTAGTTAACTATTTCATGAACATAAGTGACAAATAAAAACTTGCTTAATGGATTGAAAAAGAGACTTGATGCTGCCAAGGGTAACTTAATTAATGAATTTCACCATGTTCTTTGGGCTTATAGAACCACATCAAGAACAACAACTAGAGAAATGCCTTATATGCTTGCATTTGGGACAGAGGCCATGGTACCAGCTGAGATAGGTCTACCAACCCATAGAGTATTAAATTTTAATTCTCCCCAGATTGATATAGTGAGACGATTGGACTTGTACATGGTGGAAGAAGTTAGAGAAGATGTCTCCCTCAGAACGGGTGTGTATTAATATAGACTTTTAATACTCTATTAAAAGAACATGGTGCAATTCATTAATTAATCTGCTTGCTTTTACAACAAAAGGGTCAAGCCAACCAACTTAAAATAAGGTGACTACGTCCTCAAGAAAGTCATCCAAAAAAGCAACAATCTTGAGGCAAACTGGCATGGTCCATATTGCATTTCAAAAGTAATCCGACCAAAAAAAATTTTCCTGGAGACACTTGATGAGGAAGAATTCAAAAATCCTTGGAATGTCGAGCACCACCGAAATTACTATCAGTGAATAAAGGCATTTTGTATTTCATTTTGCTTTATGTTCAACAAAATTTTATTCAAATTTAAATAAAATATCTTGGTTTTTGTTTCCATTTTTTTTTCAGAGTACGGCGATATACATCCCCAGAAACAATGCTCAAATAATGTCTCTTGGTCTTCAGCCCTTGCCGATCAACAGATGGCAACAACTACATAAATCTACTACTTAATAAATTTAAACTTATAAAATTTAAGATGCACCAACATCTTAACACGCAGACGAGTTTTACTCGACCAAGTTATTACTTCATGTATGACTTCATATCAACAAGTCATGAATAAGAAGTCAATAAAGCTTCATATTTCAACACAAGAAGCTTTACCCGACCAAGTTAAACACGGGAATACATATATATATATATATATATATATATATATATATATTCCTAACACACTTAGTCACCAATGATAATTACTTCATGTATGACTTCATCTTTGAGAAGTCAAGAACAAGAAGCTTGTAAAATTTCATCTATACACACAAGAAGTTTTACCCGACTTCGTTAAATGCAAGAACACATGTATACATTTCTAAACGCAAGGATACATATGTACATTCCTCATACACATGGTCTCCACTGATAACAAATGCTATAACTTGGATCAATAAAACTATTTATAGTTTTATCTAAGTGCATTAGTAGAATCTAAGGCCTTACAATCACAGTTTAATAACTTGTCATCAAACAAATTACTTAGTCGACCAACTGATTAACTAATTATAAGTTGACAATAAGTATATATATTTTTATTCAAATACTAAAGGTATTACATTCAAGATCAAACAAGTACAAAAAATAGGAGAATCATTCAGCTGGATGTTTCCCTTGTGCTTTGATCATTTCAGAAGATGTCTATTGTATTCTTTCCATCCCATCAAGAGGATCATCTAGGGTATAGGGGGAATTTTTGAAATTAAAATCTCTCATCATTCACCTATTACTACTGCTCGTCCTGTTGATCAGATGAGGAGGATGAATTATCTTATGCACGTCATAAAGGTCATAATCTCCCAGATATTTGGTGATCAAACATTAAGGAATGGCATCAGGAGGGGTCGATGTTATGTCCAACTTGAATGGAGGCTTGTCAATATCCAACAAATCAGGATTATTCCAGTAACATAACTCACTATTTTGGTCATATTTTAGTAAGGTAAGTAAGTTGGTCCATCCCCATCTATAACCCTTACGATGGCTTTGTGCAAGATGATCATCTACATGGCTTAAGGCTTCATTGTAACCACCCATCCAAATATCCATTTGCTGCTTGTGAAATTATAAGGCTAATTTTTCTACCAATTGTTGGAGTTTCTTCTGAACATAATTCTTGAATTTTAACTGGGAAGATTGGTCGGTAATAGCTTTATCCTTAACTTCCAGAAAGACAGATATATTGGCAATGGCCTAATTCTTTACTTTTAACTGGGCAACTTGGTCGGCCAAATTTTTCCTAGTTCTTTCTTCATCAACTATTGGTAGGATAACTATCCTTTGTCTGGAAGTTTTCCTAGGTTTAGTTTTTTGCAATGCTTCAAGTTATTCCATCAACCTTGCATTCTCAGTTTTAAGGAAAGAGGCACCCTCATCAGGACTAGTGACAGACGATTTCTTCAAGACGTCAAGCTCATTCCTTAAAGCATTATTATCCATTTCCAACATAGCAGCAATTCCTTGGGCATTCTCCATATCTTGATTCAAGTATCATTCTTTCTTAATTAAAGTAGAAGTAATGTATTATAACTTTTTCTCAAAGCCCCATCCTTCACTTAATGCTTTATACTTAGCTTCATAATCAACATGCAACAAAGCTTTGGACTGATTATGATCCTCCTAAAATTGCTTTTTCATTTTGTAATAAGCGGCATTATTGGCTACAGCTCTGTACCATAAATAATGAAGATGAGTATATAATTCTTTGACTTATTTGAATACATCAAGCCCTAGCACTCCGACTAAATCCTCTTTATGTAGGTGAACATGTTCAGCTTTTAGAAGGCTTCTACTATGCCTGAATAGGTCAGATTCAGCAGAAACTATTGCTTTACTCCCTGCATCAAACTGTAATTCACAAGGGTAAGAATATAAAGACAACAATGATGATGATTAAGCAATATCTTTTAGGAAATATAATAACCAATCATGATGAAAAGGAAAATACACAAGTTAGATCAAAGTAAAGTCTTTTCATTAATAAATAATGGGGAGTTACGAAATGATGATCCCAGTACAAGAACCAAAAAAACACTGGCAGACAAAGAAAATAGATAATAAAGGAGCTACACCTTCTCCTTATCCTAAGAAGTAACTTCAGGAAGCAAATCGGTAGGAAGGATAGATCCACTAGCTGGTTCCACAGTAGACTCAATAGGTTGTAGGAAAGACTCGCCTGATCCTTATTCATCATAAAACTCTTCCTCCAAATTTGGAAGAGTGCCTGGGTCATGCCTATGGAATAGCTCAGAGTTATCAACAGTACCAACTTCCTTAGTACCTCCGACCAACCATCCTAAAAGGATTTTTTCTTGGCGTACTCAATCTGGGATGAAGTAGCCAGCAGTGCCTTCTCCCAGTGTTTGTTAAAAGTAGTGTCTTTGATGCTCTTATTCTTAGCCTTCTCTGCCATAAGCTTCTCCTCGATAAAGGAAGTAAGAGTTTAATTTTCTAACAACTTATTTTTGGCCACCATGGCCCTGTCCTCAGTAGTTATTAGACTGGTCTCAGTAGTCTTTAATTTTTCTTAGCAATAGTGGCCCTTTCATTGGCCTTCCGAAGTTATTCCTCCCAAGATTTTATTTTTTTCTCCAAAACATGTCGGTTAGCATCTAATGATTTATTTAGACCTTCAAAGGCCTATTAAACTTCTCCAAAAGAAGAATGCAGTTGATTGTCCTTCTCCATCATCTAATTAAAGTCCACCAAAAACTGTCAAAATAAAAAAGTAGCAAGTCAGTGAAAAAGGAATAAGAGAGTAAATGTGAGAAACAAATGAAATATGGTTACTAAAGCCAAAGTTTGGCAAGCTCTATCTGTCAGTCTGGACTGGGACATAGGAACTGCAGCTGCCCTATTAGTAGGAAGAGTTACAAACTTGATCAACTTCCTGGCCCAACTAGGATTAACAGCCATCGAAGATAACCCAATAACTTTCGGATCAAATTGCATATCTTTGACCAACTCATGTTGGTCGGCAGAAATCGTTCTGTTCAATTTGTCAGGAACACCTTTTTCATTCTCTTCAAGTGGACCCTGCTAGTCCTACCCTCCTCGGTATGGCTAACCCGGGGAACCTTTTTAGCAACCTTAGACCCTTTTTCACTCATTTGGACGTCTGGGTATCTGCATCTTTGGTAGTCTTGGTGGTGGGAGACAAAGGCTCCTCCATCAAATTAGGAAGCTTTCTCTTACCCATGACAGCTAGTGGGGAAGTAGGGATTGCAAAATTATTCAAATACTCAAATGAAGAGGATGTTCCAAGGTCCCTCTCAACTCCAGCAGATTCCTCAACCAAAGAAGTGGGAATTAGTTCCTCTTCCAAATTAATGGGGATTAAAAGTGCTACAGTAGTTGGTCTAACAACAAAAGAAGTAATAGATCTTTTATATTGTAACAGGTACGAGGCTACTTTGGGATGTTCCTCACCAATTCTTTGAGGAATTATCCACAAATGTTTAAGCTCTTGAATATTGATATCCCTTTCTTTTGGACAATTTTTCTTAATCTCAATTGTATAAAACAAGACAAGAAATATTAGTCAACATATCATAAACTGTTGGTCAGTAAGAAAAGATAAATAACAAGTTCTACAACCTATGCCATGTCCTTCTTAAGGACACCTGGGCCACTATACACTTTTCCTCTTTGAAGAGGAGCATGTTTCCAGTTCTTCGCTATTATCCCATAATCAAAGTAGTCCTTATTGGAATCTAGTCAGTTTAACACTAAAGTTGTATTGGCAAACCTAGCTTTCAAGTAATAGGAGTTGTCACTAGTAACCCACTTGTTTATAACATCAACTCAGGAATACCAATATGGGTTATATTTATCTGGTTAAGCCTATGAATCTCATTTACTATTCTCCATGTAATTGGGGCTACCCTAGTAGGGACAACGTCAAAATATTGACGAAACTCCATAAAGAAACGACTAGGGGGAAGGTAATATCACATTCAGCTATAAATAGTGAAGGGGTCCTCTGGTAATGATAAAAATCAACTAGAGGAATAAGCATTTTTAATTATACCCAATCAGGGATATTCCTTTCCTGCCTAAATTCATCTAAAGAGCCCCTATGAATGATGTACACCGTGATTACAACCAAGAAAGAAATCAAAGAAAATGGAAGAAGAAAGCTTACATAGAAAGTGATGGAAGAAGCAAGAGTGGAAATGGACACAAAAAGAAAGCTTGAAGACGAAAAGC
This sequence comes from Sambucus nigra, assembly GCA_949130495.1. Classification (NCBI taxonomy): domain Eukaryota; kingdom Viridiplantae; phylum Streptophyta; class Magnoliopsida; order Dipsacales; family Adoxaceae; genus Sambucus; species Sambucus nigra. Next base: position 274,743,704 of record OX422217.1, read on the forward strand.
TTGAGGATGGAAGATAGTTCGAAAGTTTAAAATTTTATGGCACAAAAATTAGCCAAAATCTCGTCTCTTATAGCTTGCATAGAAAATAGTGCAGGTAATGATTAACTGTATAGACGATGACATTCTAACGACTGCACAACTCCAAAGAAAAAAAATTAGTAATGTGCCCTTTGGCGGTTTGCTAAATGTCAAATTATTCATGAAATTCCCATCGCATGATCAAATGATTAATTTTTTTACAAGTCCTATAAATCAGCAGTCGACCAAAACCACAAAAGATTATCGCGCAACTGTGCATAACTCATACTTCATCATTTTAATAAAATATCAAGAATAAAGTATTGGGGGCTTCTATTAATGTAAAAAATTATCCATCTACATGGACCAATTAGAAATACACACCTGCCCCCTAACGTGACAACAATTTTGGTCATTAATTAGTTGGTCTTCTTAGAAGATAGTTGATCAACCAACATGCCAACCCGAAGAATACAAACCATCATTGTATATAAACGGTCATCATAAAAATATCAGCCAAGAATCATTCTTCACATGCCCAAGGCTATCAATAGTCACATTCATTATGTACAAGTGTAAATGTTTAAATGTATAAAGGCATTCCAACCCTTGCTCTCCAGGTCAATGTAAATACAATGTATTCCTTTCACAAAAGGCAAGAGAGAAAAGTACAAGGTCATTCTTCTAACAAGAATACCTAGTTTTCTGTGATCATCAATGGGAAATACAATCATAGTGGGCGTAGGATTTTCTTATAGCTGAACCACTAAAAAATTCTCATGTATTATTTATTTTCTCTCATTATTTTATCTGTGATTAGAAAATTGACATCATATAAATCACTACCAATTTTAGACATCAAGACACCACAAAGCCAAAGAATTTCCCACTCGTTACACTAAAGGCATATTTAGGTGGGTTAACTTGTACTTACTGCATCTATTAAAAACTCTTCCCAAATAAGCTAAGTGAGAATCCACCTTTTTCTATTTAATAACTAGATCATTCACACAAAATTCCATAATGTCGTGAAAAAGGTCATGAAAATAGTCGTTATTATCCTTTGGTAGGTTGTCCGCATTTTGTAGACCAAAAGGCATTGCATTATATATGAAGTTTCCCAAAGGAGTTCTAAATGTTATCCCCTCTGCATCATCTGGATTCATTTTGAACTGGTTATAACCCATATAACCATCCATGAACATGTACATATCATGGCCAACCGTTGAATTGATTAAACTATTAATTGAAGGTAAATGGAAATCGTCTTTGGGATAATCTCTATTAAAATCTCTAAAATCAACACAAATGTGAATTTGTGTTTTATCCTTCTTCCCCACTGGCACAATACTCAAAGGACAAATTAGATGTTGAATTGGCTTGATAAACCTAATTTCCACTAATCGTTCCCCCTCATCTTTGATCTTGAGATCCAATTTTAGCTTGTATGTTTTGGTTGACTTCTTGATCGGTATTGCTGAAGGCAAATCATTCAACTAGTGGTAGCTCACTTCTTGATCTAGCCCTAGCATCTTGGTGTACTTCCACGTAAAAATAATTTTGAATTCTTAAATGATCATGATCAACTCCCGCTTCTTTGCATCCTCTAGGTCTTTTGAAATGAATATTGACTTTGGTTCATTGTCATCCTTAGCTTAATCAATATTTTCGAGCTCTTGAATTTGAGGTTTTGGATGATCTTTCATACACTCAGGCTCGTCTTCAATCTCTTCCAACAACTCTTGGATATTTAAATTATCAATGACAAGACATTTTCCTTAATTATCTATTATAAAAATTTCATAATTAGGGTCAACTTCATCTCGTTCCTTGGTTGTTCGCTTAAAACTTCAAAGGAGATATATAACCCTTCCATCATTGAGCACCACTATTTTGCATTGTCGTGCATAGATTATTGGTGCCCTCCTTTTCTTAGAGCTTCCCAACTACTCCATCGCTGGTCTATTATCTTTACTCAACGCACTCTGTCATTTCACTCTTATTCCATCGGGGTTATTCTTAGATGCATTCTATCTCCAAGTTATTGAGAGATAAAATGAGCTTTAGGAATAACCTTCCTCTCTTGCTCAACGTGCACAACTTTTTTAAACTTTTCTTATTGACCTCTTTCAAGTCCTAACCTATCCTTGATAGAGGGCACTGGCACTCATTTGATACATCTTATTAGGATTCATTCTTCCTCATTCAGCTCTATGTAGAAGATAACATCTACCAAATGTTCCTCCTCCTTTGTAAACGTCTTTTTGGTTGCTCAAATCACAATCCCAGTTCCTTTAAAATTAGCCTTTGCGCATTAGTGGTATGTCAAAGAAAATAAACTATAGTTGTGCATCCAAACTCTTTCAATCGATAAATGGTAAGATGTAGCTGACTCAATCACGTGAAATTTGATATGTGACGTGAGATTTCCCATTATCATTCCAACATTCACATAACGAATGGACTTGGAAGTTTGGTTATCATAACTTGAGATTGAAACATGTATTGCAACCAACCTTGTTTCTGAGATATTAGTAGCATAAAATGAGCTAATAGGCGTGATGTTTATCGAAGCACCTCTATCCAATAAACCTTTAGAGATACTTGTTTCATTGATGCATGTTGTTACATAAAAAGTCCTATTGTGAGGGAACTTAAATGATCTATCTGAGTCTGAGAAAATGATTCATACATAAACTTCCGTATCAGCCTGGCAATAGGTCCTTTCATCCTTAATGATGGAACATTATTTTTCTTCGTTATGTCCAAATGACCTGAGTAATTTCCATCCTACTTTCCTGCGGCATCCGAACTAAATCGAAGAACCACAAAAACTTTGGTGATTTAGATACAACTTGGTACTCCAAGCTTAGATCCACCTCATACTCTTTTATTTGATGAGCTTGTTCACTGTGTTTGTCAATTGTTTCATCGTAAACAACAACTACATTGGTCATTCCTTGCAAACAAATTATATATGTGTGTGTGTGTGTGTGTGTGTGTGTGTGTGTGTGTGTGTGCTCTTCTTCTCTCATTCAACCTTCTTCTTCATTATTAAAAGTAACAACCATATATGCCCCATGGGCTGGCAATGGATTGTTATTAACATTGCATTGATGAATCTGCAAAGTCCCCTCCGTGATATACTTATTTGATGATCTTTCTCAAGGTAAAAAATGAAATCGTGGGATGACCAATACGCCAATGGATCTGGTAGTAATTGGGGTCAGCTTAAACTTCTTCCCTGGAGCATAAGGTGGAGAGTTTTGAGGATGAAAAACTGATTCATCGCCCAACATGGTGTCGTAGAAACTCATTACCTCTTTAACACTATAAGGCAATTGAGGTGGATCCTCGCTATCAAACTTCCCCTTAATATTATTCTTCTTCCCATTTTTTGCCTGCTTCTTCTCTTCCCTCAGTTTAATTAACTCGTGAAAACTGGGCTCCTCTAATTTCTTAGCCAGCTGGTTATTTCCACGCAACATTGGTCATGACAAGGAGGGGTCGAATGACCAGTGCAATAGTTTGGACTGATCTTGCCAAGGCTTTGAATGTGCCTTATGTAGTCTCATCTATTAAGTTTTAAATATACTCTGAAATCAGTCCTTCAGCGTAAATTTTAAGGATCTTGATCTCCGTAGTAGATTCCCGTACTTCTAGATTTCTCTCTTCAAGCCTCTTAATATAAGACATCAACTCTTCACCTGACCTTTGCTTCTCTCGAGTAAGTTGGGCCAGCGTCAACTCATCATCTGCCAAAAATAATTTCTGAAGAAATTGCACATGCATATCTTTGTAATACCCCGTATTTTTATGCTTTATAAATTTGGGGATTTATTAAATTTAATGTGAGTTATTAATTTAATATAAATTCGAAAATTAATTATTTCATAATTATTAACGTGATGTGAGTTAGTAATTATGGGAAACTTGTTGAATATTACTAATGAGTAAAGTAATATATAATATTGGTTCTATTAAATGTCAAGAGTGAATAAAATGACAATTTTGGAAATTTGAGTCGGGATGCGTCCGTGTCGCGTCGGGACTAAATGTTGATTAATAAAAGTGAATAAATTATAAGTTGTCCGTATGGTCGTTTTGAGTGCGCCAAAGTGTCCGAAAGGGTTGAGATAGTCAGAAAAGTGTACCCGGGGATTTAGTTTGGGTCTCGGGGCATTTTTAGGCTTAATTAGTACCCGGGGAGGGCATTTTGGACATTTCATAATTTTGGGTAATTAAACCCACGAAAATTACAAGGTTATATCAGATGCCTTGGGTTGTCTTCTAGGGTTAACACAACCAAAGAAAAGTGACGACCATTAGAGAGGGAAGGAGAGAGCTTGCCAAGGAGTTCTAGGCCGAAAACTCCTCCGTTTGCGCCACCGTCACCGCCAAACGATAGATCACGTCGCAAGGATTACAAACCCACTAATTTCAACCAAAAACCAGAGACAAAAATCTACAGGCAAGTATTTATCTTGCTTAATTTCGTTAATGCTTCATTCATGTTAGTTTAGGGTTGATTATGATGAGTTCTATGAAAGAAAACCCATATTAGAGATTAGAAAATTGCATGTTTTAGTGAAATAAATGATAATTTGGAAATCCCCTTCATATGTAGAGGTTGAACCACGGATTTATGATGGATTAGAAGTTGAAATTCTGAAAAAAGACCGATTAGAACAAAGTTTAAGAAATTTCTAGGGTTTATGAGAGTTATATAAGTTTTGGCCCTTTAATCCATGGATAATGATGAAAATTCACATGCTTTACGTAGAAGATTGCTAGTTTGGGTTTATAATGTTTGTAGTACGAATTTCTGGGCGTTTGGGTGTTAAAAATCTGGATTTGGATGATGTTGGATGATAGAACCCGTAATTGGTTTTTCTGCAGATTCGCCATACCTGTTTGATCGATCGATCGAACCAAGAGTGTCGATCGATCGACGCATCGATCGATCGAGCCCCTGCCATCGATCGATTGACTCCTCCAGGCAGATTCATAATTCCCCTTCTAAATTGTTGAATTTAATTAAAATGAGTAATGATCTTTGGGCATCCTTATTAAATTAGTTTAGGAAATAAAGAAGACCAAGAGGGCTTATATGAAAATATGAAACCTTTAATGTAGGACGAGACTTACACTTCACAGGGATGTTTACATATAAGGGACGATGGAACTATGTATTAAAGGGGGGGAGACGCATGAGGTAGTTATGTGGGAAAATAAATTAGTTACCTACTGAAATTACGCTTGGGAGTATAGAAATCCATGAGTGTCACTTGATAAGTTGGGATAATCCCACAAATTCAGATAAGAGGCAAACGTTACACGTGATAACTAAATAAAGAGTAATAAGGACAAATGTCATAATTATGGGTTATGAGATGAACCTAAATTTGATATGGTAATAGTAGTATATTTATATGACTGTGTTTATGCATATACTATATACGTGTGAAAATCATGCTCGCGCTACTTGCTATCCCTGAGGTTACCGCGCTAGGACAGTCTTATCTCGATGGGACCTTTATGGGGGATATTGACTCATACCCTAGAAGATATAAATCCTTGGTACAGGCTATCTATTCGATAGTTCAGACGGCCCTAAGAGAAGTGGGGGCATGTAGTGACCTCTTAGAGACTTGGAATCTATGCTTCGCCTCAATATTGTTTGTGTTTGTGTTAATACAGTTCGAGAGTGATTTCGAACTTGTATCTCCCTTAGTATGAGTGATACGGGGACTGGATAGCAGAGTATGCCCGCACCATTATTATTATGTGGGGTGCCGTTAGAATATATATATATTATATCAGTATTTAATATATATATTAAATTCTGGAATTTGGGAACTACCTACTGTATTTATGGTAAGTAAGAGATGAATAATTATTTCAATTGGGGAATAAGTATTTGAAAACATTAATATGTGCAGAGAAACTTTATTAGCAAATAAGGTTTAATTGAGAACTTTGTTGTCATATAAAATTAACATTTTAAACCATTGAATTTGTCAGTTTAAATCTTACGAGCTACCTAAGATAAGATAAGTTAAACCGTTGGGAAGGTTAGTGCGATAGGTGTGCACATTAGAAGAGATGTGAGAATTTTTCAAGGGAGTGTCGCACTAATATGTTGTTGCATTGGCCAGTAAATATTTTAAATACTTGCTAAACAAATTTTAAATCGTTTTTACAATCGGGCTCTGTTCCGTTTTCATTTTCTTTTCTCTCTTGCATATATTACAGGTGCCCAGCCACAAGGACATCTTGCATAGGATTCTTTGGAAGGAAGGCGCTGCAGCTTAGGTGGGAGTTGCAGGCCTCTTACTTAGACGACCTCATTTCTTGATTCCACTCCTAGCATTTATTTTATCAGTTGGGCATGTGTCGCCCTTTTCCATTATTCAGTTGTCCTATTGGATATTGTAATTCATTTATTTCCAGTATTTTGCACTTTGGGATTTATTTCTGTCAGGATGTTCTCTTTTAAGTTTTAATGTTGGGATTACTTAGTTGGATGTTTGAACTAATTGGATTGTTTGTTCCAGTATATTGGTTGGATGATTCTTAAATTATGAATTATGTAAAGTTTTAAATTATTGACTTTAAATAAAATTTGGAAAGTAATGTCTAAAAATGGTTTTGACACTTAGCTTAATTATTTAGGGTGTTTAAATTGGTAAAGTTATTTTTATGACAGTGATGCTAAGAATGAACCAACCGTCACCTTGATTATAATTTAATAAAGGACCGATCACCCGGTATTTAATTAGGCGGGGTGTCACAGGTGGTATCAGAGCATCAGGTTCTAGTGTCCTTTAGGATCTATACGGCTTATCTCATTTCCAGCTTAGCGTCTTTGATATAGAGCCCTAACATTAGGAATGTTGTATTAATCTTTATGCGTTTGAAATTCGTACTTCTGCGATTTGTCGATGTGAATGTTGAACTTATTCAGATTAAAAATTTTAAATTTTCAGATGGCCCGTCAGGACGAACAAGCTAAGGCCACTGGGAAGTTAATGAGCAAGGAAAAATCACACCTCAGGTGTCTCCGAAAAGGGTACCAATTGCCGAATTTATGGACATTGTGGCACAAGCAGTTACCACTGCAGTCTTACAGTACCACGAACATAGCATGCAGCTTAGAGGAGGCAAAAGACCTAGAGAGGTTGATCAAATTCATGTGACTAAAGTTGACAATTGTGCGAAGGCACCAAAATTGCGACAACAAACCACTCAAGACCGAGACAGTTCCAGAGGTAACAAAATTTATGTAAAGGGGCAAAAGCGTTAGGGCCAACAAAGTTGGGGTCAAAATGAAGTCACAAAGAGGTGTTTCAAATGTGGAATGGACGGTCATAAACGTCAATCTTGTTCGAACTAGACTGGGGAGAAACCACAACCCGACCAACGAGAAATTTCAGGACTCGGCTATAAATGTGTGCGATCGGGTCACAAGTGGAGGGATTGTCCTCAACCTGACATCGTTTTTCTGCAAATTTCTCAGCAAGGCCGACAAAACCAAGGAGAAAGCAAGACTAATCAACAACGTAGTAAAGTGAGACAGTTTCGAGGAAGGTGCTTCCAATGTGGCAGGAATGGCCATAGGTGTCAGGATTGCCCACAGAGGAATAAAGCCCCAAGGCAGCAGGGCGCCAGTAATAAACCACAGAAGCCAGCTCCACCAGCCATTCCAGCAGCCTCAGTGCAGCAGAGGCAATTACAGTATGGACGTGTCCAAAACGTCCACCAAATAGCAGCACCTCAGGCCCCAACCGAGATAAAAGGTACGTCCTCTATTCCCGGTGCTATGGGTTCAATTTTATTTGATACTGGGGTGACGCACTATTTTATAGCTACTCATTTTGCGAAGGCCTTAGGGTTATTAGCCACAGCTGAGAGCACTGTGACGTGTGTAGACTCACCACTGGGGAGTGGATCGCTAATTTTCTTTATATGACGGGGTGTGGGGGTAGAGATTGGTAGATTGGTATTACTAGGAGACATGTTAGTCTTATATATGCATGAGCACGACGTTATTATCGGTATGGATTGGCTCGCAGCTTATAGAGCCATGATAGATTATTTTGGTGGGAGTATTGTCTTTGCCATTCCGGGGCAAGAGATGTTTGTAGTGGCGATGCCTCGCCCAGAGGGAGGCTCAACCGCTCATTTGTATTACATAAAGGAGGATACCTCTAAGGAGGTTGTGATTCCCTTAGACTCGATCCCAGTTGTTCGTGAGTACTCTGATGTATTTCAGGAGATACCAGGCCTACCACCCAGTCGTGAGACAGATTTTTTCATAGATTTATTATCGGATACTCAACCTATAGCACGCACTCCATACCGTATGGCTCCGGCGGAGATGCGCGAGTTACGAGATCAGATAGAGCAGCTGTTAGGTCAGGGCTTCATTCGCAGGAGTACCTCACCTTGGGGCACTCCAGTTTTGTTTATGAAAAAGAGAGATGGTTCACTAAGGATATGTGTGGACTACCGGGAACTGAACAAGGTCACGATACGGAATAAGTATCCGTTGCCTCGAATCGATGATTTGTTCGACCAACTGAGGGGAGAAACTTTCTTTTCGAAGATAGATCTGAGGTCAGGGTACCATCAGCTACGTATTAGGGAGCAATATTTTTCAAAGACTGCTTTCTTGATGAGATATGGGTCCTATGAATTCAGAGTGATGCCATTTGGACTCACAAATGCTCCAGTCGTATTCATGGATTTGATGAACCGAGTGTTCAGAGAGTTCTTGGATCAGTTTGTCATCGTCTTCATAGATGACATTCTGATAAATTCACACTTTGAGGAGGAGCATGCCGAGCACTTGAGGTAGGTTCTTCAGACTCTACGAGAGCATCATCTGAATGCTAAGTACGAGAAATGCGAGTTTTGGTTACGTGAAGTGAAGTTCTTGGGACATGTTGTTTCTGAGCAAGGGATAGAAATTGACGCGAGTAAAGTGTCATCGGTGAGGGAGTGGGGACAGCCCACGACACCGACGGAAGTGCGTAGTTTCTTGGGATTAGCCGGATACTACATGAGATTCATTCAGGGTTTCTCCAAAATAGCGGGGCCACTGATAAACTTGACTCTCAAGGGGGTACCATATGTTTGGGACGATGCTTGCCAATTGGCCTTCGACGAGATGAAAGACAAGCTTACTTAAGCACCGATCCTTGCTTTACCTAAACCGGGTGTGAAATATCTGGTTTACACTGATGCCTCTCTACGGGGACTTGGGGGAGTACTTCAACAGGAGGAGAAGGCTATAGCTTTTGCCTCCTGCAAGCTTAAGTCGCATGAGAAGAATTACCCCACCCACGACCTAGAGTTAGCAGCGGTCATTTTTGCATTGAAGATATGGAGGCACTATTTATTGGGGGAGAAATTTCGCTTATTAATAGACCACAAGTCACTGCAGTACCTTCTCACTCAGCGAGAGCTAAACATGCGTCAGTGCAGATGGTTAGAGTTTGTGAAGGACTATTAGTTCGACATACAATACCATCCGGGGAAGGCCAACGTAGTTGCTGATGCGTTGAGTCGTAGACCGGTAGACAATGTAGCGGACTTCTAGAAAGCAAAATGGAAGGAGTTGGGTCACCAGGATGCAGTAGCCCGTTTTTTCGTATCTGTCATGACAGTGACAACCGAGATTGTTACGAGGGTGATGCAGGCACAGACCGCAGACCCGTTTTGTCAGGAGCAGATTGTACGACTCTTAGCTGAGGGTGTTGAGTCTTATTCTGTTAGTTCTGATGGGGGTTTGAGGTTTAATGGGAGATTGGTGGTCCCAGAAGGAGCAGAATTACGTCATGCAGTGATGACCCAGTCTCACGGGTCCCGATTGGCGATACATCTTAGAGGAGATAAGATGTACCAGGATATGAGGCGGCAATACTGGTGGAGTGGGATGAAAAAGGACATTGCTGAGTTCGTGTCTAAGTGTTCTACCTGCCAGCTGGTAAAGGTGGACCATCAGAAATTGTCAGGATTTCTTCAGCCCTTGGAAATACCCGCGTGGAAGTGGGAGAGTATTTCCATGGACTTTATTACAAGGTTGCCTACATCACAGCGGGGCCACGATTCCATCTGGGTGATTGTAGACCATTTGACCAATGTGGCTCATTTTCTTCCGATGTGGACAGACTATACCACGGGTCAGTATGCTCAGTTGTTCATTGCTGAGATTTTCAGATTGCATGGGGTGCCCCTGAATATTGTGTCAGATAGAGACAAGATCTTCGTGTCGGGTTTCTGGGAGAGCTTTCAGGAGGCTATGGGTACAGAGTTGAGGTTGAGTTCAGCTTATCACCCACAGACAGATGGACAAACAGAGCGTACTAATCAGATGCTAGAGGATATGCTACGCATGTGTGTCCTTGATTTTGGAGGAGGTTAGGAGCCACATCTCCCACTGGTAGAGTTCGCTTATAATAACTCTTATCAATTCACGATTGACATGGATCCATTCGAGGTTTTGTATGGAAGGCCTTGTCATTCCCCAACTTGTTGGCTAGAGGTGGGGGATAACAAGTTGCTAGGACTAGAGGTGATCAGGAAACCTCCGCTAGGATCGAGATGATCAGGATTCGCATCCGAGTAGCCCAGGACAGGCAGAAAAGCTACGCCGATGCAAAACGGTTCTTCCGGGAGTTTAATGTGGGGGACCAAGTTTTACTATGTGTATCTCCTATGAAAGGAGTGATGAGGTTCGAGAAGAAAGGGAAATTGGCCCTGAGGTACGTGGGACCATTTCCCATTATCGAGGGGATTGGGTCGGTAGCATACTAATTAGGACTGCCAGAGCATTTACATCGCATCCACGAGGTATTCCACATCTCGTCGTTGAGACGATATCTTTGGGATGACATGGCTCACACCCACATCGCGATAGAAGAGATAGACTTACAGCCTGACAGCTCTTACGAGGAGAGACCAATGGCTATCCTAGACCATAGGGAAAGGAGATTGAGGTCAAAGGTAGATCCACTTGTACGGGTCCAGTGGGAGCATCATAACGTGGAGAAATCCACCTGGGAGCGTGAGGCAGATTTGCGCTAGAGATACCCAGATTTATTCTTACCAAGTATGCCTTATTTTTCGAATTTCAGGAGGAAATTCCGTTATTAGGGGGGAAGTATGTAATACCCCGTATTTTTATGCTTTATAAATTTGGGGGTTTATTAAATTTAATGTGAGTTATTAATTTAATATAAATCCAAAAATTAATTATTTTATAATTATTAATGTGATGTGAGTTAGTAATTATGGGAAACTTGTTTAGTATTACTAATGAGTAAAGTAATATATAATATTGGTTCTATTAAATGTCAAGAGTGAATAAAATAACAAATTTTGGAAATTTGAGTCGGGACGCGCCCGTGCTGCGTCGGGACTAAATGTTGATTAATAAAAGTGAATAAATGATAAGTTATTCGTATGGTCGTTTTGAGTGTGCCAAAGTGTTCATAAGGGTCGAGATAGTCAGAAAAGTTTACCTGGGGGTTTAGTTTGGGTCTCGGAGCGTTTTTAGGCTTAATTAGTACCCCAGGAGGGCATTTTGGACATTTCATAATTTTGGGTAATTAAACCCACGAAAATTACAAGGTTATATCAGATGCCTAGGGTTGTCTTCTAGGGTTAACACAACCAAAGACAAGTGACGGCCATTGGAGAGGGAAGGAGAGAGCTTGCCAAGGAGTTCTACGCCGAAAACTCCTTCGTTTGCGCCACCGTAGCCGCCAAACGATAGATCACGTCGCAAGGATTACAAACCCACTGATTTCAGCCACAAACCAGAGACAAAAATCTACAGGCAAGTATTTATCTTGCTTAATTTCGTTAATGCTTCATTCATGTTAGTTTAGGGTTGATTAGGATGAGTTCTATGAAAGAAAACCCATGCCAGAGATTTGAAAATTGCATGTTTTAATGATATAAATGATAATCTGGAAATCCCCTTCATATGTAGAGGTTGAACCACGGATTTATGATGGATTAGAAGTATAAATTCTGGAAAAAAACTGATTAGAACAAAGTTTAAGAAATTTCTAGGGTTCATGAGAGTTATATAAGTTTTGGCCCTTTAATCCATGGATAATGATGAAAATTCACATGCTTTACGTAGAAGATTGCTAGTTTGGGTTTATAATGTTTGTAGTACGAATTTCTGGGAGTTTGGGTGTTAAAAATCTGGATTTGGATGATGTTGGATGATAGAACCCGTAATTGGTTTTTCTGCAGATTCACCATACCTGTTTGATCGATCGATCGAACCAAGAGTGTCGATCGATCGACGCATCGATCGATCGAGCCCCTGCCATCGATCGATTGACTCCTCCAGGCAGATTCATAATTCCCCTTCTAAATTGTTGAATTTAATTAAAATGAGTAATGATCTTTGGGCATCCTTATTAAATTAGTTTAGGAAATAAAGAAGACCAAGAGGGCTTATATAAAAATATGAAACCTTTAATGTAGGACGAGACTTACACTTCACAGGGATGTTTACATATAAGGGACGATGGAACTATGTATTAAAGGGGGGGAGACGCATGAGGTAGTTATGTGGGAAAATAAATTAGTTACCTACTGAAATTACACTTGGGAGTATAGAAATCCACGAGTGTCACTTGATAAGTTGGGATAATCCCACAAATTCAGATAAGAGGCAAACGTTACACGTGATAACTAAATAAAGAGTAATAAGGACAAATGTCATAATTATGGGTTATGAGATGAACCTAAATTTGATATGGTAATAGTAATATATTTATATGACTGTGTTTATGCATATACTATATACGTGTGAAAATCATGCTCGCGCTACTTGCTATCCCTGAGGTTACCGCGCTAGGACAGTCTTATCTCGATGGGACCTTTATGGGGGATATTGACTCATACCCTAGAAGATATAAATCCTTGGTACAGGCTATCTATTCGATAGTTCAGACGGCCCTAAGAGAAGTGGGGGCATGTAGTGACCTCTTAGAGACTTGGAATCTATGCTTCGCCTCAATAATGTGTGTGTGTGTGTTAATACAGTTCGAGAGTGATTCCGAACTTGTATCTCCCTTAGTACGAGTGATACGGGGACTGGATAGCAGAGTATGCCCGCACCATAATTATTATTTGGGGTGCCGTTAGAATATATATATATATATATTATATGAGTATTTAATATATATATATATATATATATATTAAATTCTGGAATTTGGAAACTACCTACTGTATTTATGGTAAGTAAGAGATGAATAATTATTTCAATTGGGGAATAAGTATTTGAAAACTTTAATATGTGCTGAGAAACTTTATTAGCAAATAAGGTTTAATTGAGAACTTTGTTGTCGTATAAAATTAACATTTTAAACCATTAAATTTTTCAGTTTAAATCTTACGAGCAACCTAAGATAAGATAAGTTAAACCGTTGGGAAGGTTAGTGCGATAGGTGTGTACATTAGAAGAGAGGTGAGAATTTCTCAAGGGAGTGTCGCACTAATATGTTGTTGCATTGGCCAGTAAACATTTTAAATACTTGCTAAACAAATTTTAAATCATTTTTAAAATCGGGCTCTGACCCGTTTCCATTTTCTTTTCTCTCTTGTATATATATATGTATATATTACAGGTGCTCAGTCACAGGGGCGTCTTGCATAGGATCCTTTAGAAGGAACGCGCTGCAGCTTAGGTGGGAGTTGCAGGCCTCTTGCTTAGACGACCTCATTTCTTGATTCCACTCCTAGCATTTATTTTATCCAGTTTGGCATGTGTCTCCCTTTTCCATTATTCAGTTGTCCTATTGGATATTGTAATTCATTTATTTCCTGTATTTTGCACTTTGAGATTTATTACTGTCAGGATGTTCTCTTTTAAGTTTTAATGTTGGAATTACTTAGTTGGATGTTTGAACTAATTGGATTGTTTGTTCCAGTATATTGGTTGGATGATTCTTAAATTGTGAATTATGTAAAGTTTTAAATTATTGGCTTTAAATAAAATTTGGAAAGTAATGTCTAAAAATGGTTTTGACACTTAGCTTAATTATTTAGGGTGTTTAAATTAGTAAAGTTATTTTTACGACAGTGATGCTAAGAATGAACCAACCGCCACCTTGATTATAATTTAATAAAGGACTGATCACCCGGTATTTAATTAGGCGGGGTGTCACAATCTTCCCCATGTAGCCACACTCCTTGGTGCTAAATGAGAGTATCACATGTAAACTTTATCAATAAGGTATTTTAAAAACTCCCTTAGATATAGCTTTTTATTGTTGGAAGTAGCACCAAAGTGCTCAAGAAATCTATTCAAATGCTCCTTCGGGTTGTCCCCTCTTTTGTTAAACTTCTAAAAGATTTTAAGGATATAGTCCTCAGGCTAAGATTCATCTTTATATTCCTCTGGGTAAGGAGTACAAAAATTATCATAAATAAATATTGCCTCACCAAATGTTTGTGAGGATAACGTCAGAATTTTCATCATTTCCCTTTTAACCTCCTTAATGGTCAAGGCAGGAAAAATAGTTGTCTCCACTGTCTTGACTTGTGGTAGAGTAACCATGGATAAAGGAGTGATAATAATTGATCTTCAACGATTGGTGTTACAACAGGAGAAAAATTGATCATAACAATAATAATAGGACTTGCAAGTGTAACGAGCTTTTCCATTAAAGGAACGATAAGTTTTTGCCACAGGGGTAACAAAGGAACTTGAATCCCCCACGAAACCAAACATCGCCTTTTCTTATTAACTTTGAAGGAACTCCCTGAAATTGACCATGAGATTAGTCACTTTGTTGGTGCCCATAACAGCGCTCGTGGAATCTAGTCCCACATGAATATTCCCCGTGACAACAGTAAATTGAGGAACCTCAGTACCAAGTGAAATAATAGCATGCTCTTCCTCGTTCTGAGCACCATCGAATGAAAGATTATGATTTATATTTTCTTTCACCATCTTTAAGATAATACCTCCCCAGCAAAAGTTGTCAAATGTAATAAGGTACTTCTCTATTGGTAGGGAGAAGAAGTGGTAATTTCTCTTGTTTCCTGGGTTTTTATAGTAAAATTGAGGCGTAAACCGTATTAATGGTGATGGGAAAATATACTTTGCAAGAATGATGATAAGTAAACTCAATGGTGAAGTAAATATGCTCAAAGGAGGGAAAATAAATTGTAAGAACACAAAAATTAATGCGGTTCATCCAATTAGGGTTATGTCCATAGAAGCTCGAGTTTTATTATACTTAGAGAATGAAATCAATGTTTTACAAACACTCAATATCAACAATAAATTTTCACCTCTCTAATGTATAAATTATTTAAACTCTCCCAAGAAGCTCATTATCTCTTATATCTGTTTATTCACTCTTCTGTTAAATCTCTTTAGTTCGTCTTCTTCAAAGAATTAATGCAGCATATATAGTCTCAACTTTAACCCATGGGAGCTTGAGTGCCTTTTTCCTATTTTGGAATCTACTGTTGGTAAACCACCATTAGTAGATTAATAGGGAATAAATTCATGAGGCATGGGTTAAAGTCTACCTTAAAACATGAAGATAATATTACTTTAGTCAAAAGTGTTTCCAATATTAGTATGTGTCTCAGGCGCACTTCCCAATATATAATAAAACATTTGCACGCATGGGATCGTGTTTAAAAGGAATATTGATTTGTGTCAGATAGTGCTCTCAACGTCATCAACTTTTACAACTCATCAATACTTTAATCGAGCAAACTGGTGGTTGCTCGCAACATGCTCAATCGATTAAAGCTATTTCGCAACATGCTCAATCGATTAAAGCTATTTCATAACATGCTTAATTGGGTTAAGTTATTTCTCTCTATATATTCTTGAAAGTAGTTTCCACGGGGACCTTCCCAGCCAAGTTGCTCAATGGACTTGATCTCTCATGTGTTCCGAGTAACCTCCTTCATATAATATAACTCATATTTGCATAAGTAGCAAACATGATTGGATATAAGTGGAAAGATGGATTGTTTACTTTACTTACTCGTTTGTTTAAATTGCTTGTCGTTATTAAAATTATTCTATTATGGTATTTATATCATCTAATGTTTATGTCTAGGTTTACGTAACCCTATTTAGGAAACGTAGTAGGTATTATTGTAATGGACCCTAATACATTATTGTTGACTAACATTTCGTGTTAGGTTGATGTTAGCTGCATAGTTAGCAGTAGCGGGTCTTGCAACTAGTTTGTTTTTCCTTTCCAGTCTTTATTTTATGAGACGATTTTATTTGGATCTGGTGGGTCCTTATACTCCACAGTTGGTTACAATTTTGAAATGGAGATTATTATTGATGGCTTATTATATTTTGAAATTTTATATTATTGGAGGTTTATCATGGTAAGGGATTTAATTATGGTGGAATGTTTATTTATTATTGGGTATCTCATTTTATATCTTGTTGAAAAAAGTTTTAAATGTCTCATATTTCTGTAAAATGCTAAGAATAGTATTTTAATTATAATGACCGACATATCTTGACATTGAGATGTGATCAACCTCAATGGAAAAAATATGTGAGTTGTAATAATAGGGCTCCTTGAAAACATCCAATTGGTAAAAAATATTTATAATGTTGTTAAATCCCAACACATAAACATTTACATGTCAGAACTAAAGATAATGGTAATTTATGGCCTCCATTGTGATCGTAGCTTTTTATGGTGACCTCGTTGTGTTTACTTTCATGTCACCGAGAAATTTCTACGCTCTTAATGCATACAACCTATGATACCTAGCATGTTAGGGCAAGCCCACTACTCCTCTTTTGTGAACATTCATTAGACATTGTTGGTAGTAGTTGTCTTTAAACACTCCATATACGTGTTGTATATCACATTGTATAGTCGTTGTAATGTCGCAATGACAGCACTCTTTGAAATTCATACACTCTCTTCAATTTAATTGGTGGAGCAGTTGTATGTGAAAATTTTGGGACTTGTGATAATTTTCATGACACTTAAAAAAATAATTTTTTTAGCCCGTCTCTTTTTCTTATGAAATAGTCATCATAAGAAGCAATTTCGGCAATGATCAAAGGAACGGCGATTGCCTCATGTGAAATCAGCATTGAAAGATTACAGCATCATAAGTTGACTATATATCAAAATAATTTTCATTAATCGAACATCCCTTCCTCCATATCTATGTGAACAACCTTTTCGATTGAGTACAGAGCCCCAATAATTAGACCAATTATGTTCATTTTCATTATATAAAAGACAGAGAACCACATATGTCAATAGATGGAGCATTTTTTAGTTGCAATCCTCTTAAGATGACTCGCTAAGAATTCTATTAAATGGATAATGAAACAAAAAAGACATATTCTTTGACGAAAATTTATAAAGAATAAGAGTTCAAGATTAAGATTGATGGTGAAACTTATTACAATTTGGTGCTATATATAATCATTTTAGATATATGGCCATTAGATAAATGAGAATCCCGAATAGCATTACTTGTTGTCACATTTGGATGCATAATAATACCATGGAATATGAAATTATTTTTCGATTAAAGTAAAATTTCATTAAACCATTTTGCTGAAAAATGTGCTCTTTATAAGGTAACATCCATGTTTCCACGACTCTAAAGTTAGTGGATTAGACTTGGCAGAAATTATTTTATCAACTAAGTACGAGATTGGGTTAAACTAATGTAGTTGTAAGAGTGCCAAATAGTAGTGAAATAAAAACAACTTTACATTTTGTTTGGTAGTTGTTGTCTTCCGCATCCTATTTTGAATATCTGCTCCCTCCCTCTCCGTCCTTTCACACCATCCCTGTCTCACTATCAGCCAATACATTTATAAACGCGACTTCACATTCTCCCTCTTTCACAGACTCGCACACACATCAAGAAACATCAAAATTTCCGTAGTCGGTGAGCTTTCCTGAGTCTAATCTCAATATATTCGTGTTAAAAAAGTTCGTTTCTATAATCATTCAGAAGAAATGGCGGTCACTTCGAGAAAAGGAAGAACAACGGATCTTCAAATGTGTAAGCAATGGAAAGAAAGAGAAACAAGTCCGGAACGGACCAAAGTCTGGACTGAGCCTCCAAATAACCACAAAAAAGTCCCCGTCGTTTACTATCTCTCCAGAAACGGTCAGCTTGAGCACCCTCACTTTATGGAAGTCACTTTCTCATCCCCAGAAGGTCTTTATCTTAGAGGTAAACATTTAAACAAAATAAGTTCAATTTTGCTTCCACTTTCTCTAAAAGTGTTTCTTTGTTGTTTAGATGTCATCAACCGCTTGAACACTCTACGTGGAAAAGGCATGGCTACCATGTATTCATGGTCTTCAAAACGGTGCATTTTTATTTCCTTTCTCTCCATTTTCTGTAATTTTATTTTGTATATATATATGTAGTAAATATGATGATTGATTCGTTCAGGAGCTATAAGAATGGATTTGTGTGGCACGATTTGTTAGAAGAAGATTTCATATACCCCGCGCAAGGTCAAGAGTACATTTTAAAAGGATCAGAGCTTCTTGAGAACGACACATTGATATCCAAACCAGACGAAGTAGTACCGTCCACTTCGAAAATTCCACCACCGGAAAATCAAAATTCTAACTTAATTACACGGAGGAGAAATCAATCATGGAGTTCGATTGATCTTCATGAGTACAAAGTTTATAAGGCGGAATCTCCCGGAGATTTGGCCGGAAAAGCTGCTGCCGACGCGGCAACCCAAACAGACGATAAACGCCGCCGGCGACGAGCTATCAAAGAAAGTGAAGAAGAACAAAATGAAGTGAACGAAAGTAGTGAGTTAAGCAGAGATGAAATCTCACCCCCACCGTCCGATTCGAGTCCGGAAACCCTAGAATCTCTAATGAAAGCGGACGGTAGTCTCGTTTTAAGAACCGGAGAAGTCAACGATAGTCAACGAATTGGACGAGCTAAAACGTCGTCGGTTTTGATGCAGTTAATAACCTGCGGTTCGATCTCGTTCAGAGACTGTGGGCCAGCATACGGAAAAGATCACCCGGGATTTTCGTTAATTTCGCATTACAAAACGAGGCTTCCACGTCATCAAGTGGGGAAGGAGTTAAATGAGGGTTTGGTGGGAAATGGAAATGGTAGGTTTGGGGGAGAGAGGATTAAGGTGGTTGAGGATAAGGAGTACTTCAGTGGGAGCTTAATCGAGACAAAGAAGGACGAATTTTCAGCTCTCAAAAGGTCTTCATCTTACAACGCAGATCGGTGAGTCATAACCATAATCCCATTTCTCATTTTATTTCAAGTTTTGTAGTTTAGCGTACGCTTACCGAACACACACTCTGAGTTTCCCTCTGACGTGCCGTTCAGTCTCAGATGGCTATCATTTGTTTCTGTCATAAAATATTTCATACCAAAAATACGTCTCATTAATAAATTAAACATTAAAAGTGTGGTAAGACATAATCATTTATTGATGTCGCATTAAATTTTATTAAAAACGAAACATGATTTCGAGTCACAACCTGTGTTACAAGTCAATATCCAATTTAATGGGAGTCAAACCACAATTAAAAATTTATCAATTATATTTGTAAATGTATCATTATTTCCCATTAAATATCGTAGCAGCAGAATCTTTTATCTTTGAAGCAAGCCGATTTGCTTTTCTGAAGTTTCTGTTTTTTGGCCTCAGAAATTTTTGATTCTCTGGTAGTTTTCTGCTCTGATTTTAAATTTGCAGTGGAGGATTGTAACGATTTTGACAAAATAATCAGCTGGTGACTACCTGTACATCCCGTCTTTCTTGACGTCTTTATTGCTGAAATGGGTAGTGGTTGTGGTACAATATATCAGTTATCAAATCACACAGTCCAGTTTATCAATGATTCACAATAACTCCTGGTCCCATACCGGACCTTCATTTTGGATACCATGTGGGGACCTAAATGCGAATTTGTAGTTGGGAATTTAATTTGGATAGCTCTCAAAAGAGTCAAACAGAGCTACATTAATAAATTAGTATATTTACACGGGTTTATATTTGGGAGTTGTGTCTATTGGTTGAGGTTAATATATTCATAATAGAATATATCAATTTTTTCATTTTTTTTTAACAAACAGCGAGTTTTTCTCCCCGTTTATTACCGACGTTATGTAGTTGGTATAAGTGCTGGTTTCATTAGAGTTGTGAATATATAACATTCCAAATTGGTGATACACAAATAAAACTTTGGGAAATGATTTTTACATCTTGTAATCCATAAATTATGAAATGTTATATGTAAATTTATTCATTTGAGATTTTAATAAGGATAAAAACTTTGACCAAAATAACACCCGGTGTGTTTGTATTACTGGTTCACACACATTTATTAAACATTTTCACACTTTTGTGCTTTTTTTCACCCTTCCTTGAGCACATCTTGTTGAACTTTTATTTTTTTCATTATTAAACTTCTAATTCCCCACCTTCGTTCATAGGAAAATGTTTTCAAGCTACAATCTCTTTAATTACTATAAATTAACGCATTATTTTTCACAATTACAATCAAGCACATGAATTCTAACTTGGAAAATATTATATTTGAAAATTTTGGGTTTGGAATATAAAACATTTATTTTAATTTTTTGCAATGATAGGCACATTCTAAAAGTAAACCATGCTGCTTCTCTAATATCGATACGTTGAATACTCTGCTTAGAAGTATTTCTTACTATCTATTCAGTTGACTATTGGGCCTCCTTCGCATGCAATATGAATATGAGTATCTCATTTTCTGATATGTATCAATGATACATAGAGACGGGAGCGAGGATTTCGTAAGTGTGAGGGCTAATTTAATAAGTATTTTTTGGAGTTTAGGTAGGGTGACGCCAGGAATTTATGTTCGCAGGGATCACTATTTATCGGGGGTTCGGGGGCGAGAGCTCCTGAGGCGATTTTGTTAAAAATTATTTACGTTTTTATGCATTGTTTTAGCACTAAAAATAAATTAATCATAAGCATTTTTTTCAAAAATATCTTATATATTCATCATCAAAATATAATAGTTGCACCACATATAAACACAATTTTTCCCCATAACTAAGATATGATATTATAAAATAATTGTTGAAACATAATACAAAAAGCTAGCAAAACACATGTTGAGATGTATTAAAATTGCTCATATTTTTACAACACAAAAATAAAACAATTAAAATTTGTCATTTTCCTAAAAAAGTTAATTAACATATATTAATTGAACGCTAGAATACCATATAAAAATTAACAATTACAAAAGACTTGGTTAACAATTAACAATGTCAATTAAAATAAATTAACAATGGACTTTAAGTCTTTAACAGTTAACAATAAAGCATTAAAATTTTAATACTATTTAAGTCTTTAACAAACTAATTATTAACAATGGAGAGAGAGACGGTGAGAAAAAGTCCCACGAACAAGATAAGTTCGTAGGAACTCATTATCTGTTTTCTCCAAACTCCCCCACTGTGCACTGACATGTTGGACGAAAGGTAAAACCTCTTTTGATTCTGTGGATGCTCTAACAAACTAATATTAATACCTTTGCTAACTTTGAAAGAGGAAGTTCAAGTCAGATGTGGGGCTGCCAGTGTGCATGAGAGACGGTGAGAGAGAGTGAGAGAAAGAGATGTCTTTTTTTTTCATTAACCAAGTCGTAAGTGCAAAAAGGTTTGGGCTTGAGTTTTTTTTGTTTTGGGTTTAAAACTATAGATATAAGATATATAGGCTATTTTTTTCCCAAAAGTTGGTAGGGCCATGGCCCCCCACAGCCATGGCCCAGCTTCACCCCTGAGTTTAGGGGATGGAGATTCTGTGTCAATTTTTTTAAAGATATCTTTGAGTATTTATTAAATAATTATTTAAATATTTATTTAATTTAATAGAAAGAGAAACATATATTAATTAAAGATTTTAAACCCTAAAATATAGAAGCACACATAAAAGAATTAATTTGTAATTTAATCCCTAAAATTAACCGTACAAATATTTTAATAAAATTACCCCCCCCCCCCCCCCCCACAAATTATTTGATTAATATAAAAAACAAACATTAACTATTTAAACCTAAAATTATTCTCAAATTTAACATAAATAAATAAATATATATATATATATATAAATAAATAAATATATATATATATATATATATATATATATATAATCCTGCTCTTGAGTGGACTAGTTCGCATTTTAAGAGTGCAGACCGAACATGTGTCACCTAGCAGTGACCCAGACAAGAGAGAGAGAGTGCATATAATTTAGACGATAAATTCTTGGTGCACCGTTAAGTGATACATGTCCGCTCCACATTCTTAAAATGCGAACTAATCCGCACAAGACCATTATTATATATATATATATATATATATATATATATATAGAGAGAGAGAGAGAGAGAGAGAGAACATACCTATTAGCTTGTGAGTGGAGAGTTTAATAAGTGAAAATGATGAGGGTTTGAGAAATGGCCATGGAAAGGAATGGGTTTGAGAAATGGCTAAGTATTAGATCTACAAATTACTATTTATTCCCTATTAAATGAATGTTGGAGCTCTGTCCCTATTATTTTTGGGAGCTTAATATGTGTTTTTAAGGCACATGTTATCAGGTGCTTTGAAAAAAGTTGTTTTTTTTAAAGGGTTAGAGGTTTTAAAATGTTGGATCAAATATCAAAAAGTCCCTCAAACATTTTTTAATACACATTTAGTCAAAGTCTTTTATTTTGTACCAAAAAATTTTGGAGGCTTGAACTAAACGTGTATTAAAAAACATTTGAGGGACTATTTGGTATATGCCCCTTTAATGTTTGGTTATTTAAAGATATTCCTCCAAAAAAATTAAAATTTATTTTTTCACACTTTATATTTTGAAAATGGTATATATATTTAAAAAAAAAATTTAATGTTGTGGGGTCTTCGGCCCTCACTTGGGCCTCACTGCCTCCGTCATCCATGTCACTCCCAGTTTGGAACACTATAATGAGTTTCTTGGATACTATTCATGTCTTTCATTCATCATTTATTCCGGCAATTCAGATTAAGCCTTGTACATTCCTTAATTGATTTGTAATTTGTTTTTCTTGAACTAATTAACGTATTGGTCAACAGGAGCTCACACATGGTAATGAGGGAGAGAGAGAGAGATGGAGTAACAGCAAAATGCATCCCAAGGAAGCCAAAGGCGCAGACCGCAAGAAAGGAGGGCAACAACGACGTCTCTTGTAGCACTAGCAGTAGTTGCAATAATCAACAAGGTCCTAAACAAGAAAAATATACAGCATAGGCATATATCTCACTATCCTAGGAGGTGTTAGGCGGAACTATATGTTGTGTAGTATTAAAATACACTATTTTGGTATCCAACTTTTACTCCTTTTATGTGGCTGGCTGTGTAGTTTTGAAACTAGTGAATTGCATCATAAAGGAAAAAGAACAGGTATGGAAAGATGTGAGGTGGTTGATATCGAAAAGTATAGGGAAATATGAGGTGGGTTACGTGCAAGTCGGGGCACGTACATTGAAGGGTACAAAGTAAAGTTCGTATGAATCTCACAAAAGAGCTTTGATGAAAGGTTGAAGATGGCTCGCCTTTTTAACCATTTTGGAGATTGAGCTTTACATGAACTTTCTCTAAATATGAGATGGTGCCTCGAGTTTTGAGTAAATTCATGTTTTGACTTTGTAAAGCTAATGGAATAAAAAAATGGAAATAGCAATGCTATCTTAATTATATACATGTCTTTAAGTTTAGTGTTTCGAAGGTTTTGGAATAGAGTAATTACACTGACACACTTTTATACCCGCTTAATAAGATAAGGTAATAGAACGTTGTACTTTGTGTCTGGAGGAACCCACAACAATAAGATATAAAATTTTAAAGCAATGGGTACGGAATATGTGTACCAAAGTGGGTACGTATATCTTTATCCTTTGGAATATTATATTCACACCAAGATTATTACACTTTAGACTTAACCGTGATAAACATAATATGTCTAAAACATATATTTTTGCATCACAGCATTAAAAGTAAGTATTTTAAGCTAACATTTATGCATAAGTTGATTTCTTATCAATATTTTTAGACTAAGGATAGGGAGACTCGGTTCGTGGACATATTTCGTGGACTCATGAATAAAACAAAAATATGTACAAGTTTTTAATGCATTGGTGGATGCCCTGACGGGATCCAATACAATAAGGGTCCGTTTTGCTGGCTCTTTTCACCTAGGCAAATGCCAAAAAGTTGACAAATATGAAAATTTGTTCACATTTTGACTGTTTGGTTGCACAATTTACCGTGGCCAATGTACAACACTTCCTATGCACAATCTGTGGGCAAATTTTGCTTACCTATTTGAGTGGGAAATATTTGCCAACTTCTTAAACGGTTTTAATGTTTTAAAAAATAATTTAAAAATTGTTTTAAATAATTAAAAAACAGTTATTAATATTTAAAAACTATTTTGCAATGTTTTAAAAACTGTTTTTAATATTATAAAAAATTGTTAAGAAATGTTTTACAATTTTTTTTTAAAAACCGTACTAACAAAATATTGTAAAAATTGTTTTTAACATTTTTAAAAACTATTGTGAATATATGAAAACAGTTTTAAAGTTTTAAAAAATATTTTTTAAAACTGTTTTCAATAGTTTAAAAAAACTGTTGTGAATGTTTAAAATTTGTTTTGTAATATTTTAAAAACTGCTTTTAATATTATAAAAAATTGTTAAGAGAATGTTTTACAAATTTTTTGAAAAACCGTAATATAAAAATATTGTAAAAATAGTTTTTAACATTTTTAAAAACTGTTTTGAATATAATATAAAATCAGTTTTAAAGTTTAAAAACAAAATTAAAAAATATTTGAAATAGTTAAAAAAAACTATTGTGAATATTTAAAAATTGTTTTGTAATATTTTAAAAGTTGTTTTTAATATTATAAAAAATTGTTAAGAAAATGTTTTACAATTTTTTTTAAATCGTAATATAAAAATATTGTAAAAACTGTTTTTAACATTTTTGAATATAATATAAAAACTGGTTCTAAATAAATTAATTGGATTGACTTTAATTTCGCCTAGCCTCATGTGAAAAAAAACTATTTTGCTCATTGTCAACCAAACGGACCCTAAGGTATAAGCTTTTAATGCAGTTTGTCTACGAAATGTGTCCACGAATCGGATCTCCCTAGCATTTTCCATATTTTTAAGGGTGCAAGACAATAAGCCCTTTGTATGGAACATTTCAGTTATGTAATCAATAAACCTACACGATACAAACAAATGTAAAGTTATTGGTTAATATGTAGATCTTTAATGGTTTCGATCATGCCAGAAGACACGGCAATTAACGGATCATGTCTGGGGCCGAATCCTTCACTCGTTTAAATTATTAAGAACTCAATAATAAATATTGTTGGATTTTCTTTAGAGTTTGTGTAGTTTCATGTTTATTTAATCATAGTATATGAGAGCCTTTAATAATGTAATGAATTAGTGGGTATAATTGTGTCAATTATTAGATTGTCATGTTGAACCATATTCGATTCAAAATGATTTATTATCTTCATGGATAATTAAGTGTAAACATAAAACAACATGTTAAGGTAATTAGTCGGGTTTGAATATATTTTTTTCACCTGATAAAAAATTTGTCAGTTCAGACCCAAACTTGATAAGACCCGAACACGATATAAACCAATACAACCATGACTCGACACAAATTTTTTTCAAAGTCTCATAATCAATCGTCTAGGCGATCACCACATAAACAAATATTGATAAATAAACATGTTGAGGGGTATAAGAGAAACCCCTAAGCCATTTGAGGGTTATACTAGCAATGCTAAAGAAGTGAGAAGGTTGCACGAGCAAGCCCTAGCCATAAAAGGGAGCGTGTGCACCTCAACAAAGAGAAGCAAGGGAACGAACAATTAGTCCAAAAGAAATGGAAGAACACACGAGCAGTTCCTCGGCAATACAAAAGCAAGTGGATGAGAAATTCTTTCATTAGCACATATATTTTTATCTATGATAGGTTGACTTAGAAAGAAGCATTCGTCGAGCAATCAGAGCTCGAGCAGTTCGCCAATTGGGAATTTTATAAAGTTTTTCTTGGAGGTTGAGAAGTAAGTTTTGTTGAGCAAGTTAAGGCTCAACCACTTCAATATATTGAGAAAGAGAGAATATTGGTGCGAGGGACCCAAGAGGTCACTCACACATACACAATTACACAATCACATTTTACACTCAAATCGATGAGCAACCGTTTGAGGTGCTCCCAAAGAATTTTTAATATCACAAATGGCTCACAAGTTTTCAAAACTTATTCGACAAGCATTTTCAATAAAAGATAAAATACCACTTTTTAGCACAATGGCCGACAAATTCAACTTTTTGTCCACAATTACATCAGGTGTCACATCACAAAAGGACAAATCATGGTGGGCAATGACAAATAATAATAAGGACAAAATGTTTTCAGATATTTATCGCAAATGAATATTCCTTTGGCGCGCAATAGTCAGGTCGGAACTAAAGTTTTACTATAAATAGAGCACTAGACAATGACATAACAAGTTGATTAGGCATAATTTCTTCCGAATTTATCCCCTTAATTTAGGGATTTTTATCATCTCGAATAATATAAAATGTATCGATTTATCTCATTTCCTTGCTAATGACTCCTTCTATCAAGTACATTTAGTTTTGTGTATTTCTCATGAATTTTGCGGGCATTTAAAGTATCGAAAAAGAAAGAAATTTGAGAAACATTGAAAGAAAGCAAAGGAGGAAAGTCAAAAAGGGAATTTTCATAACTTTTCAGCCTTAGGCCAGAGGTGGAGCCAACTTGAAAGTTGAAGATCTTTCAATTACGAGAGCACTGGAAAAAGCGAAACCTTAATCCGAGCTACGGTGAGGAAGTTATGATCGGTTGAAGATGAGAGAAGTCAAAGAAAAAAAGTTATGGATGAAAAAACAAGTGCGATCTGGACCTATTAAAATTAAAAGATCCGGACCGCTCCTGTGTAGAAGTTTGACTCAAATAAGGGGGCGATATGAACTGCCCACTCCCGTCGATCCGGACCGCTTTGGATTTTCTCAGAATTACATTTTTTAAGAGTTTTATGTTGGCAAAATCTCTTGTAAAATACAGGAGGCTATTTATTCAAGGTTGTTACACAATATTAGGGGTTCAAAAAATTAGGTTTCTAGCAATAGTAGAAGGGTTTTGTAACCAAAAACCCTAGTTTTGTCAAAGAGTGAAGATTGAAATTTTATTTCTGGGATTTCTTTAATACAAGTAATATTTTTCCTTTAATCCTTCAGTGTTTACTTAGATTAGTTATTTGTTTTGATTCAGAACGTTCTTCTTCCCCATTCTCCATATAGTATGATGTTTTGTTTTTCAAAAATTATGTTTTTATTTAGTTTAGTTATGTTCGGCTAAGTTCTAAGGGTTGGGATGCATGAATCCAACCCGATATTCTTTACATATGTATGAAATTAATTTTTCGAATTAAATAATTGATCAAATCGTGTTGTGTGGTGATCACAACCGTTGTAGGACTTTTGATCTCGTTTGCCCTAGGTAACTGGGATGCTTAAGAATGCAACGTGTGTGTAGCTATCTAGACACCTCTTTATTCTTACTTTTGATTATATATGATACGGGCTTGAACCTCATATATATAATGCTTGAGGTTAATAAACACTGGATTTAATCATTTATTTGAATTCCTGAGTTGATTTTAACATCGGTAAATACACTAGGGTTGGAAGATTGTGTCCTAACCTATTGTTCTCATTCATAGTTAAGTCTTTCATACATTTGTTATCTACTCTTAGATTAATTAGAGTAGCTACATTTCATTAGTATTTAATTCAGTTAGTTATTAATATTGCATTTAGTTCATAATTAATCTCCCATTCAAAGCATCTTTTCACTTCTTTTAGAGTCAAGTTAGGATTCTCCGTCTCTCCAAATGTCGTCACGATTTTCTCATCATATTTCCCTGTGCATTCGACCTCAAATTACCGGGATTATTACTTGAGCGACAGGCTTGCACTTGAGCCTAGATAAGAACGCACTTTAGAACACTTTTTAAGTCGCGTCAAGTTTTTGGCACTGTTGCCTGGGAATTAGGTAGACTGTAGGTTAGATCGAGCTAATCCATAGCTTTGACCAATATATATATATATATATATATATATATATATATATATATATATATATATATATATATATATATATATATATATATATATATATATATATATATATATATATATCAATTTTGGGTTCTAGCTCCTACACCGCCAAAATCAATAGCAAGCTACCCATCTTAATCCTAGTGCACCTAGTTGATAAGTAAGAGAGCCATGTCACATCATGAAAGCATAGGCGCGGATGAGGGAGAGGCGCCTAATCGACCCATGAGATAATTATTGTACCCTAAGTGATCAGTCACTCCGGTCTGCATTATGTTCCCATATAATGCAGGGCAATTCCGTTTTAGGAATGGAATGATCCAAATCCTTCCCACATATCATGGAATTGAATAAAACAATCCCTATCTCCACATTCAAGAGTTTGAAGAGGCGTGTGAGACCTTCAGTGATTAACCATGCATAGAAAATGTGATCCGCCTCAAGCTCCTCCCATTTTCTCTCAAGGATAATGCTAAGACTTGGCTATGGTCTTGACCTCCTAATTTGATTACGTCATGGAATGAGTTACAATCTAAGTTTCTCAAGAAGTTCTTTCCTCCACATCGGACGAACTCCATTAAGGCTCAAATTCAAACCTTTCGACAATTAGAAAATGAGCCGTTTGATCGATGTTTTGAGTGTTTCAACGAGTTAGTTACTTCATACCCTCATCATGGACTTGATAAACAGCAAATCATTTCGTTCTTCCATCATGGGCTGAATATCAACTCCAAACAACTTGTTAAAACAAAGTGCGATGGCCACTTTATCGAATTAAACGTTAATGATGCTGAGCTCCACTTGAGGTATGTCGCCGACACCACTCAAGCATGGGATACATCTGACCCTAGCCCTCAGAATCGAACTCACCAAGCGGCCACCACTCCATCGGCGTCCAGTCTATTAAATGCCGACAAAGATACCATAAAGAACCATCGACTCGATCAAATTGAGAAAGGTATGAGAGAGTTACTCACTGTGCGCTTAAGAGAACCAACTGGCCCCATCCACATCCCCGTTGAGAAGGTATGTGCTATTTGTGAAGTGGGACATTCAATAAAGGAATGTACGACGATTCCCGCTTACAAAGTTATGCTTAATGACCAGGTAAGTGGTGTAGGCAGATTCAAGGGTAATTTTGGTGCCCCGCACGGAAATTCTTATAACCCTTCATGGAAAAACCACCCAAGTTTTAGCTATGGGCAACCACAGGCTTCATTGAATCCTAATTCATATGTTTCCCCTCCTCCACCTCCACACTTTTAACAAGCATCACCTATGCAAGGACACGGGCCAGCACCACCTCCTTCTTCTCCATATATCGATCAACCACGGAGAAATCTCGAGGAAATAATACACCAATTCATAAACTCCCAAAATTTAACTGATGCTAGATATGATGGCATGTTCACCGACATAAATGGGAACATTTCGAAGTTGTAATCGTCGTTGAGTGTCCAAGAGAAGGGTAAATTTCCTGCTAAGGGAAAAAGACCTCCCCAAGGTCAAAATGGTATCGGCACTACTTCCATAGAATATCAAGAGCAATGTCAAGCGATAACCACTATACGTAGTGGGAGGGTTGTTGATTTATCACCTCCCCCACATGACGCACCGAAAGACATGGAGAATTCTCCCGGCACTAAAGAGGCCAAAGATGTCCCTTTGAAAGAGAGTGAAAAGGACGACACTAGTGAGTCCGTGATAGTAGTAAAACCACCCATCGCAGCGCCATTTCCTCAACGGTTGGTGCCTTCCCAAAAAGGCAACCCCCGTGATGATGTGCTAGAATTCCTTAAGCAAGTGAAGTTAAAACTTACCTTTCCTCGATGCCATCAAGCAGATCCCCTCTTATGCAAAAGTCATCAAAGACTTATTGACGGTGAAGAAGAGGCTTAAGGTAAAGCAGAACGTGTTTCTAGCACAAAATGTGAGCTCCGTTTTACTCAATGATCTTTCACCAAAGTTCAAGGATCCGGGTGCACCCATCATTTCCTGCATCATAGGAGAGAATCGAATCGAAAAAGCCTTACTCGATTTAGGGGCGAGTGTCAATATCCTCCCCTACTCCATCTATAGGCAACTTGATTTGGGTGACCTCAAGCCCATAAAGATCACTCTCCAATTAGCGGATCGAACAATGAAGATACCAAGAGGTATTGTAGAGGACGTGATAGTCCAAGTTGACACTCTCTACTTCTCGATAGATTTTAACA
The DNA here is from genome assembly GCA_949130495.1 of Sambucus nigra. Classification (NCBI taxonomy): domain Eukaryota; kingdom Viridiplantae; phylum Streptophyta; class Magnoliopsida; order Dipsacales; family Adoxaceae; genus Sambucus; species Sambucus nigra. Next base: position 274,774,198 of record OX422217.1, read on the forward strand.
TTTGGGACATGGAGCTATCCTTTGCCTATAGTTATCTTGTTCCCATTATCCTTGGTCGCCCATTCTTAGATATGGCTAACGCATTGATTAACACTCGAAATGGGAAAATGCAACTCACTTTCGGGAACATGACTTTAGAGACTAACATCTTCAACATAGCCCAACATGTGGGGGAAAAAGATAATCTTCACGCGGTAAGCCTTAATGACGAGATCATAGAGTAGAACATAGAGGAAAACTATAGTGGAGATGCGTTAGAAGTTTTCCTTGCATCGAGCAATGAGAGTGAGGGAGCGTACAACGACTTTGAGAAGGAGATACAGGAATTGAGAGAGATACTTGATGAGAAAGCGTTAGACGAGGATGTAAGAGATGCAAGTTGGGTTTCTAGATTTGAGGAACTACCATCTAGGGAGGCACCCATGGTTCCCTCCAGTGAAAAATTTCCTACCCTCGAATTAAAGAAGCTACCCTCCAATGTCAAATATGCTTATTTAGGAGAGAACGAGACATTTACTGTTGTTGTCTCATCTAGCCTAGATGAAGAGCAAGAGGGTAAATTGTTAAAAATTTTGAGGAAGCACCAAAGTACTTTTGGTTGGTGCATAGATGATTTGAAAGGTATAAGCCCTTTTATTTGTACCCATAAAATCCACCTCGAGGAGGACGTGAAGCCCTCGAGGGAAATACAAAGAAGATTGAACCCTACCATGAAAGAGGTAGTGAGGGCAGAACTTATTAAGCTGTTGGATGCCGGGATTATCTACCCAATCTTGAATAGCAAGTGGGTTAGTCCCATACAAGTTGTCCCAAAAAATTTGGGCATGACCGTGATTAAAAATGCTAAGGGTGAGCTAGTCCCCCAACGTACCACCACTGGGTGGCGCGTTTGCATTGATTATCGAAAACTCAATGCGGGAACTAGGAAAGACCATTTCCCCTTGCCATTCATTAATCAGATGCTAGAGAGAGTAGCGGGACAACCTTATTATTACTCCCTAGATGCTTATTCCGGATATAACCAAATAGAGGTAGATGTGCTTGACCCAGAGAAGACGACTTTCACGTATCCTTTTGGTACATTCGCTTATAAGCATATGCCATTCAGATTGTCCAATGCACCTGTGACCTTTCAAAGGTGCATGTTACATCTCTTTAGAGACATGATTGAGAGAGGAGTTGAAGTGTTCATGGATGACTTTAACGTTTCTGGAACCTCTTTCGATCTTCGTTTAGCAAATCTTAAGAAAGTACTTACTCGGTGTGTGGAAAAGAACTTAGTGCTGAATTGGGAAAAATGCCATTTTATGGTAAATGAGGGAATAATTCTTGGCCATATTGTCTCATCCAAGGGAATTGAAGTTGATAGAGTTAAGATAGATGTCATAGCTGAGCTACCCCCACCGAAATCACTAAAAGACATGCGTTCTTTCTTAGGCCATGCGGGGTTTTATAGAAGGTTTATTAAGGACTTTAACGCCATCGCTAGGCCCTTGAGTAACCTTCTCATAAAGGATACCCCATTTGAGTGGAATGAAGCATGACAATGCGCTTTTGAAAAATTGAAGAGCATGCTTGTGTCCGCTTCCATCATGCAAGCTCTGGATTGGTCCTTGCCATTCGAGCTTATGTGTAATGCAAGTGATTTCGTAATAGGGGTTATTTTGGTCCAAAAAAAAGACAAGAAGGCTCATGTCGTCTACTACGTTAGTCGGACTTTAACCGAGCCATAACTCAATTACTCCACCACGGAGAAAGAATTTCTAGCGGTAGTATTTGCTCTAGACAAGTTTCGTTCTTACCTCATCGGTTCACCTATTACTTGCTTCACCGACCACGCGGAGTTAAAATACCTCCTTACGAAGAAAGATGCAAAGCCACACCTCATAAGGTGGATCCTACTCTTACAAGAGTTTAATCTTTCCATTAGACAAAAAAGGAGTAGAAAATGTCGTTACCGATCCCTTATCCCGACTTTCGTCCAACGTACCTAGCAATTTTATACCCATAGATGAATATTTTCTGGATGAACAACACTTTTCCACCTCGTCTCTCCCCTGGTTTGTGGATATAGTCAATTATCTTGTCACGGGAGCCGTTCCTCCCGATTGGACACCGCAAGACAAGAAGAGGTTCATTACTTAGTCACGCATGTTTTTCTATGATGCTCCATTCCTCTTTAAGTATTGTGCGGACCAAATCATCCGACGGTGTGTACCGGATGATAAAATACCCAAAGTCATCCAATTCTGTCATTCGGAAGCATGTGAAGGCCATATCTCGATGAAAAAGACGGCCGCTAAAATTCTCCAAAGCGATCTCTACTGGCCCACTATGTTTCGAGATGTTAGCAATAGTTGCAAATCATGCGATAGGTGTCAACGGATGGGGGCTATTACCCGGTGAGATATGATGCCATTAACCCCCATACTCATTATTGAGATTTTTGACTTCATGGGTCCTTTTCCCCCATCTTTTGGATACCTATACATCCTTGTTGCGATAGACTACACTTCTAAATGGGTGGAAGCTATAGCTACCAAAATAAATGACAATAAAGTGGTGATACGTTTCTCGCAAGAACACATACTTTCTCGCTTCGGTGCTCCGAAAGCGATATTTAGTGATAATGGCACGCATTTTTACAACAGGCTATTTGAGAGGCTTATGAGAAAGTATGACGCCGTTCATAAGGTTGGAACGACCTATCAGCCACAAACGAATGGGCAGGCCGAATTGGTGAATTAGGAAATCAAGAACATCCTCGAGATGACTGTTGATCCTAATTGGAAAGATTGGTCCCTTCAATTAAATGATTCACTATGGGCCTATCGTACCGTATATAAGAATCCACTTGAAATGTCCCCGTTCCTCTTTGTGTACGAAAATCCTTAACATCTTCTCATCGAGTTAGAACACAAAGCATATTGGGCCATTAATAGGTTGAACTATGACATGGATAAAGTCAGTGAAGCTCGCAAGCTTCAGTTAAATGAGTTAGAGGAGATACGAAATGACGCGTATGAAAATGCTAAAATATCCAAAGAAAGGATGAAACTCGTACACGATAAGATTATCTGACACAAAAATTTTCTTCCCGGACAAAAAGGGCATCTCTACAACACTCAGCTTTATCTATTTCCGGGTAAGTTGCAATCTCGGTGGACTGGCCCATTCATTGTCAAGAACGTATTCCCCCACGGAGCTATGGAATTGGAAGATCAAAAAGGGGGAAGTACATCCAAAGTTAATGGACAATGCCTAAAGCCATATTTAGAGCCGTGCTTAGAGGATGTCGACACCATTTGGTTGTCGAACCCCGATTACGAGGTTGAGTGAGCTGCAATTGAGAGGTTATTGCACCCCCGACGCATATGGGGTGACTCTTGTGTATAGTAGAAGTGCATCGATTAGGATAGGTAGAGTAGGTTAATTCAATAGGGGTAGATCACACTAGGCAAGTTTGGAAGCACAACGCATTGTGAGAATGCCTAGGGATTCGAAACTAGGGTTGAGTGAAATCGGGTTCATGTTGAGTTGATATCACAGCGGGAGAGCCTTAAGAGTATGAGAGCGAAGTAAAAATCCAACACAGGGAAATCTGTTGCAAATTAAGCATCGATCCGGACCGCCCCTGGGAAATCGATTCGGATCGCCCTCTGGTTTTTTTGGACACTTCCATAGGTGCATCCCTCTTCCCCCAACCCTCCCACTTCCCTCCCATTTCATTTTTCCCCATCAATAAACTCCCCAATTCATTTACCCTTTTCCCTCCATTCCCTTTCCCTCCAATTCCAACCTTCCCCCTCATCTCTTCCCTACAATCTCTTCTAAGCTCTCCTCCTACCTATACTCTAAATTTCTCCTGCCCATACATCATTTCTCCCATGGTAGACCAAGCCCGACCCCAAAAGTATAACTCCGTCGAGTTCATCAATAACAATCCCACATACCGCTCCGATCAAGAGCAGTGGTGGTACGAGCAATTTTTTGGTTCGTCTCGCAAGCTCCAAATTGAATGAGCGGTGCATTAGCAAGAGTTTCCAAATTCAATCACCAACCTTTTTCCCCAAAGGGTTGGTGCCGCTATCTAAACGAGCAGTCGCGGTCCGAGATTTTTATGGCACCCTTATCCGCACCATTGACATTGTCGCCGAGGCACGTGTGGATGGCCAACGCATTCCCTTTTTTGTCAAGACCCTTGTCGCGAAGCTTGTCTAAAAGGAGGTTCAAAATCCCACCAACTTCACCTACACCAATGCTCTCTCCCCCACTGACAAAGCTGTTTGCATTCAACGTATAACACCCGATGAAGTTTGGGGTCCGGGATTTATTAGGGTTAATCGGATGAGAGACCAACATATTGCAAAACTCTAATGATTACAGCATGAGACCCCGATAAGCTACTCTCATTTATCACCTATTTAACCCCTCCTCCATAAATCTGGCACACATAATTTACAGAGATGTTTTCTTTGCTACACTAGACGAAAAGGGCACTACTCCTCTTTTGTATGCACGACTTATATTCTCGCCGACATACTTATTGTCCCACAAGTCGGTTTCATTCGCCACCCAATCCCAATTGGGCAGGCCACCCGAAATAAAAATGAGAGATAAAAAGATCTTTTACATTCCCCAGAAGATGAGGATTTTGATGATGAGGAGAGCACCACCGAGGAGGAAGACGATGTTGAGATAGTAGAGAAGGATGATGAATACGATGAAGAGGCCGATTCTGATTTTGAGCTTCCAGGGACTAATTTTGATAGGTGCCTCACGGCGCTTGAAACCAAAGTTGATGGGTTCATTACTCAATACACCAGGGATTAGGAGGCCAACCAACAAGCTTATCAATGTGATACGAGCATGATGCACGCCTTCAAGCTCAAATGTAGCAATTATCATTTGGAACCCCCCCCCTCCGAGTTATTTCTATGATCCCTATGACCCGAGTGCGTCTGGTAGTTACCACCCACCGCCCCAGTGAAGCGTTTGTATGGTGATTGTTTTGGTTATTTTTTATTTTCCTTGGTTGATATTTATGTTTATGTTTCCTTGCTCTAGTGTACCACAGTCTTGCTTATATAAAATTCATTATTTTCCCCATTTGTTTGTTTTATTTATCACACTTCTTATTTTGCCTTGTTTAGATTTTAGTCCTTTTGATTGAGGACAATGAAAAAGTCTAAGTTAAGGGGGGGTGACGAGTGCGTTTTTCTAAAACTTCACAAATTTTCAAAATGCCAAGAAATTTTCAAAAATTTTGAAAAAGTCAAAAATATTTTTCTTCAAAATAAATAAAATTTGAAATTTAAAAGCTTTTAAAATATCACATTTTTTTGTCCCAAATTGTAAAATTCAAAATGCACAAAGTCGAAATTGAACAAATATGGAAATTGAGCAAAAATTGACGATTTGATGAATAAGTGTGGTGATTAATCAATCCGGTGAGATTTCGAGCCTATCGAGTTTTTAAATCAATCCGAGTTTATGATTAACTCAAAGTTCTTTTCAACGTTTTAATAAGTCATTGATGATCTCTATTTTATTGTTTTGATCGGTTATGGGAAATGTGTGAGATATTGTCTTGAATAACGCGCATTAAAATATCTCTAAACTAAATTAATCTCGAGACGCATATGGTAAAGTAACTTGCATTTGGACAATGAAGTAGGCCATCGTTTGTTACCTAAAAAGATTAGCCATAAAAAGTCGTGAAAAAGTCATCCCTTTGCAACCCAATTTGAGCCTAATAATTTTTTTCCTTTTCGTTTGATAACCCGAAAAACCCAATTAGCCCGAAATTGTGAAAATCGAATATTCATCAAATAAAGTCCGAAAAATGCATTAGAAGGGGCAAGAAAAAAATAGAGGAGTGCTCAACAAAAATATCAAGAAAAAGAAAAATAAGAAAAGAAAATAAATAGCAAAAGAAGAGAAAATGAGAAATAGCCCGAAAAAAGCACAAATGGACATCATAAATGAATTCTCCAATTCTGAAGTCCCCACCATTTCCATTTTACCCAAATACACCTTAAACCCAAGAAAGTTCTAACCGAGTTCGAATTGCGAAATTGTCTAACGCGTGGAGAGATAAGGCACAAAAGATAATAAAAGAGATTACAAGGTGTGGATTAGAGGTGATGTTCCCATTTTCCAATGACCGTATTCCAATGACGAGATCTTTTCACCTAAAAATAATTTTCGTCTTTCAAAATGGTGTGCATGAATTTGTGTCCATCATATTTACTCTTTTTATCAAGCATACAGAGAGAATAAGCCACATTTTCGAGTGATTCGTTTGTGAGAGCAACCCGTTAGGTTTTGAAATGAAAGAGAATTTTCGGAAAGTAACGTAACGATCAATCAATGGAAATTAGCGGTTCGATTTTTGACTTTACACACACACACACACACTATGATTTGAGACTATTGAATATATGAATTTACGGTGACCATTATTGGGGAGTTTAAATTGTACAATTTTTAAGTGTTTTGAACTTTCTTTGAGTCTAGGAAAATGAATTTTGTGGGTATATTCACTTCAAACCCTCATGAGACACAACTCGTCCTACTAAGGTAACCTAGGGGTTTAACGGCTTGTTGCATACGTTAAATGCAATCGCTTTCTCATAAAAGTTGTATTCTATCTTAATAAAATGATTCTCGAGAGTTAAGCCTTAGCTGGATTCTTTTACATTCCCCGGGACGCGCAAAGTTCTAAGTTAGGGGGATTTTATTAGGCATAATTTCTTTCGAATTTATCCCTTTAATTTAGGGATTTTTATCATCTCGAATAATGTAAAATTTGTTGATTTATCTCATTTCCTTGGAAATGACTCCTTCTAACAAGTACATCTAGTTTCGTGTATTTCTCATGAATTTTGCAAGCATTAAACTATCGGGAAAGAAAAAAATTGAAGAAACATTGAAAGAAACAAATAAAGGAGCAAAGTCAAAAAGGGCATTTTCGTAACTTTGCAGCCTTAGTTCAGAGGTCGGGCTAACTGGAAAGTTGAAGATCTTTCGATTACGAGAATATTGGAAAATACGGCACCTCAATCCAAGCTACGGTGAAGAAGTTATGATCGATTGAAGATGAGAGAAGTCAAAGAAAAAAAGTTCTGGATGAAAAAATAAGTGTGATCCGGACCTATTAAAATTAGAAGATCCGAACCGCTCCTATAGAGAAGCCTGACTAAAATAAGGGGGCGATCCAGACCGCCCAGTCCCGCCGATCCGGACCACTTTGGATTTTCTCATAATTTCATCTTTTAAGAGTTTTATGTTGGCTAAATCTCTTTTAAAATATGGGACGCTATTTATTCAAGGTTGTTAGACAATATTAAGGGTTCGAAAAATTAGGTTTCCAGCAGTAGTAGAAGGGTTTTGTAACCAAAAACCCTAGTTTTGTCAAAGAGTGAAGATTGAAGTTTTATTTATGGGATTTCTTTAATACAAGTAATATTTTTCCTTTAACCCTTCAATGTTTACTTAGATTAGTTATTTGTTTTGATTCAACACTTTCTTCTTCCCCATTTTCCATATAGTATGATGTTTTGTTTTTCAAAAATTGCATTTTTATTTAGTTTAGTTATGTCCGGCTAAGTTTCTAAGGGTTAGGATGCATGAATCCAACCAAAAGTTCTTTACATATGTATGAAATTAATTTTTCGAATTAAATAATTCATCAAATCGTGTCATGTGGTGATCACAATCATTGTAGGACTTTTGATTTCGTTTTCCCTAGGTAACCGGGATGCTTAAGAATGCTACGTGCGTGTAGCTATCTCGACAACGCTTTATTCTTACTTTTGATTATATATGATGCGGACTTGAACCTCATATATATAATGCTTAAGATTAATAAATACTGGATTTAATCATTTATTTCAATTCGAGAGTTGATTTTAACATCGATAAATACACTAAGGTTGGAGGATTGTGTCTTAACTTATTGTTCTCATTCATAGTTAAGTCTTTCATACATTTGTTATCTTCTCTTAGATTAATTAGCGTAGCTACATTTCATTAGTATTTAGTTTAGTTAGTTTTTAATATTGCATTTAGTTCATAATTAATCTCCCATTCAAAGCATCTTTTCACTACTTTTAGAGTCAAGTTAGGATTCTCCGTCTCTCCAAATGTCGTCATGATTTTCTTGTCCTATTTCCCTGTGGATTCGATCCCGACTTATCGGGATTATTACTTGAACGACATGCTTGCACTTGAGCCTAAATAAGCATGCACTTTAGAACACTTTTTAAGTTGCGTCACAAGCATTGTTATGCTGCACAAAGTCCTACATAAAGATATTCTCTACCTACTATCTCTCAGATACTGCGGTGCTTAATTATCCTCTCTCAAAGAATGACTGCTCTCAGGAGTGTTCATTCCTTTAATTAATATTGAAAAGTTGTATTCAATCATTAGTTCATCATTCTTGTAATAAGAATCTCATTATTATAAAGGAAAAGTTTACTTTTGTCTTTGTTCTTACTCTTTAAATATAATTATCTTAAAGAAATTTTCCATTAGTGTTCATCGCATTTCACCCATTCAAGAAATAAATAAACCCCGATACTATTACCCTCTTACATTTAGTGACTCCGTTGGGAAGGTATCCTCATAACCATGGATAATGAAGGCCATAATTCTTATAAGTAACTTATTTTTTAGGACATTCAAGTAGTTAATGGAGATCTAAGTGACAAAAGTTCCAATGAAGATGGTGTGGTTATAGGAACATGAGGGCATCCTCTTTTTATAGGCCAGACGAGCAACTCAGTTACTGCTCCCTAACTGACGAGGATGAATCTCATGAGCTTATTCTTTGATTTTACGAAGCAACACAATGTAAATATGGTGAGTCTGGGCCATGTATGTGCCACCCCGATGGTGTCTCCCACTAGAACGATTGCGCCAGAGGTGGAGTCAGCTAAGAAAATGGTGGTCGAGCAGACCCCTACTCCTGTTGCATTTCCTGTGGCAAATAAAGTTAAGGTAGAGGAGTCAGCTTTAAAGGAAGTTATTACGGAGGAAATAAATAAGATGCCCTCACTCAAACAGGTTGAATCTCCTCTCTTGTATAAGGAGATGAACAATACCTTTCTAGATAACATCAATGATATGCCTTTCCCAGAAGGATATACTCTGAGGCATTTGGCCCAAGAGATTCAAAACTCTGGCGGGAAGTTGATGCACTACATTAAGCGCTTTAGATAATGATATTAAAACGTTCATGAGGAGGCCACTGAGGATAGGCATTTGCAAATTTGCATAAAAGTTTTTCTTGAGGAGTATAAGATCCATATGATTAATGAAACTCGAAATGGTACGTTCAGGGAGTTTACTCAAGCAGCATGGAACATTGAGATGATTATAAAATCAAACACCCGGAGTTAGATGGAGCAGGAAGTGCCTCTACCAGGAAGGTTTTAGGTCACTCGATGATAAGATGTCAACTATGTGGATAAAATCCCTAAAGGGAAGAAGTATAGTTAAGAAATGTCAAAGAACGATGCTCCGAAAAAAAGAAAGTTTGGAAGCGATGTCCCTCCACCATTTTTGTGACAACCCATATAATTATGGTAAATTATGTTTAAATCATGCCTACCTTATGTGATATGGATAATGTGTTTAGTGTATATAATGTTAGATTTTTATATTTAGTCTAATCCTACCTTCATAAATCATGAAATATCAAATTGGTTATGAATATGAAATTTTGAAGCTTTCGGTAGGAATGCTCATGTTGGAGGCTAGTTTTGATCCTTATAATATAACAATTAACTCAAGGTAAATACTAGATAGTTGTATATATATGAGTTAAGTTTGTAACACAACAAACGGTGTATAAAACAGAGGTCCGAATAAGGAGTTATTCTGAAATTACGAAACAAGGGAAAATTTGTCCATCCGTTATGTGGTATTTTATCTTATTAGTACACCATGTGTTATGATTTGATTAGTTGGAAGGGGAGGCTGGTTTGGACGACTTTAACCCCTTAGAAAAACCTCCTTCTTCAGAAAAATTCAGCCATTAGAGAGTTTAGCCTAAAGAGAGAGAATCGGGAAATTTAGGAGGAAGTAAGTGAGGAGAAAAATTGAGAAACATTAATAGAAAATTATGAAAAGGTCCCTAAGGTAATTCTATCCATAAATCTTATTATTTTTCTTATATTACTGATTAAAATAATACAAATCATAAATTTTTTATTAAACTTGCGTGCCTTGATGTATATGTATGGATAGATATAATTTCGAAGAAAGATGAAGGTGTAAATAATTTATATGGCCTTATTTAGGACCCTTGTGTGTTCAAACTTTCATAAGTTTTTGTATACTTACTGGAATTGAGAAATTACAAATATATATGAAGCTAGACTCATATATGCAAAGCATATCCAAAAATTAGAATTTAACTCCTTGTGGTTAGACCTTGGGGATAGTTTGAAGTTGAGGGGTAGAATCTGTCCCAAAAGGGTAAGTATGTATACCATGTGTTTGAAGTTTAGCTTGACATAGAAAATAAACTCTGAAAATTATGAAACTTTAATCTTGTATTATTCAATATGTTTATTGAAATTGGATTGAAAATCATCGAAAGTTATTATGTAGAAAAAATATGAAAATTATTGGAAGTTGACTGAACGATAGAGGAGACTATAGGGAAGATTTGCTATGTAGTAAAGAAATGGGCATATTTTTCTCTATGGAACTTGAAATGATGCGTCATTTTTTGAATTGAAGTCCTAATATGTTAGGGATTAAATTTCCAAGGAGGAATTAAAGTTTGTTAGTGTTATGATTTAAATATGTTAAATATCTTAACATGAAGTTAGATGAGACTTCATTTATAATTAAAAAAAAATGAATGGGATTATATAATGATTATGAGTTGAATTACGTTTAAGTTATTCTTTGGATTGGAATATTCTTATGATGGTACTAATATTGTAAGAATGATGGGAAGAGGAGGAGAACCAGTTGAACAAGTGTCAGAGAAAGGTAAGGGAAATCCCATTAAGTGGCCAAGGTGACTGTACTCACTGGTAAAATGTATTTATACATGGTTATGGATATGATCAAAATATTTCCCACTAGTAAGATGTATTTATACATGGTTATGGATATGATCAGCATCTTTCGCACTACTAAGATTTATTTATACATGGTTATGGATATTATCAGAACATTACTCACTAGTAAGATGTATATATATATGGTTATGGGTTTGATCAGAATATTTCTCACTGGTAAGATGTATTTATAAATGGTTATGGATATGATCATAACATTAGTAACTGGTAAGATGTATTTATTCATGGTTATGGATATGATCAGAATATTATGAATATGAAATTGTTCATTTCGATTTACCGAAATGGGAGGTTACTCCCTGATCGGAATGGGAGAGATTTGTCTATTAAAGATAAGGGGCTACTCCTCAACCAGGAATGGGTAAGAATTATCTATTACAGACAGGATATGCGAATCATGATTCAAAAAGTGGTCATCCATTATGAATGGTCCGAATAAGTTTATACAATATCACAAGGGTATGATTATTTGCATTTAATTTTATGCAATTTTGTAGTAAGTTTATATATTATCACACATATATGATTTATTGCATTTAATTTTATGCAATAGTGTAGTAGTGATGCATTCATTGAGCTATTTTGCTCACGATTCTAGTGTTTATGTTTTTAAAGTAACATGATGTCACTGCCAAATCTCGAAGGTCGGGTGGGGTTAGCAAGGTATGCATAAAACCATGATTTTGGTTAATTGTAAATGGGGTATTTTAATCATACTTATCCTTTAAATAATTTCATATAAGCATAATTACTTTAAAATTATGAAAAGTTGTTAGTTTTATGGATTCGTGTTCATGACTGAAAAAGGTAACTCATATTTATGGTTCGTTTAAGGCAACTATGGTTTGACTCACTTTAACTTTCAAACTTAATTATAAGTAATTAAGTTGGGGTGTGTCAATTTTCCTGTAGTGTGGAGGAAGCTATGGACTGTTATCAAACACTAGTGCAAGAAAGAGTAGCGGGGCCACTCCACTTACACGTCCAAGCACCCACAACAGTAAAAAAAAGGAGGATGCAAAATTTTGCAAGATAATAAATGAGCAAGTTTCTAGTGGTACTATTCAACTCCCTCCTTTAGATGTGAACGAGAACTCATTGCCAAGCCACCAATATGGGTTTGAAAATATGTTTATGGCCCATGATCAAGAAAAAATGATGAATTCCAAAGAATGGGCAGAAAATGACAAGGCTTACGATAATTGGCTGCGCTAGTTAGCCAATACAGACTATAAGTGTGATTGGGATGAGGATTTGGAGATTGAAGAAGGAAACATTAGTGTGGTTCTCACATTAAATGAAGGTGGAACCTCAGAATCATAGTATGTCTGTAACGCATAAACGTACGAGGTGGAAATAGACTCTGAGTGCGCGACGATTGCAAAAAGTTCAAAAATTAACTGATTTTTTTATCAAACTGGGGTTAAGTCTGAAACCAGATTGGTGATTACCAAGTAAATTCTTGAAGCAGTACAAGAAAGAGGATATCCTTCGATCAATTGGCATGGGCTCATTGGGAGGCTCATCAAAGGGTACACGTCAAAGGTGGTATTCTCCAAAGATGATAAGGAGGTACCATTATTTCACAATAGATGGCATTAGTTTTCCAAGAACACTGCTAAATGGAGGGGTGTCAATCAATATTATGCCCATAATCACTCTCTATGAAACGGGGATCTCAGAGGAGAAGATCATATTAATACCCCTAGTAATCTCATGTTTTGAAAGTGTAAGAATGCAATCGTTTGGATACTTGAACGTTAGGATAAAGTTAAGAAACTTTACTTCCCACATAAAATTTCACGTCATTAATTCCAGCACGAGTTACCAATTGCTTTTAGGAAGGGTGTGGATCCATACCCACATCATCGTGGCTTTCATATTTCAGCAGTGTGCGAAAGACAATATTCGAGGAACGAAAATAGTGATAAAGGCAAATAAAAAGCCTTTCTTTGTGGAAGAGGATCATGTGGGTGATGAAATATTTTATATTGAGCTTGATAAAGATATAAAAGCTCGTTTGATTAAAGGAGTTATGGAGCCCTGAGTAGTTCATAAAGGGGGCATGTAAAAAAAATCGATCATGACCGATTGGTTCCATGAGTGACCCGTGTTAAGGTGAAAGACAAAGTAAAAAGGAAGATTAAAGAGAAGGCTAGGACAACTCGATCTTACAACAAAGTGGTTTTGCCTAATGGCAAAGTGATTTTCCATATGTAATGGTGTGCGTGGGCAACATTATGGGATAAGAGCATTGACCCAGTGCAAAAATGATTCAGAATTGATGATTTTCATATATTAGTGAATGTTGGAGAATGAGAAGAAGTTGTAGAGTGCATGCATGAGAGACCAATGGAGTAGCTACAAGAGTTAGAGGCATTGAACTTGGGGGAAGAGGGTGGGGATGAGAGACCCATTTTCATATTCAAAGGTTTAAACACAAAGTAAAGAGAAGAAATCATTAACTTGCTCAAGGAGTTCACAGATATGTTCGCATGGAAATACATAGAGATATCGAGTATAGACCCTCAGGAAAGCTCTCACAAGTTTAATATTTTCCATGTGAGACAGGTTACTCACACATACATGGCTAAATTACACTTGAAGACAAAAGCAAAGGTGGACAAAATTCTCGCGACATGCTTCATTACGACCATCCAACATCATATTTGGCTATCGTTCATTGTGCCCATGGCCCAGAAGGATAAGAAAAAAATCTGGATATGTGTGGACGTCAGACACTTGAATCGCTTGTGTCTAAATGATGAATTTATATTGCTGAGTATTGACAATTTAGTGGACGAAACCACAGGACATGAAATGTATAGTTTCATGGATGGGTATGTTGGATATAATCAAATCAAAATGGATCCAATGGATGTGGAAAAGACATCTTTTCAAACTTCTTTTGGAAACTTTCACTATACAATCATATCGTTCAGATTGAAAGGTATCGAGGCAACTTATTAGCGAACAATGATGACTATATTTTTTTATTTATTTCACGATATATTGGAGTTATATGTAGATGACTTGGTGGTAAAGTCCAAAACAGAAAGCAATCACGTCAAAGATTTTAGAAGAGTTTTTAAATGTTGTCGGAAGTATAAGATCCCCTAGAAATGTGCCTTTGGGTTAGACTAAGTTTCTTGGCTTTGTTGTTAATAAATAAGGACTGCAAATGGATGTAGAGAAGCAAAAGACAATTCTGATGGTGCCACCACTGAGGATCCAAAGACAACTCAAAAGTTTTTTATGCAAATTTTCTTTTCTCAGGAGATTCATACCAACTTTAATAGAGATTACTCGTCCTTTCTCATCACTTATGAAAGAAAATATAAAATCGGTATGGTATAACGAACAGCAGAAAGAAATTGAGAGTATTGAAGAGATATTGACCTCGCCCTAAATGATGATTCTCCTAGAAGCACGTAAACCTTTACTCTTATATTTAACTTCCACATAAAGGTTTATTGGAGTTTTTCTCACTCAGGAGAAAGAATGATAAGAAAAGATCGTGTATTATTTGTCCAGGGTGATATATATGACTGACTTCGGGTACACAAGTGTGGAAGGCATTTCTTGGCCTTAGTGTTTGTGGCATAGAAGTTAAGTTAGTATTTACTCACGTTTATAATGCATATCATTACCAAGTGCGATTCCATCAAGTACCTTCTCATGAGAACTATTTTAATTAGGTGAGTAGCTAGGCTTTTTCCCATACTCTCAAAATATGAAATGGTTTCGCATACTCTCGAAATACTCTCGAAATGTTTCGAGAGTAATCCGAGAGTATGAGAAACCACCTAGTTACTTTCCAAACTAGATTTTGAACCCAAAGCTATCAAAAGTCAAGCTTTGACTGATATTCTAGCCAAAAAATTTGAACCTACAAGCGAGGAATTATCGAGAAATAATTTTCAAGCTTGTTTATATAAAGAAATGGTATAACTGAGATGGAATTTGATGGTTCATATATACAAGGCACTGGAGGGTTTGGAATCATACTCTCCAATAATAAATAAAATATCTCTCTATTCTATAAGATCGACTTCAAATGTTCGAACAATGATTTGGAGTACGATAAGTTAATACTTGGGCTATTGGAAGTTTTAAAAAGAGGAGTGAGATTCATGCGCATAAGGAAGGATTCGAACCTCTCAGTTAAGGAAGTCAATGTAGAATTTGATATTAAACATTCCAACCTTGCCCCTTACCGAGTAATCATCCAACATTTATTGAAGCAATTTTTGTATGTTGAGGTAGAAAGGCAGCCCCGAACTTTGAACATGTATCTTGATGCTTTGGCCATAATTTCCATAATTTGGAAATGGAAGAGTCGGTTGCAATGATCATTGTTCGAAGGAAAACAGTGCCTACCACAGCGAAGTCCTTGTTTCCAAACTAGAAGCCCAAAGACTAAAGGGCATCAGTAGTAAAGCAATTAGAAACATATGAAGGAAAAATAAAATTATCAGAGTTGGCAAACTTCGATATGATTTAAGGTACTCTTTACTTTAAGAGTCCTGAAATTTTTGGCAAGGTGTGTGGGAGAAAAGGAAGCTCACGAGAAGTTGCGAGCGATATAACACGCATTATCGGGACACAAACATTCCCCTTTACAAGAGTTTGCAACGAGGAGGCTACTGCTAGCCCAATATGAGCAAAGATGTTGCTCGGTTGTAGCAAAGTTATTTGAAATGACATACCTAGAATGAAAAACTTTGTATAGGCGTTAGATGATTAGAGGAAGTCATACATTACTTACTTAAAACATGGAGAATTGTCTGTTGAACGAGTAGACGTGATCTATCTTAAAAAAAGGTTGCTGAATTTTACCTGGTTAAAGGAGAATTGTACAGGAAGGGGTATAATGATAAGGCCTTGAGGTGTGTGTCCAAGGAAGAAATGAAAAAAGTGTTGAAGGAGGCTCACGAACCCTTACACATGGGTGGAGCATAACTTTTCAATCAATTGGTGACTTTAGGTTATTATTAACCAACAATGGAAGTTAACTCCCTCAATTTTGTAAAATGGTGTAAAAGCATATCAAGTGCATTAGAATATGGTACATGCCCCATCAGTGAGCTTATAGAGTTTAGCTTCTCCTCACCCCTTTCACACTTGGGCATTTGATCTTGTGGTAATGATCACCCCAAATTCTCGTGGGAACACCTTCATCTTAGTTTCTACAGAGCTTTACACTAAGTGGATAGAAGAAATTCCTCTAAGGAGGATAACCGCTCAAGTAATTACTAAGTTAATTTGCGAGTACATCAACTACAAGTTTGGCACCCCAAAGGTCACACTCACATATAATGGAAAATAATTTGTGTGCAAAGAGATGGGATTGTTAACGCACCAGTACAAGATCATCCTTAATATCCTTATTATTTCCTTTCTAAAGGGTAATGGACAAGCTGAGGCAACCAATAAAACTTTATCAATATTCTAAAGAAGATGTTGGAAGATCTCTAAGAAACTTGGGATGATAAGTTGTCGATGATTTTGTGCACTAATAGAACATTAAAAAGGAAACCAATTGGGTTTACTCTTCTTTATGGTCTATAGAACTGGAGTTTTCCTGCCCGTGGAACTAGAAGTACCCTCTATAAGAATGAATTTGAATAATGGCTTACTACCACACCTAAGGCATGTGTAATTGGAAGCCTTGGATGAGCATAGGGATAAAGCCAAGGAAAATTTTAAGGTTCACAATCAGCAACTATCGCGAGCTTATTAGAATTTGGTCAAGTCAAGTAAATTTTAAGTTGGGGACATAGTGCTTTTAGAATCCATTCATTATTTGAGGAGAATGTCGGCCATAAAGTTTAAGCTCAATTGGTAAGGATTGTTCATGGTCGAAGGAGTGGGAAAGTCAGGGTATTTCCGGATCTCAAAGCAAGAGAGTGATTGTATTCAATCTATTAATTGCAAATGACTGAAGAATTATTATGCATGAGGTACCTCTAAAGTTTATTTCTTTTCTTATTTGTGAAAATTAAAGTTTTTTCTTGTACGATAATAAAATCCTGATATTTGTATGAAAATTGTCTAAAAATTTCAAATTTGCGATTGAATGAATATGATTGCTCATGTTGGTTATAAAAAGCTTTATTTAGTGTTTTGCCATGATTAAATTACTCATGTATGTTGTATTATAATCAAAGTAACATTTTTTATGTGTCTGCTTGCAATATTGCGCGAGGGGTTACATTTCAAAAATAGGATCATACTGTTTAAATAAAAAATTATAGCGTGCAGAATGGTCTAAGGGTCACCAAAGTATAAGGGGAAATTACTAATGTTTTGAAAATTGCTCGCCTTATTTTGAGGGGATATAGTTTTAATGCCCACTTAAAATAAAAAGACAGACAAAAATGATTAAGGCAACCCAATAATTCCCATATTATGGGGAGATAAATTTTCTTTATTTATTAAGTTTATATATTTGCTCGTAACATTTTGAGTCGATACATTTATGAAGTTATGATTGCATGGTTCAAAGGAAAAAGCGAGTATGACAGTAAGGGAAAATGTTTTATTTTACTAAATGTTTAATTACACAAATATTTTGTAAAGAAACATGAAATATAGCGAGAAAAAGATCCCAAAGGGTAAGGGAAAGATAACAAAAAAAATTCCCAAATTAAATCATTTGCTTGAAAGCAATGGAAGAAAGTACAAAGTAAATGCACAAGCAATGTAAATGATATTTCATTTCAAAAAATGGCCCGCTCAAAGAGTAGGCAAAAGTATTAAAAAAATATCCCAGAACAAGAAAAGTAAAAGTCTATACAAGATAACTGTATGTTATATAAAGAAGGATCTCCTTCTCGTGGAAGCTTTCCCAAAAAGGGCCCATCTCTCGCTTTTCTTCTTCTCCAACTTGGGCTATGCGACCTACACTCTCCTCGTTTCCAAACAAGAATTTTCTCATCTCAACTTCAAGGGACTTTATATGTTCCCTTAGAGTGATCTCTTGCTAAAGGCAATCATCGGCCTTGGCTTTCTCAAAAGACTTGACTTTCAAGAACTTTTTCTTAGAAGGATGAAGAATGTGGACAAAGGCAACACCCATCCAATCCAGTTTAAAATGGTAGAAGTCTTCAAAGTCCTTAATGGAAACAAGAAAATGACGAGCCTAAGTTGAGGTAATGTCATTCGGATGCGTAGTAGTGAATCAATGTACTTGGTTAGCGAGCATTTTCAAATTGGCAATAGATAAGCCTTCAGTGTTGTGAACGGACCAGTTGGTGAAAGTCTCGGGGTGGTGCTCGTATATCAAGTCCAAAATGAACTTGTCCTCTTCACGCACTTTGTTCACATGGTTGTTGGAACCTAGTTCTTTCACGTAATCATCTGCAGCAACCAACTTTCTACTATGATAAACCCAGTTCCTATGGATCTTCCATCAAATCCAGCATTAGATTCCTCACCACCTTACTCATTATTCCCACCTCTCTCAGAGTAGGTGGCCTCTGAGTCCCAGTCATCTTATTCAATGCCTTCCTCCTCCTCGCTTTCAGTGGGCTAGCTAGAAAAACGGAGGAGAATAGTGAGTATGTTAAATATAAAGAAGATGGGTTATTTAAAAGAATGAAATATACTCGCAAGCCTATAGGAGTAAGCATACACAAGGAAAAAATTGCATTGTTAAAATTCCACAAGTTAATCCAGTGGTGAAATATAACCGTGCTTAAAAGTAGTAACTTACTTGTTAATCCAGAAAACGATCCACAAAAGAGATAGGCGGATAATCACCCCTCTAATCGGTTTGACAAATGAAGTACAAACAAAGTGAGATGACAATACATATGAAAAATTAGAGCTGTCAACGGGTCGTGTCAACGGGTTAACGGGTGAAAACACCTTTAACCCGTACACGACCCGTTAAGACTAACGGGTCAAATGATAATACCCAAACACGACCCGTTAATATTAACGGGTACACGACCCGAACCGTTAACACCCGTTAATATTAACGGGTCTAAACGGATAACGGGTTGGGTGACCCGTTTATACCCGTTAATACCCGTTAGTACCCGTTAATACCCGTTAGTACCCGTGTAATATTGGTTCGGGTCACACGACCCAATAAAACTCGTTACCACTAACGGGTGATAATGGGTATAAACGGGTTTAATCGTGTAAGAGTACAAATCCAAACACGACCCGTTATGATAATGGATCTACCGTGTTGACCCGTTAATGACCTAAACCCGATAAGACTAAACTCATTAACTTATAATTTCGTGTCGTATCGTGTCGTGCCTCATTTTGTCAGGTCTATGAAAAATGCCTACTCGTGAAGTATGCACAAAAGAAAAGAATAAATAGGTATAAAATTTAAGTACCTGTGGTTCCACGGATATAGAAGCACTCATGGTGTTCACTCGAAAACAAAGAAACAGGTAAGAGTAGCCAAGAAAGTATTTGTGAAGTATAAGAAAAAGAATAAAAAGCTATAAAAGTTTAGTCCGTAAGACTCCAAGGGTGTATTGTATATTTTATAAAATGTCAGCTTATTTGGTCAAACTTTAGAGTCGATTTTAATTAAGGCACATATGTTAAAAGTGACGTATCTTAGTACCAATGTGTTCCTTGTAGCAATGCGATTAATTTGGTATACTCACTTGTTCAAAATAGTGAAGTAATGAATGAAAAATTTGGACTTAAAGTGACCCATTTGAGTTTAAGCTAGATGGTGTAACATAGTTAAGTGAGTTTGTCCCACATTGAAAAAGTGGTAGAAAAACTTGGAGTTAATATACACAAGTTATGAGACTAAGGATTGGATGCCTTGGGTTATCCCAACTCTTTGAAGGGGAAATGGCCTATATTATGCATGTGTTGGGCTTGGCCCACACGCGCGCCGCCGCCGCCGACGTCCGTCCGTCCGGGTCGTGGGTCTTTCTTGAGCAACTATTAAATTTTTTGGACAAATTTTAATTGCCCTTTGGGCTTTAAAAATTATTTTCTGAACCAAAAAATATGAATTAATTACGGATTAATTATTTTTCGCATTAATTAATTACTTAAAAATACTGTCGTTTTTAATTATTTAAAAAACGCTGTCGTTTTTAATTAATTAATTAAAACGTTAAGTTGCTTTATTAGAGAGATGCAAATGTTCAAACAGTCATGTCTGTTCTGAAAAAAGCCATGAGTTGCAGCCCTTTACCACTTATAAAAGGGACCTTATGTAGTCCATTTACAAGATTAGAAAATCTACCCGAATTCCCTACTACTGTCCTTGTTCCCTTCGTACTGTTTGAGAGAAATTCGCCATTGTTGGTTCGTGGGACTGTTGCACTGAAGTGCTTCTTGCAACAGTCGTTGACCATTTCATCCTGGGAGGCAGACGCCCATTGAACCTTCCGTCAGCACCGTAGCGGGGGAGTACTCTGTCTTAAGGAGAGATAGTTCAACTTTCGACTCGGTCAAAATTATACAAGTGATTGTTTCAGTCACAAACTGTATGTTCTTCTTATCTCCCTTTACTGTTCTGTTTTTTTTTAATTAATTTTAATTACTGTTTATATTTATTTAGTGATATATATATATTCATTTTTCGTAATCCGGTAAACAACAATCTTAAGACAGAATATTATATATAATTTTTGTGTTTTCACTAAATAAATATAATTTTCTTAATTGAAATTAGATTGGAAACGTTTTACCTGTTTTATTTACATACTAAAACGTGTTTACATTGAATATCCTTTTTCTTACAATTTTAATTTTTCAAACAATTTCTATATATTTCATAAATTGCTTTTGTGTTATTCAATATCAGAATAATGGCTACTGAATCCTCTGAAAATGTGATGTCTGTTCCTCAAAATAATGTGACAGTTAGTATTCCTAATACCGTTCCTACTCATTTAACTCATGGAGAAAAACCCGAAAAGTTTAATGGTACTGATTTCAAACGTTGGCAATAAAAGATGTTGTTCTATTTAACTACTATTAATCTTGCGAGGTTTATTAACGAAGATGCTCGTGTGGTTAATGAAAATGAAACGAATAAGACAACTTTGCTAGCTGTAGAAGCATGGAAACATTCAGATTTTATTTGCAAAACTATATCCTTAATGGATTGGACAATACACTTTATAATGTATATAGTCCAATCAAAATCGCTAAATTGTTATGGGAGTCTTTGGATAAAAAATATAAAATCGAGGATGCCGGCATGAAAAAATTCGTGGTCGGTAGATTTCTCGAGTATAAAATGGTTGATTCAAAGACTGTCATAAGCCAAGTGCAAGAGCTTCAATTAATTTTTCATGAAATACTTGCTGAAAATATGGTCATAAGTGAAACATTTCAAGTTGCTACGGTAATTGAGAAATTTCCTCCTTCTTGGAAGGATTTAAAAAATTATTTGAAGCATAAACGAAAAGAAATGGGACTTGAAGATTTAATTGTTCGGTTAAGGATAGAAGAAGATAATCGTAAATCTGAAAAGAAAAATGATAACCATGCTATGTCTGCAAAAGCAAATATTATTGAGGATGGACAAAAATTCAATAAAAAGAGGAAGCACAAAAATGAAGGCACAAGTCAACAAGGCGGTGCTAAGAAGTTCAAAGGAAAATGTTTTAATTGCAACAAAGAAGGTCATAGGGCCAAGGATTGTCGCAAGCCGAAAAAACAAGAGAACTTCAAGAAGAAAGCACCACAAGCCAACATGACAGAAGTTGATGCATTATCCGACGATGTTTCCAATATTTCTCTCTCCGTAGTTGTATCTGAAGTAAATTTGGTGGGTAATACCAAAGAGTGGTGGGTTGATACCGGCGCTACACGCCATGTGTGTTCCGATAAAAGTATGTTCACAACCTACCAGCCAATTGCAAATGGAGAACAATTATTCATGGGAAACTCCTCCACCTCGAAGGTTGAAGGTAAAGGAAAAGTAGTGCTGAAAATGACTTCGGGGAAGCATCTCGCACTCAACGATATATTGCATGTGCCTGACATTTGAAAGAACCTTGTTTCCGGTTCCGTGCTAAGCAAGAAAGGATTTAAGCTAGTCTTTGTTGGAGACAAATTTGTACTAAGTAAAGATGGAATGTATGTAGGGAAAGGATATATGTGTGATGGGATGTTCAAATTGAACGTCATGACTGTTGTACCTAAAAGTAACGATGATAATAATAAAATGATATCTTCTGCTTATATACTTGAGTCTATGGTTATGTGGCATGGTAGACTTAGACATGTTAATTATAATACTTTAAGTAAATTAATTCACTTAGAATTAATTCCTAAATTTAGCATTGATACAAGTCACAAATGTGAAACATGTGTAGAAGCAAAATTAACAAAAACACCTTTTCATTCAATTGAAAGGAATAGTGAACCTTTAGATTTAATTCACACCGATATATGTGATTTAAAATTTGTTCAAACTAGAGGTGGGAAAAAGTACTTTATTACCTTTGTGGATGATTGCACTAGATATTGCTATGTCTATCTTTTAAGAAGCAAAGATGAAGCAATTGAAGCTTTTAAGCAATACAAGATAGAAGTTGAGAATCAACTTGGTAAAAAGATTAAAGAATTAAGAAGCGATAGAGGTGGTGAATATGAATATCCTTTTAAGGAAATATGTTTAGAAAATGGTATTATTCACCAGACTACTGCACCTTACTCTCCTCAATCAAATGGGATTGCGGAACGTAAAAACCGAACTTTAAAAGAAATGATGAATGCATTATTAATAAGTTCGGGATTACCCCAAAACATGTGGGGGGGGAAGCACTGCTTTCAGCTAATTACATTCTCAACAAATTGATTTATAAGAAAACAAATAAGATACCCTATGAGTTGTGGAAAGGACGCAAGCCTTCCTACAAATACTTAAAAGTGTGGGGGTGTCTTGCAAAAGTACTAATTCCTGAACCTAAAAAGGTGAAATTGGTCGAAAGACTATTGACTGCATATTCATTGGTTATGCACATAATAGTAGTGCATATCGGTTTCTTGTGCATAAGTCTGATATTCCTGAAATTCGTGAAAATACAATCATAGAATCTAGGAATGCATCATTCTTTGAAAATGTCTTTCCTTGTAAAAATACATAAGAAACAATTTCTAACAAAAGAATGCTTGAAGTTACAAATGGTGAACCTCAAAATATTATTGAGGAAGAATCTAGACGTAGCAAAAGAGATCAGATTTAAAAATCTTTCGGTCCAGATTTTCTAACATATATGTTAGAAAGTGAACCTCAAACGGTAAAAGAAGCTCTATCCACTCCGGAAGCCTCATATTGGAAAGAAGCTATCAATAGTGAAATTGAATCCATTTTTGCAAAATCATACTTTGGAATTGGTGGACCTACCACCAGGGACAAGACTGTTAGGGTGTAAATGGATATTCAAACGAAAAATGAAAGCTGATGGTACTATTGATAAATATAAGGCTAGACTTGTAGGTAAAGGATACAAGCAAAAAGAGGGAATAGATTATTTCGACACCTATTCACCTGTTACAAGAATTACATCCATTAGAATGTTAATTACAATTGCAGCAATACATAAATTGAAAATACACTAAATGGATGTTAAAACAACATTTTTGAATGGTGAATTAGATGAAGAAATATATATGGAACAACCGGAAGGTTTTAGATCTCCTGGAAATGAAAGGAAAGTATGTAAACTTGTGAAGTCATTATATGGGTTGAAACAAGCACCTAAACAATGGCATGAAAAATTTGACAATGTCATGAAGTCAAATGGTTTCAAAATAAATGAGTGTGATAAACGTGTTTACATCAAAAGCACTCAAGAGGGACATGTGATTGTATGTCTATATGTAGATGATATGCTAATAATTGGTAATAATAATAATGTTATCAATTCTACTAAACAAATGTTGACTAGTAGATTTGAAATGAAGGACATGGGATTGGCTGATGTAATCCTAGGAATTAAAATTATTAGAACCCCTCAAGGAATTAGCTTATCTCAATCACATTACGTTGAAAAAATACTTCAAAAGTATAATAAATATGATCAAAGTCCAGTGAGAACACCTGTAGATCCAAGTCATCACCTCTTTAAAAATAAAGGTGAAGGCATATCTCAATTAGAGTATTCTCGTATTATTGGAAGTTTGATGTATTTATCAAACTGTACTCGTCCTGATATAGCATACTCAATTAGTGAGCTGAGTCGATATACGAGTAATCCTGGGAAAGATCATTGGAAAGCCTTGATGAGAGTTCTTCGATATCTTCAATACTCTTTGGGGGATGGGTTGCACTACGAACGATATCCAGCTGTACTTGAAGGCTATAGCGATGCAAATTGGATATCTGACTCAAATGATTCGAAATCCACAAGTGGATATGTATTTACCCTTGGAGGTGCAGTCGCATCTTGGAAATCCTCAAAGCAAACGTGTATTGCAAGATCCACGATGGAATCTGAATTTATTGCTTTAGATAAAGCTGGGGAAGAGTCTGAATGGCTTAGAAACTTCTTAGAGGATATTCCAATATGGTCAAAGCCCGTGCCACCTATCATAATACATTGTGATAGTCAATCGGCAATTGCTAGGACTGAAAATAATAACTATAACGGTAAATCACGGCATATACGTCGTCGACACCAAATCGTTAGACAATTGCTCTCAAATGGAATTATTTCTGTTGACTATGTAAAGTCAAAGGAAAATATTGCGGATCCACTAACTAAAGGTATACCTGGAGAGCAATTTGTAAGTTCATCACGTGGAATGGGCCTAAAGCCTGTAAAATTCTAAAGAGTCGTCTTAATGGAAACCCAACCTAAATGACTGGAGATCCCAAGAAATAGGTTCAAAGGGACAACCTAATTATGATGACTCAGTTTGCACTGAGAAGTAATACTTTAATTACTTCCTCCCATTTCGAAAATGAGTCAGTGCACAAACTGCCGCGTGTATAAGGATAAACTGTGTTTTTAATGATTTCTATATCTTGAATGTATAGGTCAAGTGGGGTATTAGCAGGATACTCTTTATAGAAATCACCTATGTGAGTGAGAAGGGGCCGCTTCTATGAGAATAACGAAGGCTATTTCTCTAGCACACTCATGAAACCAGGAGGTGTCCAAGGCCAAAATGGACACAACAATGAGAACCAATAAGGTTGGAAAAACATTGTGTGAATATTATTGTCTCAGTTTACACAAATGGTCGATCAA
The DNA here is from genome assembly GCA_949130495.1 of Sambucus nigra. NCBI lineage: Eukaryota > Viridiplantae > Streptophyta > Magnoliopsida > Dipsacales > Adoxaceae > Sambucus > Sambucus nigra. The sequence goes on from OX422217.1 coordinate 274,799,507, forward strand.
TTCAAGCCATCACGTTCATTGATTGGCTAGTAAGCTCGATAGTATCTCACTAGGAAAGATTCAAAGCCACAAGCTATCTTTTACGATGCAATGTTTTTTCCTAGAATAACTCTCTGTTTTCATCTATATTCGTTTGATTCTTCCAAATTTCATTCATGTAGGGGATTGTTGTATACTTTATAAAATGCCAGCTTATTTGGTCAAACTTTAGAGTCAATTTTAATTAAGACACATATGTTAAAAGTGACGTATCTTAGTACCAATGTGTTCCTTGTATAAAGGAGATTAATTTGGTATACTCACTTGTTCAAAACAGTGAAGTAATGAATGAAAAATTTGGACTTAAAGTGACCCATTTGAGTTTAAGCTAGATGGTGTAACATAGTTACGTGGGTTTGTCCCACAATGAAAAAGTGGTAGAAAAACTTGGAGTTAATATACACAAGTTATGGGACTAAGGCTTGGATGCCTTGGGCTATCCCAACTCTTTGAAGGGGAGATGGCCTACACTATGTATGTGTTGGGCTTGGCCCAAAAGCCCACACGCGTGGCGCCGCCGCCGTCCGTCCGTGAGCAACTATTAAATTTTTTGGACAAATTTTAATTGCCCTTTGGGCTTTAAAATTTATTTTCTGAACCAAAAAATATGAATTAATTACGGATTAATTATTTTTCGCATTAATTAATTACTTAAAAATACTGTCGTTTTTAATTATTTAAAAAACGCTGTCGTTTTTAATTAATTAATTAAAACGTTAAGTTGCTTTATTAGAGAGATGCAACTGTTCAAACAGTCATGTCTGTTCTGGGAAAAGCCATGAGTTGCAGCCCTTCACCACTTATAAAAGGGACCTTATGCAGTCCATTTACAAGATTAGAAAATCTACCCGAATTCTCTACTACTGTCCTTGTTCCCCTCCTACTGTTTGAGATAAATTCGCCATTGTTGGTTTGTGGGACTGTTGCACTGAAGTGCTTCTTGCAACAGTCGTTGACCGTTTCATCCTGGGAGGCAGACACCAATTGAACCTTCCGTCAGCACCGTAGCGGGGGCGTATTCTGTCTTAAGGAGAGATAGTTCAACTTTCGACTCGGTCAAAATTATACAAGTGACTGTTTCAGTCACAAACTGTATGTTCTTCTTATCTCCCTTTACTGTTCTGTTTGTTTTTAATTAATTTTAATTACTGTTTATATTTATTTAGTGATATATATATATATATATATTCATTTTTCGTAATCCGGTAAACAACAGGGTGAATGACAGGTCATGGTGTTCAACTGAAAATAAAAAAATGGGTTGAGCACATGAGTAAGTATTTTCAATTTATAAGAATAATAAGGTACAAAAGTTAAGGTCCTGTTTGGTTCTCTATTCAGAAAACTCAATTTAAACGTTGTTTTTAAATACAGTTTTAAAATTCAGTTTTTTTGTTTATAATTACTGGTGTAGGTTTGGTAAACTTATTTTTAAATATAGTTTTTTAAAAAATTTACCAAATTATCAAACATATATATTTATATCATACATACGTGTGTGTGTGTGTGTGTGTGTGTGTGTGTGTGTGTGTATGTATAAACATACATAAAACTTTCATACATACATGATATATAAATGTATACATACATACATACAAACATCATAAATTATATACATGTACATTTAATATCATATATTTAATGAGGTATGTTGGGGAGTTTATATATATATATATATATATATATATATATTATTATGATATTGCATATATAATTCACTATAAATTATATACATACATGAATTGATAATATTTTTTAATACATATGTACTATATGTATATTTTATAGTATTCCATGCATTAATAATACATATATAAAATTATATATAAGTGTCATGTATCTATTAATAATACTATTTAACTTTATATTACTCCATATGTAATTTTGTGTACATGTACATATATATATTTTATTTATAAGAATTACACACATATTAATGTATTATGTATATATATTATATATGAAGGTATAACTGCTTTAAAATATTAAGAATGAATAGTTCTGAGTTGAAAAATAAAAAACAGAAGTTATAAAACACCCTAAACTTGATTATAACACAGAAATATTATAATTATGTGTTTAAAAACAGGTTAGCAAACGAAGATTTTTATCAGAATTGTATTTAAACACAGAAAACAGAATTGTAGTTGCAAACCAAACAGGGCCTAAGTATCTGGGACTCCAAGAGCATAGGAGTGCTCGCAGTGCTAACCTGAAAACAAAGAAATAGGTTGAGCAAACGAGAAAGTGTTTGTCGAGTATAATAATAATAGGGTAAGAAAGTTAAGTAACTGAGCCTCCAATGGTATAGGATCTCTCGCAATGCTAATCTGAAAAATAAAGAAACGGGTTGAGCACACGAGTAAGTAGTTACCAAGAATAAACAAAAGAATAAAAAATTACAAGAGTTAAGTACTTGGGTTATAAAGCACTCTTGATATCAACCTAAGAACAAAAAAAAGTTTGAGTATATGAGAAAGTATTACGAATGTAAGAGCAAATATTCTGAAGTTGATCATAGCTAAGGCTTTTTATTTGTATTATTTGCACTTTGGCATATTTGGTGTATCCCATTACAAATCGACACCCACCAACACATTGAACCGAACTCCAACATCTTCAAGTTCAAAACTCCTCTACATATCATGAAGGTATAATTCGTTTAGGGGTCCATAATTATTCATATTTATATTGGGGATGTAATCGAGGCTGGATTTTTTATTTTTAAAAAAAAAATTAGTTGGCCTCATTCAAATGAGATGGAATCTAGTTCGAACAAAATTTCCATTTCATTTGAAGGTCGCTAGATCTTTACTTCAAACGAATATCTAATGAGGCAGCACTGTATTACAGTGACATTTCGTTAGAAGCACGTTAGATGTACATATCAAACAAAATTCCTATATCGTTCGAACGAACTACTGTTCTCGTTCGAACGAACTGACATTCTCGTTCAAACGACCTCTATTTTCGTTCGAATGAGCCACCACCTCGAGTTTTGTGTCAGACCTATAAAAACATGTTTTGAACCCTTTTTTCAAGAGACTTTTAAAAAAACAAAACTTGCATATCTGCTTCAAAAGTTTTCATCTTTTGTGTTTCCAAACACCTTTTGATTCACAAATTTACATCCCATATATGAATTGTGAATCCTTTTGAAACCCTAGAAGTTTCATACCTCATATACATTTTTTGAAGATCATTCTCTATGGATGAACTTGTGACCCGAGGGATCATTGCTGAAGGAAGAAGAAAGGTTAACCGGTGGATACCGAATGTGGATCACCACCTGTGGACGACTTTGAATTGAGCCTTTTTCTTTAGAAGTTTTGAAGACTGCGCATCATACTCGATTGTTCTAAGTGATTTGTAAGTCGATTATCTTGTAAAAATTTTTAAAGTGCTGAATATAGGCTTTTCTCTGAAAATAGAGTTTTCCTCATAGTTGTGGTTGATTGCATTCGTAGAATTTTCTGTGATTGGAACTTTGATCGTATACACACTATATTTAATTAAAGATTAAAATTTGGTAAAATTTAATTGTGTGTTTGGGGCATTTGATTAACTAAATTGATTCATTATTTTGTGCGCACTCTCAAATTAGTATCAGAGCCGATTACACGAAAATACCGTGTAGTCTTTTTCCTCAATTTTTTTATAATAATTTTTTTAAAAAAATTGTTGATCTTGAAAAGGTCGGATTTTAATGGATAATTAGTATAATCGAATGCCCATTTTGATGGTTCCAATTATGCTTATTAAAAAGCTAGGATTAAGTCTACACTTAAATCCATTGATGAACGCCACCCACTATAACTATTGATAATGTGGCCCTAAATCTATCTCTCAATGGACAGATGATGAATTTAAATGGAGAAATTTTAACTCGTGCGATTTGAGTGTCATCTCGGGATCTATCACCCCTGACGAGTACCGCCGCATTATGACGTGCACCACGTCTAAAGAAGCTTGGTATACCCTCCAGCTCACTCACGAGGGTACAAACGTTGTTAAAGCTTTTAAGCTGCAGAATCTCACCACACAATTTAAAACTTTCACTATGCTTGAATTTGACTCATTTGACAAATTTTATGCACAACTGTCCAATATAGTAAAGTCAAGTTTCAATTTAGGTGATAAAATACCTGAGATGCGTGTCATTAAGATAATTTTGAGACATCTTCCTGCTCGTTTTATTCCTAAGGTTAGCATGCTAAATTTGTTAGGAATTTTAGATACTCTTAGGTTAGAAGAACTTATAGGAGATCTTCAAACATATGAGATAAATATATTTCCTAAAATTGTTAAGCCTAAAGGAAATGGAATTGCACTAAAAGCCTGATCTAAAAACAAAGAGGAAGTGTCGTCAGGTTTAGAGTATGATTTTTATTTAGACGATTTCGCCATTTTTGTTAAAACATTTAAGAAATTTCTCAAGCTTAAAAAGAAAAATACTTCCAAAGAAAAGAAAAGTTTTAAGAAAGATAAAAAAAATATAAATCATGCAAAAAAAAAAATTGAAAAAGAAAAGAAAGATTTCCCAAAGAAGGACGAGAAAAGATGTTATGAGTGTAAGGAAAATGGTCACAAATCTCATGAGTGTCCTACTAGGTTAAAATGTCAAAAGAAATGAAAAGCTTCCTTTAATGTCACGCTTAGCGATAGTGAGGTCAAGTCGGTGAGTTCGGAGGATGAATCGTCACATGGATGTAACTTCATTGCATTCATAGCTAGTCATGTTAGTATATCTAGTGCATCTCACGATGATGAGGAAGTTACTAAGAATGAACACTTTGATTGTGAGTCTATTCATTCTGAGGAGAGTGAGGGACATAATGTTTTAAGTGAGAACGAGGGTGACCTACAGCGTGCCTACAACGATATTTATGCGGAGTCCTTTAAAACTAAGAAACAATACAAGAGTTAGCCATGAGATTTTTAGAGGTAGAGAAAGAGTTGAAAGAGGCAAGAGAGAGCGAGTCCTGAGTTAGATAAACTTTGGGAGAGAGAGCTTGTTTAGTCAAGAGAGAGAATGGTAACTTGACCCATAAGGTGGCTAGTCTTACGAGACATATCCAAGCATACGTAGATACTCGTGAGAAACTTGAAGACCTTGTATCCCAACTTGATAAAGATCTAAAACGTGCTCAGGAGGTCAAAGTAACTATCGAGAATACATCGAAGAAGGTAGATAAGATGCTCACTGGCCCCACTTTAAGTTTTGGTAGAAGGCATGGAATAAGTTATGACGGTGCATCCACCTCCCATGCCGCACTGAAATCGGTTCCTAAATTTGTGGTTAATCCTTATGGCCCTCAACCTAAACCATAAAAGAGAGTTCAACCTATAAAATAGAACAAAGGTAGACCTAAACCTATATATGTTTGCTCTTTTTGCAAAAAAAGAGGTCACCTTAGAGAGTTTTGCTATAAATTAGGCAGAACTAGGCTTACACATACTGCCGTGCACCACTTTATGGATTTTTCTAGTCTTAGAGAGCAAGTTGAGTTTCTATACACTATTTTGCATAGTTTAATGGAATAATTTCAATGGATGTCTTTGTCGTTTGCGAACGCTACCAACATTTTGACTAGAGTCAACAACGATAAGGGTAAACAAAAGGTTACCTCCACTTGGGTGACTAAGTAAGACGATAAAGCCCTTATTGTTCATATTGCTCTCAAGGCTCAAAATACTTTCCAGATGACAGCTGATGCCTCATTTTTTACCCACCTTGAGGATCATAAGGAAGGTAAAGTCACCTGTGGAGATGGGAGTAGGTCTAGCAATTTAGGACAAGGTAGTGTTAAGATACCCGAATTTCCTAAGATGGATAATGTGTTGTACATGAAAGGGTGGAAAGCGAACTTAATTAACATAACCTAACTGTGCGACACAAACTTTACAGTAAATTTTGAAGATTTCGATTGTAATATTTATGATAAATTCATTAAACTGTTACTACAAGGTGTGAGGAAAGAAGATAATTGTTATAAGATTGTGCCCATGTCTTCCTTTATGTGCAACAGTGTCACCGTCTCCACCATGGAGCTTTGGCATCAACGACTAGGTCTTGTGAACTTTAGAGATCTTGAGAGATTAGTGAGAAAGGGCCTAGTTTGTGGCTTACCATCACTTGGGAAACCTACTGCCTCATTTTGTGGACCTTGCTAACAAGGTAAGAAAATTCGAAGTCCTCATATGAAGTTGAATACCATTACCACCTCCTGTGTTTCGGAGCTGATTCACTGGATCTTATGGGTCCTACTCATTCAAAAATATTAGTTGGTAAGAGATATGTTCTCGTGATGGTCAATGACATTTTTAGATATTCTATCATAGGATTCATTAGAGAAAAATTTGATATGAATGAGTTCCTTACAACTAAATTCCCTATCCTATACAACTAACATGGTGTTATCATTAATCGGATGTGCAGTGACAATGGCACTGAATTCAAATAAGCTAAAGTTGATAGCTAGTGTGATGGAGTGGGCATCGAACATGAGTTTTTGGCCATTCATACTCCTCAACAAAATGGGATTATTTAGAGAAAGAACCGAATGACACAATAAATGGCTAGATCCATGCTTGTTGGGAAAAATGTGCCTAGACATTTTTGGGTAGAGGCGGTGAGCACCGCATGCCATATGGTGAATAGGGCATATCTTCGTTCGTAGACATTTCTCATGTCTTTTAAGTTATGGATAGTGAAGAAGCCCAACCTATCGTATTTTTATGTTTTGGGGACTACTTACAACATCTTACGAGATAAAGATCACTTAGGAAGTTTGACTCCCAGAGCAAGGAGGGTATATTTTTAGGATATTCATCGACGAGTAAGGCTTATCGAGTTTATAATCTGGCTAGCTCAAAGTTTAGGGAGTCAATAAACATCACGATTGGATATGACGAGCCATCGTTATTTTTTTATCCTAGCCCCCAGTGTGAGGATGATGCACCCTTTGGTGATGATCCCATCATTCCTCATGCTACCTCGGTGAACCCCATTCCTATTTTAGAGGAGGCACTATCTTGGGTTTGAAAGAGTCATGATCCTTCCGCTATACTTGGTGATCCTACACTAGGCATCAAGACTCGTGCTCAACTCGAAAACATGTTTAGCTATATGTATTACGCATGATTAGTCGAGCCCAAGAATGAGGAAGAATAACTCAAGGACGAGCATTGGATTTTTTCCATGCAATAAGATTTGCTTCAATTTCGAAAGAATGATGTCTGGGAATTGGTCCCCCGGCCTAGCGAGACTAATGCGATAGGTACCAAGTGAATTTTTAAGAATAAGATGGATAAAAATGGTACTATAGTTCACATTAAGTCTAGGTTGGTCGCTCAAGGCTACACATATATCGAGGGTGTAGACTTTGAGGAGACATTCGCTCCTATTGCTAGGCTTGAGTCTGTATGCTTACTACTCGCCGGAGCATGTCATCTGCGCTTTAAGTTATATTAGGTGGATGTCAAGAGTGCCTTTCTGAATGGAATTCTATAGCAGGAGGTTTACGTGGAACAACTAAAAGGTCTTGAAGACCCCAATCACCGGAGACATGTCTACTATCTTAGGAAATCCTTGTATGGTTTGAAGCGAGCACCTTGTGCTTGGTACGAGAGGCTTACTTCCTATCTCTTAGCCTTCAACTTCAAGAGATGGGGAGTTAAATAAGACATTATTTGTGAGGATATCAAGTGGTGCTATTTTGGTCCAAGTTTATGTGGACGACATAGTATTTGGATCCACGTGCTCCCGCCATGCTCACACCTTTGAGGAGGAGATAAATAGTGAGTTTGAGATGAGCATGACATGTGAGATTATGCTCTTCCTAGGTCTCCAGGTTCGTTAGCTTGAGGATGGGATATTCATATCTCAATCCAAATATGAAAGAGACCTTGTGAAGAAATTTGGTCTAGACTTATCCAAGCACTCACGCACCCCTATAATTACATCGACAAAGCTTAGTAAAGATGCTTTAGGCAAAGATGTAGAGCAAACCCTTTATCGGAGTATGATAAGTAGTCTTCTCTACTTGATCTCTAGTCATCTTGATATTGCCTTTAGTATTGAAGTCTGTGAGCGATATCAGTTATCCCCGAAAAAGTCACACCTACGCGCACTTAAACGTATTATCAAATGCAAGAGTGGAACTCTTTCATACGGTATTTGGTATCCCTTTAATACCCATAACCGTTCGTCTACCTATTCAGATGTCGATTGGGCTGGGGATGTAGATGGTTGTAGGAGTACTTCGGGTGGGTGTCTCTATTTTAGGAGTGCTCTTGCTCTTGATTGAGCAAGAAGCAAAACTCCATATCTTTGTCCACGGTGGAGGCTGAGTATATTGCCGCTGGGAGTTGTTGCATGCAATGGATGAAGCAAATGTTGGAGGATTATGGTATTTCATAAGGCACAATGACTATTTCCCGTGACAATATGAATTCTATAAACATTTCTCATAATCCGATACAACATTCGCACATGAAGCACATTAGGGTATGCGAGCACTTTATTCGAGACCTAGTTGAGAAGAAGGTCGTGTCCTTGATCTTTACGAGTACCGATCGTCAGTTGGCTGACATATTAACGAAACCTTTATATGCACTTCAATTTGAGGATCTTTGTAAATCTTTAGGTATTTGCATTGTTGATTAAGTCTGAATACTTTATCTAGTATAGCAAGATTTTCGTTATTATATCTTATATTTTTATTGCTAGATTGTACTACCATTGTGTTATCACTGTATTTATCTTTTTCATTTTGATATTTTTAGAAAAATTAAAAAAAAAAGTCTGTTTTTTGGAAAAATTTGGAAAATGCAATTTTTTTTTTATTTTTAAGAAAAAGTTAAAAAAGGCATAAAGATTTTATTTTGATAAAAAAATTTAAAAATCCAAAAAACGTTCTGTATTTTTTTCTATGCCTTATATGGATGAACATTTAAGATGTTTGGATCACCCATTCTTACCATATCCACGTGACTATTTTGTATTGTATTGATACATGACATCATTTCACTTACGTGCTTAATAATGTGTTGACTCATTAAGTTGTGATTTGATGATTACTTGCTACATGTTTGACTCCTTGTCTCCTTTAATGCACTCGAGCACGAGCTTATTTGAATATTACTCTTACCTGCCACTTGTCAATCATAATGTTTTCATCTCAATTTGGCTTTAAAATGAACCGAATGCAAAAACGAGATCAAAAGTTGTGCATGTAAAAAAAATTGCCCGGATTTAAATAAGTTTTTTCAAAAAATTTGTTAAATATTAAGCAATGGAAAGGGGCTAGGAAAGATGAAATGTCTTCTCGTTGAAAGCCATCATTTGCATAAAGGAGCCTTAAAAGATTAGAGGCATATAAAATCAGAAGTTTCAATGCATGTTTTGAACATTGATGCTTCTCTAGACATGAGCATTAATTTCTTCAAAAATAATTGAGAGTATTTTTAGTTATGTGAGATTTTGAGGGAGTTAAATTGAAGATCAATGGATTTTCACAAACTACATAAATCTCAAAAAACATTGCATAGTTCTGGGCATCATTGGTGTGAAAATCACTTTCGTTCTTGATTTATTGATTAGGTTAAGACCATTTCACATGAGTCCACCATGTTCACACCTAAGGTAGACTTTGATATCTTTCATTAATGGATGTTCAATCATTCTTTCACTTATGTTATGATTGTCTGTATTGATAAACCTATGGAATATGTTCACCTCCCTACATTACTCTTTCATGATTCAGGTATTTTTGTATTTATTCATGATGTGTTGTATTTGTAAAATTTATACTTTGAGAAAAATTAAAATTTTATAAAAATTGGTTGCCTTTCATATTATCATTACATGTGCGTTATTTACATATCTTTGTGATGATATCTTACTTATTATATGTGATTATTTTACTTCATGTTTAGTTTCTACTCCTTTGTCTATTTTGGACAAAAAATGGGACAACAAATTAAGTGGGAGATTTGAGGAGTTTTATTTATGGGAGAGAATGCATTATGAGTTTTATTTTCTATTTCAAACTCTACGTGTCATGGTATTTTTTTTGCTTTATATGTGTAGGTATCTAAGGAAGAACACATAAACTTAATTAATATAAAGTTTCCCCAGGGAAGAACAAGATGAGGCTCCAAGGGCATAGGATCTCTCACAGTGTTAACCTTAAAATAAAGGAACGGGATGAGCAAACGAGCAAATAGTTACCAAGAATAAACAAAAGTACAAAAGTTAAGTACCTGGGGTTGTAAAGCACTCGTGATATCAGAATAAGAACAAATAAAAAGGTTTGAATAGACAAACAAGTATTACAAATGTAAGAGCAAATATTTTGAAGTTGCTCATAGCTTAGGCTTTTTATTTGTATTTATTTGCACTTTGGCATATTTTGGTGATCACGTTACATATCGACACGCACTGATATGTTGAACCGAATTCTAATATCTCCAAGTTCAATAATCCGATATTTCTTTTAGGAGTTCATAATTATTCATAATAATATTTGGGATGTACTCTTTATAAAAATCGAGGTTGGATTTTTTTATTTAAACATAAAGTTTTATTTGGCCTCGTTTAAATGTGATGGAATCTCGTTTGAACGAAATTTCCATTTCATTTGAAGGTCATTAGATCTTTACTTCAAATGAACATCTAACGAGGCATCATTGTATTATAGTGAGATTTCGTTAGAAGCTCATTAGATGTATATATTGAACGAAATGCCTTTGTCGTTGAACGAACTACTATTCTCGTTAAAATAACTGACATTCTCATTCGAACGACCACTATTTTCATTCGAATGAGCCTCAACCTTGAATTTTGTTTCAAACCTATAAAAACCTGTTTTGAATCCTTTTTTAAGAGACTTTTGAAAAAATGAAACTTGCTTATGTGCTTCAAAAGTTTATATTTTTAATGTTTCCAAAAACCTTTTGATTCACAAATTTACATACCATATATGAATTGTGAATCCTTTTGAAACCCTAGAAGTTTCACACCTTATATACGCTTTGTAGAGATCATTCTCTACATATGAACTTGTGAACCGAAGGATCCCTGCTGAAGGAAGAAGAAAGGTTGATTGGTGGATAACGAGGGTGGATCGCCGTCTGTGGACGACTATGGACTAAGCCATTTATTTTTTTAAGACTACGTGCATACTTTGTTGTTCTAAGTAATTTTTAAGTCAACTGTCTTGTAAAATGTTCTAAAGTGCTGAATATAGGTTTTGCCCTGAAAAGGGATTTTTTTTCTCATATTTGTAGTTAATTGCAATCGTAGAATTTTCTGTGATTGGAACTTTGATAGTATACACACTATATTTAATTAAAGATTAAAATTTGGTAAAATTAAATTGTTTGTTTGATTGATTTAATTAATAAATTGATCCATTATTTCATACGCAGTCTAAACGAAAGTATAAGCAAAAGAAAATAAAAAATGTAAAAGTTAAAATACTAGAGTTCCCACAGGCATAGGGGGCACTTGAATGTGATATAGCCTCCATCTAAAAATAAGAAATAGGTTGAGCATAAATATAAAAATATTATAATGAATGTGTAAATGAATAAAAAATATATATATATATATACCTGAGTCCCCATATGGAAAGGAGCACCTGAGGTAGGCACAACATTCGCTTGAGACTCAACAACGAGGGTAACTTGAAGAGATGGGTCACTTGTACTAACCTGATATAATAAAAATGTGAGGAATAAAAGATAATAAAAATAATCTTATTAAATATCTCAAGATATAAACCAAAAATTTAGATTACATGTTTTAGGAAAGAAGGAAGTAATGTGGGGCCACTTGATTCTACATGAAAAATTATCCAAGCAAAGATTGCTTGAACGTGAGGCCTATTGTCCATAGGCAATTTTAATCTTGGGATTGAAATTCTTACCTAAGGGGATAACCTAAGAAGAGTTACCCTAGTGGGAAAAGTAATGTCCCCGAAGATAAGGGGGTTGCTTTCCAAAAGCCCCTTTGAAGATAGAAACTCATAAGTAAAATTATCCTTGAGTTACGATAAATAGATTGGCGAATGAAAATTACCTCAGCCATAGAATCAATAGCACTTATTGGAGGCTGACTAAGCAAACTACTCGCCCTCGAAGAAATACTGCAACCGCGAGTAAAAGGATGAGGTGCAACTGATACCTACCGAGCAATGGACAAATAAGAACAAAGTCAAAAGAAATAAGATTGAGGATAAAGTTAAGGATTTCCTAGGTACGATACTTGACTAGTAATGAGAAACTCTTATAAGGTTCCCCACACTGTTGGAAAACATAATTAAAATCTACGAGCATGAGCCATACAACAAGTTTACAAATATTTGTATAATTCACGTTCAAAATACTAAGGAAACACATAATACAAAAAGTAAACCTCGCGAGCAAGGCTCAAGGAGGTTACTAGCATAGAGTTCATTTCTATCTTAAAAGGAGCACGAGTAGGGTGAACAGGTAAATGTGGAATACGTGCCACTGGATCCATGCTTGTCCTCACAGAAGAAACCTGTCGAAAATCAAAGAAAAAAATAACATAATTGGGGAATCTTAGTCCATAAAAATAAAGAATCGCAATAAAAATATGCGAGCAGGGTAAAGAACTTACATTCTTACGCAAGGAACTTGCCCATAAGGCAGCAGCCCAGTAGTAGGACTAGTCATATTGGGAGAGGAAATCATTGTATCCCCACGGTCACTTGGGTAATTGTGGCCAATATCTACTACCACATCTCTTTGAATTGATTCATAAAATCAAGTATTAATCAAATGATATTCAATGATAGCGAGTGACCCAATGTCATTTGAAGATGAACTATGATAATCATAGGAAGGGATACTTTCATAATCAATAAGTTCCTCTTAAGATGAACATGATGTTGAGTGGGCACTCGTATCTTCATTACTTTGATATTTATAAAGTTGGTGAGAAATAACAAAGGTACCTTCCATACGTTGAGTAGTGGTTGGAATAGATAAATGCGAAGAAATGACTTCGAATGGCTCGCTCGACGACATTTTGTTAAGTCTCTTTAACACCATGATTATATGTATCTAAGCTTTGATCCATCAAAACTAGACTGCTAGCAACCTTCATTGCCCAAGTTTTCTTTTTATCTATCCGTATCTTGATAGGATACATAGGTGAGGTAGACCTACCAAGTTGAGCGGGAATAAATCTAAAAACGTCTAAATCTGGATGATTCCTCTTCGTAGTAACTTTGTCCTTGACCTTGCCTTTGTCTTGGGCCTTTTCTTATTTTGCATCTAAACCAGGATTCTTGGATGAAATAGTTTCCTCGTGGAAAGGATTCACCAAGATAAGAGTGATTGATTCCAATGGATCTCTCAAAAAAGTACTAGGATTCCAATTCTCCTTGTGAGTAAGCTTTTGTAAAAAAAAGTCAAAAAGAGGAATAATCTCAAGGTATGTCTCTAGGGGTAGATTTTTTATGTAGTTTTGAATACTCAACACTTGACGTTACCACAGAGAAAACTAGGTTGTGCTCATGGTAGGAAGATAATTATGAGACGCAATCTGGAAATGCCTAAGCCTAGAAATCCTCTTAACGACACCATCCTCACTAAGGGTCCGTTTGGTTCGTGGTGAAATAATTTTCACCATGTTAAAAGTAAAAGGTGAATTATTAGCTTAGTGATTTTGTTTTCACCATCTCCGTTTGGATGGTCGAGTTTTCACTAGGTGAAAATTTTAACTTTTTCATCATTTGTTGTTTGGATTGTCAAAATGAATATGGTGAAAAAATAAAATGACCATATTACTCCCATACTTCAAATGCACACAAAAATAGTTATGTTTAACTATTTGATTTTCATCACACAAGTATCAGTGGCCATTAAAAAATACTCATCTACCTCAAACTCAAATTTTGACACAACCCCCCCCCCCCCCGTTACACACACATAACTAGTCATATTTGGCTACGCAAGACAAATAAGTATTAAAAGTTTAAAAAAACAGTACGAATTAAAAAAAGTCCTAATTAAAAAAAGAAAACCGTCCCAATTTAAAAAAAAAGTTTCCAACAATGAAAAAATGGCCAAAGACAATCCCAATTAAAAAAAATCCCAACTATAAAAACATTAGTCCACAATTAGAAAAATAGTTCTCAACAACGAAAAAATAGTCCCAATTAAAAAAAAGTTTTCAACATTGAAAAAAATAGCCCCAATTTATAAAAAAAAAACAGTCCCAATTAAAAAAAAAAAGTACCAACTATGAAAAAAGTGTCTCAATTAAAAGATTTTTTTAAAAATAAAACAGTTCCCAACTATGAAACCGTCCCAATTAGTAAAACAATTCCAAACACATTACCTTGCCCAAAAAATATTCATTTATTTTATTTTTTAATTTTTTTAATTTTAATTATTTTTTAATTTTTTTATGGGAATAGCTATTCCCACACCCTCCATGTCTTCCCCTACACCCTTTGGATAATAAATGAAAATTGTGCCATTAGATTTACGAAATCTAAATGTCCAATTTTTTCACCTCCAACTAAAATAAATACATTTGATATAAAACAAAAAATTATATTTTCATTAAAAAAACTGATTTTTATAAATAAATAAAAAACTGTTAATAAAACGTAAAATCTTATCTTTTTTTTATTTATTAAAATACTGTATATAAAACGTAAAATTTGTTTTTCTTAAGAAACTGTTTTCTTAAAAAAGTGTTTTTTTTACAAATTTTATTTTTGGTTAAAAGCTGTTTTTTTGTACTATTTAAAAAATATTTTTTTACTATTTTAAAAAAATATGGTCCGCGGCCACTACACCAAAATGGATAAATTGGCACCCTTCCAACGGCTAGACTTGTCACGGTCATTGACCGTGACAAAAAAATACGCGTTTTTTGTCACGGTCATTGACCGTGACAAGTCCGTGACAAGGTATTATCACGGTCAATGACCGTAACAAACCTCATAATATTGTCACGGTCAATGACCGTGACACGTCCGTGATAATTTGTTCAGTAAAAAAATCCTACGCTTTCTTTTTTTCCCACCGTTTTTGGTTTCCCACTCTCTCTCTCTCTCTAAGGTATGTGTTTTCCTCTCTTTCTCTTTTATTTCTATATGTGTGTGTATGTGTGTGTATATATGTGTGTGGTGGTGTGTGGTGGGGGCAGGGGGTGGTGTAGTGTGTGTGCAGGTGTGTGCGTGTGTGTGTGGTGGGGGGAGGGGGGCAGGGTGTGGGGTGGTGTGTGTGTGTGCGTGTGTGTGGTGGGGGGGGGGGGGAGGGGAGGGGGTGGGGGGGGGGGGTGGTGGTGGTGGGGTGTTTGTGGTGGAAGTGGGGGGGTGGGGGGGGGGTGGAAATCTCAACAATTGAAACGGACAAATTGATTAATAAAATATGTATTGCCCCTTTCATATGCAAGTAGGATTGCCCCTCATTAATGGATAATTGTTGAGATTCGAAATAACTTTAATTGTATAGCTTTAATAAAATAAATTGTATAGCTTTAATTGTAACTTTAATTGTATAGTTTTAATTGTAACTTTAATTGTATAGTTTTATATGAAAGTAAATTAATAATTAGTGCCCATTTCAGATAAAAGTAGGATTGCCCCTCATTGTAAATTAGTAAATTAATAATTGTATACTTTAATTGTTAGTTTAATTGATGAAATGATTTAATTGAGTAGAATTAGAAGGAGTACGGGATACACATTTGTTGTTGCGATTGGATTATAGTGGATCGATGTTGGGTTGGTGGTGGGGCAATCTCAACAATTGAAACGGACAAATTGATTAATAAAATATGTATTGCCTCTTTCATATGCAAGTAGGATTGCCCCTTATTAACAGATAATTGTTGAGATTCGAAATAATTTTAATTGTATAGCTTTAATAAAATAAATTGTATAGTTTTAATTGTAACTTTAATTGTATAGTTTTATATGAAAGTAAATTAATAATTAGTGTCCATTTCATATGAAAATAGGATTGCCCCTCATTGTAAATTAATAATTGATGAAATGATTTAATTAAGTAGATGAATTACTTTGTATCACTCTTGTGTAGTGTGCGTGTGTGGGCAGTAGGGGTGGGGGTGGGGTGGGGTGTGTGTGTGGTGGGGCAATCTCAACAATTGTTAGTTTATTTGCATGTCTTCTTTTAATTCATTTGGATATGTACTAATAACATTTTTTTACAGTAAATGTCTCCTTCAGGTATTAAGGCGAGGATGATGATGCTTGTTATGATGATGTCGTCTGGGCTCGGTGGTATCGGAGGCGACGACCTCGGCCCCTAGGCTCCCCAAATATGGCAAATTGGGGATGACCATCGAGAACAAGTCGGGGATATTAGCGAGATCCCTTGAGCTGGTAAAGACGATCATCGGTCCCGGGTACATTAGTTGGAAGGAGGTGCCATATGAGCTCAAGTTAGTTGTTTGGGTGGCACTACAGGTAATGTATTTATATTTATATTTATATTTATATTTATATTTATATTCATATGAATATTTCAATTTCGATTTCAATTTCATTTTATATTTATTTGCAACTAACATTGTATTTGTTGGACAGGAACAATTCAGCCTGGATCCAAAGCTCATCGATTCCGTCTTGGGGCAGTTGAGGGAGAAACACAAGACGTGGAAGAAAAATATGTGACCCAGTACTTTGGGAAGACACAAGAGTCCATTATCCAAAGGCGTGAATCCGTCCCGCCGATGGAGCCGATCTCATTGGCACAATGGCAAAAGTTCGTTGATAATGAGATCGGGGAGCGACAATTGGCATCTCGCCAATCAGGGAGGAAAAACCGGGCAAAAAAGACGGACGTGCACTACTCCGGTCGGACGTCTTACGCCGAGTTGGAGCATAGGATGACGATAAGATTTAATTTTTCTATAACTACAGAAATATATTATTCTGCATTATTTTACTTTGCGGGGCCGATACTAATTTTACTTTATTTTATTTCAGGGGACAGAGAGTGGCCCTGGGGGTAGGACACATTGGCTCGATACTTATGTGGCTCTTCGAACTAAGAAGGGGAAGGACAAGGAGGTGTCACCGAGCGCCGCGGCCACAATTGTAAGTAATCCGACAGTTTACTTTTTGTTAATTATGTTATAATTTTTAATTTACTTATTTTACTAATCATGTGCTTTTTGTCATTTCAGACAAAGCTTAAAGAAGTGCATGAGTCGCAGTCTGATGCCGATAAGGCATCTTTGTCCACAGACGCACTCAGCCAAGTGCTTGACTCTGATCGCAAGGGGAGGACAAGGGGGGTGAGCTCGCGGGTGGCCAAATCTAGGATCATCGGATTGGAGACGAGCGACACCGGGTTGGCTCGAACGGTGGACTCGCATGATGCGAAGCTGTCCCGATTCGAGGTGACGGTCCAAGATATATTCTCATTCATGAAGCATTCGTTGGACGGCGGAAAACGCAAGGGGAAAGGGAAGGAGAAGGTGGTGGGGGAGGGGGTGCGGGATGATGGGGATGCGGACCTCTCTGCTTCATCGTCGACACGTGCGGTCTTTGATGATCCACTTCCCTATTTGGCTTCCTTCAACAGACCGATGTCGACGCTTGGTTGGCCGAGCATGTTTATACTGGACATATTTGATAGCCAGCGGATAGGTCGGGGGTTGAGGGAGCCTAATATCGTCCAAGGTGGACTAGTTTATGGACGTGACCTTCAAGACATCGAGTCTCGAGTGCTCGTCACGCATGTGATACCCGAGAAGGATAACTCCCCGTTGTGGTTGCGCAAACAATGCAGCACAATGTATATCAGTGGGTGTGTCAATTCGTATATCGTGTGGCCTACTCACCTCCTCGATTTAACCTTACCCAAGACATGTAGTGACATTATTTGAATTGAATTGTATTATGTTTTAGTTGGTACATTTGAATTATTTTTAAGTTGGTACATTTGAATTATATTTGAATTATATCGTGATGCATATTATTTTTATTTTGAATGTATATTTGCATTATCTCTAGTTTATTTGGATATATGATGTTTGAACAGGTACAACGTTGCTATAACAGGTACAAACATACTGTTGGGCAGTGGCAGTGGCCATACTGCCCAACAGATTTTTTTTCAATTCAGCCCAGAATTGTCACGGTCATTGACCGTGATAATTTTTTAAAGAATGTCACGGGCTTGTCACAGTTTATAATCGTGACAAACTTGTCACGGTCATTAACCTTGACAAGACCGTGACAATTCTAATGAACTTGTCACGATCAATGACCGTGACATGACCATGACAAAAAAAGTTGTCTCGCCCAGAATTGTCACGGTCATTGACCTTGACAAGTTGAAATTGTCAAGGTCAATGACCGTGACAATTCGACAGATTTGGTATAGTGGGCAGCGTTATGTATAGGTGATCTGACCACCTATACATGCCATTGGCGCGGAGCATTTTTTCTAATATGTTGGTCCGCGCCAACGGTATGTATAGGTGGTCGGATTGCCTATACATACCGCTGACGCAGACCATTTTTTAAGATAGTAAAAAGATTGCTTTTAAAATAGTAAAAGAAATAGTTTATTTTTTCGTTATTTATAACTGAAAAAATAAATAACGAAACAGTTTTTTAAATAAATAAAAGAAACGGTTTTTAACTAGAAATGGTAAAAAGAATGTCCATTTTTTAAAATAAATAACGAAATAGTTTTTTATCAACGTCCATTTAAATAAAAAAATAATAATTTTTTTTATAAATAACATAATGTTTTTTAAATGAAAAAATAACTTTTATAATTTTTATATTTTCATAATATTAAAATTTTAAATTTTTAGAATATTAGGATTTTAATTTTTTAAATATTATGTTTTTATTTTTTTCATAATATTATGTTTTTTTTTAAGTAATAGTTTTTTGGGCAAAAGATTATATTTGTTCAAATCATGTATGCATAGAGGGTCTTTTGGTCTTTTAGTTTTTAAATATTGAAAAGGGTGTGGGGGAAGACATAGAGGGTGTAGGAATAACTATTCTTTTTTTTTAATTATTTTTTTAATTTTTAATTTTTTTTTAAAATTTTAATATTTTTAAAATTAAAAAATTAAATAAAAAAAATAATTTTAAAAAAAATGAATATTTAATGATCATGTTAATTGAGAGGGAGAAATGAATGTGTGATAGTTGTAAGTGGAAATAAGAAAGGTTAGTATGGTAATAAGATAAATTACATTGTTTTCACTTGTTAAATTATTCACTTTACCCATGGTTTAAAATGGTTAAAGTTTCACCTCACTTTTCACCATATTCATTTTATTTCACCATGTTAAATGTCCAACCAAACACATATTTTACCTAGGTGAATTATTTTTTAACGCGGTAAAAAATATTTCACCACGAACCAAACGCACCCTAAAGTTGAATTAATAACTTTTAAGCAATTGATCTGCTGGACAAGTGGGGGGGATCTGAAGAATAGGCACCCTCATCATATCTTATTTTCCTTATTTCTCAGTGAGGATTATAAATTTTTATGTCTTGTAAAAACTTAGTCAAAATAAGAATGATAGAAGGAAATATTATAACCATCATGGAAACCCGGAGAGTGCTCGACACATCCTCTACTTTTGTTGGAGGTGAGAACACTTGTGGGATAGAGGGAAATAATGTCCAAGAAAATATACTCCCAACCTTTCGTATTTGGACAAAAACAAAATTCTTAAATGAGAAATTCTAAACATCCCGCCACCGAACCCGTCTTGGGACCGCCCAATCTAGCTGGCAAGAACAAAGAAGTTATTTTATTATATTTGTTGGCCCACTTGCATATATGTTAAAAATATATATTGTGCACAAAAAAACAATACATAAACCCACCCAAAGCTTTTTCTCTTCTAAACAGGCGTCTTTCTTTTGCTGAAGAGATTTACATGAAACTTTATTAAGGTATGCTTGTCTTTCACTCACTACATACATACATACATATATACATATACAGTCCTGCTCTTCTGCGGACTAGTCCGCATTTTAAGAATGCGGACCGGACATGTGTCACCTGGCGGTGAGCCCAGAAAAGAGAGAGAGTGTGCCTATAATTTAGGCGATAATTTCTAAGCGCACCGTTAGGTAACACATGTCCGGTCCACATTCTTAAAATGCGAACTAGTCCGCACAGGAGCATTATTATATATATATATATATATATATATATATATATATATATATATATATATATATATATATATATATATATATATATATATATATATATATATTCGATAATTTAATATAGGGTTTTTTTTTTTAGGTTGCAAATTAGGAATTATTTTGTGTTCACAAATTAATTAATATTGTCTTTTTTTTAATTTAACTAGGATGGAATCTTAAATTTCAGAAAAATCTCTTGATATTAATTTGAATGTTAGCTTGGATGAAGATGAAATAGAGGATATGGCGATGGTTGTAATAAAAATGAAGAATGTGCACTAGAAAAAGTAGATGATCCTCAATTAGGAATGGAATTTGATAGTGTTGATGATTTATATGAGTATTATAAAAAATATGGTAATGAGAAAGGGTTTTCGGTGAAGAAGAGGACTTCAAAAATGGGGATTGATGGTGCACTTCGATATGTGTGTTTTTCATGTGGTCGAGAGGGCAAGCCAAAAAGCCAAGCCAAAAATTCTTTCAAAATGCACCCAACTCAAAAAGTTAATTGCAAGGCTATGCTTAGGGCGGTTATAAATACTAATGGAAAAGTGAAGATTTCGGTAGTTTACCTCGACCACAACCATGAGTTAAGCCCGGGAAAATATCGATTTTACAAGACTAATCGGGTAATAAGTTCAGTTACTAAAAGGAAACTAGAGATGAATGATAGGGCCAATATAAGACCTAATAAAAGTTTTAATGCGTGTGTGGTTGACGCCAGTGGTAATGAGAATGTGCCATTCCTATTGAAAGATTGCTATAACTACATTGATAAAGTTAGAAAGTTGAGACTTGGGGATGGAGACGCTTTAGCTGTCCAAAATTATTTTTTTTAAATGCAAGCTAATAATTCTAATTTCTTTTATTTGATGGATTGGGATGATGAGGGTCGGTTGAAAATTTTATTTTGGGTGGATTCAAGGACTAGGGCTGCGTATGAAGAGTTTGGTGATGCTATCACTTTTGACAGGACATACTTAACGAACAAGTATGACATGCCATTTGCTCCTTTTGTGGGGGTGAATCATCACGGCCAGTCAATTTTATTAGGGTGTGGTTTGATATTAAATGAGGACACTCGTACATTTACTTGGTTATTTAGGACTTGGCTTACTTGCAGGAATGATCAAGCTCCTAAGGCAATTATCACTGACCAAGATAGAGCTATAAAAAATGCTATTGAAATTGTATTTCCCAATACACGTCATAGGTGGTGCTTGTGGCACATTATGAAAAAATTACCTGAAAAGTTTAGGGGGTATGAGCACTATGAGGAAATAAATTGTGATATACATTCTATTGTTTATGATTCCCTAATTTCCATAGATTTTGAAGAAAAATGGAGTAGATTAATTCTAAAATTTAACCTTGAAAAGAATGAGTGGTTGTGTGGACTATATAATGAGAGATTTCGTTGGGTTCCCATTTTTGTGAAAGATACATTTTGGGAGGGAATGTCGACAACTCAAAGGAGTGAGAGTATGAATGCGTTCTTTGATGGCTATGTCAATTCTAAGACTAGCTTAAAACAATTTGTTGAACAATATGAGAATGCATTGCGTAGTAAGGTTGCGAAAGAAATTGAAGCGAACTATGAATCTTTCAAGGGTGCAATTCCATGTATTACAAAATATCATGTGGAGAAACAATTTCAGACTCGTTACACAATAACAAAATTTAAGGAGATTCAAGATGAGTTAACGGGAAAGATTTATTGTCATTCGTATTTGGTTAGTAATGATGGTAACATTGAAGTGTACCGAGTGTCAGAAGATTTGGCTGGAGTGATTGAGCGAGATACCTCTTTTGTGGTTTTTTTTTACCTAACCGAGTGTGACATCAAGTGTAATTGCCGCTTATTTGAGTTTCGTGGTATCATTTGTAGACATTGTCTTACAGTGTTGATTGAAAAAAAAATTCATATTATTCCAAAAAAATATATTTTGAGGCGATGGAGAAAGGATGTGAAGAGGTGTCACACAAAGGTTACAATTCTTTATTCTGATTGGACTATGAATCCCGAGAATGAACGGAATGATAGGATGTGTAGTGTATTTTCTAAAATCGTAGACTTGGCAACAGGCAATGAAGATAAGACAAAAGTGGTGGTGGATTGGGCTGAAAAATTATTTAAAGCTTTAAAGAATAATGAAGACATTTGTGCAAGTAGTGAAGCAACTCCAAGTGGATGGGTTACTAATGTCAATACATCAGGATGAGCCATTATTCGTTCTCCATTGGTTGCTCGTAGAAAAGGTTGTAACAACCCGCGATCCGAGATAAGGGGTGGCCAGCCCGATACTCAAACGTACAGGAATCAAGGATGGATACCATTCTCAGCATCGCAAAAATAAACTGAGTATACGGGAAAACCACCCAATAAATCAGAAAACGGGTTGCCAAAAGTGTAAAATTTTAAAAATGCAGTTAAGAAAATTTAAATTTAAACAACCCAATCTGATAAGCAAGTGGAATTCCACAAGAATATAAATATAACACAGCTAAAATGAATGTATACAAATGGACTGAATAGGCTGTCGATCCACAGCTACATACAACACCGTACAACAATTTAATATCTTATGTAATACATTCATTAATCAAATACAAATGTTTGGGCCACACGCCCGAAGGAAAAGACCGATCATATCTAGAATAACAAGATGAAAGCATCTAATTCAAGGTCCTGTAATAACCCGCAAAATCTTACAGCTCGTCAAAAGCAAAAGAATAGGAACATCAAAACGAACATCCTTGCGGTGGAGCACCTGAGCGGATACAATCATATATGCAACAAGGAAAGTAAACCGGTCAGGGACGGGTTCTATATGATCACTAGAAGAATAAAAAGCATGATAGAAATGAACAGTTATGCATGAATGAAAAGGATGATAATATGGCATGTTATCTAGCATGTTAAGCCTAAATTACAGTTTAAAACAATTTAACTAAAAGATGAAATAAAATGTCATTTACATAAAAGAAAGAAAAGTAAATAACTTAAATTTAGAACCTTTCCTCATTTATCCAATTACCATTATCTTTTATATTCCTTAATAGGAATAAAACCATTTATTAACTTTTATAGTAATTTTTCTTATCATTTCATCTTTCCATTCCTTAATAGGAATACCATTAATATCAAGTGCTCTTTATGGCACATAAATCTCAATCCCGTGCTCTTTATGTCACATAAATCTAAATCCCGTGCTCTTTATGGCACATAACCATCAAGTTCCACTTGATGCAGAAAAGTTATATTTATATACATATAACGATTCTAAGACCGCCCCTCCAAGTTTTCCCACTGGTCGCGCCCCTAAATGACCATCATCTTCCAGGGGCCTATCAAACAAGGCAGCCTGGGATCATAACGTAACGTCGGGAAGCGGCCATATGCCTTCGGGAAAGTCAGGACCACACCCAGAATCCCCTAACCAGTGCAGAAAAACATATAAAAACCCCGCATATGGCCTAGGACTATATCCTCCCTTCATTCATTAGCCAAGGGGCATCACCAAGCGCGCGAACTTCCCTTATGATGTCATTTAGAGAGGTGTGTTTAAGTAAATTAACATTTACCATTTTAATCTCATTTTCATTTCAATTTACCATTACCAAAATTCCATTACCAATATCCATGTGTCTGGTTCTTTTTATTCGAACCTATCATCATTAAACAACTGGGTTCATTTTAGTTGAAACTATCATCTTTATTCCTCAAATTTCAAGTCCCAACTAAATCTCCAAATGATCATTATGATCCTACAAGTCTCCAAAGTTCATATAACTTTGATAAGCCCTTAAGTCTCCAAGTTAGGGCATTTAACTTCCTAACTTCTAAAAATTTAATAAAGGAAGGAATGCCTTAGCATTTCTTGAAACACCCCGGAAAATAAACCCCAGATGACCAAATTCTAATCTAGGGTGGCGACTAACTCAACTAATACTCTTGAAATCTAGGTTTACTTCATGCAAGAAGGTTCCTAGATCCTAATCCTGAGGAAAAAGATCAAAATATTAAAAGAAAACAAAAGAAAAATGCAGGGTTTTCGAATCGATTCGGCCAGGAAAAATGGGGATTCTGCATAACTGCCGAATCGATTCGGCCTGTCCGAATCGATTCGGATCACCCAGACCTGGAAACTGTCCCAGGGCGAATCGATTCTGCAAATTTGCCAAATTTTGGCTATGGAGTTTTAAACTCCAAATTCCCTTCCTACACAAATCCACCCAACCCAACCTCAATTTCTTCAACTTATACATCATAAACGTATATAACTACCATCCTCAACAACATTTATCATCCAAATCAACTTCTAAGGGTTAATACCCAAAATTTTAACAAAACCCTAACTAAACTAAATCATAACAATCCACAACTAATCATGCTAATTAATCCACTTAAATCATATTATAGAAAGTAAGTTACTTGCCTTGATCTTGCAAATTCATATTTGATTTGGTGGAGGCAACAATCCAAGCTCCAATCTCTCTTTTTCTCCAACGTTCTCTTCCTCTCTCTTTCTCTCTAGGGCTCAACTTGAAAGAAAAAAATGGAAGAGTAGAAATGGGGTTGGGGAAAATAAAATGGGGCTTAAGTCTAAAGAGCCCACTTAAATGTCTAATACGCGATATAATAAATCGCAACTACACATTTAAGCTACAACCAGTCAAAAGTGCCCAAAATACCAAAATGCAATATGGCACTTATTTTGACTGTCTCGCACCTTCCGGGACTATCTACACCCTCCAAATTATCATTTGGAAATTTTATAACTCATTTTACTTCCGGTTTCATATTAAACCAAAATGTCATTTTATATCTTATGACACCATAAATCACCACATGGATATTTTTACCTTCACACAAGGTAACTATACAACAAGTTAGTAAATATTAACCTTTCTCATATTAAATTAATATTTACTCAACATCCATCATTTTATAATTAATTACCACATATAGTAAATAAATATAAAATAGGCTATCAAACGTGAGGGTTGTTACAAAGGTCGACCCCCATATAAGAGGCAACAAAGCAAGATGGAGAAATATATTCAAAATAAAGCAAAAAAACAAAGGCAAGTCTTGCATATATTTTTTA
This sequence comes from Sambucus nigra, assembly GCA_949130495.1. Taxonomy (NCBI): domain Eukaryota; kingdom Viridiplantae; phylum Streptophyta; class Magnoliopsida; order Dipsacales; family Adoxaceae; genus Sambucus; species Sambucus nigra. Next base: position 274,824,873 of record OX422217.1, read on the forward strand.
TTTTTATTTGATATATTAATTTTTTTTACTTGATATATAATTTTAATTTTTTAAACGTGCAGTTGGAAAAAAAAATACACCTCATAGGTCTCAATACTCGGAAAGTGGATTATATGTTCCAAACATTCAGAGCTCTCATTCTCAAATTCAGGTAAGTTTTTTTTATTTCAAGATTAATTATATATTAATTAATAACTTTTTTATTTTTTAATTATGTACAGGGCTATTATCATCCATTTTTGGCTGGTGCAAGATAGACAATGATCCAAGTAATTTTGACCCATTTTGGAAGCCAATGGAGAACTGAACTTGCTGGATTTTTGGATTAGCATTTTTGTGTTTTTGGATGTTTTAATATTTTTGGATGTTATATTGTTGTAATATTTTTTTTCCTTCAGAAAGGGTTTTTTTTTTTTTTTTGGAATGGGACTGGTAGCCTACCGTAAATTGTGTTTACAGTTATTTGAAGTGGTAGCCTGCTGTAAGTTGTTTTTGCTCTAGAAATGAGAAAGGTTGTATAATCATATTTGTTGTTTCTTTTGTTATACACGTGGGATGTCATTAGAAAGAAATAAATATGGGTTCTTTTGCTGTGCCACATCAGCTAGGCGGGATGAGGCGGGTTGAGAATGGCGGTTCATATAGAACCGCTCTTCTTAAATACTATTAAAGAGGGAGTTGAGGGCGGACTTTGGTGTCTTCCTATGCCACCTAAAAATACGAGCAGTATTGTCAGGCAATGAACGTAGCTTTGGGGCAAATCTTGGGAAGTGCTAAAAAAGATAACCCATTAAAATAAAAGAGTTAAAAAAAATTTGGACATCATAGAGGCCATGGGATCTATTGGTATCAACATATGATATGTCCATCCAAGTGCATATTATGCCCAAGTTCATTTTTGCAAGTGGCCCTTCCTACGTCATGAAAAGTGAACAGCCAATTGGAATAAGAGCTTGCGAGGAGAGTCGTTTGACCTGCTAGGAAATAAGAACCTGGACAAGAAATTAGAGAAATGTTACCAAATGGAAAGGAGCATCAAAGCCAAGACCATTTATACTCTTAGGAGTTTTTATTTTAAGTTCATCCTTAGATAAAGGCTCAAAATCCCTGAACCAAAATCTTTGTAATTTAGCAAATGAGGGACTTCTCGTGGCAGTGTGCTTCGTACCCACATATTGTATACATTCACCCATTCCTTTAACCAAGGCCTCGCACAAGGACTTTTCTGTATCTTCCTCGTAGCCATCAAGAAAAGTGTGAGGGACCAAAATGGGCAACCCAGTCAATTCACAAACATCTTCCAGAGTAAGGGTGAACTCGCCCCAACCTGTAACAAAGGTGTGTGTGTCCGTACTCCAACAAGACACCATAACTCAAAGCATTCACACTCTTTGCTATGGTATAGCTATGTAAATTATGAAGAGTCCTAACCAAACCATGATCATTAATTATCTGGAGATAACTTTGTACAGATAACATGTTATTCAACCAGGCTTGCCACTCCTCAGGTGCACCACCACAAACGTCAAAGTTAACGTTGGAGATGGAAAAGTCATCCTCATCCACTAGTGGCCTCGATAAACTGTCACGTATCACAACAGGTGTGTTTTTATCTTTTCTAGACACGTGCATGACCTACTTTCTCTAACGTCTAACTTTCTCGTTGTAGTGACAGTGTCTTGTTTATCGCTTGAATCCCTGTGAAAAATGTCTGAAGATAGATATGACCTGGATCGCCTTTGGATGTTTCTAGTGAAGGATTCCATCGCTACAACAACACTGCGGTGAAACATGGGGTACATGGCCAAAAGTCACTTTTGCACAAGATATTTCTTCTAAATTTTCTTGGTTAGTGTGTCAATTATAACCTTTGGGAGACTAAGACCTTGATGTGACTATTTGATGCCACAAGAATGTGACACTTATCACTTTAGCTTTTAACCCTTTTTAAAATGAAAAGTATATAATTTAAGTGTCCTTTTACTCTTTAAAACCAAGATTGAGGGCTTTGAAAAAATATTTTTGCAGATCAAAATATTTCACATATTTGAGAGAACATTTTTCACTCCTCTTCTTTGAGTTATTTTCAAGCCATTATTTTTATTAGAGGTCTATGCTCACCTTGTGTAAAAAAATCTATTTTCAATAGTAAGTAAGTATTTTCTCTTCTTTGCCATGATAAAACTGATTTTGAGATCTAAAGCCCCACACCTTTTCAAAACACCCCAACACACATGTCTATAGGATTCCCTTAAAATCATAGGTGTAACATTTTGGTTGCTTGAAGGTTCCTTCTAGGATCAAATTTTTTTTCAACTTTAATGAAAAAAATTTGACAAAATATTTGAAGGCCTTGGTTACGGACCGAAACCTGTCGTGGTTGTACAGTGTTTCACTAGCAATTAGCACTCTCTATGGATAATATAGTGGAATAGTGTCTATGGTCGGTCATATCATCCTATGGTTGTAACTCTCTATCTTTTAGTTGTAAAACTCTGCCATAATGCATTTGTCGTTCTTATTGTCCCGAGTTTTCCCATTAGTGGATTTTTTCCTCATACATCCGATCTTGTGCTTATTTTAATCTTTCTACATCCCTTAGAATCATTGCCTGAAATAAGAAGAGAAAATTTGAGTATTCTAAAACTAAGTATAATATTTTGTCATATAGACTTTTAGAATGTTTAATCCCTTTTATAATAATTAATTACCAAACCTTTTTCTTAAATTGGGGGAATTAAATTGTATTCGGGTACCTACTGTCGAGGGGCACACTTTCAATTGGTATCAGAGAGGGTCTCCAAGTTTTAGCCGTAAAAATCTAAGTTTAAATTCTTTTGTGTGCAATGGATGGAAGTTTAACACTCAGACCTCTGTAACACCCCGCCCGCCCGGGGAGAGCGAAGGGAGCGCTAATGCGATAAAATAAATCCAAATCCACAAGTGACAAGATATAGAGCATCTAAATAAACCCACAATAATATAAATCCACTAATCTCAATCTCTTCAATTACAAAAAGTCTCTCGAATAAAAAATACAACAACTAACTCGAAAATAAAATACAAATCTCCAAAGCTCTATACATCAAAATAATACAAATATTTCCCAAACAATCCTCGCTAAAATCAATCTCCATAGCGCCCCAAAATCCGTGCTAACCTGCCACTAAAAGAAAATATGGGGAAGTACACAATACGATGGGAAATATGCTCAACAAATATAAAAAGAAGAGGAATATAAAATATATTTGCTGCCAAAATTTGTGCCAAAAGTAGGTTAAAAGGGTTACCCACGACTTCCTTTTATAATGCAAAGAAATGAAGAGTTGGAATCCAAAAGACTCCTTTAAATAAGGCAAAGAAATGAAGAGTTTGAAGCCAAAACAACTCTTGAAAATTACTTGTTGTTCACGAAATCAGGGGAGGTCGATCGATCGATCCTTCAGGAATTTTGACAGTTCGCCGACTAAGAATTCCAAGAGTTAAAAACATTTAAAAATCATTTTAAAATCCGTTTTAACTCCGATTTCGAAACCGTTTGAAATTCTCTCCTTTAAAAATAATATTCAACATATTTGAGCAATAAAAATAATTTTATCAAAAACTTTATTTTCCTCCATTTTCCAGAAATTAATTAAAATAGTCCAAAATTACGCGGGTTGTTACAACCTCCTCCATTTTATTTAGCAATTATTTCTATTGAAAATCCCGTATAACAACTTACTTAATGTCTATGGATGATCGGATAAGAAATAGTGTGCTTTTAGGATGGACTTGTCCCAAAACCGTTGTTTATGATGTCCAAGTCGACAAGATTAGATCTAGTTAGGACGATAAGAATTTAAAAGATAATGGGTGGAACGTGAAAGGACTCAATGCTATTTTTGGTTGTATGTCCTCAAGCGAGTTTAAATGTATAACCACATATACGACGTCTAAGGAGGCATGGGATATTTTACAAACAGCCTACGAAGGCACTCCATCATGAGGAACTTCAAGATTCAACAACTTGCCACCCGTTTTGAACATCTTACTATGAAAGAGAATGAAACTTTTGACGAGTTCTGTGCCGGGTTGAATGATATAGTAACCTCCATCTTTGCTTTGGAAAAGACCATAAAAGATGATTTTTTTTCTATAAAAACCCTAAGTCTCTCTCTCTCATAGGTTTCATGACAAGTGGATGTCATTGAGGATCTTAAGGCTTTGTTTGTAAAGCCAATGCTTGTAGACGAATTGATTGGCTCTCTCCAAAACTATGAGGTGAATTCGGCTTATCGCCAAGGAGTGCCTCTTAAGGAGAAAAATTTAGATTTTAAGGCTAAAAATGCATCTTCTAATTTTAGTTTCCATGATGTTAGTAAAAATGTCATTACATATCTGACTAAGTTTGACAAGAAGTGGCAAAATTGATTTCAGTTTGGAGTCTCACCCAAGAATGAAATTATGTCACATTTATGGCGAGAGAGAAATTTGACAAGTTGGATGATTTAGAGGATTTTGATGTTCCTCTTCCGTTTAATGAAGAAATATTTTTTCCTAATCCCTATTTGAGCACTATTGAGGAAGAAGAGGAAATTAATCTTTAACCAGACTATATTATGGTTTACAAGGAGTCCATAAACCTGGATAGGCATAATATGGAAATCTCCACCATACTAGCCAATGCTGAGAACCAAATGTCTATGGTGGGTGAGAGTAGTGTGAGAAAATTTTATGATCCACATGTGGTACATAGTGAACACATTTTAAAGGAAGTTACATTGACTTTCTTCATATGGATATTGAGTTCCTAAAGATGTATTTACACAAGAGTGAAAACTCGAGAATATCTAGAGAACCAAATATCTTTTCTTGAGACCGAGCTACTATACATGACCACTTTAAAGATGAATATACTGCGTAGGTCTCAAAAATTAGATAGGGTGCTTTTTGGTGCCAGGTTATCCGCTTCAAATAATTAAGGAGTTGGTTTTAAGAGTGATGGCTCTGCGTCTATACAAGCTCCCTTAATATCCAAATTCATTTTTCCATTCCCATTGGTAAATCTTCAACTCATTACATACCCAAAGATAACCAAAGGAAGGTGACTTTAATGTGTTACTTTTGAAACAAGGAAGTGTAATTGAAGGAGTTTTTCTTCAGACTTAAGAATCAATAACTTAAGTTCCCCTTCGACCAAATTATTTCACAATCCAAAAGGTGCACACATTGTCATAACTTAGGAAATCTTAAGGAGTTTTTTGTTTTTCTTCAAACCATATCACATTTAGGTGATTTTAATAATGGTATAGATCGATATGAAAGGGAAAAATAAGGTGGAAGCCCATTAAAAGGTTTCTTCCAAAGGGAAGGGAAAGGAAAAAATGATTGATCTTCCCATACTTCCCATTTTGGTTCTGTAATACCCCGTATTTTTATAATAAAATAAAATTGGTAAAAAATAAATTAAATCGATAGTATTTAATTAAATAAATCATGAATAATTTGATTAGTTGTAATTTCATGCTATGTGAATTTACTTATGCATGCTAAAAGTTCTCGTAGAATATTATTGCATGTTTAATTTATAATTGATATGTGATATTCAATTTTATTAAAAAAATGTATATGCTGGGTAAAAGTAATTCGGGCACAATCCGAAATGTTTTGGGGACTCGTTTAGATATTTTAGACATCTAAAGTTGGGCCTAAGTATATCATTTGGGGATTTGTTGGGCCATTTCAGTTATGGGTTTGGGCTCATTTAGGGGGAGCAAAAATAGGGATTATGGCTTAACTCGGTATTAAGGTATTTTATAAGTTAAGCTAGAGTTTAAGAAGCTCATTCCATCCCACCAAAACTAAACCAAGTAGCCCCCATTCATAGAAGGAAGTTATCAAGGCCAAGGGAGAGAAGCAAAATTGGGCATTCAAAAAGAGGATCTTCATCCTTCATCATAAGGCTGGATTTTATTGCTTAAATAAACTTCCAATTTATTTCTTAATTCCTTTGTGTAATCTCACATGTAGAATTTTGGGTTAAACACATAGATTGATGATGATAGAATGAGATTATACCTTGTGCTTGTAGAGGATACCATCTTAAATGATTAGGAATTGAGAATTAGTGAATTGATGAGAAAACCCCAAAAAAAGTGATAATTATATTAATTTGGAGATGAATCTTGTGATCTCACATTGTGGTAGTATAAATCTAATATAAATCCATAAGAAAGAATGGTTCTTGATTCAAATGGATGAAAAAGAAATAAATCTTGGTAACTAAGAATTACCCACTTTATAATTCTTGAGATAATTGTACCCCTATGAAATGGATATGTCTTAGGGACAACTTTCATGTAGAAAATTGTTGGTCAATGCGGGAAAACTATTTAGGGGTCACATGTGATGTTAGTTTGGGTTTTGGATGAAGAATAGTGTGCTTATGGTGTAAAAAAATTGGGAAATTCCATCATAAATCGTAATAGACCCGCCCAGGCCAGAACCAGGGGCGAACCGGTTCGGACCACCTGTTCAGCTCAAGTTGGTCCTTTTGTTCCCTTAGTGAATCGGTCCGAATCTGGATCAGTTTATGAGGTCCATAAATGAAATTTAGTACTTCTAGGAAACACGTAGAACATTATATTACCTTGGGTTAGCCAGGAATAAAATTTGGGGTATGAAAATATGGGTGTTTACGTTGCGACTTCGTAGATAAGGTTAGAAAGTTAGGATAGAACTTCTGGGAAGAAAATGGAAGGTTGTAAAAAAGCTAAACTAATTATAAAAAAAAATTGGTAATGTTGGGATTACTATTTAAAATAGAGTAATTAATAATTAACGAGATGGTTAATTAAATGGAAAAATATTGATGGGCGAATCAATGATATACCGTGGGGGTAATTATAGAGTAATTGCCTATACACATTATGTGATAAAGATAAGTACTTAATTACTTGTGTGAAAATACCTATATTTGTGGATGGTCCTATCGGTTGAGGTTACGCATGTTCGGGACCGTAGCACTTGTCGGCACAGGTGGGCTAGGCATTGTGTAGGTCATTAGTTTAGGTACTATGTAGCAGCGCCACTTACAAGAGGTGGTGTAGATGTTGGGATCCATTATCACTGTTGGATCTGGGTCATGCGATGGTGTGTCGCATAGGGACCACCCCACTTGTGTGTCTTTTGTGATGTCTGATTAGATAAGGGACTCCTTTGAACTTACCGATAGAGCACGAACGGAACACAAAAGCTAGATGCCATAAAGTTTCGTGTATATATATATATATATATAAGAACCTATATAATCATGAATTAAATGAGATTATTACTTAGTCTAAGGATATAGAAAATCAATTACAGACCCAGTACTACATAGTATGCATAATAGATGGTTATGTCACTTTTGTTGGTAGTATGATTGGGGTATTCTGGGAAATGGTAACGCGGGTGTAGATAATTATATTTCAGTATGTGAATTATGCTAGGTGCATTGTATGTTAAATAATGGTATTATATTTGTTATTTTATTTGGGATTTGAGATAGCATGCATATAGTATAGCACCTAGATGAAACGTGAGATATTTATCATATGTGAGTGCCGATGGGAGATACATACTTTGATTTAATTATATAATTGCATCTTAATTTCAGTAAGTTAATTCTTGCAACTTTAGGGCACTGACCCAAATTATAAATGCTTTTTTTCCCAGGTTTTCCTAGACATGGATAGCAGGACTAAAAACATATCAGGCTTGTTGTCATACTTTGCTTCTCGGAGATCACTTCATTAATTCTACTTTGGGTTGCTACTCTTTCCAGCCTTTTATTTTGAACATTCTATGGGCATAAGCTCGGAGTTATTATTATTCAGTTATTTTTGGGACAGTTATATTTTTCTTGGATTTATTTTTATTTGGATATTAATGGTAACTTTAGTATTATTATTGCAGCAATGGTGTAAATCAATTTTATTATGCATGTGGTTTTAAAAATGATAAAATGTTTTATTTCAGTTTGATTTTGAGAATGATGTAAATTGATAAACAAGCCCCATATTTGGCGTATTATGTCTGGCCAACCTTTACGTGAAAAATGGGAGTTGTTACAGTTGGTATCAAAGCATTTAAGTTCTAGCGTTCTTAGGATCTGTGTTGCATTCATTACATTTTGCATTGCGTTCTTTGATATGTGGAGCCTATGATTAGGAATCATTGTGTTATTATGATTTGTACTAATACAAAACTTGTTTACCTTCCGATGGCAAACAGTAGGAGAGGCAGACCACGATGTGTCACCGCACCAGATGCAAATGAGGGGACGCAGTTGGAGCTGCAGCAACACCCACAGCCATCATTAACCCTACCGGTGGTTGGTCTAGCAAAGATTTCTACTATTATGACCCAGACAGTTTTCATAGCAATGGTCGCTATGCTACAGCATTTCCAGCCACCGTAGCCACAAGAGCCACCACCCCGCAGCAGGTGGTGCTACCAGTGAAGACACCAGGTTCTTTATTGGATAGTTTTAGGGAGGCCTTCACTAAGGGACACCCACCGGAGTTTGTAGGCATTCCCGACATTCTAGTGGCTAGCCGGTGGAAGAATGATATATAGGGTTACTTGAGGATGGTAGAGTGCACACTAGTACAGAAAAAGATGTTAGCCTTATTTCGATTCGTCGGGGCAGCTTTACAGTGGTGGGAGTCTGTTACTTCACAGGAGGAGAGACACAATTTGACGATTAATGAGTTATGGGGCAAGTTTGAGGGGAAGTACTTTCCACACGTAATGAAATTTAAGATAATGAGAAAATTTATGGACCTCAAGCAGTAGGGTCGCACGATAGCTGAGTATGAAGAGGAGTTTAGTGCACTCTCCTATTTTTCTAGGGATGTGGAAAACACAAAAGAGAAAAATATGGAGAAATTTGTGTCGGGGACAGCCTGGCACATCAGGAAGTTATTGCTGGGGAATTCGACTTTCACCACATATAATCAGATGATAATTATGGCTTTACTACATAGCCATGATCACAAGTCCTTCCATAAGAACAAAGGGGATAAGAGTCATGGTTCCGAGACATCGAACCAATAAGGTAAGACAAATAGGAGCAAAAGTAAAGGAGCCCAACAGTCTAGGGGTCCACAATCTACTGATCAGCATAAGAGATTTTGAGGTTTCGATGATCGAAACAAACAAGGCTAACTGGGCCAGCAGTGGAGAGCCACCAGGGCCAAGAATAGTAGGGCCGACAGCCTGAGAGTCTCCCGTTTCATGGGAATTTCTACAGCTATGGGGAGAGGGGTCATATGTCAAGGCGGTGTCCTCAAGTAATCAGGGACCGTAGGAGAGTGGGGATAGTGAGGATATCTAGAACCACAGGGGCAGCGTTAGTAATGATTCCAGCCCTAAGGATTACAGCTCCAGTCACCCCACCTTAGGGGAAATAGCCACAACTACAGTATGGACGGGTATACTACATCGCATCGATTTAGGGACTAGTGCTAGTTCAGACAGTTGAGGGTATATTCCTTATCTTTAGGCATGTGGGCAGTATTTTATACGATACTGGAGCATCTCTTTCATTTGTTAGCACTAGTTTTTCACGTGAGACGGGGATGGTAAATTTGGCGTCCGATATTATACTTCATATTGATTCACCCATGGGTAAAGGGGACCCCATACGTTCAGTATGCATGGGTAAACGAGTCAAGATTGGGTGACTCGTGTTTGTGGTAGACTTATCGGTATTAGATATGTCCAAGTACGATGTCATTTTAGGGATGGATTAGCTAGCTATGTATCGATCATGTGTTGATTGTACGGTATGCCCATCGTCTTCACCATTCCAGGGCAAGATATGTACCTAGTTGTGATGTCTCACCACGGGGGTGGGTCCAGAATGCACTTGTATTATATTAAGGAGGAGACTTCTTCAGAGGTCACTGTGTCGCTAGATTCCACTTCGATAGTTAGTGAGTTTACTGATCTATTCGGGGAGATCCCAGGGTTGTCACCTAGTGGGGAAATAGATTTTGTAATTGATTTAATCCCAGGCACGAGACCCATTGCTCGTAAACCGTATCGAATGGATCCTCTAAAGATGAGGGAACTTAGGGACTTGGTTGAATAGTTACTAAGACAGGGTTTTATTTGAAGGAGTACTTCGCCATAGGGTTCTCCAGTTATGTTTGTTAAGAAGAAAGACTAATCTTTAAGAGTTTGTATCGATTATCGGGAGTTAAACAAGGTCACCATACGGAGTAGGTATTCGTTACCTCATATTAATGACTTGTTCGACTAGCTGAGAGGTGTGGCTTACTTTTCTAAGATCGATTTGAGATCGAGTTATCATCAGCTGAAGGTTCGAGAGCATGATGTCTCAAATATAGCAATTCTGATAAGATACGGGTCACAAGAGTTTTTGGTAATGCCTTTTGGGCTAACTAATGCACCAACTATGTTTATGAACCAAATGAATCACGTATTTAGGGATTTTTTTGACCAGTTCATCATCGCATTCATTAATCACATAATGATTTATTCTCGAACTGTGGAGAAGCATGCAAAAGATTTACAGGTAATCTTATTAACGCTACAAGACCATCAGATTTATGTTAATTGCGAGAAATATCATTTTTGGTTGTGTGAGGTTCAGTTCTTGGACCATATCGAATCTGAGAGGGGGATATCGATAGACCCAGGGAAGGTTTCTGCAGTGATGGAGTAGGGATAGCCAACTACACCCACCGAGATTTTGTAATTTTCTAGAATTAGTTGGGTATTACCGTTGGTTCATTTAGGGTTTCTCAAAGATAGATGAGCCCCTCACGAACTTGACGAGTAAGTATGTGCCATTTATATGGGTTGATGCATGCCATCAGGCCTTTCATGAGCTGAAGGATCGATTGACTACATCTTTGGTACTTACATTGCCTTGGGCAGGGATAAACTATAAGGTCTTAACATATACATCCTTTAGAGGACTTGGAAGGGTGTTAATGCAGAAGGAGAGGCCGAGAGCTTATACTTCACGAAAGTTAAAGCCTCGCGAAGGACATTATCCCACCCATGACTTGAAGTTAGCCGCTGGGGTATTTGCTTTACGTATATGGAGGCATTATCTCCCAAGGGAGAAATTTTAGCTATTCACAGACCATAAGAGTCTACAATACTTGTTCACGCAGAAAGAGTTGAACATGCGACAGTGGAGATGGTAAGAGTTTATAAAAGATTATCAGTTCGATATTAAGTACCACCCCGAGAAGGTGAATGTAGTGGTGAATGGTAAGAGTTTATGACAGATTACCAGTTCAATATTTCGTTCACCCTCATGTTGGTTGGAGGTGGGGGAGAAAAATCTTATCAAGTCAGAGTTCATTCAGTACACCTCGAAGAAAGTGAAGATGATTCGAGCCAAGATTTGAATTACCCGGGATAGGAAAAAGAGTTATGTGAATGTGGGATAAAAGAATTTAGATTTTAATGTCGGGGATCAGGTGCTGATTAAGGTGTCTCCCATGAAGGGGATGGTGAGATTTAGGAAGAAGGGGAAGTTGTCTCCTCGGTATGTAGTACCTTTCCTTATTATTAAGAGAATTAGGTCCGTGACGTATCAGTTGGGATTACCGGACCACTTACAGAGGATGCACGATGTCTTTCACATATCTGCATTACGAATGTTTTTTAGAGATGAGGTTTCTTACTAGCATATAGATATCGACGAGACAGAGTTCATTCTGATGCGACCTACGACGAGGGACCCGTAGCTATTTTGGACTAGAGGGAATGTAGACTGCATTCCAAGGTGGTTTCCTAGGTACGCATGCAGTGGGAACATCATAATAAAAAGGAATCGACATGGGAGAGGGAGGACGACATGCGAGAGAAATATAGGGAACACTTCTAGTCAGGTACGTATTGAATTTCGAGGACGGATTTCCGTTATTAAAGGGGAATAATGTAATACCCCATGTTTTTATAATATAATAGAATTAGGAAGAATTAAATTAAATTGGTAGTATTTAATTAAATAAATCATTAATAAATTGATTAGTTGTAATTTCATGTTATGTGAATTTATTTACGCATGTTAAATGTTCTCGTAGAATATTATTGCATGTCTAATTTATAATTGATATGTGATATTCAATTCTATTAGGAAAATGCATTTGTTAGGTCAAAGTAATTTGAATGTGTTCTAGGATGTTTTGAGGATTCATTTTGGTGTTTTATACATCTAAAATTGACCCTCGGGTATAGGTATATCGTTTGATGAGTTGTTGGGCCATTCTGATTATGGGTTCGAACTCATTTAGAGGCCCAAAAATAGGGATTAAGACTTAACTCGGGATTAGGGTATTTTATAAGTTAAATAATTCATCCCATAAAAATTAAACATACACATACATAGAAGGAAGTTACCAAGGCCAAGGGAGAGAAGTAAATTAGGGATTCAAGAAGAGGGTCTTCATCCTTCATCATAAGGTAAGGATTTTCTTGCTCAAATTAACTTTCAATTTATTTCTTAATTCATTTGTGTAGTCACTCACATAAAATTTTGGGTTAAACACCTAGATTAATGATGATAGAATGAGATTATACCTTATGCATATTGAGGATACCATTTGAAATGATTAGGAATTGAGAATTGGTGAATTGATGAGAAAACCCAGAAAAAGTGATAATTATATTAATTTGGAGATTAATCTTGTGATCTCACATTATGGTAGTATAAATCTAATATAAATCCATAAGAAAGAATGGTTATTTATTTAAATTGATGAAAAATAAATAAATCTTGATAACTAGGAATTACCCACTTTATAATTCTTGAGATAATTGTATCCATATGAAATGGATATGGAAAATTATTGATTGATGTGGGAAAACTATTTAGGGGTCATATATGATGTTAGTTTGGGTTTTGTGTGAAGAATAGTGTGCTTATAGTGTAAGGAAATTAAGAAATTCCATCATAATTCGTAACAGACTTACCCAGGCCAGAACCAGGGGTTAACTAGTTCAGGCAGGGGACGAATCGATTCGGACCACCTATTCAGCCCAAGTTGGTCCATTTGTTCCCTCAGTGAATTAGTTGGGGTCCGGATCAATTTAGGGGGTCCGTAAAATAAAATTTAGGACTTCTAAGAAACACGTAAAATATTATATTACCTTGGTTTAGTAGGGAATAAAATCTGGGGTATGAAAATATGGGTGTTTACGGTGTGACTTAGTAGATAAAGTTCGGGAGTTAGGATAAAAAATTTTGGAACATATTGGAAGGTTGGAAAATACCTAAACTAGTTATAGAAAATTTCAGGTAATTTTGGAATTACTATTTAAAATAGAGAAACTAATAATTAACGGGATGGTTAATTAAATGGAAAATTATTGATGAGTGAATCAATGATATATCATGGGGGTAATTATATAGTAACTAGTTGGAAACCCGTGTGATGCTCAAGTTATAAGTTAGCGCTTTCAAAATCAACGTAGCCATAGAAAACATAAATAAATGATAAAAGAAAATAGTACATATGAAAAAAAATTAGATTATTTGTGATCATCATGTAGAAGAAATTTAAAAACATAATATCATGGCTCAACATATCCAGGAAATAATTATGTAGATAGTTATTCTTGTAGCAGAAGACTTCAATTCATTGCTCATCTAATGAATCTTTTTTCCTTTCATCCATGTTCCTGCAAAAAAGTAATCAGAAATATAAGCTAGAAACAATTATAAATATTCATTTGAAATATTATTTAATAAGATTGTTGCTGTTTTGCCTTAACCGACAACCCATTTAAAATATCTTCAATGGTTCTCTAGTCTGCTGAATTTTTAAGTTGTAATGTTTCGCCTCTTCTCATCTTTAATTGCTAACGTTCGTATTTGTGCTTTTTAGTTGCACCCTTGCTTAAACTGGGATATGATGAATGAGTATTGCTCTAGTTGTTTACATTCAAATATGTAGTATATTTTAGGAATTGGGGCTTAGGTGGCCTACTAGCACTGTACTATCCCTCATGGAGGCAACTTGCATAATCATCTTACTTGCCTAAACTGAGACTATCTTCAGACCATTTGGGATGCTCAAATCTTAGTTTGTCACACCAAAATTTGAGTCTTTAAGTTGGTCGCTTGATCTGTGAAAAATAAAGAAACATGGTCGTGTGAGAATTCGACTACCTTTCGAACAATATTTTTCCATACCTAGCTACGACAGAAGGTGTGTTCCCTTCCCAAGCTCGGGAGGGACTTTTGCTAAAAGCACTATGCAAAAGGCTTGAGAGTGCCATGTAAAGAATTTCTATTGAAGTAGTTTTGTCTTTTGTACGCTGATTATAGTTGTGTTTGGGTCTTCACTAGTGGATTTAGACCCTTTTTGTCTAATCTTGTTGCTAAATGGCTTAATATGGGGCCTCCTCCTGATTTTAATGAGGACAATTCATTCTCACTTGTGTCATTTCGTCCCATTTTCTTCCATACTTCATGTCTAGATTTTTAGTTTTCTAGAAAGATGCGTCGTGGAAAACATCATTTGGAGCATGAAATGTTTCAGTATGGAGATATGGTACGATGGGGTAGGCTTATATCTTTTTCACTTAACCTACTGAGAGGGTACTTTACATACCTGTTGTTTTTCTAATTGTTTAACAAAATCCCTTGTTTTGTAACACCAATGGGCCCACGAGTCTATTTATAAGCACTTAAATCAAACACAGACTTACCCCTTTAACAATATATCGTAACAAAACGCCCTTAGTTTCAGTAACCAAATGTTCCAAACACTGTAACTCAATTGCCACTCCAAAGCACTCCACATATACAAAACACTCCAAATCAATCCCTTTATTCATTTGTCAGTATGTAAGAAATACCTAAATGCAAAATCATATCTTGTTCTGAAAATCAAACCAACTTTATTTAACCAAATCTCTACCAATGTTAGCATAATAAAACACTGTCAAGCTTCAAGATAAGCTTCGGTTTGAAGCTGAAGTCACATGCACTTATAAGCTTGATGTGATCTCATTAATTTTACTTACATAAAAATTAACACATGGGTAAAATTAGTAAAAGCATAATTACTTTAGTGGTTGATAAATGATTACTGACAATAAATTGCTGGGATTTTTTGTATATATATACACAAAATCGGTAGTTGAAGATCAATTGTTGTGGCTATTTTGACGGTTGCTTTAAATTTGTATGTATGCAAACATATATTTTTATGGTTTCAAAATTTTATGCAAACATATGTATGCAAAATTTTGTCTTATATATTTGTTGTGTACAATGATTATTAGTTTAGGCAAAACCCACTTCATTTCTAAAGTATTTTCCTTGATCTCTCCATCTATTTCTCTTTATCCGAATGTATCTCCAAATGAGGGTAGTCAAGGATTTTGAAAAAGGGCGAAGAGAGAGGGAGTGGAACGGACGAAAGCAAGAGAGTCGAGAAAGTGGGTGAGGGTGAATTAGAGCGGATGAATAGTGCACACGACACAATATCATGGAGAAACGAAAAAAGTTAAAATGATAAATGTTGAATTTTTGCGTAGAAAGAAAGTGGGCGAGTATTGGTTCGAAACTAAAATGGACTTAAATAATTCTCTAATGTCATTAAGGATCAATTGCTTTAAGCAAATTCTGATAATTTTCCCAACAATGAATTTAGTAAAACCTACTTTAACAACTAAGTACAACTGAGCCGGAAAGAATATAAAAACATTTAAAAAAGGAACAAAATAACAATAAATATGCTCAACACTTACATTAAAAAAAATCATTGTGTCGCCAGCATAATTTATTTTTACATGAAAGTGAGGAGATTGAAAGAATAGTAGATACATGTATTCTTTATAACCACAAATGAAAAGACATTTAAAAAAATATATAAAACAAAAAGTTAGATTTGGTTTGAAGGTAATAAAATTGAAGCAATGATGCCAAATGTATTTTACTTTGGAATTTGATTTCAATGTAACAATCCTATATGTTTGATTCATAACTCAAAACAATCCAACAGTTATTAACACATAATCTAAATCAGTTATTAACACATAATCCAAAAGTTATTAACACATAATCCCCCTCTTGACATACCTTATAATGACAATTACTAACACATAATCCCCCTTTTGAAATACCTTAAAATGAGGTATGTACATGCAGATTTTTCATTAAATGGTAAAAAAAATTGGGCCTTTTTTCACCACGACTGATTTATTAAGGGAAATATAACCCAACCATAGAAAACATCCAGTTGAGTGTTGGACTTTTTTTAAGTAGATAAGTTGGACACTGATATAATCTGAAACTATATATAAGAATTGGTTGGATCATAGACTTGATGAGTTAAAGCCTACCAATTATGAAGAGCATTATACCCTGTCAACCTTCAAGTTTACTTTTAACTCTAACGTCATTGTAAAACTTAATTAGTTTTATTATTCATACATGATAGAGGTGTAAATATATTGGTTCTAAATACAACCATCTAAATCACCATTTTTTAATAAACAACCAAATAAAACAAAATAGAATGGAACAAAGCACATTATTCATAAAGGTTCGAAATCATTTTACTAAACTTCACCTTAATGTCGGACCTCTTGCCTTTATATTTATTAGGCACTAGCAACAATGTGTATTATCACAAAATACACTAGTAGATATTTTTAGAAAAAAAATACCACCACATAATTTTATCGTCTTATTTTCAATGTGGCACTATCAAGATTTCTGGTCGGGACCAAAGTTTCAACTGGTGCCGAGAATTAATATATAATAAGATTGTAAACAAATGATGATGAAAGTAGTTGGGGAAAAAACTAAAAAAAAAAGATGAATGAAGTTAAACGTATGATATTACATACGCTGCTCAAACAATGAACGTAATTCAACCATTTCAATATAGGCTCACATAAAAATTGTAGAACAAAAGACACTCATAAAAAAAACCAAAGTGTGAATTTCAAAGCCACACGTATTATGAACTAATTTGTAGATACTATCATATTTTTTTATAAATCACCTCATTCTTTTTTAATGAGAAGAGAAATAAAAAAAAGAAGAGAAAAACTCACTTGTTGACAGAAAAGTAGAGGTACCCCAAATCACCTATCTTTGATTAGAATTCATCTCATGTTTCATTGCGAATCATTAAGCCATATTTCCAAAAATGTACATCTAATTAGATAAGGAGAAACTATGGAACAAAAAACAACATAAATATATTTAGGTAAAACTTACACTTGTATATCAAAGATGTATCCCCTCATTCCATCATAGTAAGTGTGTTGTGAGTTATTCCCTTGTGCAGTCTATCAATCATTCTCGTTTTTGCCTAAAAATATGAAAATAATCAAGTTAAAGAATTAAATATATAATAAACAGAGCCTAATAAAAAAAATATTTCATGGTAAAAATAAATTACTGAACAAATCTATATTGATACCCTAATTTTCCAAGCTCAATAGAGATAAAGGTCTAAACACCTGTAGATGTGAAAAGTTTAATTCGATAAAAATATGCCCAAAATACACAACAATAAAAATTCTTAGAGAAATGGATCTAAACAGCTGTAAATGTGAAAAGTTTAGTTTAACAAAAGTATGCCCAAAATACACAACAAAATAATTATTACAACATAAAACCCTAAAAAATGAATAAATAAGAACATATATGGTTGTAAATACCTTGATTCCTTGGAATTTGTTCCTACTTGATAACATAAGGACTACAACTGATATAATTTTATGCATAATTTTTGGGTTGCTCTTCATATGAGAGAGAGAGAGAGAGAGAGTGAGAGAGAGAGAGAAAGAGCATGCATGATGGTAATGAAGAGAACCAGAGATGTGCATAACCATCATTCTTTGTCAATTTAGATGGGGAGAGGAAGACAAAGATTCCTTATTTAATGGAGAGGAAGACAGAGAATCCATGTTTGATGAGAGAAACAAAGGATTGGAAATAGAAGGGTAGGGAAAAATTAAAAATACACGGAGCTTCGTGGATAGCTCCGTTGATTAGGTCTCATAAATGCTTGTAAAGCATTTTAAAGTAAAATAGATATTGCCCATACACATTATGTAATAAAGATATGTACTTAACTACTTGTGTAAACATACCTATGCCCGTGGATGGTCCTATCAGTTGGGGTTACGCGCGTTCGAGATCGTAGCACACGTCGACACAAGTGGGCTAGACGTTGTGTAAGTCATCATTTTAGGTACCACATAGTAATGCCACTTACGAGAGGTAGGTATAGATGTTGGGATCCATTGTCATTGTTTGGTATTGGTTGTGTAATGGTGTATTGCATAGGGACCGCCCCACTTATGTGTGTTTTGTGATGTTTGATTGGTTAAATGACTCCTTCGATCTTATCGATAGAGCAAGAACGGGACACAAATGGTAGATGCCCTGAAGTGTCGTATATATATATATATATATATATATAGAGAGAGAGAGAGAGAGAGAGAGAGAGAGAGAGATTAAGGTGTACCCGTGCCGATGGCACGGTGACAAATTTTCACCCAATTATTTGTGATTATATCACATTCCTAACCATGTCGATGACATGATTACAAATTTGCTCCCGAGTATTTGCGGTTATAGAATACTCATACTCCTATGTATAGTATTTACACTTTAACAAAAACTTAAAAATACGATTTAAATTTCATCTTATTAAATAACAATGTTACACACCTTTTGTAACACTACATTTTTTAACTGTACACTTGGTAATATTACATGTCACGATTGCTTGTGCCGATAGCACCCTGAAAATAATAATATCTTTAAAATTCATTAAAACGTATGTGAATTTAAATGCTTTATTCAATATTAGTAAGACTTCTAAAATGTTTTTTCTATAAAATTTCAAAATTTTGAAACCTTTTTTCAATAATTTTCAAACATATTAAATGTTTTTCTATTACTTTCAAAATATCTTATAAAAAATTCAATAATTTTTAAATTTTTAAAATAACTTTTTTGAAATTTCCAAATAATTTTCTATTATTTCCAGATTTTTTAAAAATAAATGTTCAATATTTTTTTTATTTTTCAAGTAATTTCATTTTTTTTCAGAAAGAGAGAAAACCAAGCATATTGGTTTCCAAAAGTCTTTCTAAAATTTAAGAACTTGGGAGCAACTTATATTTGTTATTTTTGTATAGATGAAAAAATCGTCAAAATGCATAGATGTAACTTCATTTAATAAAAAAAAAAAAAACCAATTCTGCTTTGTAGCATAATAGATCTTTCAACAAATCCTAAGATTACTCGTGTCGATGGCAAGATGAAAAATTTCCAAAGTAATTGCAAAAAGGCAAAAAATTTCCAAAGTACGTAATCTAAAAACGGCGAAAATTTTGTTTTCAAACAAAATAAAATGTAATTTTTAAAAAAATGACCATAATCTCTTCTGTTTATAGGATTATCCACCTTGCTAAAGAAATAACAAATAGTCCAACAACAATCAAACAGTCTAAATTCGTCGAAAAAATTCACATATAACATAAAATAAACAATATTCATGAATCGAATTCACATTGTACCTCAAATAAACAAAGCATCATTTTTTGTAAAAAAATGAACATAATCTTCTTTGTTTATTGAACTATCCACCCTGCTTGAGGGATAACAACCAATACAACAATATTCAAATTGCCCAATTTCATTAAAAAAAACTTAAATAATAGCTTGCAATAAACAAAACCAACTCAGCATTGTATATCCCACATGGGAGGTGTCTCTTTGGTTGACACTGCCCTGCCACACCAACTTCATCGTGTGGTTCATTAGAAGAAATGACCAATGCCATGATCTTATTATGGTATTGTCATTGCCCTCACCTTCAAAAAGGATATCCCACGATTCAACAGTCAATAGTTAGTAATGAAAACAATCAACTTGAAGATCAAATGTTGATGACACTATCATAATTTAACGTGCCCAAATAATGTCACACTATCAAATGCACAAAGCGCATTAGAAAAATGTCACATTACCATAATTTAGTAAACAGTTGATCGATGCTCTATTGATTATAAAAATATGGCGAGACTTATTGAAGTCATTAATAATAACATAACAGAAAAATATCCTTTCAATAAAGAATGTCGCACTGATTTCAACATAAATTCGAACAAAATACATACTTAATAGTCATCTAAACAAAATACGTACGTAATATTCCCGCAACAATGTCCACTATCTACCTGATATCTAAACAAAAATTCCAATAATAATGTTTGAATGTGAGAACCATCTACATCAGCAGCTATTAATGTGTACAGTTTGCTTATTTGATATTAAATGTTTTTTAAGGTATGTAACTCCTTTTGTGGGTGAATATATAGTTCTAGGTTCTTTCACCCACATGTATCCAAACGTTTCACCAATACCATAGCATAAACCACAAATATCTATCACATGTTTCATTTCTAGAGAAAATGAAAAGAAATTGTTTTAGAGAGAGCCAACTAATGAGGTTTTACTAAGGTTGGTTCTACTATAGAAAGTTCAAAGGCATCCTTAATAGTATGATATGTGGATCTGGTCGATGGATTGCATAGTGCACCCATCCTCTGCTCTGTTGAACCCCAATAGCTCTCCATTCGTTTTCACTGAGAAGGCAGTTCTTAGGGAGCAATTTGGTCACTTCTGGTGGAAGAACAACATGCATGTACTAATATTAAACGTTTAACTGGACTCATTCTAAAATAGTTACATGAGATCGTACACAAGTCATATAATCATATCACAAAGATTGAAAATAATCTCATACCAAAAAATGGAAATTAAATCAAAACCCGGGAAGCTATAACAGTCAGATGGATCGGCTTATTAGGATTAATAAGACCAATAGTGCATAATATATGGCACTAACTCAACTATCTCACCAAAAATAGTTTTTATACACGAAGATAAATCCAACACCAAAACCACATATAAACTTTTGTATCTATTTTATATGTTGATCTATTTTAAGGAAAGTAATCAAGTTGGCAAGATAGGATCCTTGAACATTTAAAGGGTTTACAAAATATGTTGGTGACTTTAATCTTAAAGATGAGAGAACATGGTTCTCCAGTGTCTTCTGTATATAAACTTTAAAGATGAGTGGATAACACTAATTATATCTAATATCAAAATTGAGGCAGAAAAATGAATACCATTCTTGACTGGGTGGGAGCAAAATCAAGGCAGAAAAATCAACCACAACCCATTAACACTCCGGAACACCCTGTTTTTAACATTCAACCTTGAAACAAGCAAAAAATAACTCTAAGAGAGAGAAATTGATACCTTTTATGTTTTTAGATCTATTAGAAGGTGTAAGAGGTCTACATCAAAAACCAAAATGTCCCCAAAATGGAAAAGTAATAACCAAAACCTAAATTCCACAATCATAACTATTAAAATCGAACACTTGCATAATGCATACCTGCAAATAAACATCAAAGCCCAGAAAATTACAAAATTAAAATGAGAGACCCGAAATTTAAAGAGGAGAGGAGGGTTACCTTCAACAGAACATATCCCATTTTCTTAGTTGGATTTGGAGAAAAAAAATGAGAAAGGGGCGGGGAAGTTACCTATAGCTGGGTTTTTGTTTTAGTCACCACTAAACCAAAACGATTTACAGAAGACAGAGCCGGTCGAAACCCAAGACAAAACCTAAAGCAAATGAACAACGGGAGAGAGAGAAATACCTGATTCAACACAAAGAACATGTGTTAGAGGCTGTGAGGCTTTGATTTAATGCCGGCAACGATCGTCGATTTCGTTGATTGAAGCAAGAGAAAGTGGTATTCACGGCCGTCAATTTTTGGGTTGAACCCAGAGAAAGAGATGTAAATCTAATTTATTTGGTGTGGTAACTCAGATCTAAGCTTAGAGTAAAAGAGTGGGAGAAAGTGTAAGAAGAGAGGTTTTTTCCTGAGCTACCTCGAGATGGTTTATTCTGTAAATGTCAGATCTTTTGAACCAACTGAATCTTTTGATAAGGATCGTCAACCTCGAGCCTTGTGCTCTGATCGGGAAGCAAATAGCAGTTTTCCCTTGAGTCATGATACAAAACCTGTTTATATAGGTTTTGTATCCAAAGTTATATGATGTGACAAAACCCCTCCTCCTTTATTTAATATATATATAATCATGAATTAAATTATATTAATTGCTTAGTCTTATGATGTAGAAAATCAATCACAGACCCACTACTACATTTTATGCGTAATAGATAGTTATGTCACTTTTGTGGGTGGCATGACTCAAGTATTCTAGAAAATGATAACACGGGTGTAGACAATTATATTTAAGTACGCGAATTATTGTAATACCCCACCCTAATATTTTATTTATTTTCCCTGCATAAGTTGTAACAATATGAAGACATTGAGATTTGGATCATTATGATTGGGTTTATAATCTTATTTGACTGCTTTAGAGGCTTGTGTAACACCTTGCTAAATTAAATATCGGGTGATCAGTCCTACCCAATTAAAATAAAATTTACAGTTCGTTCATTCTTAGCATCACTGTCGAAAAACATTAATCACCTAATATCCAATAAAGCAGGTGTTAAACTCTTTAAATTTTAATTTAATAAAAATAAAAATTTTAACCATTTCGAACAATTTTCATAACAATCCAATCCACAATAATAAATAAGTCACAACAGAATTTAAATGCAACTGGAATAATACTTTCCAGTTAAATATCCCAATACATAAATCCCAATAATAACAAATGTATCACAACGACATGAGTATGAAATCCTGACTCAAATAGAAGGGAAATACTATATACCTCTTGGGCTACATGCCCTAAATAAAAATGTAAACTCCAATCTCCATAGCGTCCATAACTCGTCAGCATCATAATCCTCTAAGACTGGCGTCCCTATGGATGGACACCTGATATAGGATATACAAGAGAAAGAAGAGAATATGCAAGGAAATGGGTCAGAGCCCGATGTAAAATAGTTTTTAAAACAGCAAGTGAATAATTGCAATATTTATCACTTATAATATACATGTTAAATTATCGAACTCTCTCTTGAGATTTTTACCTCTCATCTAGAGTGCACACGTAACGTACCTCAAAGCCATCCTAGTTACAGTTACCACGCTAACTAGATTAACCCAATGTATACACTATTTATAGCTCAATTCATTCCCACGTATTAACCTCACAATACATGTAATAATGTTATAAATATATATATCCATTTAGATTCAACATGGATAAGCCCCTTATTAATTCAATTCAATTAAGTGTTCTCATACTTAATTAATTCTAGATATCATTATCTTTAAATTCTACTTTATTCACACAGTAGATATCATCATATGTATATATATACATTCATTATATTATATATATACTATACTGCACCCCGAGACACAGCTGCAGTGTTGCATTACTCTGTTATCATGTCCCAATACATCTCGTCACTGTATAGGAGACTATAGGTTCGGTAAAGATTCCTCGAATCACAATTATCAAACATAAACAGTGGAGGCGAACATAGTCCTAAGTCTTTGGGCTACACACATACCTACGCACCCAAATGACTGTTCTATACCATTGTTCTCACTAATGGTAATCGACCTAAGTCCTATGTTCTCGAACAACAAGTCAAAATCCCATAGATTCATCAGGATATGACTTCCCTCATGCGTAAACCTCCCATCGATAGCAATTAAGCTAGGTATGTCATACACATATATTATCAAACAATAGGCATTATCAGCTACATATATAAAATTAGGTACTTATTCGACCTATGTATAATATTAGGAATTTATCCTATCCCCAAGTACCCGTTGTATTTATCAATACCACCCATACTTGTTAATTATAATTATTTTATTTGTCACGTTATTATTATGTAGTTATCACTCACATAATGTCCTTCTCACTTTAATAACAATTTTCCAACATTAACCCAAGTCTTTCGCTCCTCGTTAATGTACCAAAATTATCCAAACTTAATTCATCGAATATTATAATGTGGATACCACTTACATATTATTATCCTCGATTAAATATAATTTTCCAGCAATCACCCAAGTTCCTCACCTTTTGTTAATGTACAAAATTTTTCGAATATTATTTCTACCAAAATTTATATAATTAATTCCCCTTTAATCTTTCCCCGATTTAATCCCACGTAAATTACAATTTTCGGGTCTCAAATACATCCTACTGTCCTCGCTTAAGTTCCATCATATTCAAATAATCATCACTAAAGATTTCTCACAAATTGGGATTCCATAAAACTTTAAAAAGAAAACATTTCACATTTCTAGAGGGGGTCGATCGAGCGATGGCCTTGGGTCGATCGATCGACATTCTTGAGTCGATCGATCGATCAGATATGAGCCCAGTTTCTGCATATTACCACCTACGGGTTTGATACTTCTTTTACACCAAAGTCAACATAAATCAATCCATAACTTCTCCTAAATCATCTCAATTGATATCGCAAGGTATATGATCAAAATTTAACAATCAAACAACCTAAATTCATCAAATAGTTTGGATTAAATCATAGCATTCCCAGAATTCTCATATTTTGACATTTCTCCCAGAAAATTTTATGAACCCAGATTTCTCCCATCAATTGAAACCAAATTTTGTGGATTAAAACCTTTGTACGGAAAGAGATTTATTCTATCTAATTCTCATGTCCAGAACTAAACTAAAACTCAATAGTTTATCATTGAAACATGTTATTTCTTAGTT
This sequence comes from Sambucus nigra, assembly GCA_949130495.1. Classification (NCBI taxonomy): domain Eukaryota; kingdom Viridiplantae; phylum Streptophyta; class Magnoliopsida; order Dipsacales; family Adoxaceae; genus Sambucus; species Sambucus nigra. The sequence continues at coordinate 274,849,639 of OX422217.1, forward strand.
CCTTAATTATCCTATCTAGCACGGATATTTTAAGCGTCAAAATAAAGCAAGAATTGAACTTGCCTTAGTTATGTAGGTCTGAAACTTTGGTGTGTAATACCCCGCACTTTTAAAGGTATTTAAATTACACTGTGAATTTAATTTGGTAATTTGAGGAATTATTATGAATAGTAATTCTGGGATTAACGAGTGAAATTATATAAATTCAATATTATAAAGTGAATAGTAAATGTTAGTTTTCGAGTGACAGATTAATATTTACGTGAATTATATTTCGAGACTAAGTATATGAGTAGATTATTTTTATTACATGTCGCAGTTGGGTAAAGCAAGAAAGGAAAATATTTTAAATTGGAAAAAACGCGTATTAAACGTGTTGGGTCAAAATAGTGAATTTTAGTTAAGTGACTCGAATGGAGATTTTGACTCCGCCATTGGGTTCAGAATGGTCGAGATAATCAAAATAGAGTATCCGGGGGTAGTATTTGGGTTCTAGGCATTTTTGGACTAGTAGGGACTCGTAAATGAGTACACGAGTCATTTAACAATTGGTTATATACCCAATTTCGGATTTAAAGAGGTGGCAGCCCTCATTTCCCCCAAATATCAGCCCTAAGAGAGAGAGAGAGAGAGAGAGAGAGAGAGAGAGAGAAGAGAGAAAGAAGAAAAGAAAGAAGAAGAAAGAAAAGAGAAGAAAATAAGAGATTTTCGGCCAAAATTCGCGGGATTCGACTCGTGGTCGTCGGATTTAATCCACGAGGAAAGTGTTTAACTTGCTTTATGATTTAGTGTGTTTAATTTCTCATATGGTAGTTGATATAAAACTAAAGATTTTTGGGTTGAAATTTTGTGGATCAAACGGGTTTTTGAAACTTGAAATTAATTGAAATTAATGGTTGGATCTGGGTTCTAGGATGATTAGAATCCTTTGAATGTGTGTATTTATGGTTATTTGAGGTTGAATGATGATGAGAGAGGAGATAAAAAGCTTGGAGGTGTTTTAATGGAGGTTTGGATTTTTGGAGAAGAAGGTGAATAGTGACCAGCGTCACTTCCGGACTATTTCGGATAGGAAGAGAGACGATCCAGCTCTCCACGAAAGTTGTAGATCTTTTCGATACGGTCGCGTGGACGCCGACCGCGTATTTTTCTAATTTTTCTTCGAATTGTTATGATTTTTATAAGATGACAGTTCTGGGGTGAAATAACAACTCGAAAATGCACTCGAAAATTAGAAAAATAAAAGGCTAAAATTGTTTGGAGATAAATATTTGGGATTCCTAAAAATAGTGTGGGGACTTCTAAATATATTTTTTTAGTAAGGCGTGTATTTTGGATTAGTTGAAAGTAAAATCCAAGATTTACCCAAATAGGGGTGTTCGTGAGGAATAATACTTAAAGAGATATTTAGGTGTGATTTGAATATTAAATAAGGGAATACGTATTGGGGTATTTTAATTTTGTGACGGCTTATATTATTGCGAATGGAAATATTCGAGGCTATTGGCTATCGCTATAAGAGTTTGGAGATTATAGACATAAAAGATTGAGAAGAGATAAATAATATGCATCGATGTTGTTGATATAATCATTGTGCGGTGAGAAAAGCTCAAAAAATAATATATTAAAAATTGGTAAAATTCATAAATGCGTAGGATATCCAAGATACAAATATACTACGTATGGGATGTATTGTATGGGCTATGAGTATGCCCTTATATTATATATGTGTAAAAATCATTCCCGCGCTACTTGCTATCACGGAGGTTACCGCGCCGGGACAGTCTTATCTCGATGGGACATTTATGGGGGATATTGACTTGTACCCTAGAACACAGGACTCCTTGGTACAGGCTATCTGATTGATAGTCAGACGGTCCTAAGAGACATGAGGTTATGTGCTGATCTCTTAGTGACTTGGAACTATGCTTCGCCTCCATTTGTATGTGTTTTGTGTTAATACAGTTCGAGAGTGATTCTGAACTAGTATTTCCCTTAGTTTGTTTGATACGGGGACTTGATAGCAGATATTCCCAACACCATAGATCTTATGTGGGGTGTCGTTAGTATATATATTATATGTGTGACTAATATATATATACGTATATTTATATGGGAACTTTCTTCTTTGCGTATAAGTAGATAAGTAAGGAATAAATGCTTCAACTTTATAACGATACAAGGGGTTTCTTAACCAGGGTGCAATAGTGCGATACATTGTTATATAAATTGATGTGTATGCATAAAGAGAATAATGTGCGTATACCGAAATCTTGTTTGGTGTCCTATATGGATAAGTAATATACTTGTTGAGAAAAGTACATTGTATATATATGAGATGAGATATCATATAACCTAATCCTGTATCAAAAGGAGAAGACTGAATAAAGTGATATACTCCTTCCGGTAGATTTATACCCGGATTTATATGAATATGGATCATAGGTTGTAATGAGAACTATCAATAAATACAGGATGGTATAAATATGTTATGTACTGAAGGCCTAATGGATCCCGATGATCAACATTGTCACGTAGTAGTGTATCGGGGGGGTTCCTTGTTTGGATTTCGCTTCGCGAGACACCCCACACACGAACGTAACATAATGTTGGGAATGGGGAGAAGTTTAGTTCTTAGTACCCGAATTGATGAGGTTTATTAGAAGATGGGTAATTACATTAGTTAGGCAGGGTAGCTTAACTAGGTTGTTTAAAATGGTATGTGCTAGTTGTGCACTGTTAGGAGAGGGGTGAGGTGTATCTCATGTGAGAGCGGTACCAGTTTAAATATGAGAATTAACATATTTTAAAATATGGATTTTAAGAACTTGCTAAAATGTTTTCAAAAATCGGGCTCTGACCCGTTTATCTATTTTCCCTCTTGCTAATCTATATATATATGTGTCCAGACACAGGGATGCCTGGATGATGATTCTTTCGAGTCAGACGTTTGCTGCAGCAGCTGTGGATGCAAGCAGGTTTATTTGAGACGCTTCCATCATTGAGATCTAGATAGGAGGTATTGTAGAAACATTCGGCCTTATGGCCCAACTGTACTCATTTATTCTTTTATCGCCTTTTAGTGCGGCATTAGATTTGGTTATATTATTGTACCGAGTGTTTGATTATTTTATTTTATTTCATTTCAGTTGGTGAATGTAAACTGTTGTAATTGTTTTATTTGAATGGTTTGGTTAAAAAGATTTGTTAATTTAAAATTTTGACGCCGGCCTAATAGGATATTAGTAATTAAATTGGTTTTCGACAGTGATGCTAAGAATGAACCATATGAGACTCCTGTTTTAATATTATATAGGAGTGATCGCCCGGTATTTTATTAGGCGGGGTGTCACATGGTGATGATGATGTTCTTCTTCGTTTTTCGGTGGTGATGCTAGTGGCAGAAGGTGGTTAATCCCCTTTAGTTTGCCTCAAAAGACTCTTCCCTTTTCTAAGCAACCTCTTCTTCTCCCAAGGAACCTTTCACTCTCTCTCACACTAAGACCTCTCAAATATCTTGTGATGGAATGGAATGAACCTACGCTCCTTTAATTTAACACCTTTATAACAAGACAAAACTCAAAATTACTATTCATCTCCCAAGTAAAATGACTAAAATGCCCCTTCGGGTGTCCTTTCATTTCCCGCTTGATGCAACGGAGCACTCGAAACGACCATATGGTTGATATAAAATAATGTTTCCTTTTTATTCATTTAAATTAGTCCCGACACATCCATACCGCGTCCCGATTTAATTTCCATTATTACTGTATTAGTAATTCACGGCAATATAAATAATATCATATTCATATATTACATATATGTCACCAAGTAATATTCATAATCACACATTACTATAAACCCTAGTAATATTAAATCCGAATTAATACCAATTAATTATTTCATAATTAATTCCAATTAATCCCCATTAACTTATAATTTATCGCTTAATAAAAGTTATTAAAAATTACGGGGTATTACAGCTTGATGATAATTGTTGGAAATTTGTGGGCTATAATTGAAAACTTGGAGAAATTTGAGAAAATGGTGTTTTGAATGAATTTTAAGCTATTCGAATGAGAATCAAGGTTCGTTCGGTGTGGGGGATCGAACGAGATCCCACTGCATAACTGGTCCACATCATTCAAAGGTCGCTTAAAGTGGGGATCGAACGAGGGTCGAACGAGATGTCTTTCTCATTCGAACAAGAGGCGAATCTCATTTCATAAAGGCCATTCAAAATTTTAAATCAGGTAGCCCTTGTCGTTGTCTCATTCTAGGTCATTGGATTGATAAGTTATCAAGCTCTAATGAACCTAGACTGGGTAAAAATGGGATTTTAAGGCTTTTGGTTGTTTTTATTGAAAAACTGTTACTAAAGCCGTTTAATACAGGATTAAACTATTTAAGTAACTCCGAACTATTTTTTGAAGAAACTTTTTTCTTTAAACCAAATCAGTTTTTAATCACAAGATGTGTTTAAAAAAATATGTACGAGATCAATTCAAGATTTGTTAACAAGTTTTGAAAATCAAAACTAAAACAGTTTAAATCAGCACACCACCAAGAATGAGATGAGGAGATGTAGAAAGATTAAAGGCAAGAGATTTTTAACGTGGTAAAACCTCACCCAACTGAGGAAACATCCACGGTGACTTCTAAGTCACAAACCAAAAATCCACTAAAACAAAATATATCAGTTACAAACTATATAACACACATGCACACAAATCATTCTTATACAAGTTTAGGAATGTACCCACTGGTGTCCTTCTAACTTTTCTGCATGTCTGATTGTTGATGTGGCTCTCCCAGTTTGCTAAGTTCCACTTTGTTCCAGTCTTTACGTCGACTCTTGTTTCAAGATCTTATTACCAACACTTTCAGTGTTGTAGAGTGTAAGTGTTTGTGATGGTGCTCTAACACATGCATGCACACACTCACGCTTATATTTTCAAATAGTCCTAGAAAATTACAAATCAGATCTATATGCTATGATTTTCAGTTTCTCTGTTCTTAGGAAACTTAAACCTTATTTGACCTTTAAAAAGAATCCAGAATCCGCGGCTATCTTGCTCAGAAGACGGTTCAAGATCTTAATCAATTTCAGGGTTTATAAAAGTATTTTTGAAATTGAAAATCGCCAAGTGTGATTCCAAGTAGGTCAAAGGTATTGTTTCAAAAGAACTACAAACAGAAAATGATTTTGTTGATTTTGAAGATGAAAACATTTACAGAAAATAATCAATAAAAGATTTCTCAAGACGAGAAACTATAAATGCAGATCTAGGTGTAATATAACATATAATGACCAGATCTATGATTTCTATGAAACAGAAATATAAATCTAACCTAATGTTTAAGTTGGACACAAGATCTCAAAACGAAGAGGTTATAGCACGAAACAAGTTTCAAACCAACACTCAAGGTTTGTGTGTTTCTTAAAATACATACTTCAAAGTTTCTTAAATTAAGAATACATACTTCAAAGTTTCTTAAAATAAAGATGTTTATGAAAATGGTTCAACTCTATAAATTTGAGGTTAAACATTTTATGGAATAAAATATTTTGAAAAATGATGTTGATCTTGCTAAAAATCTTTGGTGAAATAATGTTCCAAAGTTTCTTAAAAAATGAAGATTTTATGAAAGTATGACGTTTGCTGAGTTTGAAGAAATAAAGTGTCTTTTGTGTCTTAAGTGCATTTTTGCAAAGTGTTATGAATTTCTAGAATGAAATGTATGTTTAACCATTTAAGAGGATTTTAGGATTAAAACCCATCTTCTCATGCATATAAACTTGTAGTAATTTAGTAGTGAACATATAATCAAGTTTAAATAAGGTTATGTTGGGTTTAAACATGAAGTAAGAAACATAAAAATTATAGTCTTCAAAGTGTGTGAAACAGGGTTAAAAGTGTGATAAGTGTAAAGTTATATGACTACAAATGTTAATAGAAGGAAATGATATTTTCTTATAAAAGTAGTCTTTAAGTGTAACTGGGTTCTTGGGTAAAGATGTTTCCAACTTGATAAGAATGTCACTCCAAATTTTAAGAAGGTGTTAACGTGCTAAAAACACTTCAGAAGCTAGTGTGGGTAACTTAATAGTATTTTGGAAAATAACACGTGTAAAAATGGAGAAAATGAAAGTTTGGAAATAAAAAGGGTAAAATGGTAATTTTATGTAAAGTGGAACATTTTTATGAAATAATAATGTTGGAAAAGGTGTTACAAAAAGATGTCCTAAATGGGCATAATTTTGAAACAAAGTTAATGCTAAGGTGTAAAGGACATGAAATGTTATTTTTTCGAAGTGTAATACAAATTGGGCAGAAACCCTGAGTTTTGGCTTTGACCGGGTAAAAAGGAAAGGTGAAGCAATGTGGACATTTGAAAAATATTAAAAGACATTAAAAAGGAACTTAGATGACACCAGGATAATTAAGGAGGGCTTGGAGCCCTGGGATGAAAGACCCAAATTCACTGGCTAGAGCATATGATAGCGTCATCTGTGGTGTAGAGCCCGTTAAAGTATGAAATTTATTGAAAGATTCTGAGAAAAAGATATAAGAATAAGGAGCGTGTCAAGAAATGGGTTGTGTGGTGAAAATGTATTAAGACAACCTAACTTGAATAAATTAATAAATATTTCGGTAAAGGTTAAAATGGATAAAATAGTGTAAATTGACTAATGTCCATAAGATAAATGAAAGGTATAGTGGCTAGATGGGTGAGTTAAGAAACCTAAGAAGGTGTAACCCATAATTAACACAAGGGTTTATTGTGAAAGGTTTTCAAAAGCTAAATAAATATGTTCTAACACAGTACTCGTGTGTGTTAAAAGGGATGCTTTTCAATGAAAATACTAATGTGGATTAGTTTAAGTAAAAGGGTGATTTTGATAAGAAAAATGTTTTTCGGTTAAATAAAGTGTAGTTATTTCAAGTATTTATCCGTGTGTGTTAAGTCAAGGGATAAATGGAAAGTTGAGGAAGAGGAGGTTCTTTTATAAGATTAAGGTTGATTAATCGGGATAAATAATATTTTTGGAAATAAAAATGGTTTCATGCATTAAGTATATATATAGGTATATGTATATATACATATAACGCAACTGCATGTGCATGTAAGTATAACGTGTTAGAGTCTTCTTTTTGCCGTTCATTTCTATACTGTATTTGTATATTTTCCATTGAGCATCGGCTCATACCCTCGTATTTGTTATGGAAGGTTGGGTGCGGGCTCGTATTTTGAGAGCATTACACATGTAAGTACTCACTTTTATTTTACGTTAGTAGCTCTGTATGCTTAGACACCAGAGATGCTTCCCACGGCCCTTCACATAGTTTAATTTAAATTTTGAATCGCATGCTAATTAGTGAAACATTAATTAAATTTAAAAACGGATTAGCAACATTACATAGGTTTTTCAATGCACTTCACATCTAATAATTGGGTTTGGCCGGGTTGACTACAGTTAACCCATAAATCAGGGTCGGGGCATTATAATTATGTTAGATGCATGGTATGTTAAATAATGGTGCAGTATCCGCCTTTTATTTGGGATTTGGGATTTGGGATCACATGCGTATAGTATAGCACCTAGATGAGAGGTGAGATATTTATCGCATGTGAGTGTCGATGAGGGATATATACTTTGAATTGACTGCATAATTGCATCTTAATTTCAGTAAGTTAATTCTTGCATCTTTGGGGCGCTGACCCAAATTATAAATATTTTCTCCCCCCAGGTTTTTATAGATAGGGATTGCAGAAATGAAGAGATATCAGGCTTGTTGTCATACTTTGATTCTCAAATATCACTTCATTGATTCTAGTTTAGGTTGCTACTTCTTCCATCCTTTTATTTTGGACATTGTATGGGCAAAAGCTCGAAATTAATATTATTCAGTTATTTTGGGGACAGTCATATTTATGTTAGATTTATTTTTATTTGGATGTTAAAGGTAACTTTAGTATTAGTATTGCAGTAATGGTGTAAATTAGTTTTATTATGCATGTTGCTTTAAAAATGATAAAATGTTTTATTTCGGTTTGATGCTGAGAATGATATAAATCGATAAACGAGCCCCATCTCCGGTGTATTGTGTATGCTCAACCTTTACATGGAAAATGGGGGTCATTACAGGTGCCTAGATCCAATTCCTTGAGACTTAATTCAGATAGGGTTCCAGAACAAACTATTGATAGAGGAGAACTAGAATCCCTAGAAAAATATGTCAAGACTTGATCCTTGTTCAAGAAGAAATATGATTCTTTTGGTTTAGGTGTCTTAGAGTGTTTGGTTTACTCTTTTTGGATAGACACCTTGATTTCTCTCTATCATTCCTTTTTATTCTTTAGATATGATCTTTTCTTTTGTTCATACCTTTGGATTTTGGCATTGTACAATATTGGTCTTCTATGCTTGCTAGTTATAATTTTATCCCATACATGCTTAGTTATTGTACTAACTTAATTATTTATGGCCTTTAATACTCCATGCTTAAAATCTTATCGCTTGAAATGACTTAGCAAATTGAGCTTTATATTTTAGAGTATTTTTCATAACTCGTGCACTTTACACCGCACAATAAACTTGAGCATTTTCACAAATTATAACGAAGGGATTTCTTTTCTACTTTTATCGAAAATTAAAAATTGTATGCGTCGTTTTCATGCAAGGGTGTCATTGTTAATCCATTTGTGCATGAGAGTTTTTATCATCGTTGGAGTTGAAAATACATATATAAATTCAAAATCATGAGTGATGATGTGGTAAGGGTTGCAACTTTGGGTCATGATAACTACCTTTGAAAAATTAGAAATAGTTCCCAACCCTCTATAATAAACGAGAAAAAGTCACTATATGCAAAAAATATATCAAAAACGGTGTCTCAAATATTTTTATCTATCCAAAATTGAGTAACATCAAGGATGTGAGACTTAAAAGGTTTTAATCATAAATCATTATTTGAGGAAGAAAAAAGTGGTAGTTGAAAATTTTATTTGTTTTCAATAAAAAAAAATGAGTCTTTCTCTTCGTTGCATAAAGGTAACAGTTTTCAAAAAATAGTTGAAACATTAATCTTCATTCTTTGATTTTACGAGTTAATGCTCATTTTATTCACTTTTCTATCACGGGTTATGTCTTTGAATCACTCTATCTTTTATATGGATTAAATTTGACCTTAAGACTTTTAATGCTAAACCATTATTTTTGTAGAGTCTTTGGCATAACCAAGAACCTTTGCATGATCTTTTGTAGCTTGTTTGATCATTTAAAATGTTATTTTAGGGATAAAAATGTACCTTCTTTTAGCTAAGAAAACAAATGTACATTTCCTTAGTTTTTTGTGTTTTTTATATAGAAGTTTTGCTTGCTTGAAGTTGGGTTAACTTAACATTTCTGGAGCTTCACCGAAGAGACATTACCGTGGACTGCGAGACAATTTTTTACTACAGTTATGGCACGTGGGTTTGCTAAAAATTCCCAAATGAGGATGTTTAAACAATTTTACCCATCTCTTCTTTCAAAAACTCTTTCACCCTTTTGAAACCTCATGTCTTCCTCCCAACTTAGTATCATGGAAGTCTTTCTATATGGCCTTTAACTCATTTTAGTGGATTAATCTTCATCTTGGAAAGTTTTCTTCCATAGATTTTTAGATTTACTCCTTTTTAGAGTTAGGGATTGGTGATAGTAGTTTTGATAGATTTTTATGAAATCTTTTCCATAATTAATGAGTTTATACTTACCTTGAGTTTAGATTGAATCTTTTGAGCAGATTTTGGTGTGTATAGCTTTGCCTTACATGTTTGGGGCTTGTCAACTCATAGTGTTAGTATAGGATCCTTGGCTTTCATTTCCACATCACATAGGATTTATGTGCTTGTGTCTTGATTTGTGATTTTAGGCTATATCATGGCTCTAAAATCACGCTCACGTGCCTCGACGTCCTCCAATCGCTCCAGATTTAATGAACACTCCGCCACATGTTTTGTGCACTGGGAGAGGTCAATTAATTTGGATTTTTTCCATCACCTATTTATATGAGTTTTTGGGTGATTGGAATAATTGAATTGGAGTTTGCTCTCAAACCGGACCATGTTATGAAAACTTGAGGAGATGATTTCAATCGAATCTTGTAGATGGTAAGGATAACTTAGGAATTAGATTTATTTTTTCTAAAAAGGGGAATTGATGTAAAGCTTTCTTCTAGGTGGATAATCAACCACTTAGGTGTATCAGGAGAAAATTAACCCGATTATCCTTACAAGTCGATTTTGAGTGAACCTCACAATCGAGATGTGATCACTAGTTTGAGTGAGAACCATTGTCAAGCTTGAAATGGAAGTAATTTTCCCTATGTACTTCTTGCTAAGGTCTTTTATATTCTGAATATGGTTATGTACTCTTATGTTTTTCCCATATACCACCCACAAAATGTAACTTTCAAACGTGCATAATTTTTGTACGCCGTTAGATTAGGGTTAGTATGTGTTTATGTGATTTGATCTTGAACTAGATTTTATATCACACTAAGGAGAGTAAGAAATCTCATTATTTTCCCTATGATCGTTTGATCATGTGTTTGATTTTAGAGTCAGGAGTTCCTATGCTTTTAGATGAAGTTCTAGAAAATTCAATATGAACTAACTATTGATTCATATTATAATTCGATTGCTCATCTTGGAGACTACAATGGCACACCCACACCACAACATGTTATTCCTCCACCACCTCCTTGTCATATCCCAACATCACAAACATCTATTTCACGCCCACTAAATAAGGACGAGTTGAATTCTACTGTCTCATAAATATCTACTCACTTGGGTTCTAGTTTTCTATCCTCATTTAGTTCAACGAGCTCTTCCTTTTTCGATGACTTTTAGTACACCTTTGATACTCGTGCGTAGAATGTTAGGGACACCTTGCATAACATCAACAATGAGTTTATTAATTCGTGCATTTTGGGGATGATGATCAAAAAGAAAAATTGATGTACTTTTTTTGCTTTGGGCCTTTTTTGGTTGTTGATTAGAGTTATGGGATTTTGATTTGTTTTGTTCATATTCATTATAATCCTTGTAAACTCTTAACATTTGAAGGTTTATAACTTTTTATCGTCACTTATATCTTTGCTTGATATATTTTATCTTCCCATGTGTAGTTAAAAATTTTATCGTAGGCCTATTATTCTCTTAATTTATCTTTCCTAGACTTACATTTTAAATTATCCACTCTTTATATGGTTCTTATCTATTTGTTGGTTTGATTAGCATGTTTTACTCTCTTGAAATTCCTTCAGAACTTGATCCCATTATGTGCTTAGTTGTTTCATTTGTCACTTTCCATGAGAAAAAGGGGGAGAAGTTTGTAGATAAGGGGACTATAGTTATCAAAGCATATTAGGTCCCTTAGAGTTATTTGTTGTTATATCATGTTATTGATAAGGATTTTATATTTTAGGGGGAGTTATTTTAGATATATATGATGTTCATGTTAAAAATGATATATTCATATGTTTATATTTCCTTGTCATATTTCTTCACATTGGTACCATGATGAGTTTTCTAGTGTGTGATAAGAGACTATTGTGCAATAGATTCTTTTTTATCCGCAAAGATGGTTGAGTCTGTTGTATTGATTAGTTACTTGCAGCAAATTTAATTTTTTTTTTATTTGCACTTGGCCAGGTGAGTGGTAAAATGGTAGAATCTTCTTCTTTTTCTTGTAATCTTTCTTTATATGTTTTGTCTCGTAATTCGACAAAAAAAGGAGATTGTAAGAGTATAATATACTTGATGTGCTTTATAGAATAGATTGTCTAAATTCTTTGACCAAAACATGTCTAAATCTTTGTCCAAGAGGTCATCGAAAAACTACATCAACAAACCGGATTCACTCAATGACAAACCTCGAGTACACCACTTAGGAAAAGGTATAAGACTTAGCGGACTTATATCCATCCTGGTTAATTACTTTTTATAATTGAAAAATCTTTTAAATTAATCTTGACTTTGTAATTTTATTAAATACACATGCAAATATACTTTTCATATAGAAAAATCTAGTTTATAAAGAAATTACATATTTTTGTGTATTTTAAGTATGGGTGTTCATATGTGAAACAAATATACTTAGAGTTTGCCTAAAACTCATTTTGAATTTTTTTCTAAACCATACTGGATAAAAGTTTCTAAACACATGCACGATCGGTCTCGCCGCAGCGACGCTCTAGTGACAAACTTTCTCGCTTTAGCGACAGTTTCTCGCTGATCACTTGTGTCCTCATGCAACATGTCTGGACATTAGCGTTGTAATATCCCGTAATATAATAGCATTAAATTAATTAAAATGAATAATCTATCGACAGTTACTCGTGACGTCACTAATTACAAATTCATGTTTTATATTTTTATATGTGTATATTATGTGAAATTAAATTGGATGTAAAACACGGTAATTAATTAATAATTATGTAATAAATAATTTAATTGATATTCTTATGCTCGAACCGATTAGATAATTAAGAGGTTGAGTGAGTACGTTGGATTGACATTGGGACATATATAATGTTGGATTAGGAGTTAAAATAATGGATTTTAAGCCCTATGGGTTAGAATGTAACCTTGGTTAGGTTCTCGGCTAATTAGATGTAGTTTGGGGCTTAGAAGGTTAAGGCCCATATGGGGTCCAACCTTAATTTCATAGTTAACATAATAAAGTAAGATTATGGTTAGTTTAAATAACTCTGAAATACTTGAGAAGAAATCCTAAGTCTAGAAAGAAGCTAGAGAGAGAAACCACTTGGAGAAAAAGAAGAAGAATTGGGAACAATTGGACTTGGAGAAAGGGAGAATTAGGAGCAATTGAATTGGGACTTCATCTTTCCAATCATGGAAAGTTTAACTAGTATATTAATATATTTATTTTTAATGTTAGAATATAGTTATTCATTGGATTCTAAATCTAAACATAGAAATACTTGATTTAGACAATTAGATACTAACTATGGATTTAATTTAATTTAATTAAAAAAATTAGGTTTATATCTATAATTCAAAATTTGTATAAAATTTTTGAATGTGGGTTATATTTAACAAATTGGTGTTAAAATCATGTTATACTTAAATAATTGAGTAAAAACCCTTAATTATTTCATAAGAAGATTAGAAAAATTGGACTTTATGGGTAAAATTCAATTCTAGGTTTTTAATTCTTTAGATCTGAAATATATCTCAAAATATTTATGTAAATACACTAAATTGTAAGGATAGCATAGATTTTAGTTTTGGGAAGTTTGTATGACAATTTAGGTTATATAGGAGGTTCTAAAACCTTAAAATAGGTCGTTAATGGTGGTTCTAGATAGAGGGGTCGAGACATGGGCTATAGGTTGAAGAAAGACGAAATTCTGGAGAGTTTAGTGGTTCATCTTTTCAAATGGACACATTCGTGGTCCGTGGGCATGGGTAATGCGAATGGCTATGTTTTAGTGTTGCGCATAGCCAGGACAGAATTATGAGATTTTATATACTTAAGTGAAATGGGAAGATCGGATGTAAGAGACTTAGACATGTTAAGCTACTAGTCAAATACATTTAATCGTATATGCAAAATTATTTTAATAGAGAATCATTAGGTTATTCTATGGATGTAAGACTTAAACCCTTTTTGCAATGTGGGTGACTTGTCTTGTGTATTATGTTCAACATATCGGGTGTGAGTACTTGGGGGATACGTACTACATGGAATATCCTTACAGGGCACAATTCATGATGATTACGTTGGTACCCTCATGTGAAACATGGGTTTTACCTTATTTATTTTACCCTGGACATAACGTGCTGAAATTTTTGTTGTATCTTGTGGAGATGTACTCAGGTTAATCCTTTCATATAGCTTTTGGGTATGGGTTTATATGAGTAGTATGAAGGTGTAGTGATTACCCCTAATAAATGATTTGGTAGTTATGGGTGCGGGACAGACCATAACTATGCCTAGTATGTGTGAGTGATCTCCAAAGGTGGTAGGAATAGGCCTTTGTTATGTGAGAGCTAATGAATAGCCCATTTATGATGTACGCATAATGGACCGTACCTATGTGGATATAGACTTAGAGATTGTCTTGTTTTACCCTTATATATTCATATACTTGAGATGCATATAATCTGTAATAATGGATCCTCTACCTAATAAGATGAATAATATGTGATTATGGGATACAATTGGGTTTGGGAGTTGATGCACGTTATATTTAGATTGTTGGGCTGGGATAACTTAAAAGAAAATAAAATATGAGATGAAGGTGCATAAGTATATTTTAGTCCCAAACTCCGTTATATTCTTATACTTCGTAGACTTGTAGTTATCGTTGATAAATTATTATCTTTTCAGGACATAGGCCATCGGTGCAGCCTCACCCTTAATCCAGTCTTATTCTACCTCCAATTATTTATGAGAGAGGAAGTAGGTGTCGAGCCGACGTGCTCATTCATTTACTCTTATCTACTTATCTAGCGGGTCAGATTTATATTTATTAGTATGGAATCAGTTTTATTAGTACCTTTTGTATGTGATGTTATTATGAGACAGTTGTGGAATGTAATGATTCTATTACTATTAGGGTGTGTTTGATAATACTAACTTTTCATGGAAAATACAATATATGGAGTCATTTTCCATCTTTTGGATATTTGATAAACAAAATTTTCTATGGAATTGATTTCTTTAAAAAAATAAAAAATGAAAAAAAAAATACAGAAAAGGAATAAAAAAAATAGAAAAATAACTACTAACCCCAGATTTAACTAAAAAAAAATGCCCAGGAATTTATTAAAAACTCAGAAAATTATTAATTAAGAAAACAAATAACGGGAGATTAAAAAAACGCTAAGAAAATTAAAAGAATAAACCAAAAATTGAAAAAAAATACACAAAATGAATAAAAAAGAAAATAAATATTAACTCAGGGATTAATTTAAAAAAAACACCTAGAAACAAAAAAAAATGCAAAAAAAGGAATTAAAAAAGAAAAATAAATACTAACCCCAGATTTAATTTAACAAATGCCCAAAAAATTATTAATTAAGAAAACAACATAACAGAAAATTAAAAAAATAAGCTCAGAAAATTAAAGAAAACCGAAAAAAAATGAAAATAAATACCAACAATGAATAAAAATAGAAAATAAATATTGATCCTAGAATTAAATTAAAAAAACACCCAGAAACCAAGAAAATGAAAAAAAAATACAAGAAATGAATAAAAAAAATAGGAAAATAAATACTAACCCCATTGTTGATGTAAAAAACTAGATTGCTCTAATTATTCAATCACAGATAAATAAATAAGACAATGATTTTTAAAGTGGTTCGGCTAGGAATAAAGCCTACGTCCACTGTTATGTTATTGCTGAGTGTTTGTGGAATTCTTGATTACAAGTTCTCTCAAGAAATTCCGGTCCCTTTTGAATGAGGATGATACAAGGTATTTATAGCCTTGAGGCTGTACATGAAAGGTTCGATACATTAAATGACATACATATGAAAGGGTAATACATTTAATGCAGAGTGCGTGCCAAGAATATAACCATTCAATGAATATCTGAACTGTTGATTATCTGGCAATTAATGATACGACCGAGATGCAGCTCGGACCGCCATAGCTGTTCGCTGATCAGAAGTTCCTCGGAACATTAGAGTTCCTCGGTGCGATAGAGTTCCTCGGTGTATTCTCGTTGCTCGGAAAGAAGCATGGTTGGTCGGGAAATGATCTTCCTCGCTGTTATTGTGCCATGTAGATTGACACGTGTCTTCGTATTATTCATCCACATCAGCATATTAATTTTGGTATCAACAGAAGCCTCCAATGTTTCATATTTCGAATTTTGAGGAGTATGTAACATTCTTTCTCGGTATATGGCCATATTAAATGACCTTCCTGGGTTTCAGGAACATTGTATTCAAATTTCCTTCTTATTTCGCTGTTTTCCGCCTTTTTTATAAGCGCTTCGATCTTCGTGCAATTTTTGTCCTTTTAGCCGCCGGAAGTTCAGTAGTTTCTTTTTGGTAATCATTTCTTTCGCCGCTTCCCAATGCAAAGTATTTAAACTTCTTTGGTAACCATACCGTCCTCTACGTTTTCCAATCTTCTGCATTCAAGCTTTCTATTCTCTCCTTCCCTCTTGTGCGTTCGTCTTTTCCTTCGTTAGTTGTCAGCAGACCTTCTTCCTTTCTGTAAGATTTTCTTCCTTCTTCCTTTGTTCATTATGGTTTATATTGTGGAGTCTGTTGAGAAATTCCGTTCTGATTTTTCCATTCCTTCGTGGGTAACTCTAGAGGTTCTTTCTGAGCCTTTAGATTACTTTCGATTGGCTGAGGGACATTGGTTCCCCAGTCTTTTTGTTGCTGAATGCGGTTTTTCCTTTCCACCAAACCCATTATGTCTTGAGTTTTGTCAATATTTTGATCTTGTTCCTGCAAAAATAGCCCCCAATTCATGGAGAATAATTAATGGGGTGCACAAATTAAACCTAACTCATGGGACTCGTATTGGGATCCCTGAAATTATGTTTTGTTATAAATGGGCTATTCTAGATAATATTTATTATTTAAAAACTAGGTATCTGAATAGGGCTCTTGTAGTTAATCTCCCTGACTCAAATAGAGATTATTTTGAGCATGGGTTGATCATAAAAAATTGGCAACATGCGCCTTTAGCTGGGGATGAAGCGTACAACGGTCCCAGATGCCCCCCATATGGCAATGGGATAGGTTTATTTTTCATTTTATTTTACTTATAAAATTATGCTTTCATCGTGTTTGACAAAATGTATGATTGATATCTCGTTATGTATTTATTTGCAGTTGATAGCAAAAGAAAAACTCCAAAGGAATCAGAAGTGAATATTAAACATCTGAAACTTATCTGGGGTTTGCATAAGAACATTGCAGACGAGCATATTAGGTATGCATCATATTTGCTGCAGTATAAGAGCTACACGACCTCTTATACTGCTCGTCCTGTTGAGCCTGCATCAACTCCAGAGGACTCCTCATCAGATTCTCACGTCTCTTTATCTCAAAGAATGGGCAAGAAAAGAGCTCCTCCTGCTCTATTTGGTGAAATTTCTTCTGCTGTTGGAGCCAAGAAAGGCAAAACTGATGTCCCAGAAGGGACTAAAAAAGTAGATGTTGGGTCCTCCAAAGCTGCCGAGAAGCCCCCAGTGGCCCCGAGCAAGAAAAATGCTCCTGCAGATGTAATTACAATCTCCCCGACCAAGACTTCTCTGGTTGAAGGTTCTGACCGCCCGTTGAAGAGATTGAGGAAATCATCCTTGGTTACTCCGGCTGAAACTGCCTCTTCTTTACCTGCTAGTGGTACTGATGTTCCAAACATCATTCTTCCAAGCTCTGCAATGAGCACGGTTGTACCCGAGGTCCATGGTCTTGATGAAAGAATTCCTAGGGATACGCTGACATCCCTAGCTGCTCGTCACCTTGCTTCAGTAAGTTTCTCATACTTATGATTTCTCTTTCTTTCTCTGAAAGCTTGCATTTTGTATTGACTTTGCTATTTCTCTCATCTTTCAGCTGGTGAATTGTTTTAATAACATTGTGAAGAAGGATGAGGCTATCAAAGCTTCAAGCTCCTCGTCATGTGTAGATGATGCTTTTTTGGGTTTGACCCAGTCTTTAAAGAGATCTCGTCAACAGCATATTGACGAAAAAGCTGTTTGGGAGAATAAATTAGCTGTGGTTGAGGCTGAGAAGGTGAAAATGGCCGAAACCTCCAAGAATTTGGAGGAGAAAGTTAAAGGTTTGGAGGTTAAACATCAGGAATCTGATGATAAGTTGAAGAAGGCAGAGGAAGAATTATCTACTCTGCGAGACATCAAAGTCCAAAAAGAACAGTTGGATGCCAAACTCTCCTCGGAGAAGTTGAAAAGAAAAGCTGCAATCAAGAAACATTTCAGTGCTGGTTGGGAAAAAGGATGGGATAAAGGGATTGCTGCTATGACATCCCAAGTCCAATATGGGAAGTTGAAATACTTCTATGATGGCTGGGTAGCTGCTCTTCAAGAGTTGAAAGTCGAAGACAATTTCGAGCTATTCCAACAACACCTCCCTGGTCCTCTTCCAGCAATTGTGGAAGAAGAAGAAGATGAGCCTGTCTCAGATGAATCTTCTATGGCTGTGGATGACCCAGTCTCTACTTCTCAACCCTCTGTCATTGAGGACATTTCTTCTATGCCTCCTCCTGCCGAGAAAATTCCAGCTGATCAAAATGTTGTTACCACCGAGCAACCGAGCTCTTCGTCCCAGCCTCCCGAGAAAGTCTTGGGGGACAAGGAAAAGGTGTGAAGTTGTTCGGTATCATTTCTATATTTCATTACTTGTAATCGAACACTGTAATCCTTTTTGATCTAATAAAATACATCTTTGCTCATCTCTGTTGTTGATAACTTGTTTTTGTTGATTGTTGTCTTTTTCTCGTCCTTAGTTTGTTGCTAGAATGGAATTGATCTCTTCACATGATACCGAGCTGATGCAGCAATGTCATCAATACTATAAGGCTGGTCATACAGACCTTAGTACATCGGAAATTGCTGATATCCTTGGTCATGGTGCTTCAGAACAGGCTATTGAGGCTTATCGGTACTTGAAAGATTTACTCGACCGAGCTGTGGCCAACAATGTCGCTTATTATGACTTGATTGAAGAGCTGCATTGTTCCTTAGAGGATCTCCAAGGTCAGCACAATGAATCAATGGCTTCATTACACAAGGAATATGAAAATAGATATCAACAACTTTCTTCTGATACAGGTCATAAAAAGATCATTGCTGCATATGATATTAGGGAAAGGACCCTAAAAGGTGAAGTTGAAGCCTGTAGACAAATTGCCGAGATCCTGGAACAAGAAAATAATAATTTGCAGAAAAAATTGGCTCAATATGAATCTGCTGCTTCATCTTCTACTGCATTAATACCAGTTACTGATGAAGGCTTCTCGTTCTTAGAGGTCGAAAATGCCAAACTAAGGCAAGAGCTGGAGGACTTAAGAAGATCTGCCATTTCTGGAACTGCTCGGGGACGAGGAAGAGGTTCTCGGGGGCGAGGAAGAATCCTCAGCCAAAATGTTGAAGAGGCTCGCACTCAGTCTACTCTGGAAACTCAAGCATTCCAGTTGAAAGTAAAAGACCGTGCTCTGACTGAAATGTCCAAGAAAAATCTGTCTCTGGAAGATCAGCTTACATCGACGAAATCTGCCTTGCATAATAAGGATCTTTTTGCCAAAAGCCTTCATGAACAATTGGATAGATTAACCTTCCAATTCCATAAACAGCCAAGGGAATTCTGGATGGCAGGATACAATAAAGCCCTTGTTCACCTGGATGCTCGTATTGAACATGCCAACAATGAAGGTTACAAGCAAGGATGGTTAAACGCACTGGGTGTGTTAAAATTGGAGCAAGGGCATTTTTTATGGGACTATCATGCTCCATCATTATTAGACCTGCCTGTACCACCTTTCAAATTGGACATGGCATGGATCCCAGCTCGTTCCATTCCTCGTAGCTTGGTTTCAAAATACCTTGGCGATTATAGCCTTCATTCTCAGGTTGAATTGTCTCGTCCTGAGCATCTCTTGGATACACCTTCTGTGATGAACGTCAGAATGCTCAGGGATGTTAATTTCATCAATTCTCCTCTTTGCCTAGAGGATCCTCCTGCTGGCGAGGAGCCTGCTTCACAAAATAAAGGAAAGAAACCAATAGAATAGGTTTTCAATGTAACAGTTAGTACATTTATGTAACTTGTAATTTATTCTAGATTAATGAAAAGATTTTCATTTTCTGTTTGCCAATTTTGCTATTGTCTTGTGTTTATCAAACACCTTTATATTTGTACATATGTATCTATGTATCTGTTAAAAAGATAACAATAATATTGTTCATTAAGCAACTTAATAAAAAGTTACAAGTATTAGTAATGTTTCTCGATCACTTAATAATAAAGTAATGAGTAAAAATGTTCAAACTGTTTCCAACCAACCAAGGTGGGTGAATAATGTTTGTCGACCAATTACAGTTGATGGGTTTTTATCCCCGACCAGCTATACTTGGTTCAATTATAAAAATGCGTCCGACCAACTAAGATCAATAATTTGTCCTCGCCGACCAACTACAGTTATTGGGTTTTATCCCCGACCAACTATACTTGGTGTATTTTTTGACTATTTTGTTCTTCAAAGAACTCTTTGTAATAATATTACCTCCCGGCCAACATAAGTTGTAATATGAGAGTATATTTTTATCTTACCAACCGTAATTGATGTACACCTTTTAACCAAAGGAATATTTTTGGCTCCTTAGAGCTGTCCTCCTAACCAAAGGAGGTTGGCTACTTATAGCACTTTTGCTCCGTAGAGCTGTCCTCCTAACCAAAGGAGGTTGGCTACTTATAGCACTTTTGCTCCGTTGAGCTGTCCTCCTAACCAAAGGAGGTTGGCTACTTATAGCACTTTTGCTCCGTAGAGCTGTCCTCCTAACCAAAGGAGGTTGGCTACTTATAGCACTTTTGCTCCGTAGAGCTGTCCTCCTAACCAAAGGAGGTTGGCTCCTTAGAGCACTTTTGTTGTGTAGTGTATTACACTAGTATTCCCCGAAAAACTTTCAACCAGAAATAAAATGGCGAAACATCCTCGTTTTATTCATAATGAAAGAAATGCTTTACATTTGACATCACTGATAATACTTGCGCAGATGTTCAGCATTCCATGCGTTCTTAAATTCCTCTCCTTCTAGAGTTGCTATTTTGTAAGTTCCTGGTCGAACAACCTCTGTAACTCGGTAACGTCCATGCCAGTTTGCTTCCAGTTTATTCTGCTTCTGAATGACCTTCTTTAGCACATAATCCCCCTCTTTTAGATCACATTTCTTTACCCTTTTGTTGTAAAACAGAGCTGTTCGTTGTTGATAAGCAGCATTCCTAATGGCTGCCTCTTCTCTGACTTCTTCGAGCATATCCAAATCCAGTCTTCTCATCAAATCACTGATCGGAGAATTGAAATTTAACACCCTATGTGTTGGTAGGCCCAACTCGGCAGGTATCACCGCCTCACTTCCAAATGCTAGCATATATGGTGATTCTCCTGTTGCTGCTCGGGGAGTTGTTCGGTAAGCCCACAAAACTGACTGTAGCTCATTAATCCAATTTTCTTTAGCCTCACTTAACCTCTTCTTCAACCCATTTAGTAATGTTCTGTTCGTCACCTCAGTCTGTCCATTGCTTTGGGGATGGCCTGGTGCTGAATGAAACTTCAAGACGTTCGACTGATGACAATAGGCAGCAAATTCTTCATTATCAAATTGTGTTCCATGGTCTGTGATGAAAGCGTGGGGGAGACCGTATCGACAAATGATATTCTTCCATATGAACTGATACACCTTCTCGTACGTCATATCAATTAGTGGTTCAGCTTCCACCCACTTAGTAAAATAGTCTACTGCCACGACGAGATACTTGAACCTTCCTCGGGTCGTCGGCAGTGGTCCAACCAGATCAATTCCCCACATGGCAAATGGCCAAGGTGATGTTATGGGTGTCAACAATGCCTGTGGAGTTCTTCGGATGGAGGAAAAACGTTGGCACTTGTCACACTTCTTAGCATAGGCTATACAATCAGCCCTCATCGTCGGCCAGTAGTATCCCTGTGTCATTACCCTTTGCAAAAGTGTCCGACCTGCTACATGAGCACCACAAGATCCTTCATGAATTTCTTCAATCAATTCTTTGACTTCTGATGGATGCACACATCTCTGCAAACCTGCCATAATTCCTCGTCTATACAAAACACCATTAGTTAACACATACCGAGCAACTTTATATTTCAATTTCTTGGCAGCTAGTTTGTCCTCCGGCAATTCTCCTTCTTCAATGTATGCTCTGATAGGATCCATCCAAGATGGTCCTAAATCAAGGGTAATAATCTTCACCGTCAGATCTTCTTCTATGCTCCGACTTTCTAATACTTCAATTGGTATTGTTCTTCGCAGCTCGGTGCGCGTAGCTGACGCTAGTCGGGCCAATGCGTCTGCTCTAGCATTCTCCATTCTCGGTATCCTCACCAATTGAATAGCATCAAATTCTGTCAATAACTCCATCACTTTTGCATGGTACTTCACCATTAACTCTCCCTTCACTGCATATATTCCCATCATTTGATTCACAATTAATTGAGAATCACTGAAAACAATTACTTGTCGTGCCTCCATAACTTTCGCCAAATGAAAACCTGCTATCATAGCCTCATATTCAGCCTCATTGTTGGAAGCTTTGAATTGGAATCTCAAGGCATACTCCATGTCAATATCATCTGGAGAGTTTAAAACAATCCCTGCTCCACAACCAGCTGTGCAAGATGACCCATCTACATATAATCTCCATGTATGTAACTCGTCTTCAAATTTCTTATCTGTTAGAGTTCCTCGGTGAAATATCATCTGTTTTCTTTCATCTTCCCCGGGTATCCTTCGTTCCTCGTCGGTCATTTGTTCGCGCCCTTCTACCAACCGGAGTTGGTCGGGGTTTGAATATGATGATTTTTCTACATCCACAAGTCCTTTTACCAACCTTGGTTGGTCTGGATCTGTGTCTGTTGATCCTGTATCGTCCACAGGTAGGTCAGCAAGCACCTTTTGCTCCTCGGAGGTATCAGGGTATGTGAACTCTGCTATAAAATCTGCCACGGCTTGCCCCTTCAACGATGATCTGGGTTCATACACAATATCATATTCACCGAGCTCTATTGCCCAGTACATCAATCTTCCTGACTTTTCTGGCTTGTGAAGGGCTTGTCTTAACGGCATGTCGGTATACACAATGATGGTATGGGCCTGGAAGTATGGCCTCATTCTTCTACTTGCTTCAATTAATGCCAGTGCCAATTTTTCCAGCTTTGGGTATCTGATTTCCGCACCTCGGAAGGCCTTGCTTGTGTAATAAATTGGCTTCTGGATTCCATTCTCCAATCTGATCAACGCCGAGCTAACTGCATTTTCTGATACTGCCAAATACAAGTACAGCTTCTCTCCAGTTATTGGCCTAGACAACAATGGTGGGGCTCCCAAATACTTCTTCAAATCTTGAAAGGCTTTCTCACATTCATCAGTCCACTCAAAACTTTTTCGCAGTGTTTTGAAGAATGGGAGGCATTTATCAGTTGCTCGGGATACAAATCTATTGAGTGCTGCAACCCGTCCGGTAAGACTCTGCACTTCTTTCCTCGTCGTCGGGGATCGCAGCCCTAAAAGAGCCTTGATCTTTTCTGGATTTGCCTCAATACCTCGTTGGTTGACGATGTATCCGAGGAACATTCCTTCTCGTACTCCAAAGGTACACTTCGTCGGGTTAAGCTTCATCTGGTATTTATCCAGTTGATCAAAAGTTTGACTCAAGTCAACCAAATGATCTGCAGCTCTCTTGCTTTTGGTGAGCATGTCGTCGACATAGACCTCCATATTGCGGCTGATTTGTTAGGTAAAAACCTTGTTCATCAATCGCTGATATGTTGCACCTGCATTTTTTAAACCAAAAGGCATAACATTATAACAATAAGTTCCCCTTGGGGTAATAAAAGAAGTACTTTCCCTGTCTTCAGGTTTCATTTTGATCTGGTTGTAGCCAGAATAAGCATCCATGAAGCTGAGTAGCTCGTGTCCCGAGGTAGCATCCACTAGTTGATCAATTCTGGGTAATGGAAAATGATCTTTTGGACATGCCTTGTTGAGATCAGTAAAATCAACACACATTCTCCATTTGTTGTTCTTCTTCTTTACCATCACCACATTTGCCAACCAATCCGGATATTTCACATCTTCAATGAATTGGGCTTTCTGGAGTTTCTCGACCTCCTCTTGTATGGCCTGGTTCTTCTCGGGACTAAACACTCTTCTTCTTTGCTTCACAGGCTTGATCTCCTTATTCACATTGAGTTCATGACATAAGAAGTTTGGATCTATTCCTGGCATGTCTTCATGACTCCAAGCAAAAGTATTCTTCCTGTTTCTCAAGAAAGTTATCAACTCCTGTTTTATTGAAACATCCAACGACGATCCTATCTGAGTTACTCGTTCAGGATGCTCGTCGTCCAGGATAACAATTTCTGTAGATTCCACAACCTGCCCTTTTACGAGTTGAGATTCATCCCTAGGGTCAAGAGTTTCAATTTCTGTGCCTTCCTCCACTTGGTAAGTAGTAGTCTTTTTCTTTGACTCTTCAAGTTCCTCTTGCTCGGCAGACGAATAATAGCATTCCCGAGCTACTTTTTGATCACCTTTCATAATTCCTACTCCAAAATTCGTTGGGAATTTCAAACACTGATGTACTGTAGATGGAACTGCTTCGAACTTCTTCAATCCAACTCTTCCCATGATGATGTTGTAAGCGGACTGCACATTCTTATCCATCACAAAGAAGCGTATTCTTTCTGTTCAACAAGCAGGCCAAGTTCCAATGAGTATATCCAACTTGATCGTCCCAAGTGGAAAAACTTTCTCGCCAGCAAAACCCAGAAGGGGTCTGTGATAAGGTTCCAATTGAGATAATTTTAAATTCAGGCTATCAAAGCATGAATAGTACATGATGTCTGCCGAACTACCATTGTCTACTAACACCCTTGAAATGACCACATCCTTCATCCTCATTTTGATCACCAAAGGATCATCATGAGGGTAAAGAACACCTGCCAGGTCGTTTTTTGAAAAACCAATCACTAGCTTCTCTTTGTTTACCTTCCTCGGACGATCATCCTCGGCCAGGTTTATTCGCTGAATGTATGAACAAGCTTGAGCCTCTCCGAGGTAAGCTTTTCTTTCTGCAGTAAGGTCTCCTCCTCCTGCATCTCCTCCTGTAATAACATTACAATCAAATGACCCAAAACGTATGGAAAATACCTCTCGTTCAGGTTTCCTTGGCTTCTTGGGAAGATCGGGGTCATCATCTGGATCCTCTTCATGGTCACTCCTCTTTTTCTCCTCTGCACAACGAGGAGATCTAGATCTCTCTCTAGTTCTATCATCATTCTTCCTTTCACCTCTGCGATCTACATACTTTGATAATTTTCCTCTTCGGATGAGTGTTTCAATCTCGTTCTGAAGGGCTATACAATTTTTGGTCATATGGCCATGATCTTTGTGAAACTCGCAATATTTGGTCTTATTCCTCAGGTCGGGATTTGTCTTCAGTTTCTCTGGCCACTTGATTTCCTCGTTATTCCTGATTTCTTCCAAAACATGATTAATACCCATTTTCAATGGAGTATAATTATCATACTTCTTTAGGACTTCCAACTTCATCCTGTTATTCCTGGAATGTTTGTCACCACCATTACCTTTCTGATCTTTCTTCTTAGAGTTGTCGACCTCCACTTTAACTTCTTTATCCATATTCTTCTTCGCAGCCATAGCCTCCTCGGCATTCATGATTTTGGCCGCTTTTGCCATCAATTCCGACATATTTTTAGGTGGATCTTTGGCCAAAGTGTAGTACAGCTTGTTAGGCAGCAAACCACTCATCAGAGCAGTGATTGCTGTCTTTTCTTCATAATCTATGACTTCCAACTTCTCGTTATTGAAACGAGTTATGTAATCTCTAGTACTTTCACCTGATTTTTGTCTAACACTTAGCAAGTGTGCTACTCGCTTTACCGGCTTTGCTCCAAAAAAAAAATTGCCAATAAACAACTCGGCTAACTGAACAAAAGTTGAAATCTTACCCCGAGGAAGATTATTGTACCATATCTGTGCAGATCCGATAAGAGTTCCCGAGAATGCTCTACACCTCATCTCGTCGGGGACAGCGTAGATATCTGCAGCAGCCTGGTATTGTTCTATATGAAGTACGGGATCTGTCTTTCCATCGTACTTGGGGGTCACTACAGGTGCTTTGAATTTCGACGGTGTAGGGAAATCCACAATGGCTTGCACAAAAGGTGTCCCTTGAACAAAAGTTCTCTGAAAGGGGTTCCTCGCCTTAGCCATTTCTCCCAGTCTATCCTCCAACCGTTGAATGGAACCTTTCCATGCTTCATTCCCTTCCTCGGGCCGCTTAGTCCGAGCAACTGATTGCTCTGACGTAGCTTCCTGAGATTTATCTCGACGAGTAGTTGGTCGCGATTGTGCAGATCCTTCTCTCAAACCTGGTGGTGGTCGAAAACTCTTTGATGGAGCTCTAGGTGGACTCATGTTTCTCCTTGGTCCTAACCGACTGAAAGGAGACACTCTGCTTAACCTTTCCAAAGCGCTAGTTCTCTCCGGAAAGAGAGTGATCCGTTGATCTGTATCCGTAGCCCGTATCGATGAAGTTCGCCCAGGTTGATAAGAAGAATCATTAGATTCTCCATTGTGGTATGACCCAGTACGTCTGGATCGCGATTGCCCACGATCAGTCCTTTGCCCTGAATAAGTAGGTGCACCGCCTTGAAGAGTTTGAAGGAGTTGCCTCATAGATTCTTGCATGGCGGTTTGTCCTTGAGCCAGATTTATCATAATCCCAGCCAGATCTGGAGATGCAGATGGATTTGGAAGATTTCCAGTATTTCCAACATTTCGATTACTGGATTCTGGATTATCTGCCATTGGTGATAAATGATTTTTATGAAAAACGATAATAACAGTCGTTTCCCACAGACGGCGCCAATCTGTTGATGTAAAAAACTAGATTGCTCTAATTATTCAATCACAGATAAATAAATAAGACAATGATTTTTAAAGTGGTTCGGCTAGGAATAAAGCTTACGTCCACTGTTATGTTATTGCTGAGTGTTTGTGGAATTCTTGATTACAAGTTCTCTCAAGAAATTCCGGTCCCTTTTGAATGAGGATGATACAAGGTATTTATAGCCTTGAGGCTGTACATGAAAGGTTCGATACATTAAATGACATACATATGAAAGGGTAATACATTTAATGCAGAGTGCGTGCCAAGAATATAAGCATTCAATGAATATCTGAACTGTTGATTATCTGGCAATTAATGATACGACCGAGATGCAGCTCGGACCGCCATAGCTGTTCGCTGATCAGGAGTTCCTCGGAACATTAGAGTACCTCGGTGCGATAGAGTTCCTCGGTGTATTCTCGTTGCTCGGAAAGAAGCATGGTTGGTCGGGAAATGATCTTCCTCGCTGCTATTGTGCCACGTAGATTGACACGTGTCTTCGTATTATTCGTCCACATCAGCATATTAATTTTGGTATCAACACCCATAATTAATTTAAAAACATGCCCAGAACTTTATTAAAAAGTCAGAAATTTATTAATTAAGAAAATAAATAGAAGAAAATAAATAAATAAAACACAAAAAATTAAAAAAATAGAAATAAATTAAAAACCAAAAATATTTTTAAAAATACAGAAAATGAATAAAAAAATAGCAAATTATTATTAACCCCTGAATTAATTTAAAGAAACACCCAGAAAATGTATAAAAAAAAGTCAAAAATTTATTAATTAAGAAAACAAATAAAAGAAAACTCTTAGAAAATTTTCAAAAAAAAAAGAAAGAAAAACAAAAAAGAAAGAAAAAAAATACAGAAAATGAATAAAATAAATACTAACCCCAGAATTTATTAAAAAGTCATAAATTTATTAATTAAGAAAACAAATAACACAAAATTAAAAAAAATCTCCCAGAAAATAAAAATAAATAAACAGAAATAACGTAAAAACCAGAAATAATGAAAAAAAATATAGAAAATGAATAAAAATATATATAAAATTAATATTAACCACATAATTAATTTAAAAACCACCTAGAAATTTATTAAAAAGTTAGAAAATTGCTAATTAAGAAAAGAAATAACAGAAAATTAAAAAAATACTCAAAAATTAAAAAGCATAATTGAATAAAAATCCAAAAAATTTACAAAATTACAAAAAATGAATAAAAAAACACAGAAAATAAATTCTAACGCATAATTAATTTTAAAAAATCCCAAAATTTTATTAAAAAGTGAGAAATTTCTTAATTAAGAAAAAAAATAACAGAAAACTAAAAAAAGGTCTAGAATTACTTGTTATGTTTGTTAATTTTCTATAATTTTTATTATTTTTCTGTTTTTTATATTTAGTTTTTATTGAATTTTCTATTTTTTTTATTTTAGGTGTTTATGCATTTTCTTGTTAATGACTTATTTTATTTTGAAAATATAGGTGGTACTATCAAGATTACTTGTTATGTGTGTTATTAAGTATTTCAAAATAAACCTTTTTTTAGGTTCATATATATTTGCGAACAAAAATCATAAGTGTAATATTTTCAAGCTTGAAACTAATGGCAATAAAAATGTAGTTTTTTTTTCCATGGAAAATATAGGGAATCAAACACATAAAAGATGGAATATAAAACATTTTTTACCTGAAAAATAATTGCAATCAAACAACACCAACAAATTTTTTCCATGGAAAATAATTTCAAGTTTTCAATTCTATGGAAATTGACTCTAAGCACTTATTTTCCATCTTATTTATCAAACACACCCTTAGTGTATTTGGTATCAAAGTTATTGTGGTTCATCACTCTTATGTTCACTTACTTATATTATGCATTTAGTTTTATTTCTAGTCATGCTTATAATGATACCCAAATGTTTAGACTCCTATGTTATTTATTTTAGACCTGATTAATCTAGACTATATTTTATGGGTCTTTATAGATGTGACCTAGATTGCTTTAGGTTCGCTCCAGTGAAGGATTCCCTCTCTCCAATGATATTGCGGCGAAATGCGTTTGACGGTGCTAAAATTCACTATTGCACAAGACCTTTTTTAAAGATCCTCTTGGTTAATGTGTCAAGTATAATCTTTTCAGTGACAAAGACCCTGATGGGACTATTTGACAGCACAAGAGTATAAGACTTAGCACTTTAGACTTAAACGCTTTTCAAAATCTATAAATTAAGTGTTGTTTCACTCTTCAAAATCAAGAGTGAGAGCTTTGAAAAATATTTTTGTCGATCAAAATATTTCACATATTTGAGAGCACATTTTTTCACTCCTCTTCTTTGAGTTACATTCGAGACATTGTTTCTATTAGAGGTATATTACTCACCTCGCGTTCAAAAATCTATTTTCATTAGTTAGTAAATATTTTATCTTCCTTGGCTTGGAAAAACTTGTTTTAAGATTTAATTCACCATATCTTTTCAAACAACCCAACACACATATCTATAGGATTCCCACAAAATCGTAGGTGTAGCATTTTGCTTGCTTGAAGGTTCCTTCTAAGAGAAAAAATTTCTTCAGCTTTAAAGAAGAAAATTTTGGTGAAAATTTTAAAGGCATTGGTTATGGATGAAAACCTAACACAGTTGTGCAGTGTTCTCCAACAGTTGGCGCTCTCTACGGAGAATATGGTGGGAAAGAGCGTCTAGTCGGTCATAGCGTTGTGTGGTTGTATGTATTTATCTTCTAGTTGTAAAACTTTACTATAAAGGATTTGTCGTTCTTATCAGCACGAGATTTTTTTTCCGTCAGTGGATTTTTTCCTCGTACATCCAGTCCTGTATTTATTTTACTCCTTCCACATCTTTTAGAATCATTGTATTAAATATGAAGATAAAATTTAAAGATTATAAAACTTAGTAAAATATTCTGTCACATAGACTTTTGCATTGTTTAATCCCTTTATAATAATAAATTAACAAACTTTTTTTCTTGAATTAGGGAAATTAATTTTTATTCGGGTAGCTACCGTCGAGAGACACGCCTCACACATTATGATTAACCCATCTCCGGTGTATTTTAACATTTTTCACTACTTAGTTACGCCTCCATGAATTACATTTTACATCTATCAATGTCTTTTCAAATTAGCCTTAAGCATTAATTAAATCTCAAGTATACCAATACGTGTATACAATAACTATACCAAATAATCATAGCCAAAAACATACATAATATCCAAATATGTTAACTAACCATAATACCGATGCATAGGTATTTACTATTCATGCATTTTCCTCAAAACCGGACTAAATATCCACATATATATACATGCTCATATATGTTTAACCTTAACTAATTTCCAATGTCTAATAAATATCCAACTATATATATGTACCCATTCCCATGTATATACATATGTACATACCACTAAGACTAAACTCGTAGTCCAACCATATCCACACTCATACATATATAACAGTACAATACATACATACATATATATATATATACACACACACACACACAAACCGAAGAGTAAGGTTTAACATCCCAATCCAACCAACCATACTCGAACTATCGCACCTAAATTGTGTGGCTCCTTCGAGTGTTTAAACCCTACAGTGTATAATACATGTATATACATAACATAATTCGCGAAAATGATAGACTATATGCTAATATACTCGAAGCCCGTCCAAATACCTAAACCGGATTATATTAAAATAATAGGTTTTATATACTCAATTAATGGTTCAATATCAATATCTTAATATATAGAGGCAATATTTCCTAATCTAGTATAGCATGCAAGTGCACAAACCATTTTATACTATATCATGCAAGTGCGAGGTCGAGCCCAAAAGAACTATGCAAGTATATACCTTTTTTAGTGAATGACTCAATTTTATCTTAAATTTAATTCCTAATCTAGGTAAAAATAGTTGAGAATTTTATAAATTAAATTTGCAACTAAAGTAACATGAACTAAAATAATGATAAAAAACAATACTACGCCAAAGGACATGCAACAAATTACTTAAATAAAATATTAACGTGACTAATTTAATGAGGTAGTAATTTTAACAACTTAAAATTAATTAATAACGGAACTAAACCAGTGCAAATCAATGGATAGTAATTAATTAATCTTTTAAGTCATTATTAATGAACTCAAATCTATAATAAACATGTTATACAGTATACCATACTAGACATTTAGTCACGCTCTTAAGTAGTGAAAGAATCAAGGGTGACAGAATTAGGTTTCTGAATTAGTATTGGTCCTAGGCCATGACAAATTCAGGCTAAATTTTATCACAACTTTTAACCGTGATGGTGATCACTTTTACAAGAATGTCCCATTTTATATGTTGAATAGGTTATGGCCGTGACTAAATTTGTAATGTCTCCAAGCCAAAACTGGATTTGTTATGGCTGTAGGTCATGACTAAATCTGTAATGGGTCCAGACCATGATTAAACTTGTCACAATTCCATACAGTGATAAATCTACTGCAAATTCTAGAATTAAAATTAGATTTTAAACCTAACAACATACTTCTATTTCATTCATTCATACACAACAATAAAAGTCATAAATTGCTTACATATTAACACAATAAGCAAGATAATATTTTTTGCCTTAAATGAAGCTTGAATCTTGATTCTTTATTAGTTCCTATTGAATGTTCTTTGTCTTATCTTAAAGCTTGTCTCGTATTTTAATTATGATGTATTATGATGTTTAATGAGGGTTATAAACCTATTTAAAACCTCAAATCTGCATGTCCCTAATGGGCCCACATTTGGACCCCAAAATAAGTCCATATCGCTAACCAGATACTCTTAAAACTTGGCCCAAAGAAATACCTACCCTCTGGACTTGATTTGCAACATTAAAAAAGTATTTTGGGGCTCCATACACCCCTAGAGTCTCGTCCAAAGTACCAACGCGAAATATCAAATTAGTTACCACCGAGTTAATTTAATTTATGAGACGTCCACAAATTATTTAAAATTCTCATTAAAAATTATTGTTAATAATCCAAAAACATTAGACCCAATAAATTATCCATTAATTCACCCTAGTAAAAATTAATCACCAATTAAATAATCATTTAGTTAACTCCCAAAGATACGAGTTATTACACCTGTAACATTGGAACTATCGCGCGAAGAAAACTCCCATGACTATTTCATGCTTATAATGGTTACCTTTTAAAATACTATAATATCCTCCAATTCACACATATTAATCACCTATGTTAATCTCAAATTCATTCTCCCCATTTTTTGGTCTCTTCACAAGTTCATATCTATCTTAATCTCAATCCAATATAATTAAAGTTGCAAACCTAATCAAACCCAAGAAACTCAAGCACAAAAAAGTGGAAGTAGTCACCAAAAGACATTGTTCTCAGAAGATGAAGAAATGCTATTTTGATATTCATGGGAGAATACTTCAGATAATTTAACCTATGATGCAAATTATAAGAGGCTGGGAATAGGGAAATAATTTGTGGAGAAATTTAAGCTTGAGATATATGCGTTAAGTACCTGCAGCTTCACTCATAACTTAGTAGAGCACTATTCGTAAGGTTATATAAAAAAAAATTGCCATTGTTGGGAAATCACTGGGGGATTAAGCAGAAGACACACCGATGGGGACATGATTCCTCTTGCTTGTGTAACGTGCACGGTGGAGGTAAAAGAGCATTTTAGATTCATAAAGTTATTCCATGCTTTAAAGGATACTTCAAAAGGTAAGAGGTACCTCCTAAAGCAGTGTTAGCCAAATAAGAAGATTAGTAACGATTCAACATCAGGTAGTGGTGTGTTATCCTGACTCGAGCTTATCCTATAATCTACACTTGTGGAGAAGGCTTTTCAATTTTTAATTGTTGGTGTGATGTTGGAACCCTATCCAACTTTTAGCAAACCGGTGTTGGTTGTCCAATCGGAAAAAATACCATGTATGGAGGAGAGAAAAGCCGGGAATATTACCTTTGCCACCAGTTTTCTCATATTCATGGCAAACCTGCGTGCTTTAATAGATCCTTTAGATTAAGATTGTGACGGGAATATTGAGAAGCCCGTGTTGGACATAAAATTAATTATCACCCTTTTAAGAACATAAGCATTATGAGTAAATATCGCGACCAAAATTAGATATGAAGAAGAAGAGATTATAAGCCGCGACTACTCTAACCTGGATGAACGTACACCCTCGCGTTTGGAGCGTACAATAAATCCATTCTTGAGAAGAGAAAGGAAGAGAGGGAAGCTGAGGCGGGAACAATAATGCCACAAAAGATAAATCAACTGCAATAAATGGAAAAGTGTGAATCTCCTTACTAAGCTTTCAGGAAAATAAGTTATATTTAGAGATGCTACGAGCTTGACGCACCTAAGCTTAGTCTTTCGGCCTTCTATCCTTCCCCGGATCTATCAATCATCTATGTAGGTGGGTCCTCCCATTATGGTTGTTATACCATGAAAAAACAAAGCCATTTGCGCCTGCGAACGCACAAGAGCGAGAGACGGACTGACTTACCAGAAAAGCAAAGGAGAAAGAGCACTTACCGAACTGTTCAAAAAAGAACTTCCAAGGTGTCAAATTAATTACTTCCAATGTCTCCTTGTTGAAGTTTTTGTATCATTGAGCATGTCCCTCAGCTCATTTTAATAGATCAGAGTCAAGGTAGGGAAATGAGTCCCATTATGAAAATTTTGTAAAACGAGTTGTGGATTTCTTCCGCCCAAAGGTGCCTTACTGATAGTGACATCTATTTTGATTTATCGAATGACCAAGGTATCTTTTAGTTATTGTTTTTTTTCATTTTTTTAGTTATTTTATAAAAAGTGGTTATTTTAATGTCCGATGGAAATATAATATAACTTCTTAATTTAGTATTATCATTTTATTAGTTGAAAATTTTGTTTGCAAATTTTTAAAACTGCACTGATGAATTTAAACATCAAGAATAATCCGAGAAAAAAATTCAAAATCAAGAGTTCAATCAAATACCCCTTTTTTAGCATGTTAATGAAGACCCGTGATTATTTAGTATCGCGCAAAGATCCGTTGTCAGGGAAAAACCTCGCACAGAGGACCAGTTGTCATGCAAAGGTATACTTTACCCCACCTACTGTGGTAAATTTGGTGGCAAAGTAGCAACAAATTTTCCATTTTATTACCGAAATCTTATGTAGTATAAGACGCAGATTTTAATAATTCTCACAATGGTTTTAGAAAAAAAAAACATCCCTCCAGAGACTTATGTAACATAACATTTTGTAAGTATTGTAGCAAAAGTTTTATTATTTTCTCACAATTGAGCACTTTATTAGTGTGATCCCACGATAATTAAATGGTCGTGCGAGAAATTTTCCTTTGTTTTCTATGTTTGCATCATCTGCAAAGCAATCTAACTATCACATGAATTTTTTATTATTATTTTTTCCCATTCATATACACAAGGCTATGGAGTAAGACCCTAATTATGGCATGGCAAGCTAAAAAAATTGGGAATTTTGGTGTGGAAAAATGCCCAAATATTATGGGATGAGCTTACTCATCATTGTCCCTTACATCATCTTCTTATTTTTTCTGTTCATCAACTCACCCACTAAACCTTTCCAACATCAAGTATACTGGCATGTCCAGTAGTGCATCTCCAAGACTGACAAACCATTGTCAAAACTTTGACCAAGAATTAATAAACTACTCATATTCTTAAAATTACTAGAAATGATGAAGCGATGAAGAATTGGTGTATGATTGTGGAAAATTACTAATGTAAGCTTGAAAAGGCTATACTAAAGTAATGGTTCTTAATATGAACGGCTATACCATGTCCAAAGCATGGCACAAAAAAGCATAATGTTATTTTTGTCCATGAGTTTGCTCATTTTGGCTCTCTAAAATCTTGAGTAAAATGATAAAGTGATCCAAAATAAGCAAATTCTTAAGCAAAATGCTCCTGAGTTTGCTTGGGTGATCATACCACACTGTGGCGTGGAACTTGGTCTTCCCCAGCGAAGCGAAGTGCATCACTTTGAATGTCGCAACAGACCTGCAGTTTTTTCTTTTCAAATGTTTTTGGTAGTCTCAATATTTTGGTTAGTTTCAATTAAATTCAGTTTTTGATTAAATTCAATTCAATTACAAAAAATGAAATGAATCCATAATTTGCAACGAAAACATACGCATGTGCATTAAAATCATAATATTTATATTAATCATAAAACTAAAGTTCATGAAATATCATTGATAAATAAAAGAAAAATAGTACAAATAAACTATGGGGCGCTCTCTTGGCTGTTCAAGCCCAATTTACGTCGTCTCAGGTAGGTTAATGGTTTCAGCTCATCCTGGGGATCATCATCTCCCTCAAACATACGTTAGATCACATCACGTGTCAACCTGGTCACATTATGATAAATATGTATTTCAACAAAATACTCTATAGTTTTCCTCAATGTGCTATGTGTATGCCGTAGATAGTGCTGTCAAATTTTGTGTCTAGAGGTACAATGTAACTCTTAGACTACGATTGGACCAAAGAGAGTGACTTAGTAATCTCTTGTATATGTCCTTCATTAATGACATAAATTAATAAATGTCAAGAAAATATTAAAGTATGGGTAAAATGTGCTCAATTGTAACACCCTCAATTTTTCATGTATAAGGTGTCCAACCTTATATGCCGAGAGTAGGGAGCGTCAAACAATTTATATCATTGTAAGCATTAAAGAATAACTGATAAGATGACAACTGCAACAATAAGCGATGTAAAAAGAGACAATAAGATAAAACTATAATTCAACCAAACAACTGAATAGAATGAATCTCCACAATAAAGTTCTTAACAAAGATTCCAATGCATAAATGAACAACTTTGGAACCCCAAGGACCCATAAAAGGAAGAGTTGGATAGCAAAGCCCAACTACAAATTAAACACACTAAGAGGTTACTACACATCCCCTAATATGATAACTAAAGGATGTTGACTCTGCAATTGTTTTGCCATCTGTGCTCCTGCAACTGCCAAATACTTGGTAAAAGGGTCTTATAAGAAACAATGGGTCATATCCCACATTTGCAGAAAATATCTAGCTGACATTGAAACATTATTAAGTGTGACTTATTTACGTCACATTCCATCCCTGCTGGAACTCACTTCCAAGATATCTCATCTCATCTCACCTCTATCTAAGGTATTTCTAGCCATATGCACTCATTCTACTCTAGGCGTATTTGACAACCTAAGTACCCACCCAAGTTCCAAGACTAATCGTGTAACCTACAGAACTCATATATCACACTACAGTATAATAAGCCTACGTCCACTGTTATTTTATTCCCAGGGGTTTACAATAGCACAATATGGTGTAGAGAGAGAAAGAGTGTGTATCTTGTGTATGGTGTTTCTTAGTTGTTCGTCCCTTTGGCTAAGGGAATACATGTATTTATAGCCTTGAGGCTGTCAATATGAAAAGGCTATGTGTTGTCATCTATTGATACAGTAGAAATGTACATTAAGGCTCATTAAATGCGTTGTTATCTTCATTAATGCACATTAAATGCATAGTTATCCTCATTAATACACATTAAATGCATAGTTATCCTTTGATCTTCCTGGTTGGTTGCTCTGCACGCTAAGTAGCTTGGTATGCTATGTGTTGGTTGGTATGCCGACCAACTCTCCTCGGGTGCCAACCAACTCTCCTCGGGTGCCGAATAAATATAAATATTGCCACATAGGATGACATGTGTCCTTTTATGATTGGTCCTCGTAGATGGAGAATTTTTGCGTCAACAGAAGCCCCCAATGCTCCATGCTTGATGGTTCACTGAAAGGATGGAGTATTTATTCTGCAGTGTTGCTTGGTGCTCGTGAAATTCTTGATCTACCTTCTTGATTTGTTCAACATAAAGTGCACTATCTCCTGGACGACATATGATGCGGGCTGATCGATGGCTGCTAATATCTCTTTTGAGGAACTTTGTTCATCAAGCGAACGTGTGCTATGTATCACCCTGGGAATTTGGATGCAGTCATGCCATAGTATGCAGCTTGTAGCTTCCCATAATCTTCAAGTATGTTGATTGGTTTGCTAGTCGACCAACTGCCTCCTGTGCCAAGCAACTGAGTGCTAACTTCATGTGCTTGATTTTTTTCTGATTTATGCTCCTCTGAATACTTTGTCGAGTAACATACTAGCTTTTGAACCCAAATCTTCAATCTGATTAGTACCGAGATTGTGGTGAACTTCGAAACATTTTCATACAACTTTTTCTTCAATGTTGGTCGGGACAGTAGTAGTAAAGATCTCAGTGCTGTAGATGCTGAATTTGATTCCTGAACTTCAATAGCATGTGTATAATAACTCCTGAATATGCCTCCTGAACTTCTGAATACGCCTCCTGAACTTTAATATGCCTCCTGAACTTCAATATCAAAACTAATTCCTGAGCAAGAAAAACAACTTCTGAATGATAATTAGTCGGGGCCCCGACTATGTAAGTTTGTGGAGTTTAATTTGATGCTAGACTGTATGATGTTATGAGAATGTGCCACTGAATGAACAACTAAATTTGTAATAGAAGCCCCCAAGTATGGAATATGAATTTTGAGTGCTTTTTCGGCCTTGAAGTATGTTATTTGACAAATTTTCTTATTTTGCATAGACAATAAGATTTTCTCCACCTGTTGTCTTTTGTCCGACCAACCGGAGTTGTTATTTGCTGATTGACCGACCAACCCGAGTTGGTGGTGATAGATGACCGATCAACCGGAGTCGGTGGTAATTGAGTTTCCGACCAATCGGAGTTGGTGGTAATTGAGTTTCTGACCAACCGAAGTTGGTGGTAAAAGCTTTTCGACCAATCGGAGATGGTGGTAGTAAGTTTTCGACCAACCGGAGTTAATGGTAATGAGTTTCCGACCAACCGGAGTTGGTGGTAATAAGTTTTTGACCAACCGGAGTTGGTGGTAATAAGTTTCTGACCAACCGGAGTTGGTGGTAATAAGTTTTCCGACCAACTGGAGTTGGTGGCAATAAGTTTTTCGACCAACCGGAGTTAGTGGTAATTGATAATAAATGCTAGAGACTTCCTCGGAGCTGACCAACAGATTGTTGGGAATAAGATATAATAAATGCCGGAGACCTCCTCGGAGCTGACCAACAGATTGTTGGGAATAAGATATAATAAATGCTGGAGACATCCTCAACAGATTGTTGGGAATAAGATAAAATTAATATTTTGTCGAGCTCCATGCTGAGATAAATATAGAATATGCATTTGAATATAAATTATCTTGCTGATCTGTCGAAGTAAAATTGCATAATGCCGAATAAGAATAATATTTTAAATATAAGAATATGGCCGAGAACTTTGCTGGGCCGGAATATAAATAAGAATTACCCCGACCAACTATCCGTTGGGGGTGAAATATAATAAATGTTATAGTTCTCCTCGGAGATGAATATGATAATAAGTATCTCGCCGAGCTCCATGATGAGATGAATATAGAATATGAATCCCAATGGATATATATAATAATTTGTGCTTGAGCATAGATCAGAGAAATAATAAAATGAATAGGGCCTCGCTGAGATAAAACTTCATAATGTCGAGCAATGATAATATTTTCCAGAAGTTTAAGATTGTGGTTGAGTAGCTATTTGTGCTCGAGCGAATATATATATCGGAGCATTAATAAGATTCCCAGGCAATCATAGCAGAATACTTAGTCGAGACTGAAAATTGTACCTGTAAAAATTAATAACTTGCGCTACCACATGTGTAGGCTGAATTGATTAGTTATCATGAGAATAATCTAATCAATTATAATCAATATATGATATGCATATGCTTGAGAAATAAAAAATATTAATTTCAAAAAAATGAAATAATATATGTTGGCTAATATGTCGAGGCAAAATTTCCTGATGTCGAGCAATAACAGTTTCCAGAAGTTAAAGATTATGGTTGAGCTTTCGTCGGGATTGAATCATGTCCCTATGGAATTTTAATAAGTTGCTCGAACTCCTATTGAGACTAGTTCGGATAGTTAGTCATGAGAATAATTATTCAGCCAAACAATATATAATGTGTATCAGCACAAGGCAATAAAAATTTCAAAATATGAAATAAAATGTTTTGTGCCAAATGTGTGTCATATGAGCATATTTTTTTTATCAAATGTGCAAGACATGAGGTTTGATTTGGACTTTTTAAAAAATAATTTTAATTTTAAGTGTCTGCCCAAATGTGTGATCAGAAAATTAATTCTAAGATAAAATTCAGATGTATATTTTATTTAGCTTTAAAAAGAATTATTTTATTATAGAGGTCTGAATTAAGAAATAGTAGGGGCGAATTTGTATTTTAAAACCATTGTTGTGATTTTGACTTTGTCAAAATCAATAATCTGGGCAAACAAAATTGCCACTTCTTCGTTCAAGTACTTGTCATCAACAAGTGATAACCACCGCCGACCAATATCCTTCGCCGACCATGGTCGGGAAGCCTTTGCTTTGATTCTATACATGTCGTCGACTGACGAGTTATGTAAGTGAACGCCGATCAGAGTTCATATGAGACATACCGACCAACCATGGGTAGTCGTCGACCAGCAAGGAATGAAAATCGAGAAGCTGTCGACCAGCCATAGGAGGTCGGGAATACCTCCATCAGTGCAATACATGCCTCCAACCACTTATTAATTTCCCCGGCCAATTAGATATATAACACCGACCCGCTACAGATGGTGGGGGTATTGTTGTACAACCCCTCCGATCAACAAAAACTTGTACAAATGTGCTCGGATCTTAATTTAATGGAACACCGACCAGTAATTACCGATCTATAAAATTTCTGTCGACCAACAGATCATCCCGAACAGAATAGGTAATTGTTGTTTAAGATATGTTGAACAATGAAAATGGTCCGATGAACCAATAAAAATTGGTCGAGTATGATTATCGGCCTACGTAGATGATCCAAAATGTTGTACCGATCAACCCGGAATAGCAGAGTACCATATTGCTATAATTTGGGTAAATTCCCCGTACTTGGCGATGTTACTGATCAAGGATTGATTTTTCCGACCAGCATTGTAAGTGCCGATCAAGAAGTAGTAGGTCGGGAAGCTTTTCAACCTGTGAAACCTTGTAGCCGACCAACAAAAGAGGAGGTCGGGAATCACTCAATCTGTATAATAGTTGTCTCCGACCAATAAATGTTCTAACATATATTGTTCATGTGGTCTCCCACCAGTAATCCAGCAGCTATTATCATCTTCCTTCGTCGTTATAGCGATCTCCGACCAACAGTAGGTTCTACCGACCTTTGCAAAAATTACTAAGTGATCTTTGTCGATCATAAAAATTGAATTTATGAAATTACCGACCAACATAAAAGACCAGAAGTTTATAGTCGAGGAGGAATTTGGTTGACCATTGATGCCGACCTAAAAAAATGTCTCCGACCAATAAATTGTAAGTCGTGGAGCTCCTTTTTTATGTATAATACATGATACCGATCAACAAATATGCAGGTCGGGAAGCTTTTCACCCTGTGAAATCTTACCGCCGACCCATAAAAGAGGTCCAATGCGTTTTCCAGCTAATTAATGGTTATCTCAGTGTGTTTGGTGACCACTAAGGCGATGCCGATGTGTGGACCTGATGTTTCCTAATCGTCAACTTCTGCCAACATATGGGGTTTTCATACCTCGTTGCTGACCAACTATGAGAAAAGTGTATCTATTATAAAATTATAGTTACAGCTTTACTGGAGCTTTATACCCAAAGTAGGTAGACTTCAAATCTGATTTGAGAAAAATCCAGTGAAATGAAAATCTTGATTTCACACAGGCATGTCATTCCGATGACGAAAGGTTGAGATGTGATGTGGATCGAATAAACCCAGATATCCAGTTGGGTTTTGACACTGTTCAACAGCTTGTGTCCCAATTTTGTAGTTTTCGTTACTATAGAACATTGAAGTCGAAATGATTGATATGAATTTAATAAATCCAAAACTTCTTTGTTTCCGTGGGAATCAACAAAAAGAAAAAAAAATCGTATTATAACTTTGTGGTTTTTTAGTTTGATTTTTTGAGATACTGCTTGTTGATTATTACGCTCCTTCTGGATATTTACGAAGACTGGCCTTTTTTCCGAAACAATACAGCAAATCATTTATTGTATACTAAATAATACAGCAAATATCTTGAAGAGAGAGAAAGAAAGGATTGTATCTCCAGTACTACAGCATATCATTTATTGCATTGAATCCAAATATTCTGAAAATCAAGAGTTGATCCATCGAATTTACAACTTTTAGAGAATTTTTCATCCCAAATTATACCTAGAGTCTCAATTTAAGGCAGTTTCTTATGATAATTAGGAGAGAGACAATTATCTCCCTATTTTCCATATTATTATGGGAAATCGGGTATAAGAGAGAACCAATAAGTCGAAATTATCAGATCTAAGAAATAACCAATAAATAAAAATCATCAGATCTATATTTAAAAATATGATCAATATTATGGACAAGAAAAAAATCGTTTTGAATTCTTACCTTTTCCTATGAATGGGGTTGTTTGGAAAATTGCTTCGAACTAGAGAAATAAATATTTGTCGAAATTGAATATGATATATATATATATATATATATAAATCAAATTGATGAGAACTTTTTATGTAGACCTAGGTCATGATTTCCATGAGAAAACTTTTTATTGTCTTTAACCTTTTTCCATTATTTGATTAAAAATATAATGGGAATTTGAATAGTCATCAAAGATCTTTCAAAATTCGTTTCAGAATCAACAACAATAAAAATGATCAAATCTTACCATCGTCGTATATATTTGTAGATGTAATCATTCTAAATGTTTATTCCATTATATAAAATTCAAACTTGAGAATCAAGCCAAAAGTTATGATTTATGAAATCCACCATTTTACAGATTTCTCAATAAGAATTAATCTAACAGTTATGATTTAAAAATCATGATATGCAACATTTTGCAGATAAAAATTGGACAATTAATTTATGTATATAAACATAAAAATCATGATTGAATCAAAAAATGTATGTATAATTGATTATACGTAGAGAAAATAAAAACTTAGCTTTTAATGGAGAACAATGCTTGCAACACGTTCCCACAGACGGCGTCAATCTGTTGATGACTAGAAATAGCATCCATGTTATCTTATCGGCATCAACAACAGATAAAAATGAAGGTATGAAGATGATGATTGAAGATGAAATGGTGATCACATCAAACACATAAGAGACAAAGGTTTTTAAAGTGGTTCGGCTATGAATAAATCCTACGCCCACTGTTATTTTATTCGCAGGGGTTTACAATAACACAATATGGTGTAGAGAGAGAAAGAGTGTGTATCTTGTGTATGGTGTTTCTTAGTTGTTCGTCCCTTTGGCTAAGGGAATACATGTATTTATAGCCTTGAGGCTGTCAATATGAAAAGGCTATGTGTTGTCATCTATTGATACAGTAGAAATGTACATTAAGATTCATTAAATGCGTTGTTATCTTCATTAATGCACATTAAATGCATAGTTATCATTTGATCTTCCTGTTTGGTTGCTCTGCACGCTAAGTAGCTTGGTATGCTATGTGTTGGTTGGTATGCCGACCAACTCTCCTCGGGTGCCGACTAACTCTCCTAGGGTACCGACCAACTCTCCTCGGGTACCGACCAACTCTCCTCGGATGTCGACTAACTCTCCTCGGGTGTCGATCAACTCTCCTCGGGTGCCGAATAAATATAAATATTGCCACGTAGGATGACATGTATCCTTTTCTGATTGGTCCTTGTAGATGGAGAATTTTTGCGGAAACACGGACTATAATATCATATATGGCACCCATGTACAATTTACTCATCACTAGAATAATAAAGTACTACCAAAATATACTGGTAAATCATACCCAAAATTAGTTTAACTGTTATGTTATACGATATCCGTGCGACATAGCCCGTCACTATCCTAGTCACTACACATATTAATCTCTTAGTAGGTTGTTCTTCTACTATCTACCTACCACACTATATACTATAAAACTAAACATTAAGCCTATCACATAAAAATCTACACACTATAAGAAAAAATGAAGGACTTGTCCTTCGAGGACCTCTCGTGCCTCTATCATGTCAATCCATAGGAGGTTCAACTCCAAATTGATTGAAACAAACACAAAAATGGGTAAATCACTATGATCACAAACCACTTTATAAATACATATCCCATTATGATAAATATATCCTCTTGTGTCTTCCTCATTCGAGACGGTTGACCCATAGCATGTAGG
The DNA here is from genome assembly GCA_949130495.1 of Sambucus nigra. NCBI lineage: Eukaryota > Viridiplantae > Streptophyta > Magnoliopsida > Dipsacales > Adoxaceae > Sambucus > Sambucus nigra. Next base: position 274,892,750 of record OX422217.1, read on the forward strand.
ATCGAGATATAGACTTTTACAAAATATGTGTCATCATTCAGGGTCATAATACCCAATCCCATAAATTATCCCACTAATTTCCCATCGATAGATTGCTAACGAGTCCACTCACACACCATGGTATGTCCACACACGTAGCATACGTAGCATATAACCTCCAACACAAGTATAAGACTACGGTATAAAACCCTAACCATATAAATGTTAGCGATCGATATAATAAGAATAAAAAATTTCATCCATGGATATTCGATTAATCTAATGCATGAAAGAGGTAAAATCAAAACTATATATGAAGAACAAACCTAGGGTTTAGAACATTCTATCTTTACAAATTCGACTGCAATCCGATATGGAGAAAAATATTTGTTGATGATGGGGCCACTTGTTTTGGATCTCCAAAACCTTTCTTAAATCTTATGAATGCTAAAATATTATAGTTTATGATCCTCCCCAAAGTTAGGTAGGTGGTTGGACACATTTTGAGATGAAAACATTTGCTAAAACTTGAGATATGGTAGTCTTTCTCTAACCCTCTTCACAAAAACGTGAATAGTATTTTCTCTCGCCCCTCTCAAATCCTAACCATGACCATGAACCTTAAAACTCCTTCTCACGCCATTGTATACAAGTACAAAAAGGTGGGCTTCGACTAAACTGGATTTCTTGAGAGTTTGGGACTAACTACTTGGGTATTTGGACTACACTAGGGATCCAAAAGAAAGAATTAAATTGACTTCAAATAAATACTCTAAAATACACAATTACAGTTACCATAATTTATTTCCTTTCTTTATTTAATCATAATTACTTATGCTAAATAATTATGATTACAGTCCAATTTAATTATCTCAGAAATTCTCGGATATAATGAGGTCTTATTTGCAAATTTTATTATAGTACATGATGTGATTCCCCGCATTAAGCTTTGGATACCCGTTTGGTCAAGTCAATATGTTTTTAGTCTACTTTAACCAACATCTAATCAATTTCCTTGAATCTATAAATAATCCACTGATTAGGTTTACTGGTTGAAACAAAAACTTATAAGTCAATTAAGAGAGCATCACAATCCTAGGTATCCCCGAACATAGATTCCTCCAAATAAAGATCTCAGACCTATTTACATAACTGTCACCTAATATGCAGGGTTCATTTGATTCAATCTAATCGCACCCATAGTAATCAAAGCAACAACTATATAAGCATCTCAATTCTCATAATTCTAAAACATTAAGAATCTATGCACCCTTTGCAGATGGTGTGAAATTTTTTTATTCTAATTTAAATATCCCTTAGATTCAAATCGCACGGGTGGTCCCATTCAATACATTCCTGGGATGTACCGATCATAATCCTATGTTGAACTATCTCACAAGTTCTCGAACCATTATCGGTTCCTCATAGTTTGGGATAAACTACTAGGATTTTATTGCGACCGTTTCAACAGTATGTTAAGGTCCTATCTAGGTGGTGAACATTTCAATAGTGCTAGAATCAAAATTTCAATCTCCTCATGATCAACCCGAACTCAAATCACTGGAATTTCTACTGATCTCTATTAATCGATAGTAATATAAAGCAATATATTTAAAAAAATATAAATCATTCTTGTAACCATGATTCTTGTTTCAAAATGAAATGACACACTTTTACTTAAAATTAACCGTTATACATGGTTCAAGAATAAAACCTCCATAATAAATTGGGCTAAAATTCCCCTTACTAATATCAAATCCATGTAATATAATTGTAAGAGGTGAATTCTCGAGTGAGAGATGTATATTTTATAAGATGGATTTAAGTTTGAGGTGGGTTCTTAGAAACTGATGAGGCATTATAAACAATCTGGTGAAAGACCAAATAGAGTAAGAGGTTAAGAGTGAAGGCACTAGTAAATCCTAGTGAGGCATTCTAAACAATCTGGTGAAAGACCAAATAGGGTAAGAGGTTAAGAATGAAGGCACTAGTAAATCCTAGTGAGAGAGAGTTTAGGGAGGAGCAAGTGTTACTTGCGTTCTGAATTAATTGAATGAGTACCAACGTATGGTATTTATTGCAGTAGATAAACCTCCTTGGTGGACCATTACGCCCATGTTCCTAAAGTGGTAGAGTGTGGGTGCCTATTTTCACATGTTTCTATATGCAAAGCAGGGTGAAGAAGGTTAAAATATACTGAAATGAGTAAAACATAGTCAAATATATTAGTCATCTCTCTCCCAGACATAGGAAAGGCCAAAGGTACATGTGGCACATTGGCAAGGCCCTATGGCTTCAGTTGCCAAACCAAATACCCTCAAAGGTCCCAGATGATATGAGATGGAACCACGTAATGGCACCAAGATAATGAAGGTCCCTAGGATATTCCCTGACCCAGGCTGGTAGAAGTGCACTAGGGTGAGTTCCCTTGCTGATGGTAGGTGGATAGGTGTGGAAATTTTAATGATGTTCACCTATAAGGTGGCACAGTTGTGATACATAAGGGGATGAAACTCTTTGTTTGAATAAATTTCCCTCGAGTTGGGTGGTGACTTGGCAAGTAGTAAAGGAGTGGCATCCTTGATGGGAGGGATTTTCCCATTATCGTGTGTCACGTAAGAGTATAACACTTTATCTTAGATGAAGTATGTGTTACCAGGGGTATGGAACCCTAGGTCCATGTGGGATGCCCCTTTATTAGGTGACCTCCTTAGTACATAAACTTGGCATACATATGGAGGTGAGAACATAGTAATATACTACGATAATTAATATACCTATATAGGAAAATAATCTCATAACTCCTATATAAATACCCTCATAAAACTCCACGATACTAAGCTAAGCATCGTAACAAAAATTGATAATAAAACTAAGGGTCATGACCTTTTACAAGGCATGATCGATCGAACTTTTGCCGACTTGACCGATCGGCCTTTAATATATATGATCGATCGTCCTAGTGGGCACTCAATTATTTGCTCCCCTTGTTAACCTGATCAATTAGCCTCCAAATAGACAAATCGATCCGTTCACCCACAAAATGACATAATTTCATCGGTTAGATCGAGAAACTCCATATATGCTTTTTTCTTCATTCTAAACTTCGGCTGGTAGGTTTATCTATCTCCATTAAGTCCCTACAATGAAATAAAACACTTATTAACTAATTTTAGCAACATAAACTCAACATGAAGGATTATCTTAACCTCATTCGGTGATTAAACCCTAAGTTATGAGTCTAACCCATTAGTTTCTAATCAAGTCCAAATTTCCATCATTTAATTCTAGAATAATCTCAGATCTAAACGTAGATAAAGGGTCTTAATCTAAGTTATCCATTAGATTGCACATGTTCAACATCTACTAGGGGTTTAATCTAAGTTTTCCATAGATTTCATAATAATTCATACTTCAATCTGCCATCAAATCATCTTGGCTAGGGTTTAAAATCATAGCATTTAATCATAAATAAATTATAGTCATTAAAGTAAGAAAAGTTAGGTATTTCTTTCGTGGATTCCTAGTGTTGAACATCCATTGATTAATCTCCATTTTTGGTGCTTCTTCCTCCAATTCTCCTCCCACAACTATGGTTTTGGTCATCTCCAATTTTTGGTTTTGGTCAACCAGTGTTGAATATCCTTTGATTAATCTCCATTAATTCTCGATTACTGAAGATATAGAAATATAGTTTCCTAAGACATATCAATGGACACCAACGCCAGTGGAGCTTGATGTGGAGCAACACTGGATATGCATCGTTGTCTGTTGAAAACAAAGAAGGAAGATAGAACCGCGTCACTTAGTGGAGTCTAGGTTTTCTAACTATGTCCATGTAGTAACTTTAATACCTAGTTGTAACAGTGCAAAAATATAGGTTTTGTCCCAAAGGGATTTTTCCTTATATCCTATCTTCTGATTTGTGGTTTCTTATTTGTTTTGGATTTAGATTCGATATCTTGCATGTTTAGGTTCACCTAAATAATGAAGATAAAATTTGGACCAAATAGATTTTAGCTTATGTGTGTGTGACCTAATTTACGATTTTTACATATAACCGGACCACTCTCATTTTTTAAATTGGTATCCAAGCTTATTTCTACAAGTTATTTTGATGAACCCCGATGGTTATACGGATAACTCATACAATAGGTCACCTTTTTTTATGGATCAAATTATGCCTACTGGAAACCTCGAATGAAATCGTCTTTAATATCGATCCATAAGCATGTTTGGCTTGTTGTTGAAAGGGGGTGGACTCGTCCTACTGTGACTAATGAACATGTCATTAGTCTCAATCCAATATTTAATTGGACTGAAGATGATCTTCAACTGTGCAATTTTAAATCTCAATCTTTAAATGTTATTTTTGGTGTTGTCACACCAGGGTATTTCATCTCATCGTGACGTGTACCACATAGATTGGAACATCCTCCAACTCACACACGAGGGTACCAATGTTGTGAAACCTTTTAAGCTTCAAATCCTCACCAGATAATTTGAGAGTAAACGCATGCATGAAACTAAAACTTTTGATGAATTTTATGCACATTTCTCAAATATTGTGATTCTAATTTTAATTTTGGTGAGCAAATTCTGGAATTGAGAGTGGTTAAGAAAATTCTAAGGTCTCTCCTGCCTCATTTTAGTGCAAATGTCATCGTCCTTAACTCTTTGGAAATTCTAGACACGACTAGGCTAGAAGAGTTCATCGATGATCTTCATACTTATAAAGTAAACATATTCCCCGAAACCAAAAGGAAAAAGGAAGGAATAGCTTAAAAATCTAAATCAAAAGAAAAGGATTCTAACTCCGATTCTGAAATTGATCTTAGATAATCTTGCCTAGTTTGCAAAAAAAAATTAAAAATATCTCAAATTCAAAAAACAAATTTCTTCTAAAGTGGAAATAAAAAAATTTAAGGAAAAAAAATTACAAAGCGAACCTAATTTTTGTGCGCTCATGGATAGTCATGTTAGCACTAATAATATGTCTCATGCCAATGATGACATTTCTAAATGTGATAGCCTCGACATTATGCTAAACCATTATGGAGAGTGTGAAGGTAATGATTTGAGTGAGGGTGAAAATTTAAGTGAGGGAGAGCGAGGTTTCCAGTGCGCAAACTTCGAACTTTACACCGAGTCTATAAAAACTAAAGGCCAAAATAAAAATTTGACTCTTAAGGTGCTGGCTTTAGAGAAGGAGTTGAAAGTTTGGAGAGAGAACGAGATCTTTGTGAGAATTTCTTTGAGCGAGGAACTTATTTCAGGGGTAAGGGAAAAGAAAGACTTCACCAACAAAGTGGCTAGTCTTACGAGAGATCTTCAAGCATCATTAGAGACTTGTGAGAAACTTGAAGCCCATATTTCCCAACTCGAGAAAGATATCAAATGTGCTCGGGCGGTCAAAGTCACTTTAGATAGCACATCAAGATCTCGAACATGCCCTGATTAGATTTTAAAGAAACGAAAGGCATAGGTTACGATGGTGCATCCACTTCCAACACTACACCCAAATCGATTGCCAAGTTTGTAATGTATCCTTATCAACCTCAAGCTAACCCACCTAGGAGAACTAATCCTAAATGTTTTAACCAATGTTGACCCAAACCAATTTGTGTTTGTGCTCGTTGAAAATAAAGAGGTCACCTTAGGGATTTTTATTTCAACCTAGAAAGAGTATCTCACACACATGCTACCACACGCCGTCATAGAGACCTTGCTCTGAGAGCAAGTGGAGTTTCTTGTCAAGACTTCTTAATGTTTGATGGAGGAATTTCAAAGGATGTCTACGTCTTTTGAGAACACCTCCAAAACAAATGATTGAGGTCGGGATTTTTTTCTAGTTTATGGTGATTTTCACATTGCTATCTTTTGCCTTATTACTAAATTGTATTCATATATTTATATTTTGAAAAAACCAAAAATATTTTATTTTCTTTTAGAAAAAGTTTCAAAAATTTACACACATATTTGATTTTTGGTTAAAAAATTTTAAAACTCAGAAATATTTTTGTATTTTATTTTACAACATATATGGATGCGCATTTACGATGTTCGAATCACAACTAGATTCCATCCATTCATGTGACTTACTCATGGTGTTATAAGACTTGGCTACATTTCTTTTATGTATTTAAAAATGCATGTTTAGCATTGCGTTGTTCATTGTTGATTACTTCCTTCATGCTAAACTCTTTATAACGCCTTGATTTCACACATGCATGAACTTTTGAACATTATACTTTCTTGTCATATGTCGAATAGGATGTTCTCGTCTTAATCGCTCTTAATAATGAAACAAATGTACAAAGATCTAATTGTGTATATAATAACTATTGCCCAGATTTTTTTTATCGGAAAATTTGTTTTTGTTTATAGAATGGAAAGGAGATATGAAAAAAATAGTTTTCTTTGCGTTAAAAGTCACCATTGGCAAGAGCCTAAAAGATTTTTTTCAGCACATAAATACAGAAGTGCCAAGGCCATTTTTTTTTTCCATTGATGCTTCATTCACGTGATCAATGGGTTTGCACAATAATATTCCTTCAAAAACATTAAATAGTTTGGCATTATTGACTTGAGAAGAATTGAAATTCATGACACTTTGTATGAGTTCAATTATTTCACACAAAAGGTTTAATTGAGTTATTTCTATAGTAATATCTCTTTGACTAGGTGCACTTTAACTACATATGCCTATGTTGACTTTTCAATGCATTGAGTCACAATTTGATTCCATTTTCATTATTCGGATATTTTTGTGTTACTCCATGGCGTGATTGTTTGTATTTATACTTATATGTATATTTATATACTCAAAAATTTCAAAAATAGTTTGTTGATTTATTGAAGTCTTATCGCATATGCTTCATTATTTATTCTTTGTTATGATATTTCATATTTGGATTCTCATTATGCTAACTTTTCAGGTTATGCTTTTGTCTATTACAAACAAAAAGAGGGAGAGTATATTGAGGAGGAGTTCTATTTATTTTCTTATAACTCCATATGTCACATTATTTTTTTTTAATTCATGTGTATAGGTATTTTCCTCCTTGATGATTTCATGGAATGCACAATGAAGATTTTCAGTTGAAGACGATGTCACAAGTGTCTTTTTCTTTTTGGATTTGGGAGGGACATTAGTTAAACTTATCTTAGGGGTTATTTTTTTTTGTTTAATACCAGAATAGCCAAAGGTAATGTTCATACTTTAGGAAAGTTAATTTATCCAAAGGAATGTTCATACTTCAAAAAAATCACCGCTCCCCAAAACAGAGGTTTGTAATTTCGATAAGTCGCTACCCTGGATAAAGCTCGTATTGTTAAAAAGTTGTTTCCTCGAAGGGCTAGTATCCAATGAGTGTCCTCACTCTTTTCGCCCACCCGTATGGTATATCGAATAACTTTGCTCTTGATCCCACGGTCTCGATTACAGGGAATGGTTAAAGTTTGTTTGGTACAGGGTATATCAAAAATAGGCTCTCATAGCTATTCAATAATATGGTAAAAAGGTTTCACACGCACCTTAAAAGCTTCTCGGTCCAAGTATCCCGGTATATCATAATCTATGGTAATGAAAAGCGATCTAATGATCACCGAGTCACATCACCCCCTTTGCATATAGAAAATCTTTAGTAACACACCCGATTTCACAAAAAGAACAGATACTTACGGGTCAATAGCTCTGACTAATTTTTTTCAAAAAATTGTCAGATGGCCGGAGGCTGGTCCAAAATCCCTTAGATTCTAGGATAAATGTATTTCCCTTTATAAGGAAGATCAACAGTATGAATCCGTAAGTTGTCACCAAAACAGATTCACTTTACATTGAATTTCCCCAATAACTTTTTATTTTGGGAAAATACTTGACCACAATCTATTATTTCCTCACTCCTCGTTATAATAAGATGAGAGTTCTCCCCTATTTACCTGAATCCAATGGAACTACGTTCATTTCTTCCCCTCAAAACATACTACCAAACCAAAAATACAAAAAATAAGGTACCGTACAAACACGGTTAAAATAGATAAAAGAATTGCATCAAAAAATGTCATGCATATGTGAGTCCTTATCCCCCTATATATTGCCCTTCTATCGGTCTTTCTGTCTGCAAAAATCTTGAACGAAAGTGCCCTGACTTTTTTTGCACAGTACACCCCATGTCCACTGAGGAAGACCAGGCTCCATTCACAATGGATCAAATCTTAAGACATCTGGAAAACATCACCGCCTCGCAGAATACCATGCCGTCCAAAATTAGGGTACTAAGATTAGCATAAGTATGTCTGCAAGAGACCACTGCTACACCCATAATAGGGGAGAACATACTTCCTCCTCCTATACCTAACGAATGGTACACCTGGAATAGGAGAGAACATACTTCCTCCTCTCATAGCTAACACTGAAGCACCGCCTCCAATAGCTATCGAGGCGATACCAGCTAATCTCCAAGGCACGGGTCTACCCCTTGGGCACCATCCACATGTTGCGAATAGACAACGATAGTGATATTGACCCCTCATGGCTAATAATCCAAAAACTTATACTCTCCCCATATATAAGGGGTACCTACTTCGACCAGCTGGAACATACTCCGAGAGACCCAGCATCCAATCCTGATTGTATACACTACACTGACATATCAGAATAAAGGACTATCGATTGCTTCGGCCATATCCTCATAACCAAATGGAACACATCCCCGAGTCTTGAAGATAAATTCACCCTTAACCCTCAGGTTTGGGAAATGATGACACAGTGGGACTACTCCCTTAAAAAAGATCTCGGGTTACATTAACAAAGGCCCATCTCTTTTAAACCCCTAATATTCAAGACTACAGATTTAGGATCGGATACGGATCCACTATGGAGGAGCTTGATCAGTTAGAGTGTCATAAACATTGAATCTACTGCACGAAAAAGCGAGGTCACACTGCAGACAGTATACAACCCAGCCTCTTATGTGGAGGACCAACTCTCCAATTCTTTAACACAAAGGGGAACTTTGATATCTCAGTATCAACATTTATCAAAGTATTCGAGCTATTGGATGGGATGACTTACCTATGGAACTACGGGATACTATGTGTAGCTCTATGACAGTAGAGAACAACCCCTTTGAGATCCCTATGCCCGAAGAAGACCCCACCAATCCCAATAGTGAATTGTATTTGCTTGTCTCCCAACTAGCCTATGACCTCTTCGTACTAAAGATATCCCCTTGGTCCCACCAATTCTCACACAGGATGCAGTTACGGGAACGCATACTTGGACGCAGGCCATTTAATTGGTATTATTAAACTGCAAGATGATATGACCTGTCGAGGTCATCCCCCACCAGAAGGCCCCCCTTCACGGAGGTACTCATATACATCTGAAATGGAACTCGTCCATCCCGCTCCCCATGACCATGCTTATGGGAAATTTGGCAGTCTGCATTACGTGTTATCTGTGATGATCCTCACTAGGTTTGTCTATAAAATTCTGCCTTGGGGTTCAAAATACACATAGTATCGATACTATTATGGGGACATATTATGAGAATTTGCCAGCATCATGAAGGAAATGTATCCAAGGGATCCAAACCCCCATCCTCTAATAGAGATCACCAAGAAGCCACCTTGGATCCCCCTCCCCCTCAGATAATGAGGAATACCAAGAAATGGCATTAGATGACGACATTCGGTCAGGATCCTCGACACCATACCAGATAGGCGCCCAAATCCTAGACATGGTGGAAGAATCCCCATCCTAGTGCCAAACTCAGACATAGATGTATGATAGGTACATAGCGCCATATCCCAAGCCCCCTTAGTAACCAGGGATGGAACTCCGTATTTCAATAAATAGAATTCTATCTTGGATTAGACAGAGGTCATGACTCCAAATCCAATACCTCTTGCCTTTTTCCCTACATCCTTAGTGGATCTCATCCTCTTTTTAGACAAAATTGTATAAGAAACTTGGAAAAAACTTGTACTCACTCCAAATAAGGAGGTCGATTTCCTCACTAGGTCAGGTCGGCACTCCACTTCGCAAAATCCTGTTGATAAAGAGGGAGGTCCATCGCAGTAACCACTATACCCCCTATTCGAGAAAATAATAAAATCCAGTAGCAACACCGATGAACATTTGCCAACATCACTATTTAGGAATTTATAGCCACCTCTAGGGAGCATCGGGCTGCTCTCATGAACCTATTATCTTAGAATTCTATACCTACGGATCTCATTTCAGAATAAATGTCAGCCACCATCGGTTGCATCACTATGCAACAGCACATCATCTTCTCAGATGAAGACCTTCACATGTAAGACCGTAACCACTGATTTGCATTGCACATTACTACTAAGACTCGTGGATAAATAGTACCCTTAGTACTAGTAAATAACGGATCCACCGTCAATATACGCCCCCTCTGCACTGCTACCAGTCTGGGATATATCGCCTCGGAATTCACACAATCTTCCAAGTCCATTAGGGCCTATGATAACACCCATCGAGAGGTCCTGGGGACATCATCCTTACTTTCATAATAGGAAATATTAAGTTTGATGTCGAGTTTTAAGTAATCGAAGTCCCGACCAGCTTTAACCTCCTACTCGGAAGAGCCTGGAAACATCAATTGGGGGCATTACCCTCATCATTCCACATAAAAGTCAGTTCTCATTTTACACTGAGGTCATCACCATTCAGGGAGATGAATATGGGCCACGGTGGCCAAGATAAGCACTACCTCACTTCTAGACACCCATCACGACATTCGTGATATCTACCTCATCAGATTCCAAGTCATGCCACTCGTACACAAGATAGAAGAGGATCAGATCATTCATAATGTAGCCATTCGTATCATCCAAAATATGGTATACATGTCCGGGTTTGGTTTCGAAATAAATCAATAAGGAACACTCAAAGTTTTCGCCGCTACAGAGCACAAGGGAAATATAGTCTTAGGAAAACCTCTAATCGCAAAGCCATAACCAAAAACCTCGAAGACCCCTATCAAAGGTGGAATGGCCACTTCCATCTCTAGGGAGAAGACTTCCCCTACTGTATACTCCCCAAGTCGTGGTGGGATAAAATAAAGAGATCCCTGCAACCAGGAATGGAAATCCTCTACGATGAGAGAATGTATGTAGATTACGAAAAATCCCACTAGTCCATCGGGGTGAACTTAATGTATCATGGGTGACCATAAAAGAAAAGAAAGACCCCCAACCAGAGCCTGAATAGGATTTACCCACATTATTTCCTTATGAGACTGCTCTAGTATTTATGTTAGGAACTGCTGACCTAACCCTCGTTGAATGCGTCCACGAATTGTACACCGCCTCGAGCACCCGAGATAACACTACAGAGAAAAGACGATTGATCATCATCTTTGAACTCAATCTCTACCTCCGTACGTCGGACTCGACTGCCTTCCTGCTTGAAACATCACCTTCATTGGAGCCTCGGGATATGACCAGCAATCCCTCTTGGGATTATCAGTGGAATGAGGAAAGTCACCAGCTCTTGCTGAAAACCCTCTCTGAGGCACACCCTTACAAAGACCATGTCACAAATCTGACCAGACTCCTAAAGGCAACCCCAAAGGGAAAGAGAGACATGTTTAATAAATATTGCCTGCCCCATCCCGCAGTCATTACCGAGGTTACCAAACACTAGAAGCTCACTCCAAAGGCACCTCGATAGAATTTGTCATATGGAGTTCCTTTGAGTCTGTCCTGTTAGCTAATTCCCCCATATACCCTCTCTTAATGTACCCATCTGTAAAGCAGACTTTTATCGCTATTATCAATGATGTTCTCCCTCACCTTTATGGTATAATAAGCAGTTATTTCTAGTATTTTCCTATATGTATTAGATGTGATGATGTGATGACAATGAATCTAGCAATGGATTAGAAATCACCCCTAATAATGATAACTCATCAGACTTAAAAGACTTACAAAAACCTTACCAAAGTCAAAATAGACGTATGTCTCGCAACGAGGACGGCACAATAACCATAAACTTGGGTACTCCCTAAAACTAAAACAATTACAAATAGGTTCCTCCCTAGATAAGAATGAATTAAAAGAACTCACTGTTAGTTTCGTGGATGTTTTCACTTTTTCATATGCCGACATGCCCGGCATCGATCCGATTATTGTCATGCATAAGAAACCCACTCTCCCTGATGCAAAACCCATAAAGAAAAGGCTCCGTAAACTAAAACCCACATGGTCATTGAAGGTAAAGGAAGAAGTAAAAAGTAGCTCGATCTTAGATTCATCCAAGTGATCAAATATCCTACTTGGCCAGCCAACATCGTACGATTACACAAAAACAAAATTTGAATGTTTATAGACTATGAGGATCTCAATTGGGCTTGCCCTAAATATTATTTCCCCTACCACACATCAAATTACTGGTAGATAGCACAGCCAGTAACGCGCTTAAGTCCTTCTTCGATGGATTTTCATGCTATAACCATATCAAAATGCACCTTAACCATCAAGAGAAAATAGGGTTCATTACCCCCAGGGGTATATATTATTATACGTTAATGCCTTTCGATCTCAAAAATGTTGGTGCAACTTACCAGAGAGTGGCCACAACTATCTTGTACAACCTCATGCACAAATAAGTGTAAGTCTATGTGGATGACATGATCATTAAATCCAAAGACAGATAATGACATGTCCCATCACTCTAAAAACTCTTCCAAAGGTTACGCCTCTTCAAAATGAGACTAAATACGCAAAAGTGTGTCTTCATAGTCACTAAAGGTAAGGTGTTCAGCTTCATCTTTGAAAAAAATGGAATTGAGGTAGACCCCGCTAAGGTCAAATCCATATGAGAAATGCCACCACCCATAACAAAAAAGGAAGTTAGAGGGTTCCAAGGCTAAGTACATTTCATAATACGGTTCATCAACCAACTCACCACCATTAGTGAACCCATTTTCCAAATACTCAAGATGGACTCACCCAAATAATGGAATGCTCAATGACAAGATGCATTATAGAAAATACAAGATTACCTCACTTATCTATTGGTGTTAGTTCCTCCTTAACTAGGACATCCACTCTTGCTCTATATGACCATAACTAGCATGGTTGTCGGAGCCATGTTAACACGGTAAGTCGAAAGCTCTTGGAAGGAAAGGCCCATTTACTATGTCAACAAAAAACTAGTATTATATAATCTTAAATACATTGCCTTGGAAAAGGCTTGTGTATCCCTCGTATGGAAAACTTATAAACTACAGCACTAGCTGATGTCCTTCGGCATACGGCTCATCTCTAGGGTGGATCCCATGAACTACACCTTTAAGAGACCTATTTTCTCTATCCGTATGGCTAAGTGGATGCTAATGTTATCCTAATTCAAAATCACATATTTCAAGTACAAATACACTAAAGGGAGAGTCATCTCCAACCACCTCACAGGACAGCCCCTGCTAGATGAGGAAGACTAAATTGAGGCAAAATTCCCCAACGAAGAAACTTGCATGAACTTCAGCATCTCCTTCTGCATCTCCTTCCTCATCTCCTCCATGGGTGATGCCACTGGAGCAACAACCAACGGGACCATAGGTTGAGTTCCCGTTGCAGCTGGAGCAATCGTCACGGTCGAGGCCATTGATACTCCTGATGTTCCTACTGCTGGATTCACAACATAGGGTATACTTGCTGGGACTGTTCCCGTTACACCTGCACTTGGTGGGGCCATTGGGGATGCCCCTGGTGTTACGAAGGAATTGGCTTCCAATCCTCCCAACACCGTTGAAGCTACCGGAGTTTCCAAAAACTCATAACACTTACTCATGAGGAGTTCCACCTGAGCGGGTCCCAACCCTGCACTCGTGGAAGCTTGTGTCACCCCTGGACCGCCTGTCATCGCCTGAACTGGAGGTACCTCTATTCGAGGAGCCCCATCCCTTAGAGCCTCCAGTTCTCTCGCCGCTTGTTCTTCATTGTGTTGGATGTCATCAAAGTTGAGCCTTCGATTAACATTATTGTGCACCATACTCCTTACTTAGAAGAATTCCTCCCCAATAGAGTCGCCAAATGTAAGAGGGTAGTTTAGATAAGATGGAGGCATAACCCCTTTTGAGTACGGCAATGATAAGTCAACTAGTGAAACCTTGGATTAATTATAGGACATGCAGACACAACTTAATGAAGATGAAATGGTTTAAAACTCACAATCTCTCGTGTATATCTCAAATAATGATAATGAACTCAGAAGTAACTCAGTTAGAGGGAGAGAGAAGTAAGCACCCTAGATACGCCTTGACAGGCATCCAAACACACCAACCACCCTCAAGAATCTCTATTAAGTATTAAAAGCTTCGTAATAAATGATAATGGTGGGTGAGTAAAATTTCTAGTTTGTAATAGCTCTCTCTAGCAATAACTTCTGAATTCTCAAAAGAACATGATGATCTTTCTCCAGAGGTGGGTGGGGTCTTTAAATAGCCTCCCACACCATCCCCGAGGCAACTTCGCGTTTAATGTTTACGAAAGACATCCCTCATACTTTATATCACAAACATTAAATACCTGATGCACTAGTTGTCTCCACGTCATAAACATTAAATGCCAAGACATGCCTTTTGCCTAACCACTGTGTGTCAGGGGGCTGTTGTCACAGAGGTGGCTAACCAACTGTCTGACAGCCCAAAATACCACGGTGGTTTACTCAAGTGCAGGTCTGACATTGCCTAGTTGGTTAGTGACATCAGGTAAAGTGTATGTGACATTAAGTAGAGGGTTGTTCGGCTCACAACTCAACGCCCGACGGAACTCCAAGCTGCTCGGCGCGAGGTTCCACGGTCAGGGTCCTTCATTGTTTTACCAGGTGTATCTAAGATGGTCAGGACAAGCCTTAACGGTGCCTCACTTCTCAATCCTCCAAACCAAGTCCCTCTAGAGTTCCCACGACGAGGTTATTTAATAGAGCATGAAAGATCTCCCAGGCCCTGTTAAGCCTGGTCTCTCGCGAGTACCGTTTAACCTCACACTAAAACTCATTATTATTCTCCTTAAATCATTACAAATGTTATAGCTCATAGTCAATATAAACAAATATATAATATGACTAAGTAACACAACAAGCTAAAGTATGAGCTGCCATGCTTGAGCTGCCACGCTGAGATGCCACGCTTGAGCAGCCTCGGTGCCTTAATCCCTAAACACTGTTGCTAATGGGGAATTATCCCTAATCTCAGGATTACCTTCAAGCCCCCTCTACATTTGCCCCTTCATGAAGAGATTTATTATAGGAACAGGAAATGTCTGCACGAAAACTTCTCAATCTGATGAACCTCCTCTGTGAGTAAAAATCTAGCATCCTTTCCTTCGTTAGAACCACTGCATTAGAATCTCAAGGAAAAAGTAAAATTCTCCCCGATGTACCTGAACCGAAGCACTACGACTTATTGGTGCTTTGACGAAAGGACATCGTCACTTTTTCCTTATACTGAGCTTCAACCGTTCTAACTTTATTATTTGAAATTCTCTCGAAAGGCCTGTTAACCTTCTCAAATACTCGTTTTGACTCTTGGTAAGTGAAATTCTCCCTTGTAACACTTTGCTATGTTCGAAAAAGCATAAATTCTCTTCGATGTAGCCGAGTCACCATTTAAACAACGTTTAGACTTGTAGCGAGGGGTCATCGTAGCTTTTTGAACCGCTGGGACATCTTTTCCATTGGGAGTTATTGGATATATCTGACAAAAATTTTGGCACCAAAACTCAAACTTGCTGAAGAAGGCAACCCTTTCTATTCCCCAGGCGTCACTTCGTAAATGATGTGGCGCTATCTTTTTAGTTGTCAAAACACTTCCCGAAGTGCCACGTGTTCATTTGAAATGATTATAGGCGGCCTTTCACGTGTGGTGATGGGAAACTCAATAGACAAGTTTAAAGGGTTTCAAACGTCTCTTTTTTCAAAAAATCCTTCTCTTTCCTTCATCTTCTTCAAGATCCCGTCTTCTTTAGAGAGAGAGAACTATGTGCGAACTCCATTGTTTACCAAGCTCTTACCTAGATTCTTCCTTCTCTCATCTTTTACGCCACCACCTGTGGTTGTGCTTCTTCATCTTCATTCCCAACCCTTCTTTTACCGAGCTTCTTTTTTCGTACTTCAATGTTGTCTGCAATGGCCTCCTCAAGTAACCCCACCACGTCTGCCACTAGTGCTCCGTCTTTCACTCCCATTGCCACCACCTCTACTTCCACCTCTTTGACTGTTGCCCGCCAAGACCAGCTGTGCTTCTACCATCGGTCCCCTATATTCGGCAAGGGTGATGAATTTGCTGGGTTTTGTAAGAATTACATTTTTAATGCCAAGTATAATGCCCTGACGCTTGGTGATGAAGATGAAAGTGCTAATGACTAGGGCTTTCTACCTTTAGAGGGGACTCTCCAATTTCATCTTGAGCGAGGGGACTTCCCGTGGTCCCATATCGACTTTGAAGGGCCTGGGGGCTCTCCTGCTCACTTTTCTTCCTGGAACTCCCATAAGCAGAGTTCCCATGCTGATACTCTCACCAAAATTGGGCTTCATCGGGCTAAGTGGTTAGTGAGTTCACCCTGTCCAAGAATAATACTGCCCTTCCCGTTCTGGTGTCTCGCTGGAACGATACCACTCATACATTCATTGTTGCATGGGGCGAGTTTATAATAACGTTAGAAGACATGTTTGAGCTCCTAGGCCCTGAAGCAACAGGCCATGAGCCTTATTCTGATGAGACCCTAGATGCTCAGGAAGCTGCTGATCGTTTGGAGCTGGACCGTATAGTCGAAGGTGCATAGGTTCTTCGAACAAATCCACTTTCACTCCACTCATCAACTACTTTTTTAAGGATCCTTATGAAAGTAGTTACCCCAAGGCGTACATCACTGGAACTTCCTGCCTATATCCTTGTCATTCTTTCTCGCTTCCTTTTAATGGGAAAACCCAACGACCAACCTCGAAGGGACTTCATCAACATATCCCTCCATTTGGCCCGAGGTATCAAGCTTCCTCTGGCTGTAATCACCTTGGGATCCCTCTACACATGGCTTGATAGAACCCTTTTCGACATGGAACGATCTCTTGGTCGTTATAACCTGGCCAACTTTACCAATTGTGTCCTCCTAACAGGCTTCCTCTATGTGCGTTTCCCCGCCGTTGCAGCCAAGACCAATTGTCCTCCTTCGGGGGAAACAATTCTACCACCACGCTCTTTTGTTTATCATAAGAGACAAAGCCGAAAGGAGTTGACCTCTATTATCGATCATTCTTCAAATTTTGTGATGAGGCCTTATGAAGAGGATATATTTCTCTACACTTATGGTTTTTTTAAATATGAATCAAGAGTGGTCCGGGCAACTACTCTAGACCTCATTATTGAAGACCCTTCATTAGCTGTTGCCCTTCTGTTTTTGCTAGGATACCTACCCTCTTACACCGAGTGGGGATACACTAGCGAGCAATACAATCCCAACAGATGTAGCCGTCAGTTTGGTCCCAGTTTTTCAATCATCTAACCCCAAGGTATCTTTTAGCAAGGCATGTTCCTTGTTCTCCTCAACTGCTGCGTGGGGAGTGAGTTCTACCATGGTTGGGCGAGTCATCATTCCCAGCATCACCAAGCAAGGGGACGTGACCCCTCTATTTGTAATAAAGTACTGGCCAAGACAACTGGCCCAAATTTCTGAGTTCATCGAGGGGGATCCCGTGTATCCTCCAGTTCTTTCATTTTTTGCCTTGGAGTTAGGGTTAAAAGGTAATTCTGTTCTTGGGATTGAGTTCCCTCTAAGCCAAACTCCCAAGGTACCTCCTACTGAACTTCCTCCACACTGTTCCATGATCCCCACTATCACACTCAAGCCCAAGGCCGTTGCAACTCCCAAACAACCTGCCCCTTCGACCGAAGCTGCAATAGGGGAAGGGCCTTCTCAGCCACATGCTAAAAAGACCAAGAAGTCCAAAAGTGGGGTTTCCTTGAAATCCAAGTCCTCAAAGTCCAAGTCCTAAGCTCAAGCAGAAACTCCTTTGGAGGCATTCCCTATTGCCTCCATTCCCCCTCCTATGTCTGCAGCGGTAAGTGAAGAGCTGAGGAGGCAGGTTCAAGTTGAGGTTGAAAGAATAAATGTTGAGTTTCAACGGTGCGTTGTCGTCGTTCCTCCTTCGGGTACCTTTCCCACGATCGTAGTTGATCCAACTGAGCCAACGACAAAGAGGAGAAAAAGTCGAGGGTACCTCAAGGTGCTGATGCAACGGTCAAGAGGAAGAAAACTCTGGGTACTAAGTCCCAGAAGAAATGGACGCCCGAGATACATCCCGCCCCAGCCCCTTCTGCTGCCTCTTCTCCACCTTCACCAGTGGTTATACCTTCTCGTTCTCCCTCTGAATCTGAGGGATGTGTGCATGTTTTGTTCTTATTCCCCTTTTCTTAAGGCAAGATGCCTCTGCTTATTTCTTTGATAACTTTGGTACAGGGAGTTGAAGAAAGGCCCAGTTCCCCTGGTTCCCCCGTGAGCCGTTTAGTGGGGGGAGTTTCGGTGTCTCTCAAGCCGATACTACCCCTCCCCGTTCCCCCGAGATAGGTCTTACCTACTCTCGCTGTTTGTCCTCCCAACGGGCCAAAGATGTTGTTACGGGGGTTGCTACCATTAAATCTGTTGGAATATCTTCCCAACCAGAGGCAACTACTCCATCCCCTTCTAAATTACTATTCGAGCAAGAGGTTCCTCTGCCCATCATTGTGGTCGAGGAGAGTGCCCCTGAGGTAAAAAAAATTCTTGTCAAGTCTCACATCTTTTCCTTGTCCCATTGCTTTGTTTATCATTTCTGATATGTTGGGATGTTTTAGGTGGAAGTGGCGTCTTTGATAGATAACATTCTTATTCCCACTACACTGACGAGACCCCTGACTGCGATTCCCCTTTTTGGTGCTATAACTGAGGTAAGTAACGCTTATAGGTATTTATCTCTTTTTTAGTACTTATTCGTCGTTTCTAACATTTAGCTTTGTTGCTTCAGCTTTCTCCAAGTCTCTCCCCACCCTTTGTTCTTGGTGGTATGTACATTTCTAAGGCTAAGGTAGATGCTGCTTCTCATCGTGTTAGTTCTTATGTACCCACCGGCGTTGGGGCATCTCTTAAGGTTCCAATATCTTCTCCCGATGAAATGCCCATGTTGACCGTAGTACCTTTTAGCGGCGAGGATGGTTCACCGGCCATTGAGGCTTCTTCGGTTGAGGGTGCCATTGGTGTTCCTGAGGGAATAAGTCTGCCCCCAACGGTTTCTACCGTTATGGTCCCCGTTGTGACTCCCATTCTCGCTCCTGCTACTTCTGAGGTACTTCACCAGTTTTTTTTTTAACTTTTTTTAACCTTTCAAATTTCACCTATAATGGTGGTTTAATACTAGGAACACTTGTTAAGGTTTTCCATAAACTCCACCTATAACGGTGAATTAATAATGAAAACACTTGTTAAGATTTTTCATAAACTCCACCTATAATGGTGACTTAACAACGAAAACACTTGTTAAGAATTTTTTATAAACTCCACCTATAACGGTGACTTAACAACAAAAACACTTGTTAAGATTTTTCATAAACTCCACTTACAACGGTGACTTAACAACGAAAACACTTGTTAAGATTTTTCATAAACTCCACCTATAATGGTGACTTATCAATGAAAACACTTGTTAAGATTTTTCATAAACTCCACCTATAACGGTGACATATCAATGAAAACACTTGTTAAGATTTTTCATAAACTCCACCTATAACGGTGACTTAATAACGAAAACACTTGTTAAGATTTTTTTAATAAACTCCACCTATAACAGTGACTTAACAACGAAAATGCTTGTTAAGATTTTTTCACAAACTCCACCTATATCGGTGACTTAACAACGAAAACAGTTGTTAAGATTTTCCATAAACTCCACCTATATATGTGACTTAACAACGAAAAACTTTTGTTAAGATTTTTCGTACATTCATTATTTCTTCTATCTGTTCGCAGGTTGCATGGGAGAATTCCCCACCAGTTCTTTAGCCCATTGCCTCGCCCCATCGGGAACCTTTCATCTCAGAAGATTCTAGCCATAATGATCAAGGTTCCATGATCGGTGCTGCTGCTGAGAGTGAATCTGGTTGTGAGCTTCCTCTGCCCGACCTGGCTCCTCATGCCTTCTGCCTATTGGTGCTTCAGCGTTCTCCTCACATGCCTGCCAACCATCATTTGGTAGTTAAGCAGCTTGTAAATCATCATCCTGAAACGTTCACGATGGATTGCATACGTTCAAATATCTCTATTATGAGTTATAGGCTTCAGCGCATGGCTACCATCGTTACTGAAATTGCCAACACTCCGACCTCAAACGTTACCCGACCCCTCCTTAACCAATTCCTGGTTAATCTGAGGGAGTTGGGTGGCGATGGCTTCCGTTTTGACTGGCTTATCACGCATTTGAATACTTTGAAGAGTCAACGACTGGACAGCCAGAGGTAACTACTCCGGAAATGTGAGGATGATCAACGGGCTGAGGAAGCTAAGTTGGCCGAGTTAGCACCTCTTCTTGAAGTTATTGACATAGAGGTGGAAGACATCGAAGAAGCTCTGCGTCTGGCCAAGCTGAAACGAGAGAAATTCCTTATCGAGCGCACACAAGAGAAAGCGAGGTTAGAGGTTTCTGTTAATGCCCAATGGTCTTGCCTAGAAGCTTCTTTGGGCCTTCCTGGAGATTTTTTCTCTTCCCCGGATCTGTGGTTCCTTCTAGGCCAATGAGCTCTTGTATATATTTTTTTCTTTTTTCTCCTTCTTATGTAATTCTTGGGCAATAGCTCCCAATTTTTTGTAATGCCCCAAAGTTTATGAATGAAGAAAGATATATGTTTTCTCATAATTTTTCTTTGTGTTAATACTGGTTGCGTACATTATTCAGTTCTATGGTTCTTTCGTCTCCACTCGAATTATAATAAAGAGAACTTGCATTTTTATCATAGAAAGAACTTGTATATTCATAACAGCTAGATACATCGGTGGCCCAAACATAATTGCTTACACATGATAAACCTTCAACCATTTATTATTAATTTTGAATGGTTTGTCTTCTTCCATCTTAGAAATTAAGCAATAACCTAAGTCATCATCTTCCTTTACAATGAAAGGTCCCTCCCAATTTGCTGCAAACTTGGGTAGGGGCAATCCTCTGATGTGTTTTACTATTGCTTTCAACACGAGGTCTCCTTCCACGAATTTCCTTGGTCTCACCAAGTTATAATATGCCTTGGAGAGCTGCTTCGTATACATTTGAAAGTGTTGCATTCCATTATCTTTGTGTTCATCCAACGCTTCCAGTTGTACATGTCTATTCTGAGGGAGCATGCTACTTTGCAAGGCATATGGAGTAGAGGGAACTTCTAACTCTACTAAGAGGATTACCTCAGCCCCATAAATAAGAGAGAATGGGGTACACCCTGTACGCTTCCTCTTGGTTGTTCGTTAGACCCACAATACAGCTGGTATCTTATCATCCCATGCTCCTGGGAAATCCTCCATCATTTTAGCCAGGATATTAACCAAAGTTTTGTTAGTTGCTTCGGCCTGACTGTTTCCCTTTGGATAAGCCACCGTCGAAGTATGATGAATAATGGAGTATTTATCTGTGAGCATCGTTACTTCTGAATTGACGGAAGGGGTTCCGTTATCTGAGAGAATAACCTTTGGAATCCGAAAACGGCAAATGATGTATTCTCTAATGAAGTTGCTCACCACCCCCGCTATTTCCCTTCTTAGTGGTATCGCTTCAGCCCACTTTGTGAAGCACTTCGTTGCTACTAGTATACATATCTTCCCCCTCGAAGAAGGGTGTATTGCCCCTACCAGGTCGAACGCCCAAGTGTGAAAAGAATAAGGCGTTGCCAGGGAGTGTAGGTCCACCAATGGCGCATGGATCATATTTCCATGAAGTTGGCAAGCTTTGCAGTTTCGAACGAACTCAGCGGAGTCTTTCTCCATCGTTGGCCAATAATAGCCCAACGTCATCAACTGATCATACAACTTGTACCCTCCTATGTGAGCTGGTTCGTGCGCTTGTATAAGGACCTCGGTTGCTTCTTCTTTCGTGATGCAACGCAATGGTCTGTTGAAGTAGCCCCTTCGAAAAAGATGCCCCTTTTGAACATAAAACCTCGGGGCCCTTCGCCTAAGCCCCATCGCATTAATATTCTCTGTTGGGACAACTCCATCTTTAATAAAGTCAATAAAGGGCTATCTCCAGTCAGATTGAGCTTCCATGAAATGACGTTCAGTCACCTCGAAGAATAACTGGTATTTATCGCACTTTCGTTGCAGCTCTGCCACGTCTTGTTTCATTCTAGGCCAAAAATACACCTCTTTTTGAATCCTTCGATAGAGAGGTATCTCAGTTGTCTCACAGTGCTCTTCATGTTTTTTCTTCAATCTTCGCTATGTTTCTTCTGGGTCGATGCACCTTGACAGCCATCCTCTTGCATTCCTAAAGTAAAGGTTCCCCTGGTTTGTGAAGTATTGCGCTAATTCTCTTAGTTCCATCATTCCTTCGCCAGACTCCAGTTGTTTCCTAATCTCCCCCCTCCAGTTCGTGTCCTCCTCTATCTGTAAAATTGATTGTATTACCGAAGGACTTGTCCTTCGTTGGATCACGACAGTAGTTGCATCGTTCCTCATGACCATTTTTTGGGTAATGGTGGCATAGGCGTCTGGATGATGGTTCATGGTTCGGGGATGTCTCTTGATCTTTGTCCGATGGAACTGGCAGAGGAGCCTCTGGATGATTGTCATGTATGGTGCCAAACTCATGTGCTTCAATGCATATTCTCTGTTCACCTGTTGAATTACCAAGTTCGAATCACCTTTGATGCAAAGTGTGTGAATTCCTCTTCGAAGAGTCTCTAGTAACCCCAGCACCAATGCTTCATATCCTGCCTCATTGTTGGAACAAGGGAAATATAACTTGTAGGAAAGGCAAATCTCCTCCATTCCTTTTGAAAGAATAACCCTTGCTCCTCCTTTCTTTTTCGCGGAAGATCCATCAAACTGCATTTCCATTCTTCGTCAGTCGCATCTAGGTGATTGGCCTGCAAGTCGTCTCCTGGAATACTTGCTTTGGGTGGTTCAAACATTCCTAAGGGGAATATTGCCAACAGGTCGGCGTACGCTTGACTTTTGATCGCGCGAGGGACCACACATTTCAAGTCATATTCGAAGAGGATAAGGAACCACCTAGTTGCCCAGCCAATCAATATAGTTCTTGCTAGCAAATACTTGATAGGAGCACATCTAGTTACAATATGAATTGTTAAAGACAGCATATAATGTCTAAGTTTTTGCGCTACGAAGACTAAGGCTAAACAATGCTTTTCTAAGCTACTATATCTGACTTATGTCCCATAGATGATCCTACTGAGGTAGTAGACTGGATGTTCTTGCCCGTCAATCTCTTGTGCTAGCAAATCTCCCACGGACCTCAGGGTGGAGGTGAGGTACAGCTGCAACGGTATTCCTGCCTTTGGGGGAACCATGGTCTGTGGTGAAACGATAAGCTTCTTCGGTCCAGCGATAGACTCCTGGTGAACTTCCTCCCACTTGAATTTCGTGTTCTTTCGCAATAGCTACATCAACGGGTGTGTCATTTCGACTAACCCAGGCACAAATCTCCTAAGATAGGAGACTTTATAGAGCAAACTCTTCAGCTCCTTCGCCGTTCTTGGATTTGGCATCTCCAAGATTGCTCGCTGTTTGTCCTGGTCCATCTGCACCCCTTGCCGATCAACCACGAAGCTTAGAAATTTCCCACTTGTTACTCCAAAGATTCACTTCAGCGGGTTCATCCTCAATTTATACTTCTTGCATCGGGCAAACACCTTCCTCAGATCGCCCAGATGGGACTCGTCCTTCCTTGATTTGATGACCAAATCATCCACATAAAATTCCATAAATTTTTTAAAGAAGTCATGAAAAATGGCATCATTATTCTCTGATAAGTAGCCCCAGCGTTCTTGAGCCCGAACGGAATTACTCTATACATGAAGTTCCCAAACGAGGTTCTAAATGTCATTTTCTCTACGTCTGAGGGGTCCATCTTGATCTGGTTGTACCCTACATACCCATCCATGAAGCTATACATCTCATGACCGTCTGTTGCATCTATCAAGCTATCAATGGAGGGCAGATGGAACTCATCCTTGAGGCAAGCTCTATTCAAATCTCTGAAGTCCACACAGATCATTATTTTATTTTTGTCTTTCTTACCCACCGGGATAATACTAGACAGCCAAAGCGGGTGTTGTATCGGTTTGATCAACCCTGCCATTAGTAAACGTTGAACCTCTTCTTTGATCTTCAAATCTAGCTCAGGCTTGTACATTCTCATTGCTTGTTTCACTGGAATGGCTGAGGGTATCACGTTCAACTTGTGGCAGCTCACTTCCTCATCCAGCGATTCCATCTCCGTATACTTCCTTGTGAATACATCTATGAATTCCCTAATCAACTCAACCAGGGATTTTCGTTTCTCCTCACTAAGATCTTTTAAGATAAAAATAGGCCTTGGGTTCTCCTCTTCTTTCGCCAGGTTCAACTGCTCAAGTTCTTGTGCCTGCGATTTCGGTCGATCCGCCATGTAATCTGGTTCCTCATCGACTTCCTCCATAAATTCCTGTATGCTGGAGCTATCTATCACCATACATTGTCCCCGTTGATCCACCAGAAAGCATTCATATATCGGGTCAACCTCATCATCAGTTTCTTCGGTCGCCCGTTCACACCTTATAATCGATATACCACTTTTCCTTCTTCGATAATAACCTTCTTGCACTGCCTGCTAGCAATCATAACTGCCTTCCTCTTCCTTTCAATAGAATCCTCAGCCACTTTTTTTTTAAATTTGCTCAGCACGCTTTGCCGTTGGACCTCGTGCTCCATCGGATCCATTTTAGGCCGCATCCTGTCTTTGAGTTGCTTTGAGATATTTTGGGGCCGAAGGACCACTTGGGGAGTTTCTTTGGTCATCGCTCTGATGCTACTCTTAACCTCCTTATTCTGCTCGTTCAAGGGCCACATCCTTTCTTTGGTCGAGGGAACCCATGCTCCCTCCATTCTTCTCGTTAGGATGCGCACATCCTCCTCCAACTCTGTGTAAAATTCCGCATCTACCAAATGAGCTTCTTCGATAGCGAAGGGCCTTTTTTTAGCCCTAATGCTTACCTCTGTTCCCTTGATATTTGCCTTGGTGCATTGGTGATACGTCGAGGGAAGTAGCCCTTGGTTGTGCATCGACACTCTTCCTATCAGCAGGTGGTAGGAAGTTGCACTCTCTATTACGTGGAACTTGATATGGGAACTCAGATTTTCCATCACAATCCCCACATTCACATACCCAATAGACATAGAAGACTGGTTGTCGTATCCCGAAATCTCTAAATGCATGGGGACCAACCTTTCCTCTGGAATATTGGCTGCGTGAAAAGATTTTATTGGCATAATGTTGATGGAAGCTCCCCCATCCATAAGAGTCTTTGCGAAACTAACTCTGTTGACGCTGGCGGTCATATATAATGGCCTATTTTGAAGGAATCTTACAGCTCTATCTGCATCGCTGAAAGTTACTTCTGATAAAAACCTCTTTACTAGCCTGGCCATGGGTCCCTTCCATTTCAGCGAAGGTACTGCGTTCTTCCTTGCAATGTCCCATATCCCCTGGGTTATTTCCAATCTACTCTCCTTCGGTATCCCTACCCGGTCGAAGAATTAGGTGAACTTTGGGGATTTTGAAACTACATAGTACTCTAGGACTGGGTCTGTTTCCTCACCTTCAACGCTGTACACATCCTCCACATCTTTAGCTCGAGCTTCATCGTAGGCCAATACTATGTTATCCATTCCCTCAGTACAGGCTTCCAAAGCTTCTTTGAACTCCTCCTGCTTCATCGATGGCTCCCTTTATTCCCTCTCTGCCTCTTCATCATAGGCCACCACCAGGTTAGCCCCATGTTCTGGCAGTGGATTATTGTTAACGTTCTGTGGAGGGATTTGCAACGTCTCTGCCTTCACATACTTGTCGATGATTCTCCTCAACATGAAACAGCTCTCTGTTGGGTGCTGGATCTTCCGATGAACCTGGCAATACTTGGGATCCACCCTTGTTGTCGCAACGGGTTCCCCAACGAGAATGCCCTTTGGTTTATAGATCGTTCCTCCTTAGACCATTATGTTGTAACAGCTGATAGCCTCCTCCACTGTACAAGGTAATGGTGGTGGATCCTCCCAGTCTCTTTCAAACTTTCTCTTATTGTCCTTCTTCGGTGCCTTGTCCCCATCTGTTCCCTCGGTGTATCTTACTCGTAGGGGCTGAGACCTCCCCCCCACAGGTTGTATCGGCTGCCTAAACATCATGGGCACCACTACTGGGTTGGGTCGTACCACCAAGGAGATATTTCTTGCTGCTTTTAAGAACGCCGAAAAGGTCCCCTCGCGCGTTTCATTAATGAGATGACAGATGTACTCAGGAAGCAGCCCCTCTGCACATATCTGTAATAACTTGGATTCTTTGGCCTCCTCCCTCACATCTAGGGACCTTTCCCTAAACCTTCGAACCTACGCCACCACTTCTTCCCCTGGTCGTTGCTTCTCCCTCCCCAGTTGGGTCAAAGTAAACTCATCTTCCACAAGAAAGAACATCTGGACGAACAAAACATGCATCTCCTCCCATGTAAAAACACTCTTGGGAGACAAATGATAATACCAGGTATATGCTATATCGATTAAGGATTTAAAAACTTCCTCAACTTGAGCTTCTTATTATTGCAATGCGCCCCTAAGTGTTCAACAAAGAGCTTAATATGTTCCTTCGGATTTCAACCTTTTCATGTATATTTTTCAAAGATAGGAGGGATATAATCTTTTGGATAAGGCTCATCGTTGTATTCCTGGGGGTAAGGTGTTCGAAATTCATCATAGACCGTAGCTATCTCGCCTACAGATTGCGAGGAAACTTGCATGAACTTTAGCATCTCCTTCCTCATCTCCTCTATGGGTGATGCCACTAGAGCAACAACTAATAGGACCATAGGTTAAGTGCCCGTTGCAGCTGGAGCAATCGTCACGGTTGGGGTCGTTGATACTCCTGATGTTCCTACTGCTGGATTCATAATAGAGGGTATACTCGCTGGAACTATTTCCATTACACCTGCACTCGGTGGGGCCCTTGGGGCTGCCCCTGGTGTTACGAAGGAATTGGCTTCCAATCCTCCCAACACCGTTGAAGCTACCGGAGTTTGCAAAAACTTATAAAACTTACTCATGAGGAGTGCCACCTGAGCGGGTTCTAACCCTGCACTCGTGGAAGCTTGTGTTACCCCTGGACCGACTGTCGTCACCTGAACTGGAGGTACCTCTATTCGAGGAGCCCCATCCCTTAGAGCCTCCAGTTCTCCCGCCGCTTGTTCTTCATTGTGTTGGATGTCATCAAAGTTGAGCCTTCGATTAACATTATCTTGCGCCATACTCCTTACTTAGAAGAGTGCCTCCCCAACAGAGTCGCCAAATGTAAGAGGGTAGTTTAGATAAGATGGAGGCATAACCCCTTTTGAGTACGGCAATGATAAGTTAACTAGTGAAACTTTGGATTAATTATATGACACGCAGACACAACTTAGTGAAGATGAACTGGGTTAAAACTCACAATCTCTCGTGTATAACTCAAATAATGATAATGAACTCATAAGTAACTCAGTTAGAATGAGAGAGAAGTAAGCACCCTAGATACACCTTGGCAGGCAGGCAAACACACCAACCACCCTCAAGAATCTCTATCAAGTATTAAAAGCTTCGTAATAAATGATAATGGTGGGTGAGTAAAATCGCTGGTTTGTAATAACTCTCTCTAGCAATAACTTCTGAATTCTTAAAAGAACATGATGATCTTTCTCCAGAGGTGGGTGGGGTCTTTAAATAGCCTCCCAAACCATCCCCGAGGCAACTCCGTGTTTAATGCCTGCGAAAGACATCCCTCATACTTTATGTCACAAATATTAAATACCTAATGCACTAGTTGTCTCCACGTCATAAACATTAAATGCCAAGACATGCCTTTTGCCTAACCATTGTGTGTCAGGGGGCTGTTGTCACAGAGATGGCTCACCAACTATCTGACAGCCCCAAATACCATGGTGGTTTACTCAAGTGCAGGTTTGACATTTCCTAGCTAGTTAGTGATATCAGGAAAAGTAAATGTGACATTAAGTAGAGGGTTGTTTGGCTCACAACTCAACGCCCGATGGAACTCCAAGTTGCTCCGCCCGAGGTTCCACGGTCAGGATCCTTCGGTGTTTTACCAGGTGTATCTAAGATGGTCAGGACAAGCTCCAATTGTACCTCACTTCTCAATCCTCTAAACCAAGTCCCTCTAGAATTCCCACGGCGAGGTCATTCGATAGAGCATGAAAACTCTCTCAAGCCCTGCCAAGCCTGGTCTCTCGTGAGTACCGTTTGACCTCACACTAAAACTCATTATTATTCTCATTACATCATTACAACCATTATAGCTCATAGTCAATATAAACAAAGATACAATATGACTAAGTAACCCAACAAGCTAAAGTATGAGCTGCCACACTTGAGCTGTCTCGGTGCCTTAATCCCCAAACACTGTTGCTAATGGGAAATTATCCCTAATACCAGGATTACCTTCAAGCCCCCTCTACATATGGATATTTAAATTACATAAATGGGTGGAATTTGGAAATTTGAGGAATTTCGGTAAATAGTCATTTTGGAATTTATGAGTATAATTTGATAAATTGGGAATTTAAAGTGAGTAGTAAATATTAGTTTGCAAGTGTCGAATTAATATTTACCTAGTCTCTTACGGGACTAGGTATATGAGTTGGATTATTTTTATTACATGTCGCAGTTGGGTAAGGCGACGAAGAATAATATTTTATTGGGAAAACACGCGTAGTGAGATGTGTTGGGTTTAATTAGTGAATTTCAGTTAAGTGATTCGGATGGATATTTCTAGTGCACAGTTGGTTTCGAAATGGCCGAGATAGTCAGAATAAAGTATCTGGGGGCAATGTTTAGGTTCCGGGGACTTTTTGACTAGTAGGGACTCGCAATTAAGTAAACGAGTCATTTTTGGGTTTATAAGGGATAAACCCTTATTCTCTCTTATAAAAGGCACGAGAGAGAGAGAGAGAGAGAGAGAGAGAGAGAGAGAGAGAAAGAAGAGAAAGAAAGAAAGAAAGGGGATTCCAGGCCAACTCCGTGGGATTCGACTCGAGGTCGTCGGATTTTATACACGAGGCAAGTGTTTAACCTACTTTAATGATTCAGTGTGTTTATTTCTCATATTTTAGTTGGTGAGTAAAACTATAAATATTTTTGGGTTGGGTTTTCGGGAATCGAAACGGGTTTTTCGAAAGTTGAACGATTGAAATCGGATAAAATCTCATATTAGGAAAACATTGGGATTTCCAGAAATTAGTTGTTGATTCTTGGTTCTAGGATGATTAGAACCTATTTTCCTAGAGTATATATAGTTGGTTGTCATTAAATAAGGTTGGGAGAATAAATAAAAGCTTGGGGTATGTTAATGGCCGAAACAGTCTCGGAGAAGAAATTGATCTGGTCGATCGATCGACGGCCAGGGGTCGATCGATCGACCTTACAGGAATTTTGACAATTTCGGCTTGTTTAGTTTAATGGTATAGATTCCTAAATTAATGATTTCTAGCTTATTTATTTGAGGAAATAAATATCCAACTGGGGAAATTCATACCTAGCCATTTAAGGAAATTTATTTGAACTAGGAAAGTGCAAAATTGTGTGGCACTTAATGTGTAGTTTTGAGGAAAATAAATTATAGAGTTAGATATTTAGGGTTCCTAAAAATAGTGTGGGGACTTATAAATTTTTATTTTAGTGAGGTGTATACCTTGGGCTAGTTGAAAGTAAAATCCAGGGGGTGTTCCGGACAAGTAACACTCGGGGTAGTATTTCGACTGGCGATTACATAAATATTATGCGTGTCAAAAATATATTTATACACCGCCTATATGTTTGAGTAAAACATAGGATGTGAGTAGGATGGAAATTTAGGATAGGGGCTAGAGATGCTTGAGTGGCTATCCGGTGTCGGTTGACGACTACTATTATAGGTGATGTGATACCTATGGGACCAAAATATGTCAATGGTATACTTATTAAATTATTACGAATGTGTATATTCGGGATTATATATAAATACTTAAAAGTGATAAAGGTGTGAGTTATATATTAAGTAAGAGAATACTTATATAATATTTCGAATGGGAACATTCGGGGTGATTGGCTATCGCTATAAGAGTTTGGCAATTATAGCCATATATATATTGAGGGGTGATATATATATTATATATACAGGAGTTGATACTTTATATATATGATATGATACGAAAATAAATATATCTGTGTGTGATTGGTATATTTTTACTATAGAGGCTGGTTCCACATGCTTCCCCGGGCATAGGGATGGACAGCCAGATTATATATTTGCTTTAGTGTTATCCAGGGAGGTTGCGCGATGTGGGTGAATTCCCTGGCTTGAGGAGCAAAGAGATTATATCCCCAGGTCATATTGTCCCGTATACGAGTGCGATGTTTGTATTCCACTTTCAGGAGGGAACATGACCGCCTCCACCGTTGTGTATTTTTACCATGACCAGGAGTGAGTCTGGCTTGGTACCGTGGTTGAATGAGTAAACTCGGATGCAGATAGGCACTATGAGACTGCATCCTCGAGTTATAGCTCGGTGGGATAGTTATTATACTTATGATTGTAATAGGTATAATTATACTTGTTGTGTATAGTATATTTCTTGTATATGAAGATGAGACATCATATAAAGTAAACTTGTATAAAGTGAAAAGAATGAATAAGGTGTTATTCCCCTTCCGGTAGATTCTATATCCGGATTATATGAATATGAATCTTAGGTTCTAGTGAGAACTATATATATATATATATATACACACTAGGGGTGGCCATAGGCCCGAGGCCCGCCCAGCCCGCCTAATAAAAAATAGGGCTTGGGTAAGGTGAATAGGCCCGCAAAGCGGGCTTGGCAAAATTTTATAGGCCCTATTTTTTTTCGGGCGGGCTTGGGCATGAGTTCTTAAGCCCGATGAGGCCCGGCCCGGCCCGAGGCCCGAAATATATATATATATATATATATATATATATGGGGGGGGAACTTTTATAAATATAAAAATGTATACCAAGTCTTTTCATGTAGAGTGAGAAACTTTATATATGGACTTTGTAATATATGGAGTTTAAAACAGATTTTTAATTAAAAAAATTGGTCTTTAAATAAAAAAAATAGGTATTTTAATTTTTAAAAAAATCTTTTAATTAACATAATAAGGCCCGATCGGGTGGGCCTGGGTAAAGAGCTTTCAAATCTGGGCGGGCTTGGGATTACATAATAAGGCCCGATCTGGGCCCGAGCGGGCTTGGGATAGCACTTAATTTTTCAAGCCCGGCCCGAGCCCGATCGGGCCTGCCCAGGCCCGGCCCACGGCCACCCCTAATACACACATAAGAGTTTTTATAATATGTGTTATGTACTGAGGACCTAATGGATCTTGACGATCAACATTGTCATTAA
The DNA here is from genome assembly GCA_949130495.1 of Sambucus nigra. Taxonomy (NCBI): domain Eukaryota; kingdom Viridiplantae; phylum Streptophyta; class Magnoliopsida; order Dipsacales; family Adoxaceae; genus Sambucus; species Sambucus nigra. The sequence goes on from OX422217.1 coordinate 274,924,435, forward strand.
GTAGTATATTGGGGGGTTCCTTGTTTGGATTTCACTTCGCGAGACACCCCACGCACGAAACGTAGCGTAATGTTGGGAACGGGGAGAAGTGTAGTCCTTAGTACTCGGGTTTATGAGGACTTTTAGAAGATGGGTGAAACAGATTAGTTAGGGGGGTAGCTTAACTAGGTTATTTAAAAGGTATGCGATAGGTGTGCACTATTAGAAGAGGGGTGAGGTGTATCTCATGGGAGTGAGATACCAATTTAAATATGAGAGATTTCATATTTTAAAATATGGCATTTAAGCACTTGCTAAAATATTTTCAAAAACTCGGGCTCTGACCTGTTTCTCTATTTTTTTCGTCTCTTGATATATATGTATATATATTAGGTGGCCAGACACAGGGATGTCTGGATGATGATCCGTTCGAGTCAGACATTCGCTGCAGCAGCTGTGGATGCTTGCAGGTTTATTGTAGACGCTTCTATCCTTGTAATCTAGATAGGAGGTACTGTAGAAACATTCGGGGCGATAGCCCAACTATACTCATTTATTCTTTTACCGCCTTTTAGTGCGGCATTCGATTTGTTTGTATTATGTTGAACCGAGTGTTCGATTATTTTATTTCATTTCAGTTTCGTGTATATAAATTGTGTAAATGTTTTACTTGGTTGGTTTGGTTAAAAAGATTAGTAAATAAAATTTTGACGCCAGCCTAATAGATAATTAGTAATTAAATTGGTTTTCGACAGTGATACTGAGAATGAACCATATGAGACTCCTGTTTTAATTTGGTATAGGATTGATCACCTGGTATTTTATTAGGTGAGGTGTCACGCAAATGAAGGCACCGGCAATATAGCCGAGTACGGGGCTTGCATCACGGGTCTCAAAATTTCCTCGAAAATTATAATCAATGACCCGAAGGCCTATGGAGATTCCAGTCTAGTCATCAGCCAAATAGTGGGTAAATTGAAGATATGAGATGACAAACTGCAGCCATACCACGCCTACCTAAAAGAATTAGGTTTGCGATTTGAACATATCAAATTCGACTTCCTCCCATGGGATAAAATAACTTCGTAGATTCTTTTGTCACCCTAGCCTCCATGATCGACATGCCAGAGGGCACTACTGAAATCACGTACACCATAACTAACCGAAACACCCTTCGTATTGCTTTGAGTTCAACGCCATCGAAGAAATAATGGTGGGACCTGATTTTTGGTACTATGACATACTGAACTTTCTCAACAGAAGTCACTACCCATCAAATGCCTCTTCCAATGATCAACTTACCCACGAAGATTGGCATCTCAATTCATCATTTGTGGGGGGCAACTATACAAAATAGGGTTCGATGGTTTACACTTACGATGTGTCACGGGGGATGAAAACCTCAAAATTATGGATAAAATCCATAGCGGGGAATGTGTACCATACATAAGTGAGCACATCCTCTCCTAAAAAATCCTCAAATATCAGTTATATTCTTCCTAACAACATCTACCTCCTCGAGATTTATATTATATGACCTCACCCTGATCTTTCTCTACCTAGGGGGTCGACATCATAGGGAAAGTCACTCCCAAGGCATCCACGGGGCATGAGTTCATCTTATTCACCATCGACTACATCACCAAATGGGTCGAGGTTGAATCCTACGCAGTTTTAAATTCTAAGAAAGTGGCTAAATTCATACGGCGAAACATCATCTCCCGCTTCAGCGTACCTCACAAGTTTGTATCAGACAATGGATATCACTTCAAAAAGGAGGCTTCCAACCACAAGTACGGGATCATTAGGCATAATTCATCCCCTATAGACCCTAAACCAATGGAGCAGTTAAGGATGCTAATAAAAATGTTAAAAACATTATCAGCAAGATGACTAAAACCTTCAACGATTAGTCAGACAAATTCCTATACACCCTCTATGGCTACCATACTACAGAGTGAAACTCCATCGAGGCCACCCCCTATTCACTAGTTTATGGCATGGAGGAAGTCGTACCCATTGAACTCGAGGTTCCCTTATTGGGGTCCTGCTCAAAATTCAAGTAGCCAAAACTGACTGAATACAACCTCGTTACGATGAATTATCTCTCCTCGATGATGAAGACTAAAAAGAGATATCATAACCAGGTTTACCAATAGCATATTAACTGGACATTCAATAAACGAGTCGAGAAGCAAAGCATCCAAGAGGCATAACTAGTCCTGAAAGAGAATATCAAACCTGCCCTCACTCTCGGAGGTAAATTTTCACCCAACTAGGGAGGACCCTATCTAGTCACCAAAATAAACTCTGGCGAGGCGAATACCTTAGTTGATCTCGATGGAATCACATTTTTCCAACCCTTCAATATCTAGCGATTGAAGAGATTATTTCCTTGAACCTTCTTAGGGTGAAAAGGAAAAGGACCGAACAATCGTTCGTCAGGGGAAGGAAAGACTATTCAAGCCTATACACATTCCCAACCCTACATCAAAAAACCCACTTGAGCCTGCAATATTTCGCTTGAAGTCAACTAAAACACTTTAAGCCCACATTTTTTTGTCTATTTTAGAGAGAAATATGTAGACCTGATTCTCCTCTATATTTATTATTGTAGACGTTCAAAACTATAGGCATGCCACCACCTTTGACTTGGAGATATGTAGACAACTCAAGAAATCACTTCGGTCCCGATCTAAATAAACATAAAAAAACATGTTACGAGAAAACCTTGTTTAGGGGCATTGTGCCCTTGCTCCCAAAGGAACTGCACAGCCTACACAAAATAGACTTGTCAAGTAATAAAATAGTATTCTAAGGCATTTTAAGGCTCTATGAAGTCATCCGTATTTAAACTATACACAAAGGCAAATACTACAAAAACCAAAGAAGCCTACATAGGGTAAAATATAATAATAATATAAACTTATCCCCATAAAAAGAAATACCAAACCTCTCTCTCAAAAACACCCGTATCCCGGTACAAAGATCATCAACAGACAGACTCACTAAGGGCCTCTCACAAAAATGACACCCTATTCGAGCTGGAAAAAAAACTACTTCAAAGATACGTCATAAGGCCCATACCTTATCACTGAAAGAAGAAAATTTGGTCCCCCCCCCCCCCCCCCCTCTCCCAACATTCATTCAAACAAAGTGGCTCACCATCAAAGAAAACTAAATTTTCTCTCTCTAAAAAGAAAAGTCAAAAAAAGATGGGGCACTTTGTTTCCATACCTTCCCCTTTTATGTTATTATCTCACTTTGCTTTTATCTTTTATTATGGTTTTTATTATTATTTGTTCTGGTGCAAAAGGGTGTATGTAAGTGTATCGTCACTATTCTAATAAAAAAAAAGCCTAGGCTCACTCTGTTTCATACGCATATTCAGCATTAATTATGTTGTGAATAAAAGTAAAATAGCACATATGGCATCCAGATATCATCCAAAGGAAAATACAAGGGCGCAAACGTGAGTCAAAGCCCGTTAAATTCCATGAGAGAATCTATACAAAATAAAAAATTGATACTATCCAATCTCCTAATAAAGTAAAATAAAACATGTATAGTAATGCAAGAATCGAAAGAAAAAAAAATCAAATGTATATGAATCAGTGGAGACAAGACCTTCACTTAACCAATATTAGCTAACTATGATAAACTTCACTTTAATCCTAATGGAAGAATTAAGCTACTATAATGAAAGACAAATTGCAAGAATAAGTAGAAATTTTCATTAATAAATCAAACTTACAATAAGTTCTCTCACAGTAATCTTCAATCCTCTGAAAAATGGATAAAAACTTACCCCTCAAATTAAATACAATCACTCAAAAATTGTTGCCCAAAATTATATGTGAAATTATGAGCCCAATGATCCTTTTTATGGGCCAAAGGGTGAGGTTTTTGGTTTGGGTATAGAACTCTCTTTAATTGGACAAATAGTGTTGGAACTGAACACTTCACCTCTTTCGTCTTTATTGGAATAAGGTACTTAACTTCTCCCCGCCTGGGGACTCTTAGTTTTGCTTACTAAACACCCACGTTGATTTTCGTCCAAATCAGAGCTCACAATTGTAAAAACAACTTTTTCGTGATTTTCTCGAATTGATCATCAATTTGCACCAAATTTCATCATTATCTGCGAAATTTTCACTAGGAAATTTTTTTCACAAATTAGCATATGAAATTTTCGAAGTCCATTTTGACTTAAAATTAGCATTTTGAATCTTAATTCAATCATTCTTGCATTTTTTTTTCCTTTTGTAATAAAATGGTACTAAGAACTTATTAAATAAAATAAAATGGTATTAACAAAGTATAAATTGGGTATAAATATATAAAATAATGCACTCATCACTGATCATAATAGAGATGCACCTGTCTCTCACCTTTTGATCTCTCCTCAAACCTTGAATGAGATATCAAACGGTCTCAAAGTCGAGCTCTCTCACATATTTACACATATACTAATGGCCACCCGTTATACAAGCGCGGAGTCATACACAAGCACCCTTTTGTACTTTAACTGGTTGAAGTGATGTTCTTACAACTCTCATTGATACCATTTTCCTACCTAAGCACCCATCTACGTTTAAGGGATTCTCAATCTAAGGTCTCTAAACAAATTATGAAATTAACTAAAAAGTAATCAATTAATGTTATGAGCAATAATAAGCGTAGAATTAAGGAAGCATACGGAACAAGTGGATGCCTAATACCTTCCCCACTCGTAGCCCGATTTTCGAACCCACGGAATAAGAACCCCTAGATCAACCGCAGACTTAAAACTTGCCTTAAGATTAGCCCAAAAGAGTTAGCTCGAATATTTTATTCTTTATATAAAATAAACCAGCGACTCTGCATAAACCAATTGAACCCCTTATCTCACAAAGCATACTTGGGACCAAGCCTAAGAACTAGGGTGTGCGAATCAAACTGGACATGGCATCAAACATCTTCCAAGGGAAAGTCACCGAGTCCAACCTCAAACCAATAACCCAACCTCGGGGGAAGCACCCGCCGTTACATGAAGTCTTCTGTACCTCCCGCGCCCGGGGTCCGCAACGCCACGCCCCTCCCTCACTCTCTCTTTTGGAAACCTTTGGATATAGTTGAAAGCCCCAATGCGCAACCTCTTTTGTTCTGACTCGACCTCTAAAAGTTGTGGAATTGCATATGCCATTACATGGAGAAATTTTTGTTCATTATCTTCACCCGATGACTAACTAAAAAATTTATCAAGGGAGTGGTCGGGCGAAGAAGATATTATTTCATGAGAAAATGGCTAAAATTTCACAACTTATGTTTATGAAATCAAGACGGAGATTCGTGGTGAAATTGGTTGCAATTGGTGCTTTTATATAAATTTGGAAGACTAGTCATTACAAACTAGAAAGTAACCATTGCAATATGTATGTTAAACCTGTGGCATTCCAATTGTCGTTGGCAAGCCAATGACGTAACAATTATTTAGTCGTGGAAAGTGTGGTTATGTTGAATGCATTGAAGCATCCTCGCTTTTTATGGAGCGAAAATGGCATTAGAGAATTTTGGCGAAGCAAAATGCTCCAATACCTTAAATGGTGTCATGAGATCCCAACTCAAAATAAGCCTAGATGAAATTATTCTATATAAGTCTAGATTATTAGGGTCATACATATCTTGTATCATAGATTAAAAAAATTAAAATGAATCCTTTGTTTTTCCCTTCTTATTGTTTTATTTGTTCGATGATTCCTATACTTTTTTCTTAATAAAAAGTAATGTTATGTGTACAAATATATTACACAAAAAGTTAAACAAAGTGATGTGACGGTGCGATAGAGTATGATTATTGTACATTTACTTTATGATAATGCACAATACTTTATTACACCGACACGTCACTATGTGTAGCTTTTTGTGTGCTTTCTTTGTGCACGTAGCATTTTCCCTTAATAAACTCTTGCAGGATTCTCTCCTAATAATTTTGCCTTTGGGAGAGGCCGGGGGTGGGTGGGGGGGGGGGGGTGGGGGGGGGGGGGGGGGGGTGGAGACAAGTTGATATATTTTATATCATAATATATATACGATGTTTTGTGTTTTTGTTTACGTACCTCTACAAATTAATATTATTGACTAGTATATACATATGCAGTTGTTTTTGCCAATATCTTTCCTTCTGATTTATTTTTTTGTTAATATCTCGATTTTTTAAAATATATTATGTGTTTTAATACAGTCCGGCTCTCCAACATACCTTATTAAACATACCTAAAGAACATATCAATTTTTAAAAATATTAGAAATTAAATTTGTAAACCAAATTTGGTGTAGATGATCTCCATGGTGAGGAGATCGTCTACAGAAAAAATCATTCTCAACGTGGGTGAGATGATGTTAAAAAAGTTTGATCAGTCGAAATTGCACATGTATACTGTAGTAGATGTTGAAGTATAGTGTAACAGGAGAGGGAGGTGGGGGTAGTGTGAGTGCTTACCTGACACTTTTGATAGTTTGAGAATCATTTTGAAACAATCATGATAATTTGAGGATCAAATGAGTAATCGACTCTTTTAAAAAAATTGTATTGTTTTAAGATACGATAAATAAGGTATGTTGAAAAATCTGACTGATTTTAATATATTTATATATTTTCATAATCTCTCTCTTAACAATTTGGTGGTTTTATTTTGCAGAGTATTTTCATCACACAACATTTTATTTTGTCAAATAATTGAGTCGATTGACTGGTGATAGTAGGGACCACTTGCTATTGTTTGAAAAGCACACTTTTTGAACGAGTCGGTATAAGAAAATATAGCTGAAAAGGCCTAATAATGAGGGGGGTGATACGTTATGGAAAGTGAAAGAAAAAAAAAAGGTACATTTGATAGAGGCTGTACCTCCTGGAGGTGGAACTCAGTTGAAAATCAGAATCTTGCCATTTTCCACAAAAATGCGTCGTTATACATACGCTTAGGCTGCGTTTGGTCATCCCAATTTCATGGCATGAAATTGAAATAAAATATTTTCAGTTCAAATTTTTAAAATTTGAACTAAAAATATAACAGCTCCATTTCCAAACCATGAAATTAAAGTTCTCAAACACACGCTTATAGTATTCCAAATAAATTTCACGCTGGAACCAAACAATTGTATTCTAATAATACCTGTGGAAATGGAATTCATTTAGGTTCCGTTTGAATGACGTTGAAATGTTTTCCATAAAACATACTCATTTTAGCTCAAGGTTTTACTTTCGAGGTACTTGATTTCAAATGCATTATATGAAAACGCTACTTATAAATATGAAAAGTGTTCTATGGTTTTGTCAATTTTCATGGAAAACATTTAAGGTCATTTAAGGTTTGGCTCCATTTAATTCCTTATAATGAGTCAAACTCTCGAAAATTGACTTTCTTAATATTTGACTCCTATTTTTAACTTTCCGTCTATTCAGCAGTTAACTCCTATGTTTATTACCGATTATACCCTTACTTTGATATGGGAGCCAAACCTTAATTTAAAATAACACCCAGAAATTTATTAAAAAGTCAAAAATTATTAATTAAGAAAATAAATAAAAGAAAAGTAAAAAAACGCTCAGAAAATTAAAAATTCAAAAAAACTAAAAAACTAAAAAAAAATGTTTAAGTTTTTTACTGTTTTAGAAAAACTGTTAAAAAATAAAAAAATGTTTTATAAAAGTAAAAAACTGTTTTACAAAGAATAAAATGCTTTATTATATTAGAAACAGTTTTAATTATTCGCAAGTTCTTTATATTTAAAACAATTTATTATTAGAAGTTTTTTATAATTGCAAATTGCTTTTTTTATTATTTTTAATTGAAAACTTTTTTTTCTCATAGTAAGCGGTTCTTTTTTCATTCATTGTATGCTATTTTTTTTTATCTCTTCATCGTTTGTATTTTTTTCAGGGAATGTATGGTAGGGTCAACAATTAGGGGCATTTAGAGACGTGGAGACAATGTTTTGTGGTTTAACAATTTTGGAGGATTTGTTTTTATTTGGGTTAGAAAAAAATGACGGACCCATTATTACTTGTGTTATTCGAGGGTAAAATTTGAGGATAAAAAATGGGGGTCACTCTAGCTCTACTTTTATTATTATTAGTACGGTCCTCATAATGTGTAACGTATTCAAATGATCCACATGAAGAATGTTGAAATAAATTATTTAATATTCAAGTTTAATTGCACTTTATACCTCATATTTGAGAGGAATCATTTTCTAATGTGATGCAACGTTAACCAACTTCGTGAAGAGATTTATTTTTTAAAATAAATAGTTAATTTCATCATTTAAACTTAATTGAATTTAAAATAAACTTAATTTACTTATTTAGTTTTAACAAAAGGGTATGTTTCAACTTGATTGGAGTATAAATGGAATGGTTAAAGTATAATTTGGTAAAAAGTAGGGCATATTTGAACTTTGATTTTTAGAAAAAATTCCCCCTTAATGCGCATAGGGTTAATGGACCATAATATATCAAATTAAAAATTGAGTTAATGTCAAAACAATCCCCTACATGTTTATTTTATAAAATTGATCCTTCAAAGATTTTGTAAAATGTGACATTTTGAGCTTTTTTTTTATTTTCTGAGCATTTTTCTAATTTTCTGTTATTTATTTTATTAATTAATGAATGACTTTTTAATAAATTTTTGGGTTTTTTTTTAAATTAATTCTGGGGTTAATATTTATTTCCTGTTTTTTTATTCATTTTCTGTATTTTTTTTCATTATTTTTTGTTTTTATTTATTTCTCTTTTTTTTATATTTTCTGAGCAATTTTTTAATTTTCTATTATTCATTTTCTTAATTAATAAATTTCTGGATTTTTTTTAAATTAAGGTTTCGCCCCCATATTAAAGTAAGGGTATAACCGGTAATAAACATAGGAGTTAACGGCTAAATGGACAGAAAGTTAAAATGGAGGCCAAACCTTAAGAAAGTCAATTTCCGGGGGTTTAACTGGGGAATTAAATGGGGGTCAAACCTTAAATGACCCAAACATTTATCACCCACCACCAAGAGAATTGATTTCCATGGAACAATTCAAAAGCAAGACCGAACCACTCTTTATCTTTTTCGCGCATTTTCTTGCCTCTAATCAAAATAAACTATTTTCTCAACAATTTTCCAACTTTGTAATCTTCACACACCCTGAATTCAAATCCACAACCAAACAGTATATTTCCATGATAATAAATAGGGTTGGACTTTCGGGCTTCTGAAGTAACACCTGGGCAAAATAGTTTCAACAGGAAACTAACTTCTAAAGGAGTTCACAAGCACACAGTATCTCAATCATTGCAAACAACAAAAATATAATGTCCATGACCTGTGTACCCTTTTTCAGGTACTGCCATACTACAGCAGAGATGAATTCAAAAGATCAACTCTTAACAGAAAGTAAAGACAATGACAAAAGCATGCATATTTATTCCAACAATCCTTTTGGGCTATGAGAAATTACCAAAGGGTGTTTAAAACACTAGCAAAAGATAACCTGTCAATGTCTTCCCACTTAACAGCAAGTAACGATGAGGTATTCAATTAACATGGGGCCTCTTCTTGGTGGTGTAAGGGTAGTACTCCTTCCCATTATCAATTCTAGTGGTTTGGCCCCCAGCATCTATCAATGCAGATGTAACTGCAAGTGCTGCTCCAGCAGATAATGCTGTAGGAATGCTCCTTCCTGTGAAAAATACCAAAATTTTACCCAATATACTCGAAAAACGAAAAGAGTTTCACAGGTTATCTCATCAATAATGATATATGCGAGATGGATTGGTGCATGAAATGGGATCCAGTTGGAGACCAATTTTTTGCAATTTATATTTCCTTTGATGCTTTTATTTAGTAGGAATGAGGATATTCTAGTGATTATTCAAGCAAGTTTAATTGTGACTAGGGGTAAATTCGCGCGATGCGCGAGTGCCCGTTGGCATAATAAAGCACTACCACCATACCACGCATATTTTAAATTTTTTTTAAAGATTAAAAAAATCTCTTTCAACTTGAAAAAAAAAAAAAACTCCCTTAATGTCGGTATCTTCCACATCCTCAACCTTTGTCCAGAATCAGTTTTTAGTAAAAATGCCACACGAACGAATCAAAAGAAAAATACAACATTACAAAATTAAACAACTTTTAATTCTGCATACATACAAAAGTTTCGGTCTCTTCACTTCCATCTTGTACGTGCAATCTTTAGTAAAAATGCCAGACGAACGAATAAAAAAAAAATTACAACATTACGAAACTAAATAACTTTCAGTTCTACATATATACAAAAGTTTCAATCTCTTCAATTCCATCCTGTACGTGCAAAAAGTAAACCAAATCAAGTTTTTCTTTCCGGTGGATAAAACTAACTTAAATTAAAAAAAATTAAACTTAGCAGAATTCAATAATATAAAAAGTCTAATAAATTCACAGAAAAATAATCTAACACATTATATAATGCAAAAAGGTCCGTAATCATTAAATTCAAGAAATGAACAAAAAATAAAGAAGTTTTTTTAACTACAACAAAATATAAATAGAGTTATCCTCACATAATTTAGAAAAATAAAGAAGCTGTTTAAAAAAACGGCTCTTTTAAAAAACATTGAATTTTAAAAAAAATCATTTATCAATGTATCATCATCTAAGTATCAAATTATTTCGTACGTATTAATTAATAATTACGAACCAAAAAACTATATGAAATAAATTTATAAATAACAAAATCAAATTGGTACATATATATATATATATATATATACTCACATGCATTAATCTGATACGGTATAAAAAATATGTAAATCAATGGATCAACTATCAAAAAGTTCCTCAAACATTTTTTAATACATATGTATAGTCAGTCTGACATCCTATAGCTGGCACGGATCAACATATTAGAAAAAATGATCCGCGCCAATAATATGTATACGTGATCGGATCGCCTATAAATACCGTTGGCATGAACCATATTTTTTTTAAAATAGTATAAAAAATGCTTTTAGCCAAAAATAAAATTTGTAAAAAAACGCTTTTTTAGGAAAACAAATTTTACGTTTTATAAATAATTTTTGATAAAAAAATAGATAAGATTTTATGTTTCTAAACAGTTTTTTTAAATTAAAAATAATATTTATTGAAAATATAAATTTGTGTTTTTTTATTAAATACATATTTTTTAGTTAGGTAAAAAAATATAACATTTAAATTTTATAAATTTAAGGAGATTACTATTTATTATCCAAAAAGCGTGGAAAAATATATAGGTGATCTTGAAATAGCTATATTGTCTATTAACAATAGTCCAGTCTAGCATCTAAGGCTTCCAAAGAAAGAGAAATCAAAGGCTTTTTTAATTATATGCTACAATACAATAGAATCCTTCGTCATGCATAAAAGTTCAAGATAAAAAAATGAAAAAGTTACCTATGTCACTATCTAGTGCAGAGATGGGGAGAGAAAAAATAAAACTTCTACAGGTCTACTTCTTTTCACTTCTTTCTCTTCATCTTCTTAATCATTACACATTCAACAATTCAAACACCAAACCCTTTCAAACCAGACGGAACGAAAACCATTGCTGGAGAAGGAACCATCTCGAAGAAAACAACCCAATCCAATCCGGACCAGTCATCCAAGGCATATAAATCTGGGGCTTCAAGTTGAATCGGCTGTCATGGGGTCACTGGGTTCATGGCGCTGGGTATGGGTCAATTAGGCAGCGGGTTCGTGGCTGGAGTGGTAGTTTACGGGTCTGGCCAGAGTAGCAGGAAGGTCGCCGGCGGGGAGATATAAGGTTGGCCAGATGTCGCGAGTTGGTGGGTCTTTGGGTCGCAGAGGGTTATGGCCGAGTTGGGTCAAGGAGGGAAGAGAGTAAGGTTGATGGGTCTTGAACTGAAAATGGGTTGAAAGCTTGTGGGAGATGGTGAGTTTATATGAGGATAAGAAAGGAGTTGGAGTCCAAACGTTATGATAAGTCGACTAATAAATGCACATTTAAATGCCTTATATTTGCCTTGTGAAATGAGACGACGGACAGGCTGTATTGTGAAGCCCTCAAACTTGGGGAGAGAGAATAGAATTATAGAGATGCCACGTGGATAGTCTGGAGTTTCAGAGTCCTAAATGTTTTATATAGTATTATAGAGATTAAAATATAGAGTGTCACGTGGACACTCTTAATGAAGAGGAGTCTTAAATGCTCATAAATGCCTTGTTTTGCATTTTATAATATATAGAGATTTTATATCTATGAGGTTATGGGCCTCCTATAAATAAGTGTAATTCTCTCATTCGTAAGCAATTAATCACGAGTGATAATTAGAATGTATTGAAAGGAACCTTAGTTTTAACGTGAGTATAAGTTCTGTAAGTCTTCCTGGTGTAGTACCAAAAGCAAAAATGAGGAAACACAAAAATGCAAAGAAATAAAATACCGAAAATTATTATTCAATTGTTAATCCTCAAAATAAGTTGTCATCTACCACTAAATGACCTATTAATTCATAGGCCTCACAAGAGATAAGAAGTTGAGATAGAATAGAACCTAATAGTTATCTGTAACAACCTAATAAAATAATAGAAATAAACAAACAAATAAATAGACCCAAAAACATTATTTTCTTCCACGTCTCTTCTGGGAAAATAAGTTTGAAATCCCAGCTCTCAGTCCCCATCACTTTGCCCTATTTACATTGAGTAGTTTAAGCCAGCAAGAGTAGTACATGATTTGAATGGGCCTCTTCACCAATTGCCATATCCCATATGATTTTTGTAACTTCCATTTTCATTTAAGTAGATGCTTATTAGGATGAGATCTAGTTTAGTAATTATCTTTTCTTATGGGATTTACCTGCTAAATAAATTACATAATCTATTAGCTATTTGGTAGATTTAAGATTAAGACACTAGTTTATTAGCCTATAAATGAGGCCCTTGGCCACCTCTTGTAATCAACTTTATTTTAAATAATAGTGAGAATGATGACCGAGGCTGAGAGGATTTTGATTTGATTTGATTAGTCTAATAGTGTATGCTTCCGCAAGTTTACGTCAAACTGATATCATAACGTGGTTCACACTTGGTCTGTAATGTAAACCACCCGTCTAAAGGCTCCTAGAATTATCTAGACACCACTTCAGAGAAAGAAACACTCTTTTCTATTATCAAAATACAAGTCTACCTCAAATGAGGCTTACAAGTGGGTATTTAAATGAAAGGAGTAGCTTAGGCTCCAAGCTAAGGCGCTAATTACAAAAATGTCATTATTACTGCATACCTTTAAAAATAAAGCAAAAGAAAGAAAAATGCAATAACTAAAAAATAAAAGAAAATAAAAATGATAAATAATCCCTAAAAATGGCCTATTTCCATCACTCTCCCCGGCTTCGAAAAGCTCGTCCTCGAGCGTAGGAGATGGACAGTAAGAAAGCAAGGCACCCATCAAAGAGCTCCTCAAATGGAAGAAGAGCCATCCTCGGAAGCGCCCCTTGTACCGGCTTCCAAAAAGTCCATAAAGAATAGGATCACAACCCAAACATGGCCGACCAACAAAATCGCGATTCAAGATTCCCGTGATGAGCCCCCTCAATGCTACGCCGTGGAGAATTTCCTCCAAGCGCATATCAAATGTCACCAAAAATGGATCCACAAACCAACCACCAACACATCACCGCCAATCACCACTTCAACCCCATTCCCAAAGATTGGGAAGAAATCTCTCAAATCAAATGTATCCGGCTCGCGAAAATGTTTGCGAGTCACCCAAACATACTCGACAAAAATGTCAAAAAAATCCGCAATACACAATCCAATTTCTTCGTTTCTAAGAACCTTTTGACGGGTAAACACCAATGTTGGAGCGACACCTGCTCTGCTACCAATTTGACGTAAACCACCCGTAAAAGGCTCCTAAAATTATCTAGACACCACTTCAGAGAGACTCTTTTTAATTGTCATAATTCAAATCTACCTCAAATGAGGCTTACAAGTGGGTATTTAAAGGGAAGGAGTAGTGTAGGCTTCCAAGCTAAGGCCCTAATTACAAAAATATCATTACTACTCCATACCTTTAAATAATAAAGCAAAAGAAAGAAAAATACAATAACTAAAAAAAGAAAAAAGAAAAATGACAAATAATCCCGAACACAACCCAAACATGGCCAACCAACAAAATCGCGACCCGAGATGCCCGTGATAAGCCCCCTCAATGCTACGTTGCAGAGAATTTCCTCCGAGCGCATATCAAATGTCACCAAAAATGGATCCACAAACCCACCGCCAATCACCACTTCAACACCATTCCCAAAGATTGGAGAGAAATCTCCCAAATCAAATGTATTCGGCTTGCGAAAATGCGTGCGAGTCACCCAAACATCCTCAACAAAAATGTCAAAAAGATATCCAATACACAATCCAATTTCGACGTTTCTAAGAGCCTTTTGACGGGTGATTTACAATTTTGATAAAAAAAAAAATTGGCACCGATACACCAGAGCGACACCCGCTCTGATACCAATTTGACGTAAACCACCCGTCAAAAGGCTCCTAAAATTATTTAGACACTATTTTTGAGAGAGAAACACTCTTTTCTGGTGTCAAAATTCAAGTCTACCTTAAATGAGGCTTACAAGTTGGTATTTAAAGGGAAGGAGTAGCTTATGCTCCAAGCTAAGGCCCTAATTACAAAAATGTCATTACTACACCATACCTTTAAATAATAAAGCAAAACGAAAGAAAATACAATAACTAAAAAATAAAAGAAAATACAAAAGAAAATGAAAATGACAAGTAATCCCTAAAAATGACATATTTCCATCACTCTCACCGACTTCGAAAAGCTCGTCCTCGAGCATAGGAGATGGACGGTAAGAAAGCAAGGCACCCATCAAAGATCTCCTCAAATGGAAGAAGAGCCGTCCTCGGAAAGGCCCCTTGTACAGGCTTGCGAAAAGTCCATGGAGAATAGGAACACAACACAAACATGGCCGACCAACAAAATCGCGACCCGAGATTCCTGTAATGAGCCCCCTCAATGCTACGCCGCGAAGAATTTCCTCCGAGCGCATTTAATGTCACCAAAAATGGATCTACAAACCCACCACCAAACACAAAGCCGCCAATCACTACTTCAACCCCATTCCCAAAGATTAGGAAGAAATCTCCCAAATCAAATGTGTCCGACTCGCGAAAATGCGTGCGAGTCACCCAAACATCCTCGACAAAAATGTCAAAAAAATCCCCAATACACAATCCAATTTCGTCGTTTCTAAGAACCTTTTGACGTGTGGTTTACGATTTTGATAAAAAAAATAAATAAATAAAAACCAATACACCAAACACCAATGTCGGAGTGACACCCGTTCTGATACCAATTTGACGTAAACCACCCGTCAAAACGCTCCTAAAATTATCTAAACACCACTTTAGAGAGAGAATCACTCTTTTCTATTGTCAAAATTCAATACTACCTCAAATGAGGCTTACAAGTGGGTATTTAAAGGGAAAGAGTAGCTTAGGCTCCAAGCTAAGGCCCTAATTACAAAAATGTCATTACTACTCCATACCTTTAAATAATAAAGCAAAAGAAAGAAAAATACAATAACTAAAAAATAAAAGAATAAAAATGACAAATTATCCCTAAAAATGGCCTATTTTCATCACTCCCCCCGGCTTCGAAAAGCTTGTCCCCGAGCATAGGAGATGGACGGTAAGAAAACAAGGCACCCATCAAAGAGCTCCTCAAATGAAAGAAGAGTCGTCCTCCAAAACGCCCCCTTGTACCGGCTTGCAAGAAGTCCATGGAGAATAGGAACATAACCCAAACATGGCTGACTAACAAAATCGCGACCCGAGATTCCCGTGATGAGCCCCCTCAATGCTACGCCGCGGAGAATTTCCTCCGAGCGCATATCAAATGTCACCAAAAATGGATCCACAAACCCAACACCAAACACATCACCGCCAATCACCACTTCAACCCATTCCCAAAGATTGGGAAGAAATCTCCCAAATCAAATGTATTTGGCTTGCGAAAATGCATGCGAGTCACCCAAACATCCTCGACAAAAATGTCAAAAAAATCACCAATATACAATCCAATTTCGTCGTTTCTAAGAGCTTTATGACGGGTGGTGCGGAGTCAATTCCATAAACTATGACTCGACTACAAATAGAGTGGAGTAATTTATACAAGCAAGGTGAGTGTACTCACTAGAAAGATTTGTATATATATATATATATATATATATATATATATATATATATATATATATATTGTTATGGATATGATTGTCATTATGATTCTGGATTTATTTCATTTCGATTTACCGAAATGTGAGGTTATTTCCCGATAGTCTATTGCCGACCAGATTTGTGAACCATGGTTCGAAAAGTTAGGGGAATCTTTATGAATGGACTCAGATTGGTGCATACATAGCATATGATTATGATTTATTGCATTTATTTATGCAATGTTTGTGTAGTGAGGCATTCACTTAGTTTGCTCACGGTTCTTACGTTTACATTTTTCAGTTGTTTAAGTTATCTTTTTAATAAATTTGTAAACATACATCTATCTAAATTTTATCAAAAAATTTAACTTACGAATTACAGTAATTTCCCTGATATTATGGCTTATGTTTAATGTGTTGTTAAAGAGAGATGAGTTGACTCTTTGATTTTCAAACTTAAATGTACATAACTAGGTTAGGGTGTGTCACATTAGTGATAGCCTATGAAGCACGGACTCGA
This sequence comes from Sambucus nigra, assembly GCA_949130495.1. NCBI lineage: Eukaryota > Viridiplantae > Streptophyta > Magnoliopsida > Dipsacales > Adoxaceae > Sambucus > Sambucus nigra. Next base: position 274,941,180 of record OX422217.1, read on the forward strand.
CACGTAATACGTGTTTCGACACGAAACGCGACACGCGACACGTGATTTTTCCAAAAACTAGGATACGACACGCTAGGATACGTATAATATATAATATATTTTCAAATATATAATATATATTTACATATATATATTAATGAAATAAAACAGATTTTTTTTCATAAAATACATTATTAGAGCATTCTTAACATAAAATTATGAAAATTGACCATATAAAACAAAATTCAAACACACTTTAACATTAAAAATCATAAATAAGGCAAAATCATAATCACCTAAAAAAAAGTGTCCTATTTATGTGTCCCAGCGTGTCGGCAACGTGTCCCAGCGTGTCGAAGCGTGTCGGACTCGTGTCAAAGCTGACTCGTGGCTTCCGGGAGAGTGTCGGTGCTTCATAGGTGATAGCCAACCACACACTTCACATCGGAGATACTCTTATACTCTATACATTCAGCAATGAGTTCACCCATCAATGAAACGTCGGGGTTGAGGTGGTCGTCGAACATTGGGCACATGGGTGCGAATGTTCATCTCCGGGCCTCGCAAAAGAGTTATCACAATCAATATCCACATGAGGCTTCTCTAGGCCCAAAAAGGGCCAGGATGGAGGTGGGTTGCTCCATCTCATCTCAAGGAGGTGACAATCCTTGTAGGGATATTTATGCGGTTGCTCCTCCACTACAGGATTTTCATCGCGCCTGAGTGACCCAAAACACTTCTTCAAAATGGATGGCGGTTAATGCACATCAAGTGCTCACCCCTCTAGAAGAGTGAAGAATGCGGTTGGCTCGTGGGGCTTTAATGCATATCAGAGGGTGTAAGGTTATTTGATAAGGGGATAAAGAGCCTTCATGAGGTAGACTATTGGGCTGGCACCACATGGTTGTTAGGTTTCAATGAGAATCGGGTAGGCTAGGATTTATAGGATGGGGTGGGGTGAGTGAGGGATGTAGCGGAATAGTGAGATGGAGAAGGAGGAGGAACATGGGTCTTGTCATGAGCTATTTACCCTCCCGTCAAGAAGGAGACGTTATTGGTGGGTGAGAGTTCTCAGTTGGTCTGGCACAAATGGGAGGAGAGTCGCGCGAGGCTATGAGGGTAGCCGATTAGACACACTGGAGTGAGGGTCGGAGGTAGATCCTTGGACCACTACAGAGGGGAATGGCAATGCAAGGAGGGTGGAGTTGGTGGTGGCAAGTGAATGAAAGGACTCTAACTTGTTCGAAATCGAATCAAATATTGACTAACTTCTCCGGTCAAGTGTTGCGTTGCTAGTTTCTGACACAAGTGTTCTTCCTCGACACCATTATTGATTGTTAAGATTTCCTACACGACATTAATGGGGAGTAGCGACTAGGCTTTATTACCACTTGACGTAACATGCATCAATGGCACCAAAGGATGACACTTAATCACAAGAAACTCACTCGAACGATACCATTCATTAATAAACACAATAAAGGTACTACAATTTAAGTGAGATGGGGAAGGGAATATTCTTACATATTAAATAAAGGAATATTTTAGCATCTTTGGGGTGTGATGAGTGACATCACTATGCTAGTTTTTTTTAATCATGAGAAACATAAAGAATTTTATTCATCGTGATCAAAAGTACACAACATGAGTGGACTAGCAATGCACACATAATTACAACAAGCTTCAATCAATATACAAAGTATACAAAGATGTAAAAAATAAAAATAAAAGACATAAGGCACAAACATAAAGACTTCAAAGCCATCGATCATACCCATAATTCTAAAGTTAGACCCAAGTTCTTTCATAAATCCTTCTAGTAGATTACTATACTCCTGCCTCTCATTGCATTTTTCCATTTCATAAGAAACTTTGTGGTCTCCCATTTTGTCAAAAAATCTAGCTATTGCATTCACTTTAAATAAGCCAAAAAACACCTAGGACCACACATCCCCAAGGGCATAATAGCTAGAAGTCCTCCTCCAGCCCCTTTAACCCCAAAGAGAACAAATTCATCAATTATGAAGGTAAAGCTCCCTCAATATTATGTTCCTCAAAGACCTTTCTCCATAAGAAGCTAGAGAAAGAACAATGAAAAAGAGTGTGTTGAAATTTCCTCACTATGATTACAAAGAGAACACTAAGATGGAGCTAGATGAGTGAAAGGTCTTTTCCTTTGGACCATGTCACATAACTAACCTTCTCGTTAGCTACAAGCTAAGTGAACACCTTTATTTTTAGAGAAAATCCTTTTGGTGTGCTACCATTAAACATAAGGGTAGATGCAAACGGGTGAGATTCCAAAATAGAGAAAGGAATATGTTAAGAAGACCTTATTAATTCAATCCTTGGGTATCGAATCCTTCCTAAGATGGGGCTCTCAACCATTTGGGGAGGATGTTTGGAGGAAAGAACACTAATTTCAATCTTTGTTTCTAGACTTTAAAAACCCTTCCAAAATAAAAACAGACCCATAGCATTTATTGCATTTTTGGACTCCAGCTCTAGCATTTCTTGGAACCTATCTTTTTAAAGAGATTTAATGACATTTAGACATTGGAATTTATTTTTTTATTGTTGATGTGCTTGTTTCCAACCAAGGGTGGATGATAGATGAAGGTGAAGGCTGAACGAGGGTGTTAAATCTATAACTTAAGGAAAAACTATTTGGTTGCACATCTACAACCTTAAAATTTGGAATTAGGAATTACTAATACAAAATGTATTGAACAATGAAATGGTGAACCTTTTTGCTTTCCCTTTTAGAATTTATGGATTTCTTATTCTTAGTTTGATAGATATAAGAACACTTTGCTCAATTACAAAATGTATCCCAATCGTAACCTTGTCCTACATTTTTTCTACATTTTTTTCTAAATATCGTGTCAATGCATCGTGATTTGTCCGCGAAGTAAGACCTTAGAAGTTAACCATAAGTTAGTTTCAGTACAAGAAAAAAGGAGTTCGGGCCTAATTTTATGAGTTTATAAATAAAAGGTTTCCTAAGATTATGAGATTTAAAGATTCTTAAAAAACTAGGAAAGAAATAAATATTTGGGCATAAAAGAAGGAAGGAATTATATGTTTGGGGACTATCCTTTGTGCAAACGGGCCGAAAGCTTGCACAACATAATAACAATTAGTAATGAAAATGTCTCACAACCCTATTATTATATAATACATTAAAAGTGATTACAAAATGGAGAGATTGCACGGCATTAAACATGCCCAAGTAACCCTAAATGGCCTAAATACTAAAACACTAAAAGCTACTCTAAAATATTCTTGGTGAATATTCATTTATTCTAGCACAATTAAACTAAACACAATAAATAAAAGTCACAATTAAATCCTTTTCATCAGTGGGACCCATATCCGTGCGTAGTTCATCCTTCGAACGATTGGGAGAATTGGGGCAGCCTGTGCCCTAAAAAAGAAATTTGGAATACTTTGAGGACCTTAAGTGAGACTCCAAATGATGTAATTAATGATCATTTTTCATATGTTATATTCTTTAGTTTGATTGAGTCTTTTGTTTTGTTTTGAGTATATAGTAGCGTTAGTGTTAAATGCAATGTTTTAAATCGCGGTCGCGCAGGGTGTCGCGTTCTGGCTCCTAAGTAGCGTCGCGCTAATCGCGTCGCGCATCGCGCAAGCAATTCATGCATTCCCGCTTTTTAATTAAAAAACTTATAAATAAAATATAAATAAAAAAATAACATTTTAAAATGAAATTTGTAAGAAAGTAACATTTTAAACTGAAATTGGTAAAAAAAGTTATAATTGAAATTGATTTTTTTTATTTTTTTCTAAAATTTACTTTTTAAAATAAATAAAATTTTAATATGAAATTTGCAAAATAAGTCAAGTTTAAACTTAAAATTATAATATAATAACATTTTAAACATAAATTTATAAAACAAGTAGTATTTTAAATTGACAAATATAATAATAATAATACTAATAATAATAACAACAACATTTTAAACAGAAATCTGAAAAATAAGTAACATTTAAAGCTGAAAATCATAAAATAAATAACAATTTAAACAGATATTTATGACACATGTAGCATTTTAAACTGACAATTATTAAAAAAAAACATTATTTACTGAAAAATGTAAAATAAGTAAACGTTTAAGTAAACCGAGAGTTTGGAATAGAAAATATTAAATAAAAGTAAACTTTTAAGCTAAACTTTTAAAAAAAAGCAAATAACATCATTGAGACCTTCGTAAATAAGTAAATTGAGGGTTTGGAACAAAGAATACCTCACCCGAACAAAGTCCGTACGTGAAATAAGGTAACACTTTTCCCCCTCCTTAACTAAACTGTGATTTCTAAAAAAAACATGAATAGCGTTCCTGTTGCGCCAAATAGCGCAAAATAGCGCACAATAGCGCAAAATAGCGCCAAATAGCGCACGCTTTTTGAGCATCCCAAATAGCAGCCTTGTTTGCCTTGCTTTTTTCCACCGCAAAACGCAATAGCGCGCTTTTAAAAACACTGGTTAAATGTAATAAAAGGGGTTTAATCCTCTTTAATAAATTTTAGGATTAGTAAAGGCGCTTTTGGTCATTTTAACACTTCACTTGGTTACCGAGTAATACTTTTAGTCATTGTTGTCAAAGGAGTGCCTAGATGCAAGGCGCGGCTAGGCTCAAGTGTTGAGCTTGAAAAAAGAAAAGGCAAGGTGAATTTGATCAGGCGCACGCATAGTGCCCTCAGGCGCTAGGCGTGCAAAAGCACCAGGCACAGTCCTAGACGAGCCTGACTAAAATCCACTATTAGACCATAAAGAGAGCATGCCATTTTGTTTTCCAACCCATTTTTTTCCCAGCCCCTCAAGTCTTTTTCTTTATTGGCTGAAACCATTTAGCATACAAAAGAAAGCAGCCAAAACAAAACAAAAAAATTGCCCTAGTTTTTTGAAAGTTAGTCTGTTGTGAACAAAAACAAAACCCCATTTGTTGCGACCTCCGAATAGAAATCCATTAGTTTCTGGGCTGTGACCTTGGACAAAGGTGGTTGTGACCTACGAAAAGCAAAAGATCTTCTCCAACAAAGCATCCCATAAACTCTGTTTTTTTATAGCTTTCCTTTTTTCTGTTTTTTCTTCTCAGACGAGCCTCTATTTTTTTTCCCAACAAGGCAAAAGATTTTCTGTTTTTTCTTCTCATCAGGTATGGTCCTTTTCTTCCTCTTCTTCTTCCATTTCTTAGCATTTCAGTCTCTCTTTCTTCTTCATTTTTTCTTTTCCTCTTCTCTGCTAACAAATGACTCCCTCGTCCTTTTTTGTTCTTCTTCATTTTTGTATTCATTTTTTCACTGTAATTTGGTGTTGTATTTCTTTCATTTTAATTTTCAGTGTGTTAATGTAGGAACTGCACCGCTTGCCCCCAATGTCCGGCCTCATGTGCCCAGCAACATAGTGTTGGTTGTTTTTAGATGGACATGGTTGGTGTTGATTGTTTTTAGATGGATTTTGGAAATTGAATAGGTTGATGCATTGATTAAAAAAAATTAAATCACTTATATATGTCATTGAACTTCTTTCCATCCAGTTTCTTGAATAGTTATAAATATATTTTTACTAGTTAGCTCATTACAAAGATTTTATTTTTTTTAAATTACAAACTGTGTGCCTTGCTTCAATCAGGCACACGCCACGCCTTGAGACTAGGCTCCACATGAACCTTGGCGCCTTGGTGCACCTTTGGCCTCTCACAACTATGCTTTTAGTACAAATAGGCATGATGCAATTATCTTCCACTTATTAGCACAACTTTAGATTGTGTTAGTGGTTTTTTCTCTCTTCTTTGGATCCAATTGGTGGTGTTTGCATCACAAAATAATTGTCTTCTTAAATTGTGAATCCATGTAGAATAATTCTTATCACTTCAAAATTTGGTAGACCTCCATTTTTAAGACCAAGAATTACACCTTTGGACCGTCAAGACTCGAACCAAATGCAGACCCATTGTTAACTGGCTCGAATGCAAAATCATTTAACCCATTGAAAGTCAAATCCCAATTCTTCATCAAAGAATACCCATATAGTAGTTTCGTTTCCTGTTGGGCCCAAACCCACCAAATTAGTCGAGTCACTTTTGACCCAAGGTGCACCTAAACAACACAACCAAATGCGCGCATATTGCTGAGCGGGAAATTTCAAAAGATCCAAGAAATGGCTTAGTATAGTTATCAGGATCACTACATTCCCCTACTTACCACGATATGGGGTCACATGACCCAAAATATGGTGAATTCTCGAACCGAGTCTCCAAAAATGGTGTTCCCACATACTACTTTTGTCCTGTTAGTTACAAGCCAACTTTAGACTTCAATAATCGAATGAATGGGAAGGAAAAAAAAACTTCTCAATCAATATATATACATATTGCTTTATATTCTTAAAGGTATTCTATATTGGTGGGTATGAAAAAAAATACATGATTATAATCTTAAAAGAACCCAACAAGGTTCTAAAGTTCCCTTATGATTTGAAGTAGTAAACCAACTAAGCATTTCCCCAATATACCATGTACCGGCTAAAGCAACGTACCGCGTACCAAAACGATTATGTTACCAAAACGACCCACGATCCAGATAACATTATTGCATAACCTACGATCAGCTCCGCGATGCACCTCATAATAACCCTAACCTCGTCGCAAAACCTAGCGGTTCACTCAACGTAGGCGAATTACGGGGCATTAGATGCTCTCTTTGCTGGGAACGAACATGAAAAGGATTAATGCCCGTGGACTACTCTTCCAAGTTTCTTGACGACAGTCACCAATTCTGTCAAGATCCCCATAGTCGATTCTCGCTCAATTACTGCACAAGTGACACCTACGAGGTAAGATCTCTTAATCAATACTACCCATTTCGCCACATGATATTACTAATCCTAACTAACCTATTCTAGAATATTTCAAAAGAATTTTCATTGTTTCAATCATAGTTGTCAAATCGTGAATCGAATCATGAACCGAAAACCCTATGAATCGAATCGTGAATCGAATCGTAAGAATCTATATAAACATAGAATATGTAGGAAATAATATATAAATGCAAAGAGAACACATTAAGAATATGTAATAAAACTTATTATAACCTAAAACCAATTATAAGACATGATTTCATTAAAATATAACTAAAAAAATGAACTTCCATGTCCAAATTAGGACCAAATTTTAACAATACCACCACCTACAATGTCCAAATTTAAACACAACAATATATTATGCAATATAATAACACAAATAAAATTAAACATAACATTATAAAAAAATACGTTATAATAACAATAACTTATAAAATCCATACACAAGATTTGTTGGCTTCAATCGAACGCAAAGCTACCTCCCTCTCTCGATCAGCTTCGAACAGGTTAGAAGAGAAAAGTGATCGCAGTTTAGGTTTCGTTCTAGTACGTGTGTCAGTCACACTCTCTTTCGCAAAGGGTAACTTGAGTTTGTACTAACTTTTTATTACTGCGATTCACGATTTAGACCCGAATCGGCCGATTCAGACCGATTTTTGGAACCCCTCTGATTCTATTCCCGATTCCTATCGATTAGTATGTGAATCAGATCGAATCATACGAATCGAATCGCGAATCGTAAGATTCTGACAACTATGATTTCAATTAATAATAAAAACCTACATAAAAATAGAGTTAAAAATATTATTCCTTCTCGAGCTTACACCACGTGTCATGCATAGCATATGCATCAGATTTAGTCTAAGCAAATATTACTTTAAATATTCTAGAATAGATTACTTGGAAGTCCTGATGTCATGGCCATTTATTCTATTATTAATAAAATATTAAAATAAAATACACTTAAAGATATCATTCCTTCTTGATCCGCCTCGTGTCGCCTCTCCTGCGTATACATTATGTACCAACGTAGAGACATTTCTTCCCTCTTTCGACTTGGCTTCAAATTCACGTTTCCCATTTATATGATCATATGCCACACCAATTGTTGCAGTCCACGCCCTGCACTACCAAACAACTTGCATTCCATGAGCTTCACAGTAAAGAGCGAGTGACAGTCAAAAACCTAGGCATATTTAGAACATTTATTAACAAACCACTTGATTAGCGAATCAATCTTTTCGAGTTGTGTCCATAACTCAAAAAAAGTAGGAATTAACCTCTAAAAATCATGTACTCATATACTCAACTCAACTCAACTCAACAAAGCCTTTTCCCAATTATTTGGGGTCGGCTACATGAATCCTATTTTTCCATTCCATTCTGTCCAGTGCAATATCTTCGATTACACCACATGATATCATGTCATATAATATAACAAAATTGATTATAATAGATAGATTACAAGGCAATATAAGCACCAAAGGGCTAAAGGCCCGAATTCCCCTAGATGGTCTAAAAACTAGAATATCCCTACGATAAGCTAATAAAAGCACAAAAAGGGAAATAATAAGGTAAACAACCATGGTTCAAAGTATCGGCCGAGTTGACTAGGTCTCGAAGGGTGACGATATGATTCCGAGTCACGAGTCGCGAGTCGATATTAAGATGAAATCGTGAGACACCAGTAGTATATCGGTGATATATCAGCGATATGTCCGATACAGGCGAGATCTCAGAGATATCGGCCGAAACAAGAACAATACTAATGCACGGTATAGTCTTCGTCTTTGTCGCCAGCAACAATCTGGCTAAATCTTGCCAAACAGAGAAGAATAAGATAAGAAGAGTTAAAGCGTAAATGGGTTTTCATGTACTCTTTATCTTGGTTTGGAGTGTCCAAGTGAATATAATAATGGTTAAACTGCAGACAATAGTGCAATATCGTCAGAAAGCTTTTAAAACTCTTTATCTCACATGTCTTGTGCTACTAAAGCCGAATTGCATTATGCATAAGTTCACTATTTACTTTTTTGTTGGTATATACAAAGATGTTATATTTCTTAAAAGAAAAAAAAAATATGTCCTACTTTTCTAAATAATAATATTATAAGTTTTAGGGTTATATTAATGTTTAGTTTCTAAAAAATTTCTATTTAATGTTCGATCCAATATATTTTCTTTCCTCAGGCTATCACATCTGGAATCCAATTCTGTGAAAAGGGAAATTGCTTATATAATAGATTCAAGTTCTGTAATGTAGACATCGCTTACTTCATTCCAAGTTTGATAGGCCTGGAATCACAACATGGTCCTAACTAGGTCTTCAAGCTCTTTCTTTCATGGGGAGTCCCCGGAATAAATGATGGAGATCAACTTCCTTCTTCTCGTTTGACTTCGACTCTCTCTTGATTTGCATTGGAGGGGTGCGGTGCTGCAATCCTATTTTTCGAGTTAAGGAACGAGTCAAAAAAGCATGATGAAATTGATAGAATCCGGTTTTTGTTCAGCTGACGTGGTACTTTTCTTTCTTTTCTCGCAGGTCGAACCTATTTCAATTCCTCTTCTTTCAGTCGATCGGTCTTCATTCAAGTTATGTAGTGGAAACGCCTTACAATCTGGTTTCGGCCTTACAATCTGGTTTCGGTTCGTTAGCTGGTATTTGCACAGCTCGTAGTTCCACTTTTTCTTCCTCTATAGGACATCACTCTTTGATTTTCTTTAGTAGAGTAGACAAGTTCATTTGCTTCCTCTTTCTTTGATCGAGCCTCACTTCTCTAATTCGGTACAACTCTATTTCGGTACAACGAGAAGAAGTTTACTATGGTCAGTGCAGTGAGATTTGTGGAACGAATCATGCCTTTACGCGTGCGTCCGGAAAGATAGGCCGAATTACTATATATTACAAATATATATAGTAATTCGTGTGTAGTGATGTTGATTAATGTTTAATCCAATATAAATTTTCAAAAATTATGTTTTACTCCTACAAAAATGTCTCATATAATGTTAAAATGAATTATTAATGTTTTTAGTTTCTTTAAATATATTTATACATTCTTTAATGAAAAATATAAATAAATTGGTACTAATTACAAGATCAACAATAGTCCATATTATAAAAAATTGTATTATTTTTCTACAACATTATTTTTAAAATAATATAACTTTTTAAAAAAAATTGGTGATAATATAAAATATATGTATTAATATATAGCTACTGATTTCTAAGGAAAAAATCGATACTAACAAAATTATCAATAAATTGGCAGGCATACAAGGGATTATTTATCAAAATCATCAATATGTAACTTTCTTTAACAAGTTTTATGTGTCGCTAAATTATATGTCTACCTTGGTATTGATTTAATATTGAATATTGCATCTAAAAATTCCGACGCGCATCAGTATAATCAATTCGACAATGCTGTTCATTTTAAAGGATGGTTTTGGACTTATTTGATTGGTTCACATTGTTAATCTTATATTTTAAAAAAATTCTATATTTATTCGAAATTTTTTGAGCTCTTTTAATAGCTTATCGATGTGTATCGCCTGATACCGAGACCAAGTTAATAATTAGATGTCCAATACGGGGACCGAGACAAAGACATTGAACCATGTAAACAACTATGCTCTGCGTCGTTCTCCCATCTTTGAGAGAGAAAATGAGAGAAGTAACCAGAGAGAACCTAGAGCTGTCGATAAACTAACCCACCCCAACTAACAAGGTACATCACAATCCGTTTGGTCTGGTAGGTAAGGAGCCCAGTGTTCGATATGCATTCAACGTGGGAATGAAGAGGTTGTGAGACATTCGTCTGCCATAGGATTGACAGTATGTGATGACCTTGAAATGGAGATAAGTCCGCTACGTTGAACATACAGTGTATGCGGAACTCTAGAGGAGGTTGATCGCATAGCGTTCTTCCCGTGGCAATGCGGGATGGGAAGAGTCAAACGCCTTATCTATAATTTATGCCCCTAAACCGGTCTTTGCTCCTTATGGAGGTAAGCCATTACTAAGTCTCTAATGTGAGATACAACCTCTCACCAATTTCCTTATAGGAGCGATACCAATACATGTGCCTCTGGTGCTCAATAACATCGACATATCCATTTGGGCAGTGAAACGGGTTGTAGGCTGTAATCGAACTGAATAACAATGTAGGAGGGAGCTAAATCAACATATCGAGTATTAGGGTTGACACTAGGGATGGAAAAAAGTCAACCCCTTTAACCCACCCAACCAACCCATTAACTAAAGAGTTTATTTTACTTTAACCCTAGTAATAATAGCATAGTTAGCTTACCCCCCTCAATGTTCAAAAATAAGACATCGCTACTCAAGATTGGACGGACGTGAAGCTCCATTATAAAATCCTCAATAACTTGTAATTTGACTTGACCCTAAGAATTTTTCAACAAAAATACCATCACTTTCTTCCAATTTTCATCTTCTTCCTCAAATCAAGAACTCTAATATCGAAGGAACCCTCCATTTTACATTGGCAGCTAACCACGTAAATAATTTTACTTTCGACAGAACCTGCGTTCCATATAAATTTATATAGCTTTAAGGCGAAGCACAAAGTTAAGTTAAGTATTAATAGCAAGAAAAATAACTTGAAAGACTACCACTCCAAGCCTTTTTATCCGCATACTCAACGGGAAGGGGGAAATTTTCAATAATATTTTGCAAAGTAAGTCATCAATCTCCTAATCATTAAGATTTCTTTGAATAATGGTTCACGTGAATAATTCACCCGAGTGTCATTCCTAAAATCTAATTTTTGACCCACTCCTACAGAGAAAAAAAAGTGTATCGTGTATCTAAGAAAAGAATCTGACCATTGTGACATGAACGTCCATGGACAGTGTATGTGTCATTAGTCATCGCATTTAAAAGTGATCGCTTGGGATGAAGACCAAAGAGAGTTTTGTTCAACTAAAAATCTCCGATGGAATTTTTCTAGAACTAAAGTTCCACTTTTTCAAGTTGCCCAGTCCTAAACCCTCCTTCGTTTTAGTTTAATGTGACATTGTTTTACAATTAACAAGATGCTCTTTTTTGCCCTCCCCAGCCTCACCCTTCACCACCACCACCACCCCACCCCACACCCACAAACACCAAATATATATATATATATATATATAGAGAGAGAGAGAGAGAGAGAGAAATTCTTTAGTGAGTGAAGTAAAAGTTATAGTCCCAATATTTAACACTCAAACTTGGTCCTGAGAAGGAAACTGTGAAGAAAAAAGACTATAATAAGAGAATAAGTCAGCTTGAATTCATGATATAAAAAAAAAAGTGGAATTGTAAAATACTATATCTTTGTCGGTATAGACACGTCAAAATAAAAGAGCAACGTAAGCGTGAATATAATGGCATATAACACCACTCCAAGTACTTACCATAGCAATAACAAAAATGCCTAACGCGACAAAAAAACAAATTGAGAAGAAAAATAAAAAATCACCTTTGAAACCCAGAACAGAAGCACCAGAAACAAAACCACCAACTGCTCCATTGATGAAGTCCCTCTTCATCCTATAATTCTGCACCAACTGCTCTACACCAATGTAAACTCCGCCAATGGCAGCAAAAGTCAACCCATGGTTACCCATCATCTTTAAGGTCCTAATCAGCCCTGGAAGTGCAACATTTCTCTCGACACGTGGCACATCATGCCAAGTAGCAACAATGGTACCCCAAATAGTACCCACAACTAGACCCGAAGTTGCGCCTTTAATTGTTTTCATCATTGCCGAATCATCATCTTCCAAGTACCTAAGCTCGGAAGGATCCATAGCTTTCTTCGAAATGGGTACCCATCAAATATGTATTATAAAAATAAAAGCATCAGTAGTAAATCCAATTTATCACCCCTAAAACTCAATTACATACAAGCCAAACCACAATCCTCTAGCATTCAGTCAAAAATGCATTCCCAAAATCAAATAAATATAGATATGGGAGCTGCCCTAATATTTTCTTCCCCTAAAATCAGCTAGTTTTTTGCTTGAGATAATGTCATAATTGTCATAATTAGACATAACCCCCCATTTTTCAAATAATTAGAATTAACCCATTGGGTGTTTAATCTACTAAATTTTTAGTAAGCCTATCAGAAACATTGTTTAGTCGTAAATACATATACAGAACACAGGAAATTCAATGGATATCTTGAGATCGCATATATGATATGTTCATTTGATTTGTTGAGATAACGTAGATGTATAGGCCGTAAATCACACACATATGCATAGAGATATACATATAAAATGGAAATTAGAGAGAGGAATACATACATAATTGAGATGCACAGAGAGAGAGAGAGAGAGAGAGAGAGAGTATTGAGGATTGAATCGATTGGATGTTGGGTGAGGAGGGTTTAATCGACGGTGGTGGTGGTAATTGCGGTGGCCGGGGAGGAGAGAAGAAGATAGGGCAGAATAGCGCCTATGTCGAAAGTGCACCGTCCGATTAACTCGAGGGGAGGACTATAGGAGAAAATTATTTTTAGTTTCTTTTTTATTTAGCCTATTTTCGTGGGTCGTATTTTTTTAAAGAAAAATGATAATATATATCCACTTTAGTACATGTTTTGAACCTCAAAATAATAAGTATGAATCCTTCACATGCGTATCTATGGCATATTAATTATATGTATTTTTATTCCTGCTATTTTTGGATTCTAAGTGTATGTCTTTAGGCACAAGTTATTTTTTTTTTGTATCATATTTTAGGGGGCAAGTTATCAAGACCCTTTTTTAAATGCGCTTATACCAAATAGTCCATCGAACTTACACGTTTAGTCCAAGGTTTTTTATTTTGCACCAAAAAGTCCTTCACCATGCCAAAAATGCTTTACCATGCTGCTGGCGCGGCCTTTAAAGATAAGAGAATAAGGGACTTTTTGGTACAAAATAAAAGGCTTGGACTAATTGTGTATTAAAAAATGTTTGAGGAACTTTTTAGTATTTGATCCTTGTTTAAATATATTTAGTTTTATAGTCACCAAAAATCGTTTATATTCACACTCTAATTATTCATTTTCGTTTTTTGCAGAGAATGATACGTGTCTCACATTTATTACAATAGGATCAATAACTAAAAAATAAATACATGAAAGTTGCTACGAATTAATTTTTTAAAATGTGATTAAATACTTAAGGTTCCTTAAGCCCTATTTGGTTACACAATTTTTTTAATTATCTAAATTAGTTCATTGTGAATTAGTGAATTACAAATCAGTCGATTTGAAATAAGGTCTCGTTTGGCAACCCAATTTCAAGGTTTGGAATTGAAATTGGAAGGCCAATTTCAATTCTATTGAATTAAAATTGGCCTTCCAATTTCATTTACATAGCTTGGAATTGGGTTGCCAAATGGACCCTGAGTTTAAACCTAATTTTATGTCATGTTTGTTAATCTGAAATTGATGTTGAAAAAAAAATAAAAAGAATGGAAATTTAGAGAGAGAGGAAGCTTACGTATAGGGATAAGCATATGTGAAATGCTCTTGCTTCAAATGGATATATTTCACGTTTTTTGTGAAATGATCCATTTCATATTTTACGCTTGAGCTAAAATTGATCGATTAATTAACCATTTCATTATAAAACCAAATACAATTAATGGACCAAATTGTAAATGGGACAATTTATAAAAGAAATAAATTGCAATCCTGGGATAACCAAATGAGGCCTTATTTTATGTGTTTTTATTTTTTGCATGGCACTCAATTAATGATTTATTTTTGGGAGATTCACAAATATATTTGGTTTACCTAAGACATTTCGACCTCGTTTAGTTGTCCTAAAATTGTAAATTGGTTCGTTAATAAATTAGTTCATTTACAAATTGACTCGTTAACTGTGTTTGGTTTCATTAATAAAATTATTCATTAATTGCCCCATTTTAGCTCATGTGAAAAATCTGAAATTGGATCATTTCACAAAAAACGTGGAAATGCATCTATTTGAAATAAGAGTCACGTGAAGTGAATGACCCTCTCTCATTCCCTCCCTTCCCTCTCTCTCCCTTAATTTGTTTTTATTTTTTTCTTATAGAACTTTAACATCAATTTCAAATTACCAAACATTGCGTAAAATTAACTCATTTCAAATCCACTTATTTATAATTCACTAATTCAAAATGAACCAATTTACATAATCAAACAATTTACGCAACCAAATTGGGCCTTCATCATTTGTCCTATCAAGACAATTTTTCTCAGTATGGTCATATTTATATATAATGATTATCCGTTCTCATACAGCACTTATTAGAGCATAAATATTTTTTCATGGAACCTTTTGGAGCTAAAAAAAGATCGTAAAAACTACTTAACTACATATATAGTAAACAAGACTAATCAATAAAAATCTCCTTTTAGGATTCGTAAAATCATATTAACTCTTTGTTATATTTACCTCGTATTTTTATCCTTTAAAACTGACCATCTGTTACATTTTAGGTAAAAAGATAATTAATGTTTAATGAAGCGATATAGTATGTTTTAAATTTTTCACTTAACTCTTTAATTAGTTTTTTTTTTCTTTTTCTTTAGTTTATTAACATGGTTTTTGGGCATTAAGGTAATTTTCCCTTAATATATAATCATTTTTCAGTAATGTATAGAATGAATTTTAAAGTATACATAATTTTTTTTATTTTTCTTCGAAAAAAATGTAAGTTGTAAATAGAATTTGATAATGTATACACAAATTTTGTAATATATATGTGTGTTAATGTTATGTATGCCCTAGCTTATAAGGTATTGTGGGAACCTAAAATAATTAATTCGGCCCAATTGAAGATCGATCGACCAAGCCCAACAGCGTGTGGGGCACGCTCAGCCGAACTCCTCAAAGAGATCAGTAAAAGTATTGATCATATGGATAAATATGAACATTTATCACTCCCATCTTGATAAGCTCAATTGGTTACCTATAATCTCAGACGAGATATTTAGGAATCACCACACGAGCCAATAACAAGTTGGGAGAGTTACTTAAACAACTCAGCCACTACTATTTTACACCACTATAAATACATACCACACCCCAGGGCCAAGGGGGATGTAATTTCGAAACTTTGAGAGAACCTAATAAAATGCAGTGACCTCTCTGTGGACGTAGGAAATTTGCCGAACCACATATATTCTTGTGTTGGGTGATTGGCATCTTATTTTTATTCTTTTATTGCGTTCAGAAATCCTTTTGTTGTGGTTAATTTGTACTCACAATTGGCGCCGACTGTGGTAAATGATTTTCCTTTCCGCGGGCAATCTTCACAAGGAACAACTACGATGTCTCACCAACCAAGCAGTGCGCCTCAACCTGGAGATGTGAGGAATGACTTAGGTCCCCTGAAAGTTAGGTCTGAGATTCGTCAAGATGGGAACCCAAGGTTTCGACCAAAACAACAGCCTTCAAAGGAAAGCCACGGGCACCCTACTCAGATCTCACGCCTGGTCGACGTCTACGAAGCAGTGGCATGATGAGTTATCTCGCCTCTAAGTTGAAGAGAATTCTCGCCTCTAACAGCGACTAGAAGAGATGGAGAAATAACTCCACCAGAAATGAAAGCGCCAACCTCGAACTCCTATCCCTCAGGTAAGCAAGACTCGCAGTCAAGGAAGGAGCACCAGACGCGAATAAAAGCGCTCGGTGCATGGAAGTTATCAAGACAGGCACCATAGAGACAACGAGTACCATAGAGATGACATAAAGAGTTTGGTTCGAAGGGAAATGGACCAATACCCCGCTCATAGGGGGACAGATTAACCAATGAGCTAGCGAGGAGTGCCTTTATCACTAAATGAAGTCTCCCTTCTCAAAAACCATCGAATAGGGGGAACACCCTAAGAGGTTCAAGGTCTATGATGGCAAGACTGGTCGTATTGACCACGTTCAGCATTACATGCAGGCTATGACTTTGTGGAGTCATAATGGCGCACTGATATGCCATATTTCTCCCTCCATATTGGGTGACGTCGTTTAAAAATGGTTCGAGAAGCTCCATCACAAGTCCATTAAGAGTTTCATTGTGCACGTCGAATCCTCCACTACTTCTTTTATCACCAACAACTCTCATCCCAAAAGAATGGACTCGCTGCTCACGATGAAAAAAAATCCACATGAGTCCCTGAGCGATTATGCCAAACACTATTAAGAAGTATTTAATGAGGTAGAAGATTGCTCAGAGCAAGTTGTTGTAGCATCCTTTAAAATAGGTCTACCCCAACGATGTATCAATCCCTTACCAAGACAATTTACGACCTTATGTCACACATTGAGAAATCTGTCAAGGTGGAGGACGTGATCCATACTGGTCATGCTGAGACTAGTCGCACCAAGGAAAACAAAAGGGGAGACTAGGAGAACACCCCCAAAAAGAGGAACAAAAAGCATAATGGTGCTAAGAACATGGGAAGAACTGATTCCTCTAAATCTTTTCAAGTCGTCAGCACAATTTTCAAGGAGCCGATTAAAGATTAGTAGTTCGTCAAGTGACCAAAGAAGATAGGTGGTGATCCGATTAAGAGGAACAATGCGCTCTAATGCATTCCACAAAAAGGCGACCACAAGACCGCAAATTACAAGGCGCTCAAAGCTCATATAGAGGAGTTAGACCAAGTTGGGCATCTGAACGAGCTTATTGAAAAGAAATTTGACCAGGCTGCAGCCAATGGCAATAAAAAACCAGACAATGTCCTTGATAATGACACGGGGCATGAGTTTTTCGTCATTCACAGAGCGTTCGACCTTAAGTAGATCCAAGTAAATGTTGTTCGGATGCAACTCAAGAAAGTTACAACTTTGATGGAAACTTTCCAGATCGATCCTGTAAAAGCCAAGCTAACAAGCGCCAACGACTAGATGACGTTGACTATAATAAGCACATCGTCTTCATAAAAGAGGACTTGGTGGGGGTACGAACCCCACACCACGACGCGCTAGTAATCACCTTCAGAACTACGAATTGGGACGTGGACAAGCTACTGGTGGGCCAGGGAAGCTCTTCAGATATGATGTACCTGGAGCTCTTCCATAAACTTAAGCTTAAGATATCAGGCCTCAAGGAGGCCATTGTTCCTCTGGTCAGCTTTGGAGGAATGATTACGATATCGCTGTGGAAAGTGGTCCTGCCAGAAAGGGCAAGGAATGTTTTAAAACTCATAGAGTTTTGGGTGGTCGACATTAAGTCACCTTACCATGCCATCTTAGGTAAGGGTGGATTAATGCCATGAGGGATGTCCCTTCCACCTACCATCAGAAGCTCAAGTGCATCACGGACAAAGGGATAATGGAGATTATGGGCGACTAAGTAGTTGCTCAGAAGTGTTCCATAGCCACCAATAGGCCTAAGCAAGAAAATAAGAAAGGAAAATAAGTTGTTTCGGAGGTAGCCCAGGATGGGGCTAATCTATCCAAATAGTAACTATGGCGCGACCGACTAGGGATAGAAGAGACCAAGATCCACCCCGCTGACAGGGTCGTCGAAGACCTGAATGAGGTTATCTTTGATAAAGCCAAGCTAGGGAGAAAGCTTATTAGCGAGACAATCATGACTAACCTTAAAATGGAAAAGTTGATCACCTCCCTAAAATAAAGCTTGGATGTGTTCGCATGGGAACCATATGATATGTCTAGGATCGATCCTACGATTGCATGTCATCAACTCCATGTGGATCCAACGTTTAAGAAGATCATACAGATGGCTCGCCGAACAACCCAAAAAAACGCAAAGGCAATAGAGAAGGAAGTATGGAAACTTTTGAAGGCAAGATCCATCAGAGAAGTTTAATTCCCAAAGTGTCTCTAAAATCCGATCCTGAGCCGAAAGAGCAATAGGTTCTAGAGAGTCTGCATAGATTTTATCGACTACAATAGGGCGTGTCCTAAGGACAACTTCCCCCTACCGAAGATAGACCAGCTGGTCGATGCCACGGTAACTCATGAGAATATGAGTTTCCAAGATACTTACTTGGGATACCATTAGATCCCTATGTTCGTACCCGACTAAGATAAGACTTCATTTATAAAGCCAGTTGGTCTGTATTGCTACAAGGTCATACCGTTTGGCCTCAAGAATGCAGAAACTACATATCAGAGGTTAATCACCAAGATGTTCAAACATTAGATGGGGGAGACTATAGAGGTATACATCAACAATATGCTCTTAAAGAGCAGGAACAAGAGAGACCATCTCCAAGACATGGATAACACCTTTGAAATCCTCAAGCGCTACTAAATGAAACTTGACGCCGATAAGTACTCGTTTGGGGACCAATTAGGTAAAGTTCTGGATTATTTAATCAGCAAGAGGGGGATTGAGGCTAACTCGGATCAAAAATAATTTATCAGAAGGGTTCAACATCTAAAGACATTATGCGAGGTCAAAAAGTTTATCGAAATGCTCGCAGCACTCAACCGCTTCATTTCGAAGTCGTCTGTGCACTTCCGACTATTTCTCTAGCTGCTCAAGAAGGAGAAGGACCTCACCTGGAATAATTAGTGCTCCAATACCCTAAAGGACATCAAATCTTACCTCAGCAAACCTATATTACTAGCGATCCCTGATCAAGGGGATCCTCTTAACCATTATCTCACAGTATCAAGCCACGTAGTTAGCCCGACCTTGGTTTGCGAAAGAGAGGCAAAGCAATTTCCTATTTACTATGCCAACAAGATGCTCTTGGATGTCGAGAAATGTTACTTGCCTTTTGAGAAACTAATCTATGCATTGGTGATCGCTTCACGCAAGCTAAAACATTACTTTGAAGCACATTCCATCACTGTGATTACTTCCTTCCCCCGTGAAGTTATCCTTCGCAAAGCTGACCTTTCTGAACAAATGTTAAAGTGGCCGATAGAGCTTGGGAGATTCGATATTCACTTCCAACTAAGGACAACAATAAAATGGAATGTTTTGGCCGACTTCATCGCAAAATTTACTAAAGATGGTCCCACTGGGCAATAACTGACAAATCAATCAGAGTTGCACGAACAGGCCCAAGGCGAAAACTAGACATTGTATGTTGATGGTGCCTTCAATCCAAATGGGGAAGGCGTAGGGATTGTTCTTATGACTCCAAAGAAGGCTATGATTGAGCAAGGGGTCAGATTAGGATTTGATGCCCCCAACAATGAGGCTAAGTATGAGACACTCATCATCGGACTTTGCAAAGCATGTTTGCTCGGGGCAAGAAGACTCAACGTCTATTGTGACTCTAAATTGGTGTACAATCAAGTTAGTGGGGACTTCATTGCCAAAGATGATAGGATAGCAGCCTACCTCCATTAAATTGGAATTCCTCTCCAAGCCTAGTATTAATAAGACAATAGACCGCGAGCACATCCTCTCCATCAATAGAGGTCTTAGTTGAATGGAAAACATCATAGCATACTTCCAAAACAAAACACGACATGCAGACAAGAAATTATCTCATCAGGTTAGGATAAAAGTTGGGCATTTATGTTTAGGTAATGGGGCAAACTGTAAAGGATATCCTTCACAGGCCCATACCTCAAGTGTGTGCACCCAAGCGATATCGAGCAAGTTCTTTTAAAACTTTATAATGGAATACGTGGAATCCAAGCAAAAGAAAGATACATAGCATTTCAAGCAATCAAATAAGGCTACTGGTGACCATATATGCAGAAAGACACAAGTGTTTATGTTCAAAAGTGCAAAAAATGCCAAAAATTCTCTCCCTTAGTCCATCAACCGATCAGTGACCTGAAGCCATTGACCAATCTATGACCATTTTTACAGTGGGGGTTGGACATTGTGGGACGACTACCTATCGCACCTGGAAATCATAAGTAGCTATTGGTCAATGCACTATTTTACCAAGTGGGTAGAGGCAGAATCATTAACCAATATTAGAGACGCCAACATGACAAGGTTCATTTGGAGGAACATTATAAAACGCTTTGGGCTACCAATAACCATCATAATAGATAATGGCACACAGTTTGATAGTGGACCTTTTCAGGCTTTCTACGATAAGCATAAAGTTAAACACCACTTCAGTTCGATGGCATATCCCTAGAGCAATGGTCAAGAGAAGGCCTCTAATAAAATGATGCTCGACGACCTTAAGATAGGCTGGAAAGAGCAAAAGGTGACTGGGTAAACGAGCTCCCCCATGTTCTTTGGGCATATCATACCACGCCCTGAAGACCAACTAGATAAACACCCTCTGCGCTCACATATGGAATGGAAGTTTTTGTACCACTTGAAGCGGGCCTCTCGGCCATACGAATAAGGTTAGTCGATCAAGGACTTAACGATGATTCCCTTAGCGCTGAACTTGACCCAGTTAATGAATGAAGAGAGCAAACTATGATCATGCTAGCCTCATACCAATAATAGTTGGCAAAGCAGTACAATAAGGGAGTCAATTGGAGGAAGTTCCAAGTAGGAGAATACGTCCTCAGGAAAGTTCTCGGCAGTGCCATAAGATCGTCGGATGGTAAGTTGGGGCCTAACTAGGATGTACCATTCAAAGTGATCAGAGATGATCTACAGGGAACCTGTCACTTAAAATCAATGGAGGCCAGAGAGATACCCAAAGCATAGAATGCAGTTAATCTCAAGAAGTTCTACTTTTAGTCTTCTTTTTACTTTTTAGCACTTAGTTTATGCAAATTTTCATTTCAAAACTTATATTGATCGTAATTTATTGTTCCTATTATGAACAAAGGCCCTTATTTGCATATCTCAAAGCTCTTAAGTTAATTGATTACTTTACACTGTTTCCCAAGTAATAGGCTCATAATTGGTTCTTAGTCTTTGCAAGAGTATTTATCAGGCTTTAACTTAATTACTGTGATAACTTTGCTGACTATAATTAAAACTAAATCCCTCACGTCCTTATCACGACCTCATGACTTGCCCAGGCAAGATAAAAGCCCTACGGGGGATCCCTAGGTAATAAACTAATAGCGTTTGGTCGATTAAATCATGAACGAGTGGATTGCCCATAAATCGGGTACATTTTTGTCATTGTCTTTTCTAAGCCTAAGGGAGTGTGAGGACATGACCTAAAAGGTAAGAAATAGGGAATAATACATGAAAGGCATAATGGATTGGAGAAATGCATAAAAATTGGTATTGGCTTGATTCATTCGGTAGCGCTCAATTACAAGAAGTACCAATTACATAATAATTACAAAGATTTACAATAGTTTATGGTCGCCAAGCTAGAAATTATTATATTTGCTTAATACAACCATTGTCAATGTTAGGCCTGTATTCGTCATCACTATCATGACCTTTCAGGTAGCTCTTGACAAATTGAAGAGGGATAACGTCTAAAAGAATCCAAGGCTTATCAGACTTCCGTAGGTCTTCAGTTAGTTTATTATTTAATCTGGACTAACCGGCACGACCATTCAGAAGACTAGTAAACTCTGCCACAAACTGAAAAATAAGGAAAAGATCAAATATTAAGAGATTTAACAAATAACAACCAAGCAGACCTGATACATCAAATAAAAAGAATACCCTTACCAAGGACAGAGTTTGGGATGATTAGAGAGAAAGCTGGTCAGGTCCCAGTATCTACAATCTCTCATGATCACCCGAGAGCACTGCCCTTTCAACAAGCCGGGGCCAAGGATCGGATTGTGGGCCACATACTGGGCCTCAAAGCTATTGGGGAGAGAAGGGGGAACATTATTCTTATTTGAAAAAGTTGTAAGATCTTTCTTCTTCTCTTCTTCCTTTTTTTATCGTCTTCATTCTTCTTATTTTCCTTTTTCTTCTTTTTCTCCCTGGCGACCAAGTTTGGGTCATAAGAACTGGAGGATTCACCTTTTGCCTTCTTTTAGGACTTGGACCTGGCAGAGAGAAGGACATTGTCGTTGTCATCATTAGAAACTAGAATGACTCTCTTCCTAGCAGGAGTTTTTAGAACCTCCTCCTCCTCTAGCTAGATGGACCTAACATCTAACAGCTCAAAAGAAGAAGAAGTTTCCTCGTCAGGAAGAGGAAGATCAGGTATGTCATCCACCGAGAGAGCATTAAAGCTATTGGTGGTATTGGTGTACTCAAGCAAAAGTGCTGAAAACCCGGGGTGTTCACCGCTAGGCAAATATTCTTTAACCCTCCAAGCTTTTAGAAGGTCAGCAACTTTGATATCTCGGAGAGAAGGCTCCGTATTTTTCTTGCGAACTATATACAAACAATAAAAAAAATAAAATTAGCAACAACAGAGCAAACGATAAAGCAAAATCTAAATGATTAAAAGACCAAGTGTTGACCTATGTGATCATCCCCCAGCCACGGCAAAGAAACCTTGTGTATTCTTCGCCCTCAGAGAGCGGTGGATATTACCAGTTTCTGGCAATGAACCCCTAATCCCAATATCCTTTGTTGGAATCAGTGAGATTTACGACCAACACCGTCTCAGATTTCCTCGTATTTAAGTAGAGTAGGCCATCAGAAGTACAAGACTAGGTGTAGCAATACCTGATCTTTAGGATGCCCAGGTTGATCCCATGGAGGCTATTTATACGATTGACCCCATTAACTATTCGCCAAGTATTGGGCACTCTGAGCAGGGACTACCCCAAAGAATTTAAAGAACTCTAAAAATAAAGAATTTAGAGTAAATGTCAACCTCCTTTGGACTACAGTTAGGGTATGAATTCAGTGTCCCCCATCGACGTCTCTAACATCTTTGGGCATGGGGGCACACTCGATTGTAACATAGGAAGGAATATAGTAGGTTTTCCATAACTCTTTAACACTTTTTCCATTAATGGTCGACATTTTTTAAGTATAAATTATCACTACAGAAGACAAATAGAAGGAAGAAGAAGAAGAAGAAGAAGAAGAAGAAGAAGAAGAAGAAGAAGAAGAAAGCTGCAAAAGTAATAGCTGAGGATAGAGACTTACAAAGGTGAAGAAGTGCGAAGACGAAGGGTTTGGAGTTTTGATAGAAGAAGAACTGGAAGTAAAGTGATGGTTTGGTATTGATACAACTCAGTTTGAAACCTAGTGCACAATCATCAGGCGCAACATCCAAGGAGATTTTGGCATTTCACTTCTTGCTTGGATAAGCATACCCCTAGAACTTCTGCATAATCACAAGTCTGCTCTGCCGGTTCAACTCCATAAGAATGGATCAAAAATTATTTGGGCCCAAGGCAACAATAAAACCTACTGGCCCAACAAACCACAGCCTATAGGTTTTAGGGGCAATTGTGGGGACCAAAAATTATTGAATAAGCCTAACTGAAGACCAACCACCAAGCCCACTAGCGTGTGGGTAACGCTTAGCCCAACTCCTCAAAGAGATCAACAAAAGCATTTATCACGTGGATAAATACAAACATTTATCATTACCATCTTGATAAGCATAATTGGTCACCTACAATCCATGACGAGATATTCAGGAATCATCACACGAGCCAATAACAAGCTGGGAGAGTTACTTAAATAACTCAACCACTACGATTTTACACCACTATAAATACAGCCCACACCGCAAGACCAAGGGGATATAATTTCGAAACTTTGAGAGAACCTAATAAAATACAGTGTCCTCTCCTTGGACGTAGAAAATTTGCCGAACCACATATATTCTTGTGTTCTGTGATTGACATATTATTGTCATCCTTTTATTGCATACTGGAAACCTTTTTAATTTGGTTAATTTGTACTGGCAAGTATACGTTAAGGGTATAGAGATCTTAGTGCCCAAATAATATATAAGTGGGCTGGAGCAAAAAAAAAATTTAGGTCAAATAGAAAACTTCCTTATTTTTTTTAAGCTCTAGAAAGTCTCTTATATATTTTTGTGACTATTTTTCTTTTGGGGGTAAGGGTAGAGATGGACAACCACCCCAACAATTTATCATTGTTGACAATAAATGGTGGCCATCGTTGGAGCTCATCAAGAAGTCATAGGAATTTTGTTGGAAAGTCATTAAAGTCTCACAAGAAAGTTGTCAAGCCTCACACGAGTTTGCCCAAGTCTCACTGAAGGTTGTCAGTGTTTAACCAAGGTTGTTACGGGTCACTAAAGTGTAACACCCCGCCTAATTAAATACCGGGTGGCCAGTCCCATACCAAATTAAAACAGAATATACAGTTGACTCATTCTTAGCATCACTGTCGAAAATATTTTCAACTCACCCAACACCCAATTAAGCTGGTGTTAAAAACTTTCCAGATTTTCATTTAACAAAATCCATTTCCAGTTTAAGAATAACACAACACATTTTATTCTACAACACTTAACTGAACATATAACACAAAAGAATTTAAATGCAATTGGAATAAACATTCCCAAATAATATAAATCCATTACAAAAATCCCAACAATATTAAATGTATTAAAAAGACCCGAATACAATAGTATTTGACCCCGATAGAAAAGATAACTGAATCCTTTGGGCGACATGCCCTAACTAAGAGAATACTGTGAATCAAATGAAGATAGGCGTCTAAGCAAAACTCCATAGCTCCATAGCTCGTCACAATCAATTAAGGTTGGCGTCCCTGTTGCTGGACACCTGATATAGAAGATACAATAGAAAAGAAAATATGCAAGGAAACGGGTCAGAGCCCGAATGTGTAAATGATTTTTAAAACAACAAGTATTTAACAAGTGCAATAAAGCATTTATTATTTACATGTTAGATCCAACTCTCACTTGCTATTCTCACCTCTCAACTAGAGTGCACACTTAACGTTTCCTATTAACCTCCTAGTTAATGGTTCCTCTTTTCTAGTCTCCATATTATAATTCCATCCCAAAATCATAATCCCCGTATGTCCCATACCATACGTCACATAATCATTCTTATACATTTTTCATTTATATGAATCGTTGCTCATTAACATGAATCATTTCTCATTAATATGAATTAAGCTTTTCAATTCTATAAGAATAAACATTCATTAACTTAATTCCATTCTTTTCTCAATTCGCCTTTATCTACAATTATCACACAGTAGATGACTTAACCACAATATAACCATTCAATCATTTAATTCATTATATATATATATATATATTAATATATAATACGGCATCCCGAGTCACAGCTGCGGTGCAATACATTACTCTGCTATCATGTCCCATCATCACTGGTCGCCGAATAGGAGATAAAAGGTTCGGTAAGGATTCCTCGAACCACAAACATCAACAAACAAATTGGAGGCTAACATAGTTCTCGTATCCATGGGTCACGCACATACCTGCGTACCCACAGTCAGCGGACTTATCAACTCCCCGATAAGTCTTTCATAGACCTATGTTCTCGAGAGACAAATCAAAGATCCCATGGATTCATCAGGATATGACTGCCCTCACGCTCAAACTTCCCACCGATAGCAAGTAAGCTAGGTATGTCATACACATAAATCATCAATCAATCAAATAGGCATTATCATACCTATAATATAATATCAATAAGGTAATATCACTACCCTAAGATAATTCCCATACGTAGCATTATATCTCTTTTAAATTCCACGTATTAAGATATCATATCTTTACTTCATAATTTAATTATCCTCGCATCCTATAGCATCTCCCCACTCCCGACGTCGTTAAGGTTCATGCCCGGAGCGTCTCGCAAAGCGAAATCCAAACAAGGAACCCCTCCAATACACTACTACTTAACTTTATCGATCGAGGAGGTCCGTCAATTTAAATACGTGATTGGGATAACCTCATACCCTCTTTCAACCAAATGTGTTCTAAACTCCCATCTCTATTCAGGAGCCATACCACTACGCTCTTGTACTACACTCAGCCTTTGCGAAATCAATAATGAGCTTAAACTCAGTCCTTGATGTTCATATTATAATCCTAAGGCTACCCATGTGTTACATTCAATCACCACTACTGGACCTATCCTTAATCCTCAAGCAAACCAATCATTATCCAACAAATGAATCTAGCAACCGAAATTTCTTTAATTTAATTATCATCATTCTAATCAATTTAAATCCCAATCAAATTAATTCAAATCTTATCAAGGGTTTACTGATATTTTCTAAGTCCCATAATATCCAATTAATAATCACCAAAGATCCACAAAAGTTTTGGGATAAGAACCAACATTAAAAAGAAACAACATCATGAATTCTCATATTTTAAATACTCAGGAAAACCAGATCCAAAAATTATTCAAATCATCAATCTGACTTCAGATTTGGATTCTACACGAAAAATTGAGTCAGGTATGTGTTTTGAGTTTTTCTTAAATCTCATCCAAATGCACTCGAAAAAAGAAGATCTAAACCTTCCAAATTGGCTCTTCTCATTCCACTCGTTTTTGCCTCTTTTTCCAGAAAATTATCAACATATTATCTTCAAGAACACAAAATGATTTTCAGAATTTCTTCCACAGATTGATGAATATTTTTTGGATTACTAACTACCTACAACATGAGTTTAATTCCTGTATATTTCATACTTCCAGAAATCCATTACTACTCCATTTTTATCTTCCAAACATGAAAAATCATCTCTTTTCATAATTATTCTAACATGGACAATATACGAACTTAGTTGTAAATATCAAACACTTGCCTTTACTGAAGATCTAATCCTTTGGAGTTGAATAACATAGGTGGTGATGGTGGTGGTGACCTTTGACCTTTAGTTCTCCTCCTTTCCAAGCAAGCTTTTCTCTTCCCAAGCAACCTTTCACTCTCTCTAAGAAGATGACCTTTCAATTTTGTGTAGAAGAGATGAATGAACCCACATTCAACTAATCTTCAAATACTTATAATAAGACAAAACCCGAAATCACTATTCATCCCCCTTGTAAAAATAATCAAAATGCCCTTTTGGGTTGTCTTTTTATTTCCAAATGACCCGAGACCCAAATCCAACATCCAAATAGACTTTTCTGACTATTTCGAACCTTCCGGACGCAACGGCGCAGTTGAAATGACTATAAGGTCAATAAAAAATAAATTTCCTTTTTAATTTAATAAATTAGTCCCGACACGTCCCATACCGCGTCTGACTAAAAAATCCAAATTACCGAAATTATATCACACTGTCATAATAATGACATCATATTCATATATTACCTAAATATCTTTAAGTAATATTCAGAATCATCCATTTTAGTATCCACAATTCGGATAAAATCCAAATGAATTAATTTATAATAAAATCCAATTAATCCATTAATTTAAAATATAACCCATTTTAAAAGTCATTTAAAATCATGGGGTATTACATAAAGTCTCCTCGAGGTCGTTGGAGAATTGTCTACAATCATTGAGATATTAGCAAAAAAAAATGTCTTTTAACACTTACAAAAATGGAAAAAGTCACATTAAGAGTAAAAAAAAATATGTCCTTAACTTGTCAATAGAAGAATTGTTTTAAATATCAAATCTACCTAATAAAACATATCAGTCAGTTAAAAAGAAATTGAAAAAAGAAAACAAAATTGTAATCTAATAATAATTCTATTATTCAAGTTAATATTTTAAAAGAAAATATATATATATGATCGTCGAAGCTCACGGGAGACGGAGCTTGCTGAAGGTGTCAAATAAGGAAGTGGAATATAAGAATAGATGTGGTCAACTAATAATAGGAGAGAGAGAGAGAGAGAGAGAGAGAGAGGGGTCGTGACTTGCCTTTTAGAAAGAAAAAAAGGTATTTGATTAAACATCAATTTAAAAATTATTAAGAGGTTTTTGTCAAATGCCCCATTATCAATGGGCTTTTTTAACTTAACCCTTATTTTTAATCCATAACTTGATATTACCCCAAACTCACTAATCTTTTAGATATAGCCTCGAATTTCTTCACACGGTTACAACTTTATTACAAATCATTAGTTATTAATTAGACTTAACCCCAAAAATAAATTTTTGACCAGATTATCCGTATATTTAACTTTTGAATATTACCCCCTCTTATTTCATCTTATTCCCCAAATTAAAACTTTATTTTGACCAAATCATAAAATATCCTCTGTGCACCCCGCCTAATTAAATACCGGGCGATCACTCCTTTATTAAATTAAAATTAAGGTGAACAGTTGGATCATTCTTAGCATCACTGTCGTGAAAATAATTTTTTCCAATTTAAACACCCTAAATAATTAAGCTAAGTGTCAAAACCATTTTTTTTATATCACTTTCCAAATTTTATTTATAAAAACCAATATTTAAAACTTTACATAATTCAATATTAAAGAATCACACCACAATTATCCTGGAACATATGATCCAAATAATTTAAACATTCAACAACTAGATCCCAACATTTAAAACTTAAAGTAAAACATCCAGACAGTAATAAATCCCAAAGTGACAATACTAGAAATAAATGAATCACAATGTCCAATAAAACAACTGTATAATGGAAACGGGCGACACATGCCCAACTGAATAAATATGGTAGGAGTGGAATCAAATAAATGAAGTCGTCTAAGCAAGAGGCCTGCAACTCCCACCTAAGCTGAAGCGCGTTCCTTCCAAAGGATCCTATGCAAGACGCCCCTGTGGCTGGGTACCTGTAATATATACATATATATACAAAAGAGAAAAGAAAATGGAAACGGGTCAGAGCCCGATTGTAAAAACGTTTTAAAATTTATTTAGCAAGTATTTAAAATGTTTACTGGCCGATGCAACAACATATTAGTGCGACACTTCTAATGTGCACGCCTAATGTGCACGCCTATCGCACTAACCTTCCCAACGGTTTAACTTATCTTATCTTAGGTCGCTCGTAAGATTTAATACTGATAAATTCAATTGTTTAAGAGGTTAATTTCTTTTAACAACAAAGTTCTCATTTAAACCTTATTTACTCATAAAGTTTCTAAATATCATATTATACTTTTCAAACACACGTTCCCCAATCGAAATAATAATTCATTTTCTTATTTACCGTAAACACAGTAGGTAGTTCCCAATTTCCATCATTAAATATATATATATATTAAATACTCATATAATATATATATTCTCACGGCACCCCACATAATAATTATGGTGCGGTCATACTTTGCTATCCAGTCCCCGTATCACTCGTACTAAGGGAGATACAAGTTCGGAATCACTCTCGAACTGTATTAACACAAACACAACCAATATTGAGGCGAAGCATAGATTCCAGGTCTCTAAGAGATCAGTACATACCCTCACGTCTCTTAGGACCGTCTGAACTATCGATTCGATAGCCTGTACCAAATGATCTCTATCTTCTAGGGTACGAGTCAATATCCCCCAAAAGGCTCATCGAGATAAGACCGTCCCAGCGCGAAAACCTCAGGGATAGCAAGTAGCGCGGGCATGGTTTTCACACGTATATAGTATATGCATAAACACAGTCATATAAATATACTACTATCACCATATTAAATTTAGGTTCATCTCATAACCCATAATTATGACATTGATCCTTATTTCTCATTATTTAGTTATCACGTATAACGGTTCGTCTCTTACTTTAATTAAGGGATTAATTCAACTTACTACGTAACACTCATGGACTCTATCCTCCCAAGTGTAGAATTCAGTAGGTACTCATCTATTTTCCAACGTAACTATCTTACGCGTCTCTCCCTTTAATACACAATTTCATCATCCCTTATATGTAAACATCCCAAAAATGTAATTCTTGTCTTACATTAAAGGTCTCATAACTATTTATAAGTCCTACTGGTCTTCTTTATCTCCCAAAATATTTTAACAAGGATGTCCAAAGATTATTACTCATTTAAATTGGAAATTAACTATTTAAAGGGGGAAACATGAGTCTGCCAGGAGGGGTCGATCGATCGATGCGTCGATCGATCGACACTCCTGGTTCGATCGATCGATCAAATAGGTATGGCGAATTCTGCAGATTCACAGTTACGGGTTCTATCATCCAACATCAACCAAATTCATATTTTTA
Source organism: Sambucus nigra (assembly GCA_949130495.1). NCBI lineage: Eukaryota > Viridiplantae > Streptophyta > Magnoliopsida > Dipsacales > Adoxaceae > Sambucus > Sambucus nigra. The sequence goes on from OX422217.1 coordinate 274,971,969, forward strand.
ACACCCAAACTCCCAGAAATTTTTACTACAAACATTATAAACCCAAATTAAACATCTCCTACGTAAAGCATGTGAATTTTCATCAATAACCATGGATTAAAAGGGCCAAAACTTATATAAACTTCATGAACCCTAGAAATTTCTTTAACTTTGTTCTAATCAGTCTTTTTCCAGAATTTCTTCTTCTAATACATCATAAATCCGTGGTTCAACCTCTACATATGAAGGGGATTTCCAGATTTTCCATTTATATCATTTTTACATGCAATTTCCTATCTCCAACATGGGTTTTCTCCTATGAAACTCATCCTAATCACTCCTAGACTAACATGAATGATGCATTAACGAATTTAAGCAAGATAAATACTTGCCTGGGAATTTCAGAGTTCTGATTTGTGGAAAAATTTGGTGTGGTTGCGTTCCTCGTCGCGCGATCTACGCGTTGGTGGTGGTGGCAGCGCAACCGGATGAATTTTCGGCCTAGAACACCTTGGCAAGCTCTCTCCTTCCCTCTCCTATGGACGTCACTTGTCTTTGGTTGTGTTAACCCTAGAAGACAACCTTAGACATCTGATATAACTCTAGAAAATTCGTGGGTTTAATTGCCCAAAATTACAAAATGTCCAAAATGCCCTCTCGGGGAGCTAAATAAGCCTAAAAATGCCCCGAGACCCAAACTAAACCCCCGGGTACACTTTTCTGACTATCTCGACCCTTTTGGACACTTTGGCGCACTCAAAACGACCATACGAACAACTTATAATTTATTCACTTTTATTAATCAATATTTAGTCCCGACGCGACACGGGCGCGTCCCGACTCAAATTTCCAAAATTGTCATTTTATTCACTATTGACATTTAATAGAACCAATATTATATATTACTCTACTTATTAGTAATATTCAAAAGGTTTCCAATAATTACTAACTCACATCACGTTAATAATTATAAAGTAATTAATTTTCAAATTTATATTAAATTAATAACTCACATTAAATTTAATAAATCCCCAAATTTATATAGCATAAAAATACGGGGTATTACATACTTCCCCCCTAATAAATGAATTTCGTCCCGAAATTCGAAAAATAAGGCATACCTGGTAAGAATAAATCTGGGTATCTCTTGCGCATATCTGCCTTGCGCTCCCAAGTGGATTCCTCCACATTATGATGCTCCCACTGGACCCGTACAAGTGGAACTACCTTCGACCTCAATCTCCTCTCGCTATGGTCTAGGATAGCCACCGGTCTCTCCTCGTAAGAGCTGTCAGGCTGTAAGTCTATCTCCTCTATCGCGATGTGGGTGTGAGCCATGTCATCCCGAAGGTATTGTCTCAACGACGAAATGTGGAATACATCGTGAATGCGATGTAAATGCTCTGGCAGTCCCAATCTGTATGGTACCGGCCCAATCCTCTCGATAATGGGAAATGGTCCCACGTACCTCAGGGCCAATTTTCCTTTCTTCCCGAACCTCATCACTCCTTTCATAGGAGATACACGTAGTAACACTTGGTCCCCCACATTAAACTCCCGAAAGAACCGTTTCGCATCGACGTAGCTTTTCTGCCTGTCCTGGGCTACTCGAATGCGACTCCTGATCGTCTCAATCCTTGCAGAGGTTTCCTGAATCACCTCTGGTCCTAACAACTTGTTATCCCCCACCTCTAGCCAACAAGTTGGGGAACGACAAGGTCTGCCATACAAAGCCTCGAATGGAGCCATGCCGATCGTAAACTGATAAGAGTTATTTTAAGCGAACTCTACCAGTGGAAAATGTGGCTCCCAACCTCCTCTAAAATCAAGGACACACATGCGTAGCATATCCTCCAGCATCTGATTAGTACGCTCCGTTTGCCCATCTGTCTGTGGGTGATAAGCTGAACTCAACCTCAACTCTGTACCCATAGCCTCCTGAAAGCTCTCCCAGAAGCGCGACACGAAAATCTTGTCTCTATCTGACATAATATTCAGGGGCACCCCATGTAATCTGACAATCTCAGCAATGAACAACTGAGCATACTGACCCGTGGTATAGTCTGTCCGCACCGGCAAAAAATGAGCCACCTTGGTCAAACAGTCTACAATCACTCAGATAGAGTCGTGGCCCCGCTGTGATGTAGGCAACCCTGTAATAAAGTCCATGGAAATACTCTCCCACTTCCACGCGGGTATTTCCAGTGGCTGAAGCAACCCTGACGGTCTCTGATGGTCCACCTTTACCAGCTGGCAGGTAGAACACTTGGACACGAACTCAACAATGTCCTTCTTCATTCCACTCCACCAATATTGCCGCCTCATATCCTGGTACATCTTATCTCCTTCAGGATGTACCGCAAATTGGGACCCGTGAGATTGGGTCATCACTGCATGACGTAATTCTGCTCCTTTTGGGACCACCAATCTCTCATTAAACCTCAAACCCCCATCAGGACTAACAGAATAGGACTAAGCACCCTCAGCTAAAAGTCGTACAATCTGCTCCTGGCAAAACGGGTCTGCTGTCTGTGCCTGTATCACCCTCGTAACAATCTCGGGTGTCACTGTCATGATAGATACGAAAGAACGGGCTACTGCGCCCTGGTGACCCAACTCTTTCCACTTTGCTTGCCAGATGTCCGCTACATTGTCTACCAGTCTACGGCTCAATGCATCAGCAACTACGTTGGCCTTCCCCGGATGGTATTGTATGTCGAACTGATAGTCCTTCACAAACTCTAACCATCTGCGGTGACGCATATTCAGCTCTTGCTGAGTGAACAGCTACTGCAGTGACTTGTGGTCTGTGAATAAGCGAAATTTCTCTCCTAATAAATAGTGCCTCCATATCCTCAATGCAAAAACGACCGCTGCTAACTCTAGGTCGTGGGTGGGGTAGTTCTTCTCATGTGTCTTAAGCTTGCGGGAGGCAAAAGCTATAGCCTTCTCCTCCTGCTGAAGTACTCCCCCAAGTCCCCGTAAAGAGGCATCGGTGTAAACCAGGTACTCCACACCTGGCTTAGGTAAAGCAAGGACCGGTGCTGAAGTAAGCTTGTCTTTTAGCTCGTCGAAAGCCAATTGACAAGCATCATCCCAAACATACGGTACCCCCTTGCGAGTCAGGTTTGTCAATGGACCCGCTATTTTGGAGAATCCCCGAATGAATCTCCTGTAGTATCTGGCTAACCCCAATAAACTACGCACTTCCGTCGGTGTCGTGGGATGTCCCCACTCCCTCACCGCTAACACTTTACTCGGTTCAACTGCTATCCCCTGTTCAGAAACAACATGTCCCAAGAACTTCACTTCACGTAACCAGAACCCGTATTTCTCGTACTTACCATACAGCTGATGCTCTCGCAGAGTCTGAAGAACCTGCCTCAAGTGCTCGGTATGCTCCTCCTCGGAGTGTGAATATATCAGAATGTCATCTATGAAAACAATGACGAACTGATCCAAGAACTCTCTGAACACCCGGTTCATCAAGTCCATGAATACGGCTGGAGCATTTGTGAGTCCAAATGGCATCACTCTGAACTCATAGGACCCATATCTCGTCAAGAAAGCAGCCTTTGAAACATCCTGCTCCCTAATACGTAGCTGATGGTACCCCGACCTCAGATTTATCTTTGAAAAGAAAGTTGCTCCCCTCAGCTGGTCGAATAGATCATAGATTCGAGGTAATGGATGATTGTTCCGTATTGTGACCTTGTTCAACTTCCGGTAGTCCACACATAGCCTCAGTGAACCATCCCTCTTCTTCACAAACAAAACTGGAGCGCCCCAAGGTGAGGTACTCCTTCGACTGAAGCCCTGACCTAACAGCTGCTCTATCTAACCTCGTAACTCTTGTATCTCTACCGAAGCCATACGGTATGGAGCGCGTGCTATAGGTCGAGTATCCGGTAATAAATCTATGACAAAGTCTATCTCACGACTGGGGGGTAGGCCTGGTATCTTCTGAAATACATCGGAATACTCACAAACAACTGGGATCGAGTATAAGGGAATCACAACCTCCTTAGAGGTATCCTCCTCTATGTAATATAAATGAGCGGTCGAGCCTCCCTCTGGGCGAGGCATCTCCACTACAAACATCTCTTGTCACGGAATGGCAAAAACAATACTCCCACCGAAACAATCTATCATGGCTCTGTAAGATGCGAGCCAATCCATACCGATAATAACATCGTGCTCATGCATATCTAAGACTAACATGTCTGCTGGCAATACCAAGCTACCAATATCTACCCCCACTCCCCGGCATATAAAGAAAATAAGCGATCCACTCCCCAGTGGTGAGTCTAAAAACGTCACAGTGCTCTCTGCTGTGGCTAATAACCCTAATGCCTTCGCAAAATGAGTAGCTATAAAACAGTGCATTGCCCAGTATCAAATAAAACCTGACCCATAGTACCATGGATAGGAAACATACCCTCAATCGCGGGTGGTGCCTGGTGGACGTTATAGACACGCCCGTACTGTAACTGCCCCTATTGCACCGGAGCGGTTGGAATGGATGGTAGGGCTGGTACCTGAGCTGGTGTTGGGAGGGCGGCTGGAAAAAGTGGCCTCTGTGGCTCATTATGGGCACCCTGCTGCTGTGGGGACCTATCGCCCTCTGAACAATCCTGGCGCTTATGGCCATGCTTACCGCACACAAAACATCGGTCTCTGAAGTTACCTCCCCTCTGACCCTGCTGACCACGGCCCTGTTGGCTGTTACCGCCCCACCACTGGCCCTGTTGGCCCTGGTCAAAACGCTGTTGGCCCTGCTGCTGGCGGTATTGGCCTTGCTGGCCCTGCTGACCCTGCCTATATCCCCCAAATCCCTGCCTGGAATCACCTGAACGGAATCGCTTGGCAGGGTCCCCCTGATGGGAACTCTGCTCGTGCTGACGAGTTTGTCCCTGAGATGTCGGTGCTCCACTAGCACCACTACCCCCTGTCCTGCCCTGCTGGCCGGACTCTCCTGCTCGCTTGCTTCCCTGCAGATGGAAGCGGTGATCCTGGCAATGTAGTAAAGCAACATTGAGTACATCTGTGAAAGTACTCAAAGACAGATTCCCTATAAGGTGCTGACGGATCCTCCAAGCTAACCCGTCCACAAACAACAGTATCTTCTTACCCTCAGTAGGTGCCTCATCTGGCACTATGGTGAGAAGTCTTGTGAACTCCTTTTCATACTCGGCAATGGTAGAATTCTCCTGCTTCAAGTTTAGTAACTTCCGCCTCATCTCAGTCTGCACGGCGGGTGGAAAATATTTACTGTCAAATCGCTCCCAGAATGACTGAATCGGGATAGCATCCCTCTCCTCCAAGGTGGTGGTGGACTCCCACCACTGCAAAGCAGCCCCCACCAGCTTAAACGAAGCCAACAACTGTTTCTTCACGTCTGTGCACTCATACATACGCAGATGCCTCTGGATATCCTTCTTCCATTGGCTGACGATGATGATATCTGAACTACCCGAGAACTCAGGGGGATGCGCCTTCTGAAAGGCATCCCTAACCCACTCCCATGCAGATGGAAGCTGTGCAGGTACTGGCGCCACTGCCTGAATCTGGGGTGGAGCCTGCTGTACCACCGCTAGCGCGACATTCACCGCCTGAGCAATAATAGCGGCTACCTCATTAGCATTCATCGTACCCTGAGCCGGAGCTGTTGGCTGCTCGGCTTGGGCACGCCTATCCTTTGGTGCACGTCTCGAAGGCATCTAAAACGTGAAGAAATTTATTAGTTTACAGTTATTATCAAATATCAAATAGCTGAAGACGTAAACGTAAAAGCAAGAATACAACAATCCTAAAATAGGGCTCTATAGCAAAAATGTTAAGCTGAAAGCGAAATAAGCCGTACAGATCCTAAGGACACTAGAACCTGATGCTCTGATACCACCTGTGACACCCCGCCTAATTAAATGCCGGGCGATCACTCCTTTATTAAATTAAAATCAAGGTGAACAGTTGGATCATTCTTAGCATCACTGTCGTGAAAATAATTTTTCCAATTTAAACACCCTAAATAATTAAGCTAAGTGTCAAAACCATTTTTTTTATATCACTTTCCAAATTTTATTTATAAAAACCAATATTTAAAACTTTACATAATTCAATATTAAAGAATCACACCACAATTATCCTGGAACATATAATCCAAATAATTTAAACATTCAACAACTAGATCCCAACATTTAAAACTTAAAGTAAAACATCCAGACAGTAATAAATCCCAAAGTGACAATACTAGAAATAAATGAATCACAATGTCCAATAAAACAACTGGATAATGGAAACGGGCGACACATGCCCAACTGAATAAATATGGTAGGAGTGGAATCAAATAAATGAAGTCGTCTAAGCAAGAGGCCTGCAACTCCGACCTAAGCTGCAGTGCGTTCCTTCCAAAGGATCCTATGCAAGACGCCCCTGTGGCTGGGTACCTGTAATATATACATATATATACAAGAGAGAAAAGAAAATGGAAACGGGTCAGAGCCCGATTGTAAAAACGTTTTAAAATTTGTTTAGCAAGTATTTAAAATGTTTACTGGCCGATGCAACAACATATTAGTGCGACACTCCCTTGAGAAAATTCTCACCTCTCTTCTAATGTGCACGCCTATCGCACTAACCTTCCCAACGGTTTAACTTATCTTATCTTAGGTCGCTCGTAAGATTTAATACTGATAAATTCAATTGTTTAAGAGGTTAATTTCTTTTAACAACAAAGTTCTCATTTAAACCTTATTTACTCATAAAGTTTCTAAATATCATATTATACTTTTCAAACACATGTTCCCCAATCGAAATAATAATTCATTTTCTTATTTACCGTAAACACAGTAGGTAGTTCCCAATTTCCATCATTAAATATATATATTAAATACTCATATAATATATATATTCTCACAGCACCCCACATAATAATTATAGTGCGGTCATACTCTGCTATCCAGTCCCCGTATCACTCGTACTAAGGGAGATACAAGTTCAGAATCACTCTCGAACTGTATTAACACAAACACAACCAATATTGAGGCGAAGCATAGATTCCAGGTCTCTAAGAGGTCAGTACATACCCTCACGTCTCTTAGGACCGTCTGAACTATCGATTCGATAGCCTGTACCAAAGGATCTCTATCTTCTAGGGTACGAGTCAATATCCCCCAAAAGGCTCATCGAGATAAGACCGTCCCAGCGCGGAAACCTCAGGGATAGCAAGTAGCGCGGGCATGGTTTTCACACGTATATAGTATATGCATAAACACAGTCATATAAATATACTACTATCATCACATTAAATTTAGGTTCATCTCATAACCCATAATTATGACATTTATCCTTATTTCTCATTATTTAGTTATCATGTATAACGGTTCGTCTCTTACTTTAATTAAGGGATTAATTCAACTTACTACGTAACACTCATGGACTTTATCCTCCCAAGTGTAGAATTCAGTAGGTACTCATCTATTTTCCAACGTAACTATCTTACGCGTCTCTCCCTTTAATACACAATTTCATCATCCCTTATATGTAAACATTTCAAAAATGTAATTCTTGTCTTACATTAAAGGTCTCATAATTATTTATAAGTCCTACTGGTCTTCTTTATCTCCCAAAATATTTTAACAAGGATGTTCAAAGATTATTACTCATTTAAATTGGAAATTAACTATTTAAAGGGGGAAACATGAGTCTGCCAGGAGGGGTCGATCGATCGATGCGTCGATCGATCGACACTCCTGGTTCGATCGATCGATCAAATAGGTATGGCGAATTCTGCAGATTCACAGTTACGGGTTCTATCATCCAACATCAACCAAATTCATATTTTTAACACCCAAACTCCCAGAAATTTTTACTACAAACATTATAAACCCAAATTAAACATCTCCTACGTAAAGCATGTGAATTTTCATCAATAACCATGGATTAAAAGGGCCAAAACTTATATAAACTTCATGAACCCTAGAAATTTCTTTAACTTTGTTCTAATCAGTCTTTTTCCAGAATTTCTTCTTCTAATACATCATAAATCTGTGGTTCAACCTCTACATATTAAGGGGATTTCCAGATTTTCCATTTATATCATTTTTACATGCAATTTCCTATCTCCAACATGGGTTTTCTCCTATGAAACTCATCCTAATCACTCCTAGACTAACATGAATGATGCATTAACGAATTTAAGCAAGATAAATACTTGCCTGGGAATTTCAGAGTTCTGATTTGTGGACAAATTTGGTGTGATTGCGTTCCTCATCGCGCGATCTACGCGTTGGTGGTGGTGGCAGCGCAACCGGATGAATTTTCGGCCTAGAACACCTTGGCAAGCTCTCTCCTTCCCTCTCCTATGGACGTCACTTGTCTTTGGTTGTGTTAACCCTAGAATACAACCTTAGACATCTGATATAACTCTTGAAAATTCGTGGGTTTAATTGCCCAAAATTACAAAATGTCCAAAATGCCCTCCCGGGGTGCTAAATAAGCCTAAAAACTCCCCGAGACCCAAACTAAATCCCGGGTACACTTTTCTGACTATCTCGACCCTTCCGGACACTTTGTCGCACTCAAAACGACCATATAAGCAACTTATAATTTATTCACTTTTATTAATCAATATTTAGTCCCGACGCGACACGGGCGCGTCCCGACTCAAATTTCCAAAATTGTCATTTTATTCACTATTGACATTTAATAGAACCAATATTATATATTAATCTACTCATTAGTAATATTCAACAAGTTTCCCATAATTACTAACTCACATCACGCTAATAATTATAAAGTAATTAATTTCCGGATTTATATTAAATTAATAACTCACATTAAATTTAATAAATTTCCAAAATTTATAAAGCATAAAAATACGGGGCTCTTTCATAATCACCAACACCGTTACCACCCATATCTACCATCACTACCAAAATTGAAAAAATATTATAAAACATTGTCATTCCATCATCAAACTAAGCAAACAAATGCAAATTTATGATTTCTCTATCATCTCATACTGTAACGCCTCGACCCGGATTTGGTTCACCGTTGGGTCAACCTACACCGAGTTAAGGAGTTAAAGGGGAGGTGGGAGGTCCATTTACTTTAGTCAAGAGAATTCTTTACTTTGCATTGTTAGTTATGAATTAAATTTGTCGGTTTTAACTTGAGAAATAAGTGACCACTTTAAGTAATTAGTCAATTTGCAAGGTTTATTTATAAAATTTCAATTTGGTACATAATTCTAAATAATTATGAAATAAACCACACTCTACCTTTATTATTACAAACTGTGCCCATAGGCCTAAATAAAAAATTTAAGTGTCGAATGTTTGAAATATTAAATTTCCAATGTTCAAAATAAATTACAGAGCATCCAGCGATGTGAGTTTCCCTCTTGATCCTTACTGGGGTCCTTTTCTGCATCCCTACTTGATGTACCTAGAAAGGAGGTGGGGTTTTTATCATACAAAGCAGGGGTCGCTCACGTAGGCTGGGTGATACTAAGCTATAAGTTTTCTACAAAATACTATACATATATCGTGTATTTTAATTAATTCCAAAAATATTTAACAATTTAGCTACTATTCATGTAACTACTATGCAATGCACTAGAGCGACGTTCTCATACTCACACTTAACCATTTTCAACACCCTTTACCGAGTCTAGAGACTAATTAATCATATTTTATCCTTTAGTCTCACTTATCATATTTCATTAGGTTGTCTTACTTATACATTCTCAAGTACGACCATTATCATTTCCATTTTACTTTATCTTATCTCAGAATCGTCCAATTACCACATAATTTAATGGGCTCCACACCACCGATTATGCTACCATATGCTCTGACCAGTGATTTCGGGTCTTTCACCCCAAGGCTTCGGTCCCTCCTTAATTTTCTCGGTAGTATGATTTAATGTGTGTTTATATTTTATCTAATGTCCACATTATTCCCTCCTTTTACCATTTTTCTCTTACTACGGTTTAAGTTATTCGTTCATTTTATCAACGTGCCATTTATTCACTTTATCTGTTTTTTGCCAAAAACCCGACCAATAAGGTATAAGAGGTAGTCTCACTAATAGGATCCTCATTTTGGCTGAAATCACCATTTTACACTTTTTATCATAGTTTTTGTGAAAAATATTTTTAATATTAATTTGTCACTAGAACTTAACCTTTTTCTTTCAAACATCATTTCCATGGTTTTATATAAAAAATCATACTATCATTTTATGTTTTTCCACATAAAATATAACTACTCATTCAAGATCATTTTTATCCAAATGTCCATAACTTTCCCTATTATTATATGTGATCAAAATATTACTTTTCCTTCATTCTAATAATATTTTACATTTTTAGGGTTGTTTTTCCTCATTTATTCATTTCACCATGAAACCCATTTTTACATGCTTAAACAAGTTTAAGATACCGCCAGATACCTTACTATATGATTCTACATGAGTGAAACAGGATTTCAAGCCTAGAAATACCTCAAAATGCACTTAGACTATTAAAATCATGGGTTTATACATTTTTAGCACGCTTTCTTCCATTTTCAGGATAAAATGACACATTTTATCAAAAACCTTTTTTTAGGGTTTTGTCTTGTTAAGAAAACTCCATTTTTGCAAGACTATAATGTTTCATCAAAATAAATTATTTTATACATTATAAATCACTTGGCATTCATCCTACATAATTTCCATAGCTAGAAAACCTTGAAAACATGGAAGAGGAAAACCTGAACTTGTATTGGAAGAGGAAAAACACAAAGGGATGACTTGAAATCTCCTAAAAACTCCTAAGATCCAAGACTCCAAAGCCGTTTTTTAAAAGCTCCCAAAAACCTTCCCTACAAGCTTTGCTCCACCACTTTCTTCTTTGAAGCAAGCTTGAAAATGGTATACTGGGTGTGGATATGGTGTAGGAGTGGTGGCAAGGCTTATCAATGGAGGAACAAGGGTTGAAGTGAGGGAAAATAGGTGTAGGCACCTTAGAGCGCGAGAGAGAGGATGAAAATGTGAGGGAGAGGCTCTCCCCTTTCTCCCTCTTATAACCCAATAATCCCTCCTAAAAACCAATTAAAAACCCATTGATCAAGCCACATAAAGCTGACATGTTATAAAATCAAGGGCTAAAAACACGACAGCGCACAAAGGGTAAATATTTTTAACCAAATCTGCGCATGTCGTTCGAACGAAAGGGGATTCTCATTCGAACGAGACCGACTTATTATTTGAACGACCCTTCGAACGTCCTTTTGACGAGAGAGACCTATTACGCAGACGGATCTTGTTCGAACTTTGTAAAAATCCTTTATTAAATGAGGTGGTTTTCTCGTTCGAACCATTGCACCTCGTTCGAACGAGATGAAGGTACCACCCAAATTTCTAAAATTTTCCAATTTACATTAAGGCCACCAAAGCAATTGGATGTAGGGATAAAAGACCTTATATTAATAATTCAAATCCCAATAACTTCACATGGTTACACAAATTGCACAAAAAGGAATAAAATATTAGGCGCGGGTATTACATTCTTCCCACATTGGGAATTTTCGTCCCCTAAATAAGAACAATCGACTATGGGAAGAGTTTTGGGTGCTTCTCTCATATCTTTGACTCGCGTTCCTAGGTTTCACCTTCAACACCTTGAAATTCACAGAGAACCTTCACCAATAAAATGACCTTGTTGTTCAGGACCCCGTCCTCGCAGTCCAGAATAGATATTGGTTATGTGGGAAATGTGACATCTTCCTATAATTCGATGAGGTTCCAATTGATGACATGATAAGGGTTGTGAAGATAATTCTTTGGTATAGAGACATGTAATACGTTATGCACTTGATACAACTGTGAAGGCAACACCGAACGGTATGATACGTCCCCGATTCGTTCTAAGATTTCAAAAGGGCAGATGTACCGTGGGTCCAACTTTCCTTTATGACTGAACCATTGACTACACATTCTCTATCTAACCTTTAGCATCATATGGTTTCCTACCAAAAACTCCAGGCGGTACTTGATAATTATCAACATAATTTTTGTGTTGGCTCTAGGCCGAATGATCCTTTGTCGAATTACCCGAACCTTCTCAGTCATCTCTTGAATCAATTCCGAATTAGTATGATGATTCTCACCCACTCTTCCCAATAGATTGGAGAGCGGCACGGCCTCCCATAAAGGGCCTTCAAGGGATCCATCTTAAAGCTCGCTTGATAACTGTTGTTGTAGGCGAACTCTGCTAGATGTAAATTCGTCGCTCAACTTCCCTGAAAGTTAAGTGCGTAGGCTCTTAGCACGTCTTCCAGAATTTGGATAGTTAGCACTGACTGTCCGTCTGTCTCAGGATGGAATGCAATACTCATGTTAATCTCGGTACCCAACTCCTGTTGGAACTTCTCCAAAATCGAGAAACAAAGTGGGGATCTCTGTCTGAGACAATTGATAAAGGGACACCACGAAGCCTGACTATTGTGACACCCCGACTAATTAAATACCGGGTAGCTACTCCTTTATTAAATTAATTCAAAATGCCAAGTTGGTCCAGTTAATAGCATCACTGTCGAAAACATTTTAATGATTACTAACCACCTAGTATTTAAAAAGTAGTGCCAAATTTTAATTATAGTCTGATTAACATGCAACAAGTGTAATGACGAAATAAATAACACCATTCACCATACTGAAGTAAAATGAATAACCATCACATAGTGTAAATAAAGTCTGGAGGAAAACTCCTCACTACAATCCCATACTGAAATAAATAACCGAATGCTAAAACAATACAAATCAAAGTCTGAAAACTGTAATGTAAAAGATGTCTCTAATATAAATGGGCAACATGCCCTACAACTGATGGATAGTGACTCTGGAATCCAAAAGATAGAAGCGTCTACAAGCAAGTCCCTGTAGCTTCCACAAACAGCTACAGCTCGTCACCTGAATGAGAATCCTATGCTTGGTGTCCCTGTGGCTGGGCACCTAAATGGGTTTACAAGAAAAAGATTTGAAAAGCAAACGGGTCAGAGCCCGAATGTGGAGTTATATTTTAAAAACCTGCAAGTGCTTTAAAAACATTTAAAACATTAAATGCAAAGTACATGTTAGGACGTGCACTCACATGATATTCTCACCTCTCGTCTAACTGTGCACTCCTAACGTAAGTACCCATCTAGAGTGATACAGGCTACTAGCTACGTGACAACATATCTAGCTAGACTATCATAGGTCCTACCCTTATTACTCGGTTCTCTTAACATAATAACGCTCGTAATTAAGTAGGGGTTTAACGTAACTCAGATGTTCAATATGCAATATATATAACTATCAGTTAACTCGTTATATTTCTCGAAACAATACCGTAATTATATTCACATCATTAACATGAAGGTTCTCATTAATTAAGTGTATATTATTCACATCATAAATATACAGTATAAGCACTCCGAGAACTAAGCTGCGGTGCACACATACTCTGCTATCCATCCCGGTACATCACGTACATAAGGATTACATATTCTGAATCTCTCAGGAATAGTTCAGATAACACAAATCACAAATAGTGGAGGCGAACACAGTCACATCACATAGGTCACGCACATACCTACGCTCCTACGATCAGTGGACTTATTAATATCCCAATAAGTCTTTCTATGACCTATGTTCATCAAGGTAACCAGTCTAAATCCGAGCAACACAAGGATTAGAGGGCCCTAAGCGAACGTAAACCTCCCGTGATAGCAAGTATGGTAGGTATGTCATACACACAATTCATATACCAATACTAAGTAGACACACATCTTAGTAATCCCGTAGTTTAATCGTAGTACATATCGCTTTCACGTACTAACTTATAATATCTACAACTTATATTATTCCGGTTTATCATCATACGCACCATAATCTATTCTCACGTCATAGTAGACACTCACGTCTCAACCCAAACGGTTCATTGAATTATATCTCTCGTATATAAATTTACTCCTCGTAATAACCCAAAAGTCCCAAATCTATCCTTACATCATCAAAGGAAGTTTATCTATATCCTCGAACAAGTTTACGGGACTCTAAAAATCAAAACAGTCCAAAAAGGACCAAATTGTCAACTCGTTAGAAGTCTCGTTCGAACGAGACTGTTCGAACGAGATTTCTCTGTCAACTCGTTAGAAGTCTCGTTCGAACGAGGCTGTTCGAACGAGATTCCAGTTCGTTCGAACGAACTGTACCTTCTAACGATATCTCGTTCGAACGAGATATCGAACGAAATTACCCCTCGTTAGCAGCGACTGGTCAACTCGTTAGAAGCTCGTTCGAATGAGTTCGTTCGAACGACCTGGGGATTGCTTCTAACGACTGACCAGTTTCGGCCCAGATTTTTCCCCAATTCGTTTTCATCCATTTTTATCACTTCTAATCTCTTCCAAAGTTCACCCCAACAACGTTTTAGGGTCTCTAATTCATCCTAAACATATTCAAGCCATCTCCTAACATGTTTTCAAGGATTAAATCTCTCTAACATCAATCAAAATATAAATCTCTACACTTTTTCCCAATTATTTCAAGAACATGAACCCTAACTTTTTGAATCATGAATTAACCCAATAAAATCCATTTTAAATTTCACCCAATCATAAATATCATCAGTAGGAACATCAACCTATCATTCTACATGCAAATCCTCCTCAAGATTTCAAGTTCTAAGTTCAATTAACATGGGTTTTCATTATCTTTCAAGAACAATTGATATTCTTCAATTTCTAACATGGAAAAGACATTCTCTGAAATTAAATGGAATAAAGTCACTTGCCTTGGTTCGATTTCTGATTTTGGTGTAGGTTTGATGGAGTTTTTTCTGCAGAATTTCCTCTCTTCCAAGCTCCTTCTTCAATGGTGGCTTAAGGTGGCTAGGGTTTGTTTTGGGGAACTTGGAAACCTAATTGATAACCTCCGTAGCTTAAAGGGTTAAAGTGGGTTGGATAGTGGGTTTAGTGGGTCAATAATCAATCAGATTAATACTCCTAATTTTCGTCACTTTTAATTCCTCAAAATGTAAAATTACCAAAATACCCTTTAAGTTGCTGGTATGGCCTAAAAATACCCCGAAATCCAAACTACACCCCCGGCTAGTGTTTTCTGACTATCTCGACCCTTCCGGACGCGTTGGCGCACTCAAAACGACCATACGGTTTATAGGTTTTAAATCCACTTTTTATAATCAAAATATTACACCGTGACGCGGCGGTCTCACGCGTCTCAACAAAATTTCTAAAATGCCGTATATAAATCTCACGACAAATTTTATAATTCCAAATTCATATATAAAAACATGTATGCACATAATCAAATACCAACTCGCATCTCGTTAGTATTTATAACCCGAATTAATTTCCAATTAATACGCATTTAATTAATTAATCCCCAAAAATAAATATAGCCAAAAGTACGGGGTATTACAACTATTTCCCTAACATGCAAGCTCGCTAACTTAGCCACGATGTGTGTGACCTTGATTGGTAAGAAATGTGCAGACTTTGTGAGCTGATCTACTATTACCTGTACCACATTATGACAACGCTTAGACCATGGTAATGCTGTTACAAAATCCATCGTAATGTGCTCCCACTTCCATTCTGCCACGGGTAGTGGTTGTAACAGCCTTCATGGCTTCTTGTGCTTGGTTTTTACCTCCTGACAGGTGTAGCACTTTGTTACGCATGTCACCACATCTATTTTCCTACCAGACCACTAGAAATCCCTACAAAGGTCCTTATACATCTTGGTAGCACTAGGATGTATGCTGAAGCGCGAGTGATAGCCCTCGGCCATCACCTCATCTTGGAAGCTCCTAGATAATAAGGACGATCAGTCGATCCTTGTGTCGCACCCCACCATCCTTATCTATGGTAAGAATATCGAACACTTTCCCATTCAAAATGGGATCTGAATACTGAGAAAACTCGGGATCACATAACTGGGTATCGAGGACTTTTTACTGAATAAGTGGCTTAGACACCACACCCCACAGGTATGCCCTGTCATAACCCTGTTAAACGTGCAAGTCGAACTTATGAAATTCCTCGAACATCTTTACCCGATGAGATCTCATCGCTGCAAGGGTGAGACTGGACTTCCCACTGAGAGAATCGACCACCACATTGGCCTTCCCGGGGTAGTACTCCAACGAGAAGTCGTAATCTTCCATCAACTCCATTCACTATCTCTAGTGGAGATTAATATCACATTGTGTGAAAATGTACTGAAGGCTCTTATGGTCAGAAAGCACCTCGAATTGTTCTCTGTATAAATAATATCTCTAGCTCTTAAGTGTAAACACTACAGCAGCCAGCTCCAAGTCATGGGTGGGGTAGTTCCTCTCATGCACCTTTAATTGGATGGATGAATAGGCTACTATCTGACCATTCTGCATCATCATTGCTCCAAGTCGTAAACTCGAAGCATCACAATACACCTTGTAACCCTTGTTGCGCTCTAAGAAGATGAGAATGGGCACAAAGGTCAATATTACCTTTAGCTATTGAAAGGACGACTCACAATCATCGGACCATTCAAAATGCACATCCATTCGGGTCAACATCATGAGGGGAAAAGCGACCCTCTAGAAATCTTGTATGAACCTGTGGTAGTAACCGACCAAACCTAAGAAGCTACATACCTCCGCAACTGTCTTTGGTCTATCCCATCCCAGGACGGACTTAACTTTAGAAGGATCAATGAAAATACCCTCTCTAGAAACCACATGGCTAAGGAAACTGACTTTTTGCCATCCAGAACTCACATTTATTGAATTTAGCGTACAGTTGTTTCTCCCGAAGTAACTGTAATGTCATGCGGAGATGCTACTCGTGGTCTACGTTTGAGGCCAAACTGACCAGTATATCATCTATAAATACCACCACAAATTGGTCCAGGTAGGGATGATAGATGCGGTTCATCAAGCCTATGAATGTTATCGGGGCATTGGTCAGTCCAAAGGGCATCATCAGTAACTCATAGTTCCCATACCATACCCGAAATAAAGTCTTAGGAATATCCACCTCTCTGATATGCAGCTGATGGTACCCGAACCAAATTTTTTGAAAACTTGCCTTCCCTATGCAATTGGTCGAACAAATCATCAATACAGGGCATGAGTACTTGTTTATTACCATCACCTTATTTTATTGTCTATAATCGATGCAGAGTCTTAGGGTTTGTCCTTTTTCTTTGCAAAGAGGATATGGGATCCCCACGGGGACACACTGGGGCGAATGAACCTCTTATTGGTTAGTTCCTCCAACTGAATCCTCAGGTCCTGCAATTTTATTATAGCCATCCTTTAAGGTGGAATAGAGATGGGTGAGACATCTTGATGCACCTCTATAGTGAAATCCACCTCCCGATGTGGTGACAATCTAGGGAGATAATCCAGAAATACATCGGGAAACTCTTGCACTACGGGGTTGTCTAAAATCATACGATCTGGATCATCCCGAGCCACCAAGCTGCTTAACCAACCAAAAATACTATTTCTGCTCTCGAACTGTAGAAAACTTGCAAGGGTAGTCAATGCCCTATTCACTGCTAAAGCAATGGAAAAATCCGTCTGGAAATGATACTAGGACACTGTGTCGATGGCATATGATAGTAGCTTGAAAACATGACAACCAACCTATACCAAGGATCACCTCGAACCCATCCATATCTATGAGGATCAAATCATACTGCAATACATAATCTCCAGACATGATCAGTCCCCGTCAAGAACTATACTGCCACCCATTGGAAATCTGATGAAGATAGGAGGACGAAATTGATCCACCTCTAATCCCAAACTAAAAGATAAGGAACTCGAGATAAAGGAATGCGATACACTAGAATCAAATAATGCTTTTACCCACGTGTTGTACAAGAGTATCATACCTTCCATCATCGAAGGGTCAGTAGGAGGTGCAATGTGTTATGATGAGGCGTAAGCTCGCCCCGAGTTGAACCTGCGAGTCTGGCCGCTAGGCACCTGATCCTGCCCACGGCTACCCGAACTTTGGCTCGGACGTGAGCTGTCCACATTGTTCCTCTCGGGCTACTGATAACCTGAAGGGAATTGCTACTGCTGCTGCTGAGTACGCTTGTATAAGTGGAACTTCGACCAGCTATAAAATTTACAATCTGCTGACTACCTGAAGTCCGTTGAGGACAATCCTTCTTAAAATGACTCGGGGACCCAAAAGCAAAATATGTCCTCTCAGTGGGGGTTATAGGGCTCTGGCACTAGTGTAATGCTCCGATTCGGATTTATGGGTCGCCCATGGTAAACTCGGTCCGAACCGAGTATTAGGTGTGAAGTGAAATAAAACAACCTAAATAATGTTGTTGGTCCAGTTTTATTTAATTACCATTTCACTTGTTTAACATGCGATTCCCATTTAAAATTAAGCTATGTGAGAGACCCGTGGGAAGCGTCCCCGGAATCCAAGCATACAGAGCTACTAACTCAAAATAAAAGAGAGTATTAACCTGTATAATGCTCTCAAAATACAAAACTGTTTGCAACCGACCATAACAAAGATGAGGAAATGAGTCGAATGCTCAGTGGAAAATATACAAAATGCAGTATAGATTCGAACGACAGAAAGAAAACTCTAACACGTATATCTACATACACATAAAACTACCACATATATATATATATATATATATATACCTACAAGCATGAAACAATTTTTATTCCAAAAGCATTATTTACTCCGATTAATTCACCTTAATCCCGTAAAAGACATTCCATTTTACTTGACTTAACATTTATTCCTTAATTTAACACATCCGGTTAAATACTTAAAACAAATACACTTTGTTTAAGAAAAATCATTTCTTTCACCGAAATTACTCACTTTATTTTTATCATTCCACATTAGTAATTTCTTTGAAAATCACACTTTCAACACACGCAAATGTCGTGTTAGAAAATACTTATTTTTAGTTTGAAAAAACCTTTCATGAACACGCTCTTGTGTTACATATGGGCTAAACCTCTTTAAGATGCTTAACCACCCATTTAATCACTTGAATTTTGTAATACCCTCTTCAATTCAATGAAATTATAGATGAATTATTCTGAAGATGAGTTAAAGATGATAATGAGAGAATTGTGGGTCAAAAATTGGATGAATAAAATTATGGAATAAGGGTCATTCAAACGAATATAAAGGGTTATTCTAACGACATCCCTGTGTCATTAGAAGCAAGATGGATGTCGCGAGAGGCAGGGATTCGAACGACATGCCACTGCTTTACAGTGGCAGATCTCCCAAGGAACCAAACTTCGAATGAGATGGAGACGCCATTCGGACAACTTGGGCTTGTCGTTCAAACAACATAAATTGAAACTTTTTAATCAGACTGCCCTTGTGTGCTGTCACATTTCTGGCCATTAATTTGGTGTGTTATCAAGCCCAGATAAGCCTAGATTGGGTAAAACGGGAATTTAAAGTTTTAGGATGTTTTATTAAGGCTTGTTTGGCCATTTTATTGGGAGAAAAATGCAAGAAGAGACAGAGAGAGTTAGGGAAGAGGGAAGAGGGTGGTCTTACACTATGGGAGGGATTTTTCCACCACTCCTCCACCATTCTTCCACAATCCTACCACTATGAAACACCATTTTCATTATGTATCCCACCATGTTTGAAGTGTTTACACCCATTTCCACCATTGTTGATGAAGAGCTACGAATTTTGGAGAAGTATTGGGGGATTTTTGGAGAGGATGATGTGGGCTTCCATGGAGTTTAAAGTGGGTTTTTCTTGGAAGCTTGGAGGAAGCACATTTCAGAGGATGCATTTGATAACCCCATGAGTCCACCTTTGAAGGTGGGGGTTGCTCCTCCTACACCAATATTTCTACCACAATTGGAGCTATTAGAGGTGGCAAAATCTATCTTTAGTATTAAGACTCTACTTTTCATTATTTGTAGTCTTGTTTAGATTACATGATTAGGGTGCATTTGAATAAATGATGTAATCGATGTGTTGAAAATAATTAACATTTTCATGAAATAAAAATGTTAGTAAAATGTTATTTTGTTAAAAATAAAGAATGAATAAATATTTTAACATTTTGAAATATTAAAAGTTGATATTTTATAAAAATAGTGTATTTTCTAGAAAGACTGGTATTAAACATTTTATGAAATAAAATGTTTGGAAATGATGATTTGCCTTGTTAAATATTAGTGAAATAATATTTTAAAGTTTCTTGCGAAAATGAAGATTTTATGAAAAATGGACATTTTGTGAGTTTGAAGAAATTAAATGTCTTTTATGCTTTAAAATGTATTTTTGCAAGTATGACGAATTTCTAGAATGAAAAATATGTTTAAACCATTTGATAGGATTTTAAGGTTCAAAATCCATCTTCTCATCATGCACATAAACTTGTAGTAATTTTACACTAAGTGTATAAACAAGTTTAAAGAAGAATTAATTAGGTTTAAACATGGAATGATAAAAAGTGAAAATTTTAGTCTCCAAGTGTGTGAAACAAGGGTTAAAAATGTGATAAGGATAAAGTTGTAAGACTACATGTAAAATAAAAGAAATGATATTTTCTTTTAAAAGTAGTCTTAAGTGTAAATGAATTTGTTGAATAAAGAAAGTAAAAAAAATGTGTGGTTTGAGAATTGTAATAAAGATATTGAATAAGCGTTAATGGGTAAATATGAGAAAGTTAGCGTGTATAACCTAGTAATGTTGTAAAAGATTTACACTTATGAAATTGAAAAGGAATTGATGAAGTAAAGGTGTTTCCAATTAGGAAGAATATTACTCCAAAGTTAAAAGGGTGTTAATGTGTTAAAACACTTAAGAAGTTAACGTGGGTAACTTAATTGTGTTTTGAGGGAAGTTCACTTGTGGAAATGGAGTAAAAGGTGATTTTGGAAACAAATGGGTAAAATGGCAATTTTACTTAAAGTGAAACATTTTTTGAAATAAAAATGTTGTAAAAGTTGTTACATAAAACGATCCTAAAAGAATATAATTTTTGAAATAAAATCAAGATTAAAGTGTAAAGGACATGCAATGGTAATATTTCAAAGTGTAACATAAGTTGGGGTGTAACCTCATGTTTTGGCTTCGACTGGGTAAAAAGGAAAATGGGGTAATGTGGACATTTTTAAAATGTTAAAACACATTTGAAAGGAACTCGGATGACACCGTTATAATTAAGGAGGACCCGGAGCCCTGGGGTGGCTCAAAACAACTGGCCAGAGCATATGGTGCGCATAGTCGGTGGTGTGGAGCCCATTAAAGTGTACGGTACTTGGAAGATTATGAGAAAAAATAAAGGAACAAGGAACATGTCAAGAAATGGGTTGTGTGGTGAAATGTGTTAATACAACCTAACTTTAATGAATTAATAATTGTTATGGTAAAGGTTAAAATGGACAAGTAAAATGTGTAATTGATTAATGTCCATAAGGTAAGGAAAAATAATAAAGTAAGTGGGTAAATGGGTGATTAAGCAACCTAAGTGGTAAACCCATAATTAACACAAGAATGTGTTGTAAAAGGGTCCTCAAAGATTAAATGAGTATTTTCTAACACGGTGTTCATGTGTGTTCAAAGGGTACAAAAATATTAAAGTGTTTTGGATAAAATAAAAAGGGTGATTTCAGGTAAATCAAATATAGTGGTTTCAAGTGTTGAACCGTGTGTGTTAAATACAGCGAGAAATGCTAAAATGGGTAAAAGGAAGTCTTTTATAAGATTAAAGTAAATTAATCTGGATAAATATGGTTTTTGTAGGTAAAACTGGTCATGCATTAATTATATGTATATGTATGTATATATATGTACACAATGTAGTTTCATGTGCACGTATGTATAACGTGTTTGAGTCTCCTTTATGCCATTCTATTCTATACTGCATTTGTATATTTTACAATGAGCATTGACTCACACCCTCGCTTTGTTATGGTAGGTTGGGAGCGGTTTCATATTTTGAGAGCGTTATACAGGTAAGTACTTTATTTATTTTAAGTTAGTAGCTTTGTATGCTTGAACTTTGGGGTGCTCCCCATGGGTCCCTCACGTAGTTTATTTTGATACTGGAATCGCATGCTAAATAAGTGAAATGTTAATTAAAATAAAAATAGACTAGCAACATTATATAGGTTGTTTCATTACACTTTGCACCTAACGCTCGGGTCGAACTAAGTTGACTACGGGTAACCCAAAAATATGGGCGGGAGTGTTACAAATGGTATCAGAGCTTTAGGTTCAAGGTTCTTTTCGGGAGTGTCATTGTGAGGTCGTTATCAGATTTTCGACGTCGGTGTTGGTTTGGGTCGGTCATGCTAGTTTGATGACAATTTAGTTTGTGTCCTCGATGGTAAATTCAAAGAGTTTAGCTCGACAAGTTAGTGCCAAGTGGGACGCGATCAAGTTGATAGTTGTTAATCGCTTTCGCGCTTCCAGTTAGAATTGTAGTGATTTACGGGTGTCCATGCAAGCCAATAGTGGTGACAACATGGTTGTTAGTGTGAGGTTATTTTGTTAAATTTTGATAACATAGAATCTTCTGAGATGTTGATAGAGTGGAATGACGCCCATTGGACAAGTGGCACGAGTCGCATATAGTCAACGGTCGAGGTGATGGTTAGGGTGTCTCAATTAGGCACTAGTGATTGGTAATTGAAAATTATATAGCCCTTAGGTGCAAAGTGTGACACCTCGCCTAATAAAATACCGGGTGATCAGTCCTATACCAAATTAAATAAGAATCTTATTTGGTTCATTCTTAGCATCACTGTCAAAAAACTTTTTAAAACATTTCTAACCACCTAGTATTCAAAAAGCTGGTGTCAAATTTTATCTTTTTAATTAAACAACCCAACATGCAAAAATATAAACTAAACCAATCACACCATCTGGAACTGAACAAAAGGAATAAATTAATAAAAGACTTACTGAATAAACTATCGGCTAAAATCCAAACCGAAATAAATTAACAGAGAGTAATAATTCCCATACAATTTGAAAAGAAACTAAATAAAACTGTGAGCGACATGCTCGAGATAGACTGATGTGAATCCCTACACTAGGAATAGAAAATAGATGCGTCTATCCAAATACTGCAACATCCACATATGTTGTAGCGACGAATCCTTGGAATGAAGTCACACCTAGCATCCCTGTGGCTGGACACCTAAAATGTTTTGAAAATATTTGATAGCAAGGGTTAGAACCCAAAACGTTTTGAAAATATTTAGCAAGTGATTAAATTGCAGTAATCTAAAATGCATAAATGTGATTCATATTTAAGTTAGTGTCGCACTCTCTTGAGAACATACTCACCCCTTAACTAATGTGCACATCTAACGCTTTCTCTATAACTCACATAGTTATCTATCCCGTAACTAGCTCTTGTTATAACTTTTTCTTAACACCCTACTCTAGCCTGAATATGTTTAATAAATAATTTATAAGTTATTTTTCACCTTAACTTAATTAATCATTTTCCTTGAAAGTCATATAACATTCACTAGTTATATAAATAATACAATATTTCCCATGTATTAAATTACCCGCGTATAATTATTTATCCCATTATATACGTAAAACCATATTACAACATTCACACATATGTTGAATATATATAACCCACATATCATTAATACAATTCACTTCATGTATTTAATTACCCATATATAATTATTTGTTCAATTATATACGTAGAACCATATTACAACATTCATACATATGTTGAATATATATATGTATATATATATATATATATATATATATATATATATATATATATATATAACCCATCCTCCCGAGTAATACCTCTCCGAATGTATTCTCTAAAGTGCTATCATACCAGGTGTGCTCACTTAACCTAGTTACCCCAAGTTGGAATCGTTCACGAACTTGGCCAAAAATATAAACATTGTGGAGGCGGTCATATTTCCTTCCTGAAAGTGAGATAAGCCCCTCACCCATATAACGAACGCTATGACATGGGGATATACTCTCCCTGCTCCTCAAGCCAGGGGATTCACCCACACCGCGCAGCCTCCCTTGATAGCACTAGAGCATATAAATTAAATAAATATTCAGTCACTGATATTTAATAGCACACACACAATATATATATACTATCACCACACCGTATATATATAATAATTAGTTCCCGACTTTACCGTGAAAGATTCGTAGCACCAACCTAAAATATTCCCAAGTCTATGATCCGACTCTAATTTAATTAATTTACACATTAATTAATATAATACTTTCCCGAGTTTATGGTCCGACTCGAATTTAATTAATTTACACATTAATTAATTTATTACCTTCCCGAGTCAATGGTCCGACTCTAATTTAATTAATTTATCCATTAATTAATTTATTACCTTTGGTGTCACTCAACCAATATACTCGGACTTGCTCACTTGGCCCATATCTTAATAATTTTCCAAAGTCCTTCACTCATCTACGGACATCTCCAAATAACCCAAATTTATTTCTTTCTAAAGATGTCGGTTTCATGCACACTTTCGTAGAAAAATTATATCAAATCCAAAAAAATTAGAAAAATACAAGATCGACACCCACGCAACCGTGACGAAAAGATCTACAATATCATGTTTTACAATAATTGAAGGGGTCGATCGATCAACCAGATATCCATCTTCTTCCCCGATTCTATTTCCACCATTTTTGAAACCTCAAGCTTTTTAATTCTCTCCCAAACATTTACCCAATCACAATTAACATTAAATTCATGAAATAGTAGGTTCTAAACACCCTAGAAACCTTGAATCATTAATAAATTTACATAAATCTAATGTTTACCAAATTGGGTATTTTTCGGGTTTTATTCCACCGATTTCAATTCATCATCCCGATTCGAAGTTTATCATCAATACTTACCAATTCTCACCCTACAATTTGATTCCAATAGTCCCATATTATAATCTAACATCAATTGAGTAATTAATCTACACACATTACTCTAATTCAGAAAAATCCATTTTAATTGTCAACACACACCCCAAAACGGATTTTCGATACACCCACTATGATATGAATTGATTATCACGAAATTTGAAGTCACAGCAAGTTAACCACTTGCCTTTTTGGGTTCGTAGAGTCTGATCCGTTGAGGTAGAGGAAGGTTTTATGAAGAACACACAAATCCCTCTCTTGATTTGTTTTCAAAAGCTCCCCAAATTGCTCTCAATTTGCTTCCTATATTTCTCTCTCAAAGATCTAGGTTTGGAATATGATTTATGTCGTTCAATACTCTAAGACCTAATTTTATTATACTAAATCACGTTTTTAGCCTAATGGGCCAAGCCCAAATGACCCGAACACTCCCGTGTGGGTCTGGTTATCTCTAAAAACGTCTCGTGACCCATTTACTACCCCCGGGTACACTTTTATGACTTTTTCGGCCCATCCGGACTCAACCGTGCACTCAGAATTGATATCCAAATTAGTTTATTAAAAGTTCTTATCTCACACCCAACTTAGTCTATATCTGACTCCTGACGGAGATAAATAAATGCCATGTCACTAATACACGTTATGACGTAAATAAATTATTACTATTCACTTAGTAATTCAAATTCCATAAATATTAACCATTTATTCTCCCGATTAATATTTACATAAATATTAACATAATTAATTCAATTAAATTACGATAGGGCACACCAGTAAATTAAAATTATCGGAATCAATTAAATATTAAATGCACAAAAATACGGGGTGTTACACAAAACTTATAGGTAGTTAACACCGGTAACGTAATTAGACAAATTTGATCGTTGAGGTGATATTGTAATTGATGGTAGTTCGACAAACACATGAAGTTGTGTAGGCTAATGGTGGCAATAACATGATCATTTTTTATGAGATCTTTTGTGTGATAACTTTGGTGATGAGAGTAGCCTTGGTAGTAGCCACAACGAGTAGAGTTCGTCACGGCCTAGCTGTAAAGGTTGAATGTTTCATGTATGGAGGTTAGATGATTGAGTGACGTTCGCAATCATTGATTGTATGGTAAGAACATGTTGGTCCCTTTGTAAGAGGACTTTAGTTTAATATATTTTGGTTATAATGTGGTATTAAGGAATAGGATCTCGCGTGATGTTTGCGGTATAGGCCTTGGTATTTATAGGTAATACCCGACGTCCCATATCCTACCAAGATCTATATAGTTCATGCTAACGGGTAGATTAACACATGATATGATGTTTACATAGTGAATGAATTTAGTTTCAAAATTTGAACATTCATTGAGGATTGGGTGAGGCATACCTTAGGGTTTATAGGTTGTAGGAGATGTCCTGTATCCTACCAAAACCCGTAGTAGAATTAGTTATGGCTTGTACATGGCTTATGGTCACAACCATTTGGGAGAAAGATAAAATTAGCACTTAAGTGTTGAGACTCATTTTAGCCGCTGAGGAAATGGCTAGGTACGAGGTAATCGCAGGGTGAGAGTAGTTCATAGGCATTTGAGGTGCACATATGACAAATCGTGTGTGGCGTCATTGATGATAAAGATTAAACGTTGTGACGCCTTGAGGTGTTTGATGGTTAAGGTGCACTATATATAGAAGCTCGTAGACTAGTGTCTTTGTGAGCACCGAGTAATTGCAATGTGGGTATTTGAAGGTTTGTAGCGCACACCTATAATGATAAAGGTATGGGCGGTAAAATATTAAAACACATTTAAAAGTAATTTGGAGAACACCGAGATAATTAAGGAAGGCCCAGAGCCCAGTGTGAAAGGTCCAAAAGAACTATCCAGAGCATATGGTGCGCGTAGACGACGGTATGGATCCCATTAAAGTATGCTATATTTGGAAGATTTCAAAAAATATAAAGGAATAAGGAACATGTCATGAAATGGGTTATGTGGTGAAATGTGTTAATAAAACCTAACTTGAATGAATTAATAATTCTGCCGGTTAAGGTTAAAATGGACAAGTAAAATGTGTAATTGATTATTGTCCATGAGGTAAGGAAAAATAGTACAGTAAGTGGGTAAATGGGTGATTAAGAAACCTAAGTGGTTAAACCCATAATTAACACAACAATGTGTTGCAAAAGGGTTTTCAAAAATTAAATAAGTATTTTTTGACACGGTGTTCGCGTGTGTTGAAAGGTAAAAACTTGACGCGACCACAAATGTGTCTAGTGTGCGTGCTATTTAGGCTCAAGTGCAAGCCTATCGCTCAAATAATAATCCGATAAGTCGGGTATCGATCCTCAGTGAAATAGGACGACAAAAGTCGTGACGACGTTGGAAAGATGAGGAAATCCTAGCTTTGACTCTAAAAAGAACGAAAAGGTGATTTGGATTACGAAACAATTATAACTAGATGCAAATTTGAGAATGATTAACTAATGAAACTAAGAACTAACAATGTGCAACTACACTACTTAAACAAAATGCTGATGATAAATGGACTAAAAATTTAACTATGATACAATCCCCCACACCCTAGTAATTCACTTCGTAGAATACTAGATTCAGAATTAGAATTTTTCATGAATCCGATCTTTAGTACTCTTAAGTATTACATATATGAGGGATCGTATCTCGCACAGTATGTAAGTAAAGGATGAGTAAAGCGATGTCGCACTAACCAGTACGCGCATCGCACTGTTAAGCTTCCCGGTTACCTAGATCAAACGAGATCAAAAGTCCTACGACGGTTACACTAGTTATACAACACGATTCATATAAGATTTTAATTCAAAAGTCTATTTCCACTATCATGAATTACATCGGGTGGGGTTCATGCACCCCAACCGTTAGAAAATTAGCTAGACATAACTGCTTTAGAGAAAGACATGGTTTTTAAGAACGAAAACATGAAATCTAAAGAAACTAATTGAAAAGAGAACTTCAAATGCAAAACCAGCAATTAAACTACTGAGCAATTGAAAATTAAAGGAAAGATGTTACTTGAATTGCAGAAATTGAAAGCTTGAATCCTTACAACAGTGCTTCTTATGGAAAACTAGGGTTTTGTTTACTACAAAAACCATCAACTCCTACTTAGCTAACCTAAAAATCAAACTCCTAATATTATGGAACAAACTATAATAAATAGTTACGAAATTTTCCAGAGTTTGACTCCATTACAACTCTGAGAGAGAACATAAAGAATTCGTAAAAATCTAATGCGGTCCGGATCGGCCCCTATTTTGAACTAGCGTTCCTTAACTTGAGTCGGTCTGGATCCTTTTGGGAAAAAGGTCCCGATCTCACCCCTTTTCCTTACATCGATTCTTTTACCAGCGGTCCGGATCAAGCACCCAGGGACGATCCAAATCGCCTGGGTTTTCCATTCATAGAATTGTTACTGGGACCGGCCTTTTCTGGAAAAAGGTCTGGATCGCCTTTTATTTCTATGTAGGGTTTTTTTTCTTGATTCTTCTCAATTTCAAATCCTCGTAACTTGTTCACCGTAGCTCGGTTTATCTTGTCATTTCTTCCAATGCTCTTGAGATTAAATTCTCTTCAACATTCTAGTCGGCTTCAACTCCGGATGAAGGCTATAAATTTATGAAATTTCCCTTTGACTTTCCTCCTTTGACTTTATTCATTGCTTTTCCAGTTTCTTTCTTCCTTAATACTTCAAATGCCTGCAAAACTCATGAGAAATACACGAAACTAGATGTACTTGTTAGAAGGAGGTAGTATTAAAGAAATACGATAAGTTCACTCATTTTACGTTACTCGAGATATTAAAAGCCTCAAAATTAAGGGGCTAAATTCGGAAGAATTTGAGCCTAACTAGTGGGTTTCAATGAAAGTACTAAAGTGTGCTGGATGAAATAAAAGGGTGATTTCGGTTAAGAAATGATTTTGGGTAAATCAAATGTAGTGGTTTCAAGTATTGAACAATGTGTGTTAAATAAACGGAAAAGGCTAAAATAGGTAAAAGGAAGTCTTTTATAAGATTAAGGTAAATTAATCTTGATAAATAAGGTTTTTAGAGGTAAAACTGGTCATACATTAAGTATATGTATATGTATGTATATATATGTATACAATGTAGTTGCATGTGCACGTAGGCATAACGTGTTTGAGTCTCCTTTCTATCGTTATATTCTATACTGCATTTGTATATTTCCCACTGAGCATTATCTCACACCCTCGCTTTGTTACGGCAGGTTGGGAGCGATTTCGTATTTTGTGAGTGTTATACAGGTAAGTACTTTCTTTATTTTACGTTAGTAGCTTTGTATGCTTAGACTTCGGTGTGCTCCCCATGGGTCCCGCACGTAGCTTATTTTAATATTGGAATTGTATGCTGAACAAGTGAAATGCTAATCAAGATAAAACTAGACTAGCAATATTTTATAGGTTGTACCATTGGACTTCGCACCTAATGTTCGGGTCGTACCAGATTGACTACGGGTAACTCATAAATCAAGGTTAGGGCGTTGCAACCATCCCATTTATTTGTCTTATGGACATTAATCAATTTTCACAATACTTTCCCACTTTATCCTTTATCGGAACATTTAAATTCATTAATGTTAGGTTTTATTTTCACATATTCACCATACAACCCATTTATTGATATGGTTCATTTTTATTATCTTTTTCTCAAAATCTTCCAATAACCGCATAATTTAGCGAACTCCACACCACTGGCTATACGCACCATATGCTCTGGCCTTTTATTTTGAATCTTTCACCCCAGGGCTCCGGGCCCTCCTTCTCGCGTCCCCTGACTACACAATTTTTCCCGAGCTTGGTACTAACCTTACATCGCTAATTACTCACTCTAAAGTGTAATATGTCGACCAAATCATCATCGTGCACTAGGATCATGCCGTCTGCCGTGTCACTCTGATGACCTTAGTATTACTCCAGGCATCTCACTTTGGAGCACTCACTTGAGCAATGTACCAATCCACTCACGTGGTTAAGTAACATTGTGTGCTAAATTTTCTCGAGTTCTAACACTATATAATGTCATCATGTCACCATTATGCACTTTACAACCAGAGCCAATGATTGCCATGTCGGTCAATCCTAAGGTTTCTAATTATAAGGAATGTAAATACTATGAGCGAATCATGAGGTCGAAGGCGCAACCACCCATACACATAACTTTTTGCAATAGAAAGGACATCTCAAATAAGGGTGTACCTAGTTATCGAGCTCCCGCACTCTAATAGGCCCAACCATGCTATACCATGACATGGTAAAAATTCGGGCTACCACAGTCATGAATATATCAATCCTTGATTATCGAAACTAAAAGGGACACACAAGAGTCCAAAAGAACAAACATCCTTTTCAAGAAAATCCCACTTGTATGTGTTAGACTATGATTTACAAAAAAGCGAACCTATGCTACATACTTGAAGTCTTAGAAATCCTCCTAGATCTTCTCACTGGGTACTTAACCTAGCCATATACCTTGGCTTGAGTTACCAACCATGAGTAATCGAGTTATAATAATTCATCCCCGTAAGAAGAAAATAACATACGAACCTGTTGTTCTCTGGAAAGTCAGATGCTAAACTTCCTTCCTTAGGAGTAACGCCTTCCCCTTTACATCCTTGACACACGTTAACCACTCCTATTGGAGAATGCCTAACGCTCTTGTCTACACTAACCCGGTCCATTTTATCGGTGATGATGTCACCAACTTACTACACCTAGGTTACTGTCTGCCTTATCATATCATGGCTGCAACCCCCAAAGTCTCCTTAGGCAGTACCCCATCAAGAGTGACATTCACCTCATTATATCCTCTAACTATGCGAGATTGTCACGAAGCTTACCCCCAGGTCCTACCTAAACTAAACTCACGTGACAGCCACACCGGTTACCATTGGCATTTTAAGAGTAGTAAGTACCGCACAAGGCTACATTTTCTAATCCATACTGACTTGGTAGGATGTGACACGAACTAGTCCTTACCTTACTAGGGCTATCCTAATGTATACCTTCGACACATGCCAACATTCTAATCATGCGTCGTTATCCCTCTTTTGGGGTACCATTTTCAAGTCTGCACTTAGCGTCATTAAACTAAGTCATGACTACATTTCCTAGTACTCCTTAAAATCAAGTGTCACACGGTCTATACTTAGCATTTCATGATACCCAGGCATCACACCCATACATGACACAAGCTTCCAATTTCTCTCAGAAGGTTATACCACCTATTTGTGCCAATTCGGATGACATCACTTGTCACGTACACTATTCGACTCTTTCAAACCTTGATTGGCAGCCTGAGGTCATCACCTGATCCTCAACCTAATCATTACTAGAATCCTAACTACCAGATTTAACTAGACTCCTAAGGACACCAAACATACTCCATGTAAAATGTGACACCCCGCTTAATTAAATACCGATCGATCAGTCCTAATACAATAATAAATCCATGCATACCATCACCGAGTCTAAAAGCAAAACAAAATAAATAACTAAAAGACTGGCCGAATAACCTATCGGCGAGGAATATAAAATAATTCAAATACTGAATCTGAAAGTAATTGGCAAAATGCCTTAAATGGAAATGTAACTGAAATGAGATCCCTAATCTAGGAATGAAGAAATGATGCGTCTAATCCAACCCCTGTATGCATCACATATGCCGCAGTTGTGTATCCCTGAAATAGAATCTAAGGTCTAGCGTCCATGTGGCTGGACACCTAAAAGGTTTTTAAAATATTTGCAGCGAGGGTTAGAACCCAAAATATTTTGAAAATATTTAGCAAGTGATTGAGTTTGCAATAATTAAAATGCATGAATGTTTTTCATATTTAAGCTAGTGTCGCACTCACTTAAGAAAATACTCACTCCTAAACTATTGTGCACACCTATCGCTTTTACTTATAACCCTCCTAGCTACACTATCCCGTCTAACTAGCCTTGTTATAAACGCTGCCTGAATCCTTACTCTAGCCCGAGTAACTTTTACCAATGATTTATAAGTTATTTCTCACATTAACTTAATTTCTCATCTTTAAATAACTATATAACAATTTCACTAGTTATATAAACAATACCATTTCACTCCAGGTATGTCACCCGTATATAATTATCTATACTATTATATACGTATAAATATACTATACATTCACACACATGTTGTATATATTATCCATCCTCCCGAGTAATAACTCACCTGATTTTTACTCTAAAATGCTATCATCACAGGTATACTCAATCCAACCCGGATACCACAAAACGGTTCGCTCACACCGAATCATGAAATAAATAATAAACGTAGTGGAGGTGGTCATAGTTCTCCGAGTGTGAGACATAATCATACCCGAAGAGTCTCACTTCGAAAAGAATCACAACATAAAATATCTGACGCTATGACCTCTGGCTTATACTCTCCCTGCATTCACTAGCTAGGAGATTCACCCACTTCGTGCAACCTCCTATGATAGCATTAGAGGGGTATGTAATTATAACAATATGTAAGGACAAATTTCCAATCGAGTCAATTTGTAGTATTCGCTTAATTCTGGACAAAGAAATTTGTGTCATATGATAGAATGTTCATGTTGTATCCTTTCAAGCCCATATGTTGAAGTTTTAGCGATCAGAAATTGAAGAATATATCCTTGCCGATTTTCATGCCAATTTTCACGTCATCAACATGTGAATTCCAATGTCTCCTAAAGGTATGAATGCATATATATATATATATGAGCTTGGAAATTTATTTTGGGTGTTAGCATTTTTTTTGTTAATTTTTTTCGAATTCAAAGTTCTAAAGATTTTGTTCTCGGACACATTTCCGTAGAAAAATCATATCAAATCCAAACAAAATCAGAAAAATACGAAACTAGCGGCCACACATTCGTATCGAAATTATCTATAATCATGGCATAAAATCTTATTTGAAATGTCATTAAAATGAGTCTGGATCTCGTTCGAACGAGATTCAATGTCGTTCGAACGAGATTTTAAACGAGAATTTGTCTTTTTTGTTCTGAATTCTCGTTAGAAGTTTCGTTCGAACATAGTCATTCGTACGACATGGGTAGTTTTCTAACAGTTTTTTTTTTAAAACTTACAACTTTCCCACTTTGTTTCCCACCTCTTTTACTGTAACAACCTGCCCTTTTGGAGACAATTATATTCCATAATTAAGTATAATTTGGAATTTGGAGAATTTCTCGAAATAGTAATTTTTGGGATTTTCGAGGATTTAATGATTTTCGAAGGGTGTTATAAATTATTTTGGGACTATATAGGTTGAAGTAATTTAATTATATGTCGACGTCGAGTATAGCGACAAAAGAGGTAAGATTTTGAGTAGAAAACCCACATTTATTTATTTTGGGTTGGAATAGTGATTTGCGGTCAAGTACCTCGTATGGAAATTTCGACTGCGCCATGAGTCTCGGAATGTCCGAGATAGTCGGAAAAGAGTGTCCGATTGTCGAAATTAAGTTTCGGGTAATTTTAGAGGTAAAAGTAACTCGTAATTGGGTAAACGAGTCGTTTTTGGATTTTAAGGGTTTAAACCCTTTTTCTTTCTTTATAAAAAGGGAGAGGGGGAGAAAAGAGAAGAAAAAAAAGAAAGAAAAGAGAGAAGAGAGAGAGGAAGGAGAAAAGACGGGAGAAAAGGGAGATTCAGGCCAAACTCCGCCGGATTCGACTCGAGGTCGTCGAGTTTCATCCTCCAGGCAGGTGTTTACTTGCTTTATTTACTTTTGTGCATTAATCTCATATCATGGTTGGTAAAAATATGATTTTGGGGTTAGAACCCTTAAAATAAAATTGGGTAAAAGTTGATTGTGAGTTTACATATTGATGTAGTGTAAACTCTTTATGATTTTTAGTGTTAAAACCATGTTAATGGAGTATAAAAATGGGTTTAAATGTTAAGTTGGGGTTTTTATGGTTTTAGGGTTTAAAACTAAGAGAAATGATTCAATACTCCAAAATAATTGATGTGTTAGTTGTAAAACATAGATTAGATGTTTGTTGAGTTGTTGGATGAGGTTATAAACAACAAAAATGGGGAAAAATGGAGTTTGGGAGTTTGGGGAAGACAATGAATAGTGAACCCGTAGCCTTTGGGGTAATTTTCGGCTAGGAAGAGAAATGATTTAGCTCTCGGCCAAAACACGAAAGTTGTAGATCTTTTCGATACGATTGCGTGGGCGCCAACCACGTATTTTTCTGATTTTTCCTCGATTTGATATGATTTTTACAAGATGGCAGCTCCGGGTTGAAATCATCAACTCAGAAATCAAATCGGGAATTGGAAAAATATAGGCTAGGATTAGTCGTGTAGATGTTTTGGATGATTTTTAGGGTAATTTAGAAACCCCAAAAATGAATTTAGGTTATTGGATTAAGGATTTGAGGACCTGGTGTGACCGGTCGACCGCGCCCCTATGGCCGGTCGATCGCGTCAAGAAGAAAGGGCCTACTGCTTTGTTTCGTAGGCTTATTTGCAACCCGCGGTCGACCGGGGGTCCAGAACCGGTCGACCGGTGCCCTGTTTTTAGCCCAAGATTTTGGAAATTGTTATTACTTCTCCTCTTTGAGTTTAAAGCGGGATTTCTAAAATTTGAGTATTAAAGAGGATTATGATTTAAAGAGATAACATAATCATATTGATCTTGGTTGAGTGAATCCTATGAGTGGATTAGAATAAATTTGGGGAGTGTAGTTATATATTCCCTAAATGAGAAATGGTATAATTGGAGATATCCAATAAATCCTTAGATAGGATTGAGATATATAGTGATTATTAAAGTAAGAAATACTTTGGGTTTAGAATCATGCTAATATGAATGCATGATTATGATTCCTGGAGGGAATCTTTGAGATTATTGGTCATCGCTAGATGCTATAGGCCACTATGGCCGTTTATATATATTCTAGGAAGAATATATAGGATATGTATATACTGTGTGATTTAGGTATATATATATGTTATGATAGAAATGATTTTGAAAATATAAAAATGAATATTTTCAAAATGGAAAGAGAAATGTTTTTCATAATTAATAAAATATGGATTACACACCTCTCTAAATCGCTATCATAATGAGACACCCCGCCTAATTAAATACCGGGCGATCACTCCTTTATTAAATTAAAATCAAGGTGAGCAGTTGGTTCATTTCTTAGCATCACTGTCGTAAAAATAACTTTTTCAAATTAACACCCTAATTAATTAAGCTAAGCGTCAAAACCATTTTTCAACACTTCTGACCAATTTTATTTTTAAAGGAAAATTATTTTATTTAATTAGTAACAACATTTTCAATAAGTAAGAATCATACAACATTTAACCTGAAACATAATCCAATTACTATAAACATTCAATATTCAAAGTCCCAACATTTAAAACTTAAAGTAAAACATCCATACTGAAATAAATCCCATAGTAACAGTACTAGGATTAACTGAAATACAAATGTCCCAATAGATCAGATAAATAGTGGAAAGGGCGACACATGCCCCAATAACTGAGAATCATAGGAGTGGAATCAAGTAAATGAGATCGTCTAAGCAAGTGGCCTGCAACTCCCACCTAAGCTGCAGCACGTTCCTTCCAAGAGATCCTAAGCAAGACGCCCCTGTGGCTGGGCAATTGTAGTATATATATACAAGAGAGAGAGAGAGAGAGAGAGAGAGAGAGAGAAACGAGTCAGAGCCCGATAGTGTATATGATTTAAAAATTGTTTAGCAAGTATTTAAATTGATACAGGCCAATGCAACAACATATTAGTGCGACCCTCTCTTGAGAAATTCTCACCTCTCTTCTAATGTGCAGACCTAATCGCACTAACCTTCCCAATGGTCTATCTCATCATACAACACGCTATCCTTTCCCAATGGTTTAACTTATCTTAGATTATTCGCAGGATTCAAAATTTAATGATTCAATTGTTTGAAAAGGATATTTCAATTAGTAACCAAAGGTCTCATTTTAACTTTATTAATCAAAAAAGTTTTCCAGTGTCATATTATACTTTCTCAAAACAAGTATTTACAATTTGAGTCAGCAACTATGTCCTACATATCAATTCACAATAGGTAGTTCCAATTTCAGAATTTCATATATATATTAACTACTCGTAAAATATATATATCATAACAACACCCCAAATAATAACTATGGTGCGGGCATACTCTACTATCCAAACCCCATATCACTCACATTAAGGGGAATACAAATTCGGAATCACTCTCGAATTGTATTAGCACATACTCAAACAATATTGAGGCGAAGCATAGATTCCAAGTCTCTAAGAGGACGACATATGTCCGCGTCTCTTAGGACCGTCTGAACTATCACTGCGATAGCCTGTACCAAGGATATCTATACACAAACAAGATGAGGCGAAGAATAGATTCCAAGTCTCTAAGAGGATGGCACATGCCTGCGTCTCTTAGGACCGTCTGAACTATCACATCGATAGCCTGTACCAAGGATATCTATCTTATAGGGTACAAGCCAATATCCCCCATAAAGGTCCCATCGAGATAAGACTGTCCCAGCGCGGAAACCTCAGGGATAGCAAGTAGCGTGGGCATGATTTTCACACATAGATAGTATATGCATACACAATCATATAACTATACAAATATTACTATATCAATATTAGGTAAATTCTCAAATCCCATAATTACGACATTTCCATATTATCATATTTTAGTAAACACTTATAACGGTTCGTTTCTAACCTTGATTCGGGATCATTCCAACGTACCACACAAATCTCATGGCTTTATTCTCCAAATTATAGAATTCAGTAGGTATACACATTTGTCCCAAGTAACTCTCTTACGTGTCTCTCTCTTTAAGTCATAAGTTTACCAACCCTTATGTAATTATCCTAAAATACAATCTTTGCCCGTCATCAAGGGTCCCAAAATTTATTCACATGTCCTACTGGTCTTCCCTATCTCCCAAAATATTTTATTAAGGTTGCCCAAGAATTATCTCACAATAAATTGAATTTAACTCATTTAAAAAGGAAATAGGGGTCTGCCAGGAGGGGTCGATTGATCGAGGTCTGGGGCTCGATCGATCGATCCTTCGATCGATCGAAGCTCTGGGCTCAATCGATCGATCAAGCAGGTCTGCGAAAACTGAAATTCTGCAGTTACGGGTTTCATCTCCAAACTTCAATAATTTCCATATTTTCTAATCCCAATCGTCCCAGAATTGATACTACTAACCATATATCATCATATTAGGTATTTTCAACGTAAAGCATGTGGATTTCAGTCATTTAATCATGGATTAACATCCCAAGATCAATACAATTATCAAGAACCCTAGAAATTTCTTAATCATGGTTCTAATCTATTTTTTTTCCCCAAAATTTCCTTCTAATACAACATTAAAATTTCGTGGATTATTCTTCTACATCACCAATAATTTCCAGAATAAGGTTTAAGTCATCACTACATGCAAATTCCTATCACAATTTAGGTTTTCTTCAATGAAATTCATCCGTAATCATCCCTAAACTAATATGAAGGATGCACCAACGAAATAAGCAAGATAAACACTTGCCTGGGATTTTTGGTGTTCTGATTTGCAGATGATTTTTGTGTGGTTGCGTAGTCCGTTGCGCGATCTACGCGTTGGTGGTGGTGGCGGTGCAAACAGATGACTTTTGGGCCTTGAATTTGCCTTGAGAGCTCTCTCCTTCCTTTCCTATGGCCGTCACTTGTGTTTAGAGTTTCTAACCCTAGATGACAATCCAGATATCTGATATAACCCTTTGAATTTTCGTGGGTTTAATTACCCAAAAAGGTGAAATGTCCAAAACTCCCTCCCGGGGTACCAATTAGCCCTAAAAACGCTCCGAGACCCAAACTAAACTCCCGGGTACACTTTTCTGACTATATCGACCCTTTCGGACGCGTTGGCGCACTCTAAACGACCATACGAACAACTTATAAAATATTCACTTGTATTTATCAATATTTAGTCCCGACGCGACAGGGGCGCGTCCCGACTCAAATTTCCAAAATTGTCATTTTATTCACTCGTGACATTCAATATAACTAATATTACATATTACTTTGCTCATTAGTAATATTCAACAAATTTTCCATAATTACTAACTCTCGTTACTTTAATAATTATAACATAATTAATTTCCGAATTTTTATTAAATAATTAACTCACATTAAATTTAATAAAACCCCAAATTAATATAGCAAAAAAATACGGGGTATTACACATAAGGGAAGTTGTGTACGTATGGTGAAGCCCCCTGGCTAATGAATGCAGGGTGGATATAGTCCTATAGGCCATGTGAGCGTTTATTGATATATATTTTTCTGCACTGGTTAGGAGATTCCGGGTGTGGTCTTGACTATCCCGCAGGCACATGGCCGCTTCCCGACGTCTTGCAATGTAGGATCCCAGGTTGTCTTGATGATAGGCCCTGGAAGATGATAGCCATTTAGGGGCGCACACAGTGGGAAAACCCGGACGGGCGGTCTTAGAACGCGTTATATTAAAGCAATTCATGATAATGGATTGGCTTTAATTACATTTCCTGGATATAGGAAGGGAAATGGGTTATATGTTTAGCTTCGGTAACACTCCCGGATGGAAGAAGGGATGTGGAAGCATATGATATGGTAAAAGCATTTTTATGATAATAAAAATGGCTTTTAATTACATTTCCTGAGTATAAAAAGGGAAATGGGATAATTGAAAAAGGAAAAGCATTTTTATGATAATAAAACTGGCTTTTAAAAAGTATATGTTATGATAAAGCAATTCATGCTAATGAATTAGCTTTTAAATACATTTCCTAGATATGAGAAGGGAAATGGAAAGTTTTGAAAAAAAAATGATAAATACTTTGTGTATAGAATACACCTCAGTCCGGGAGGTAGATCCGGATGAGTATTATTAAGATGATGATAATTAAACCTCAGTCCGGGAGATATTATCCGGATGTAATTGTAGATGTATATATATATATATATATATGTGTGTGTGTGTGTGTGTGTGTGTGTGTGTGTGTGTGTGTGTGTGTGTGTGTAATTATACATTTGTGCGTGCTACGGGCCTAATGGATGTCTACCATTAACCCTGCCAAGTAGTAGTGTATCGGGGGGGTTCCTTGTTTGGATTTCGCTTTGCGAGACACCCCACGCACGAACTTAGTGCAGTGTTGAGAATGGAGGGAAGTTTGGCCCTTAGCACTTGGACTATCTAGGGTAGATAGTACATGGGTAAATTAGACTAGTTAGGTAGGGATAGCTTGACTAGGGTATGTTGTTAGGATGCGTTAGGTGTGCACTACTAGAGGAGAGGTGAGGGGTATCTCATGGGAGTGCGATACCAATTTAAATATGAGATAAAACTATTTTTCTAAAAATAAAGCATTTATGCACTTGCAAAATATTTTCAAAATTCGGGCTCTGACCCGTTTATCTACTCTCTTTTCTTTCTATATATTATATATATATAGGTGTCCAGACACAGGGACGCCTGGATGGAAATTCTTTCGAGTCAGACGTCTGCTGCAGCTGCTGTGGATGCTTGCGGGTTCTCGGTAGACGCTTCTTTCCTTATACTCTAGATAGAAGGTATTGTACAAACATTCGGGCCAATGGTCCAACTGATTTTATTTATTCTTCGTACGTTATTCGATATTATTGTATAATTTGAACTGAGTGTTCGATTATTTTAATTTATTTCATTTTCATTTCAGTTTAATTACGCATTTAATTGTGGATGTTTTATTTTGATCATTAAAAAGAGTAGTTAGGTAAAAGTTTTTAACCCTCACCTAATAGGATATTAGTAATTAAATGGATTTTCGACAGTGATGCTAAAAATGATCCATATGTAACTCCTGTTATAATTTGATATAGGAGTGATCGCCCGGTATCCCATTAAGCGGGTTGTTACAGATGGTATCAGAGCATCAGGTTCTAGTGTCCTTAGGAATCTGTGCGGACGTACTACACTTTCAGCGTTGCTCTCGATTTGTTATAGAGCCCCAGGATTAGGATTGTTGATTTCTCTGTGAGATTTCGTTCTCCTGCCATGTTAGAAGATTTTAGTAATCCTTTGCGTGCTCGTTCTAGGATCGTGTGTGCCGATCGAAGAAGGACGACCAATGAGGGCCTCGGGGAGGACATCAGTTGGCAAGGCTTAGCTGGGGAAGCTGGTAGAAGATGGGGACGAGGACCTTAGTAGAGGACACTCTCCTTGTGGCAAATTGCTAAGGATTGTTGCAACGGCTACTAAAGTATATTAGTTATGAGCAACCAAGTACTACTGTGGTAAAAAAGTGGTACTCAAGTTGAATTACCCCGTGGAGATAAGGGTTCCAAAGGGATCTTACGGATAGTTTTAACCGTGAGTCCCCATGATTCTGCAGGAAGGAGAAGAATTTCGTTTCGTAATTATTCACATAAGGGTCGGCCAAAGACCGACAGTGAATAAAGAACATTATGGAGAAGTGAACTTTGTACCGAGGTGAGGAAGGTACAATGAAAAATGAGTCCTTTCCAGGAAGGATAGGCTCACTAGAGAAGTGTTGTTAACACTTACGAAGAATGTGGGTGTGTTCAGGTGCCCCTGAGGGGATATCCACATGGGGAGATTTGTTGAAACTGGTAGTGTCCTTTCCTTTTAACGAAGAGGTTAAGAGGATTAGTAAGGTGATTGTAAGGAGGGAGGTTATAGAGTCAGATGGCGTTGACAACCTTATCATGGTCAGGAAGGCCAGTGAGGAAAATAATGATGTGGAATGCGGAGCCACACGGTTAGTCCTTTCCCGGTAGGAATAAAGGACAAGGTTAGCGTGCCCAGATGGGGCCTAGAGTTGAGAAATTCTAGTAAGAGGTGTGGATAGTTGAAGCTGTGGCGTTCGATAGCCCTAGACTCGTGTGTGTAATTTGAGCTTTGTATTTGGTCTCGATAACATAATAATGTAGGCTTGTGTGTTTTTCGCGATAGGGAATTTCGTTTTCTTTCACTCGCCATAGAGGCGGGTGATTATATTTTGTATATTTACGTATGAGGTATATGGTATATCGGAGTGATAGCAGGTTAATGATGGAAAGTCTATCGTGTCCAAAGTTCCTGGAGGGAACAGATTGTGGTTGCCGTGTCTCACCTGGATACAAGTTGAGTACACCTTTGTTATCATGGATTGATGGAACCTCGATGAGTAGAGGCTTCCTTATTTTGGTTGGTATATGTGGCAACCTTATAGATATAATTTAAGGCCCACAGGATCATTGTTGAGCTGTAAGATTTAGCTCAGTACTGGTTTGCGCAAGGACTTAGAAATAGTGCGAGCGCTGGGTGGTGTGACTCTTAGTTAGAGATAGGAGTTCAGACCACTTTCGATGATAAGGGATAGGATTATCCCGGTTGCATGTCTGAAATAACGGGACTTCGTGACCAACGAAGTCAAGTGTTAATGTGTGGAGGGGTTCCTTATTTGGATTTCGCTTTGCGAGACACTCCACACATGACTCTTAACGGCGCCGGGCGTGGAGAGCTATTATGGGATGCAAGGATGTGGGTTAGTCTTATAGGGTGGATGAACCACTATAGACTATGAGCCACCGGGGCAGAAAGGCTAGTAAGTTCGGGGCCTTCATTACACCCAAAGGGAAAGCAGCAGCGAAGAGCCATTAAAGACCATCACAGAGACCATACCCATAGGCTATACTATTCATAGTTGTGGGGTACTGTGTACTTACAACCTCTACGATAAGCAAGTGAATGGGGTCGGTGCGTGGCGAACGAAACGGTTCATCTGGATCATCTTCTGGAATCGTATAACTGTTAAAAGTGAGTGACTGTTCATCAAAACTGTTATAGTCCGAATACTCATAAGGTTGGGTCGACCCCCGCCTCCCCCTACTTGCCCTTTTTCTCTGATTTCCTCGTACTGCTTTAGCTTTCGACCAACCTTTTCAGTTCAATGAAGCTAATCCCTCAAGCTCTGATAGGAATGCACGAAGATCTTCCTTAAGATCGGATCATTAGAAATCTCGTACCAATGGTTACATCTTTAGATCTTTTCGATGATTATCTGGGAAATATACTGAGGGAGTAGGAGCTTGTCGAATCAGGAGCACCGGACGGAGCTAACCTAAACCTGTCAGTGGGCTATCGCTCTAGCCAGCAAGCTCATAGGCTTTCTTATATTTCTTTTTTAAGACTCAAAGCCCTGTGATGATGGTACGCTTATGGAAATATTGTGCTAGGGAAAAGCACTAAAGTGGTCCTCTCGTCACAAGTAGTTGGGTGGAGTAGGACTTAGAGAAATTGATTTGGGGATGATAGCCAGGCCTTAATAAGAAGGCAAATTTGGAGGAAATCTGTGATCGGTGTGATATAAGAAGTGTTCCTAAAGAGAGTAGGCACTTTGATTAGTTAGGTTTCCTTCTGTATGGGCGGAAGGATAAGATAATAGAAATGCGTTCGTAGGTTAGCATAGGCAGGATTTAGGACGTCCCGCTGGTGTGCCTTAGGCCATTACATCTCGATGACCGGCAACGCGAGGGAGTAGTGTAACGGGAGGGTTCCTTGTTTAGATTTCGCCTTGGCGAGACGTCCCACGCACGAAACTAAGCAAATGTTGGGTGTTGAGAGAGGCCGTGGGCATTAGGGATATACTTCGAATGATATTAGTTTCGCGTAGGTAGGACATCACATCGACCTTAGTATTATTAGGATGTAAGTTTGATAGAGTTAGTGGCGCCGAGGTTAGGAGGAAAAATCGTGGGTTGGAAGGACCCATAGGTGAGTATTACACCGAGGAAAGGAGACCCTTATTGGGAGAGAGTGTTACGTGTCAGACGTTCACTATGAATGTACAGCTGTGCACAAGTTAGGAAGGTGTATGGGCGCCTTGGTAAGGTGGTTTGGTATACCGCCTAGTTAAGATAGGAGTAGTATATAAGGTTGAAATTCATGCCAAGAGGCATTTTAGAGGATGGGTATTAAGTGACGTATTAGAGTCACATTATGATCGCGGTAGCCGCGTAGTACTTGGTTGGGAACCGTTGGGTTAGTGTCGTTTCCCTTGAGGTTTAGGATTTGTAGTGATCCTAGATATATCTGAATTTCGAGGACGAAATTCCGTTGTAAGGGGGGGAGTATGTAACAACCTGCCCTTTTGGAGACAATTAAATTCCATAATTAAGTATAATTTGGAATTTGGAGAATTTCTCGAAATAGTAATTTTTGGGACTTTCGAGGATTTAATGATTTTCGAAGGGTGTTATAAATTATTTTGGGACTATATAGGTCGAAGTAATTTAATTATATGTCTCCGTGGAGTATAGCGACAAAAGAGGTAAGATTTTGAGTAGAAAACTCGCATTTGTTTATTTTGGGTTGGAATAGTGATTTGCGGTCAAGTACCTCGGATGGAAATTTTGACTGCGCCATGAGTCTCGGAATGTCCGAGATAGTCGGAAAAGAGTGTCCGATTGTCGAAATTAAGTTTCGTGTAATTTTAGAGGTAAAAGTAACTCGTAATTGGGTAAACGAGTCGTTTTTGGATTTTAAGGGTTTAAACCCTTTTTCTTTCTTTATAAAGAGGGAGAGGGGGAGAAAAGAGAAGAAAAAGAAGAAAGAAAAGAGATAAGAGAGAGAGGAAGGAGAAAAGAGGGGAGAAAAGGGAGATTCGGGCCAAACTTCGCCGAATTCGACTCGAGGTCGTC
The DNA here is from genome assembly GCA_949130495.1 of Sambucus nigra. Classification (NCBI taxonomy): domain Eukaryota; kingdom Viridiplantae; phylum Streptophyta; class Magnoliopsida; order Dipsacales; family Adoxaceae; genus Sambucus; species Sambucus nigra. The sequence continues at coordinate 275,015,676 of OX422217.1, forward strand.
GAATTTTATCCTCCAGGCAAGTGTTTACTTGCTTTATTTACTTTTGTGCATTAATTTCATATCATGGTTGGTAAAAATATGATTTTGGGGTTAGAACCCTTAAAATAAAATTGGGTAAAAGTTGATTGTGAGTTTACATATTGATGTAGTGTAAACTCTTTATGATTTTTAGTGTTAAAACCATGTTAATGGAGTATAAAAATGGGTTTAAATGTTAAGTTGGGGTTTTTATGGGTTTAGGGTTTAAAACTAAGAGAAATGATTCAATACTCCAAAATAATTGATGTGTTAGTTGTAAAACATAGATTAGATGTTTGTTGAGTTGTTGGATGAGGTTAGAAACAACAAAAATGGGGAAAAATAGAGTTTGGGAGTTTGGGGAAGACAATGAATAGTGAACCCGTAGCCTTTGGGGTCATTTTCGGCTAGGAAGAGAAATGATTTAGCTCTCGGCCAAAACACGAAAGTTGTAGATCTTTTCGATACGGTCGCGTGGGCACTGACCGCGTATTTTTTTGATGTTTCCTCGATTTCATATGATTTTTACAAGATGGCAGCTCCGGGTTGAAATCATCAACTCAAAAATCAAATCGGGAATTGGAAAAATATAGGCTAGGATTAGTCGTGTAGATGTTTTGGATGATTTTTAGGGTAGTTTAGAAACCCCGAAAATGAATTTGGGTTGCTGGATTAAAGATTTGAGGACCTGGTGTGACCGGTCGACCGCGCCCCTATGGCCAGTCGACCGCATCAAGAAGAAAGGGCCTACTGCTTTGTTTCGTAGGCTTATTTGCAACCCGCGGTCGACCGGGGGTCCAGGACCGGTCGACCGGTGCCCTGTTTTCAGCCCAAGATTTTGGAGATTGTTATTACTTCTCCTCTTTGAGTTTAAAGCGGGCTTTCTAAAATTTGAGTATTAAAGAGGATTATGATCTAAAGAGATAACATAATCATATTGATCTTGGTTGAGTGAATCCTATGAGTGGATTAGAATAAATTTGGGGAGTGTAGTTATATATTCGCTAAATGAGAAATGGTATAATTGGAGATATCCAATAAATCCTTAGATAGGATTGAGCTATATAGTGATTATTAAAGTAAGAAATACTTTGGGTTTAGAATCATGCTAATATGAATGCATGATTATGATTCCTGGAGGGAATCTTTGGGATTATTGGTCATCGCTAGATGCTATAGGCCACTATGGCCGTTTATATATATTCTAGGAAGAATATATAGGATATGTATATACTGTGTGATGTAGGTATATATATATGTTATGATGGAAATGATTTTGAAAATATAAAAATGAATATTTTCAAAATGGAAAGAGAAATATTTTTCATAATTAATAAAATATGGATTACACACCTCTCTAAATCGCTATCATAAGGTAAGTTGCGTACGTATGGTGAAGCCCCATGGCTAATGAATGCAGGGTGAATATAGTCCTATAGGCCATGTGAGCGTTTGTTGATATATATTTTTCTGCGCTGGTTAGGAGATTCCGGGTGTGGTCTTGACTATCCCGCAGGCACATGGCCGCTTCCCGACGTCTTGCGATGTAGGATCCCAGGTTGTCTTGATGATAGGCCCTGGAAGATGATAGCCATTTAGGGGAACACACAGTGGGGAAACCCGGACGGGCGGTCTTAGAACGCATTATATTAAAGCAATTCATGATAATGGATTGGCTTTAATTACATTTCCTGGATATAGGAAGGGAAATGGGTTATATGTTTAGCTTCGGTAACACTCCCGGATGGAAGAAGGGATGTGGAAGCATATGATATGGTAAAAGCATTTTTATGATAATAAAAATGGCTTTTAATTACATTTCCTGAGTATAAAAAGGGAAATGGGATAATTGAAAAAGGAAAAGCATTTTTATGATAATAAAATTGGCTTTTAAAAAGTATATGTTATGATAAAGCAATTCATGCTAATGAATTGGCTTTTAAATACATTTCCTGGATATGAGAATGGAAATGGAAAGTTTTGAAAGAAAAATGATAAATACTTTGTGTATAGAATACACCTCAGTCCGGGAGGTAGATCCGGATGAGTATTATTAAGATAATGATAAGTAAACCTCAGTCCAGGAGATATTATCCGGATGTAATTGTAGATGTATATATATATATATATATATTTGTGCGTGCTACGGGCCTAATGGATTTCTACCATTAACCCTGCCAAGTAGTACTGTATCGGGAGGGTTCCTTGTTTGGATTTCGCTTTGCGAGACACCCCACGCACGAACTTAGTGCAGTGTTGAGAATGGAGGGAAGTTTAGCCCTTAGCACTTGGACTATCTAGGGTAGATAGTACATGGGTAAATTAGACTAGTTAGGCAGGGATAGCTTGACTAGGGTATGTTGTTAGGATGCGTTAGGTGTGCACTACTAGAGGAGAGGTGAGGGGTATCTCATGGGAGTGCGATACCAATTTAAATATGAGATAAAACTATTTTTCTAAAAATAAAGCATTTATGCACTTGCAAAATATTTTCAAAATTCGGGCTCTGACCCGTTTATCTACTCTCCTTTCTTTCTATATATTATATATATATAGGTGTCCAGACACAGGGACGCCTGGATGGAAATTCTTTCGAGTCAGACGTCTGCTGTAGCAGCTGTGGATGCTTGCGGGTTCTCGGTAGACGCTTCTTTCCTTGTACTCTAGATAGGAGGTATTGTACAAACATTCGGGCCAATGGTCCAACCGATTTTATTTATTCTTCGCACATTATTCAATATGGTTGTATAATTTGAACCGAGTGTTTGGTTATTTTAATTTATTTCATTTTCATTTCAGTTCAATTACGCATTTAATTGTTGATGTTTTATTTTGATCGTTAAAAAGAGTAGTTAGGTAAAAGTTTTTAACGCTCACCTAATAGGATATTAGTAATTAAATGGATTTTCGACAGTGATGCTAAGAATGATCCATATGTAACTCCTGTTATAATTTGATATAGGAGTGATCGCCCGGTGACCCATTAGGAGGGTTGTTACATTTACCTGATTAAAAAGTGCCAGAACAAGAGTTTTTAATATTACTTTTTATACATTTTCCTTTAGAGTTTGAGAGAAAAAAATTTCCATTCAAAGTTCTTGTTTGTGTGTTTGTAAATTCATAAATTAAAATCTTCTAAAAATACATACACCCATCTTAGTTTAATTCCAAGCATTCTTTATATATATATATATATATATATATATATATATATATATATATATATATATATATATATATGTGTGTGCAAGGTTCTAAAAAACTCGGGGTGTGATCGAGGCGTGGAGGTCAAACCTTAAGCCTTAGAAGACTAGGCGGGCCTTAGGCGTAAGAAGGGGTGAAAAGGGGTTTAGGCCCACTTGTAATATATTTTAATATTTTTTAACCATAACAAGGCTATTAAAATACTAAAATTGTACATATTATAAAAATATGTCTGATTATATGCAAATTAAAATACTATTTGATTATTTTGAATAACATAATGGTTCGGTTTGTAAAAAAATTCTTTAAAAGGCGATATCGTTTCACTAAAGCATTGTTGTTTTTAGAAAAAAGTGCGCCTTAAGGGTTTTACCAAGAATAAGGCGTAAAAATCTTAAGGCGGGGTGTTTCTCCCAAGCCTCAAACCTAGGCGTATATATATATTGCTTGGAGAGTTAGTTTTGGCATCGGGTTTTCTCTACTCCTACAGAAGAGAAGTTTGGGTTTATTCTCTACCCACTAAGGAGAAGATTGGTTTATGTTGCGGCTTTCTCACATGGTGAAAGACACTATGTGTAGTTGACGATTGCTATTGATTGGTGGACACCAAGACTGTGATGGACGTTGTGGTTATTTGCTAGACGGAGGTATTTGTAAGACGAAGCATCGGGACTTGAAGGGAGTCAAGTCGAGTGTAGTAAGTCTTACTGTCTTGTAACGATAAAACCATATCTAGTGAATTTGTTAGGAAAGGGCCGTCCGATGTTTTTCCTATTTGGGTTTTCCTCGTACATCGTCATGTAGTGGTTGTGATTATCATTTTATCTTACAAATCACTTAGAATGCATGCTTAGGTTTCATAAAGATAAAATATGTTTAAATCACAATCTTGCTTCATTTAGTGCTAAAATATGTTTGGGTAAGTTCAAATTAATTTAATTCGAGTCAAAATAATTAATTTAGTAAAATTGGTGTTTAGGTTGTTTGGCCTATATAAAAATTAAAATTAATCATTTTTAGGCAAATTTTAGTACTTGGGTTGAATTAAATTTGTTTAAGTGAATATTTATGTTGGAGTAGTTTAATTTCACTTTTAGCTTAGTTTAGTTTAATTTTGATTTTGAAGAATTAAAATTTGATGTTTGTGTGTGTTGTGTTGAACCATCCTATTCTGCATTTAAGGAAATTAATATTTAATTAAAAAGCGAATTTAAAATTTGGGGGTTCCCTCAGGTCTCAAATTGGTATCAGAGCCAGAGCGCTAATTTATTGCGTTAAGGTCCTTTTAGAGTTTTTTTTGTTTAAAAATAAAATTTTTCCCGTTTTTGAAATTTTCTGTTTTTGATGGTTCTAATTACGCTTATGAAATTGGTACTTAAGTCCATAGACGAAAGGGTTTGGCTGTCTGTCTTTACCGGGTGGTCCCCACCCACATGCTTGGTAGAAAAGGAACGTGTCCCTAAACCAGTTGAGCGTTGGAGTGAGAACGAACTAAAACTTGCAAATTTTAATTTCCGAGGATTAAATGACTTGTTTAGTGCGATTACACCGGATGAATTTCGCCGTATCATGAATTGTGAAACCACTAAGGAAGCTTGGGATATATTACAACTCATTCATGAGGGAACTAGTGTCGTTAAGGCTTCAAAACTCCAAAACCTCACCACTCAATTTGAAACCATCAAAATGCTTAAAAATGAAACCTTTGATGAATTTTATGTTAGACTTTTAGATATAGTTAATTCATCATTTAATTTGGGAGATAAAATACCCGACGATTGAGTAGTAAAGAAAATTGTAAGGTCCCTATCCGATAGATTTATCCCTAAAGTGACCGTTTTAAATTCTTTACTCACCTTGCACTGTACCAAACTTGAGGAGTTAGTAGGTGATTTGCAAACCTATGAACTAGATATGTTTTCCTCAAAAAATGGTTGTGGTTGATGAGAGTGATAGTGACTCGGATGACATGGCTAGGTTTGCTAGGAAATTTCGAAATTCTTAAATTTAATAAAGATAAGATTAAAAATGATTATAAGAAATTTGAAAATTCTAAGCATGACAAAGTCGAAAAGATTCATAAATCATATAATGAAATCTTAATAGGGACGAGTCAAATAGGTGTTATGATTGTGAGGGTTATGGCCATAGGACGAGAGAGTGCCCCACTAAACTAAGGAGAGAAGGCAAACAACCAATTTCCTATAATTCCACCCTTAGTGATGATAGTGAAAAGGAAGAGGGACCCAATTCCCCCATTGAGCGCAACTTTACCACGTTCATGAAAAGTCACGTGAGCACCGATAATAAATCTTCCCATAAAGATATACATTTACATGACCCTTTCGAGGCCTTTATTTATTAATCCCCAAAAGATGATGGTTGTGAGAGTGGAGAAGAGAGAGAGACTGAAAATGGTGAAGAGGTTGATGAGAGTGAACTTCAAATTAAATTTAGAGAATTATATGAAGAATCTATTAAATTAAAAAGAGCAAATTTGAAGTTAGAAGCTAGTTTAAGAGAGCGTGCCAAGGTCGTTGATAAGAGTGCCTTAGTGGAAGACCTTAGGAAACGTGAGAGAGCTCTTCTAGAGAAGCTTGAATATGTAGAAGGCGAGAGAGATAGCCTTAGAGGTTTGATGCAGTCAATGAAAAAGGAGCTTCTTGTGTTTGAAGAGAGAATTTTTTTTTAGAGTTTAGGATTTTAGAATTAGAAGAAAAATTAATAGAAACTAGTAAATTCAAATTTGATTTGGAATGTAGGTCCGCAAAATTAGACAAAATATTAGGAACCGTCCAAGTAAAAAATGACACTTGTGGTTTAGGCTTCGATTCTAATAATGATTCTACCAATAAAGTTAAAACCACTATTTTGATAGCATCTTCTAGGAATAAATTTAAGGGCCAATCCTTAGGTAATACTTTTCGACGTGTCTTTACTTGCTCACATTGTGGTCGAAAAGGTCATCTTAGGAAATTTTATTTTGATCTTAAAAGAGGTTCTAGAAAATCCAAAAGTAAGGTAACTGAGGTAGCCAAGATCACTAAATCCCGATATTATCACTCATCACTAGTTTGGGTTAGGAGATCCAACTTGGTATCTTTACTAAATAGGATTTGTGATTCTCATTTACTTGCTTTTGATACCTCCCTTGCAAAATCTAAAGGTTTAACGTGTTAAGTTTTGTTTACATATACTAGCTTTTGTGCTACTTATTATATATTCATGCTAGTTATATGTTTGTTTGTCATTATCTAGTCCATGCTTTATTAAATATGCTTTACTACATTTATGACCTGTTTATCTTTTGTAGTTTATTCCTATCATTTTTGTTGACTTTAAATGAAAATTACAAAAAGATTTTGTTTATCATTTGTATTTTACATTTGTGAGTTATTTGAGTTCAATGAAAAATACAAAAAGATTTTTGTGTGTCTTTTGAGTTTATTTTTTTTGGTTTGATTAAAAATAAATAAATTGAAAAGTTCAATTTTTTTTATGTGTATTTTGGTTTTACACATCTTTTGTGGCATATGTTTGTGTTTGGATCCTATCGTTTCGCTTCCATGTGACTAGAAGTTTTGGTTAGAAATTTCAATCCTTAAAGTGTTCTTTGTCATGGTTACATGGAGTAGTTTGAATTTGACTTGCTTAATGGATTCATTTTTTATATGCCTTCTCACACACATGCACGAGATCTTTTGAACTTTTTACTTTCTCATTTATATTTGAGCTTTGTGAGGTGTTCTCCTAGCAATCTAGTCATCAATATATCTTGTGACCTAGGAGGATTTGTGCATGTTAAATCAGTTGCACGCAAGATTTGTGTGATAAAAAAATGATATATGAATGTGCACGGGGAAGGACTCCGAAAGGAAATATTATCCTTTGTGAGTAAGTCACAGTTTGCAATGGACCTAAAAGAAATACGTGGTCCAAAGGTCTAAAACAATATGACATTAAAAGAAAAATATTCAGCTAAGGCCTATTTTGTTTAGATCAATATATCCATTCAAAATAAAAGAAAAGAATAATATTTCATTTGAGGGAGTTTGGATGGATTATCAACGGTTTTGCATAATGTCTTTGTATCCTAGTTGCTCTATCATTGTCACGACACTATTGGTTTGTAGAATTATCAATATGCTAGGCTTGTATGCATTGTTTTTGTTTGTTCATAGAGTTCACATTATTTTGTCACATAAGGCTAAATCTTAGTTAATAAAATTTTGCAATCAAATGAGAACTCCGTGAACATGTTCAAGTGATTGGGTTTTTAATTCATTGGTCTCTAGTTCACGCCCCTTCACTTCCGTTTCCATATGATATATTTATGCCATAAGAGTGTGGAAAAATTATGTTATTTTATTTTGTGTCATTTGTGAGTTTATATCTATATATGTGTGATTATGCATATTTTATATCTATTGTGTATACATATATGATATTTTGTTTGTTTTGAGTCTTTGCCATGCTAGCTAGTCCATTTATGCTTTTAATTCAAAATTGGTATCTATCTTGTTGTGAATTTTGGTTGATATCCCATGCTTATCATAATACATGTTTATGGTATCTTTTTTTATCGCATCATAAGTTGGTATCCATTTACCCTTGTTGTGGATTAGTTACTTTTATTGTTGCCCATATGCTTTAATGTTCTTATCACTTTTTGCACCATCATGTTTTACTTGTTTTCCCATATTTTATATCCCTTGAGTAGATGTAGCTCTGAGGGGGAGAAATGGCCAATGCTTTAATTAGATGGAGAAATAAGTAATGTTTTAATTCCTTAACCTTTGTCTAATCCTGAACAAAAAGGGGGAGAAATGGTGTCTAATCCTTTTAAATTTGGGGAGATTTAACTTAGGGGGAGTCTCTACCTTCTTAGATAGATCATGTTAGATAAATGGGGAGAATTAATTTAGGGGGCGTATTTATTTATTTAAATTGCATTTAATCTCTTGATATTCACTATGCATTTAATGGTTTGCTTAAGTGTGCAGGAATTTATTTTAGCGGCATCTTTAAAGCGATAAAGCGGTTTATCTTTGGGTCGAGTCATAACGTCTGTATTTTATTTTATTTTTTGTGGGATGCTGTGTTTAGACGAGCTTGACAACCCTTTAGGATTTTTGGTTTGGTTTTGTCCCGGAATAGCCAAAGGGGGAGATTTGTAAGGACAAATTTCCAATCGACTCAATTTGTAGTATTGTCTTAATTCTGGACAAAACAATTTGTGTCATAGGATAGAATATTCATGTTGTATCCTTTCAAGCCTATGACAAGTGTATGTTGAATATGTACCGGCCAGAAATTGAAGAATATATCCTTGCCGATTTTCGTGCCAAGTTTCATGTCATCAACATGTGGATTCAAATGTCTCCTAAAGGTATGAATGCATTAATATATATATATATATATATATATATATATAGGAGCTTGAAAATTTATTTTGGGTGTTAGTATTTTTTTTGTTATATTTTTTTGAATTCATAGTTCTAAAGATTTTGTTCTCGGACACCTTTCCGTAGAAAAATCATATCAAATAAAAAAAAATCAGAAAAATACGAAACTGGAGGCCACGCATTCGTATCAAAATTATCTACAATTATGGCCTGAAATCTCATTTGAAATATCGTTCGAATGACTTTGGATCTCATTCGAACGAGAGTCAATGTCATTCGAATGAGATTTCAAACGAGAATTTGCTTTTTTTGTTCTGAATTCTCATTAGAATTTTCGTTCGAACATAGTCATTCGAACGACCTGGGCAGTTTTCTGACAGTTTTTTTAAAAACTTTCCACTTTCCCACTTCATTTACCACCTTTTTTACCCGATTAAAAAGTGCGTGAACAAGAGTTTTTAGTACAACTTTTGATACACTTTCCTTTAGAGTTTGAGAGCAAAAAGTTTTTCCATCAAAAGTTCTTGTCTGTGTGTTTATAAATTCATGAATTAAAATCTTCCAAAAACACATACACCCATCTTAGTTTAATTCCAAGCTTTCTTTATATATATATATATATATATATATATTGTTTGGAGAGTTAGTTTTGGCACCTGGTTTTCTCTACTCCTACAAGAAGAGAAGTTTGGGTTTATTCTCTACCCACTAAGGAGAAGATTGGTTTATGCTGCGACTTTCTCACATGGTGAAAGGCACTATGTGTGGTTGACGGTTGCTATGCTTCGATTGGTGGACACCAAGACTGCGATGGACGTTGTGATTATTTGCTAGACGAAGGTATTTGTAAGAAGAAGTATCGGGGCTTGAAGGAAGTCAAGTCGAGTGTAGTAAGTCTTACTGTCTTTTAACTGTAAAACCATATCTAGTGAATTTGGTAGGCAAGGTCCGTCGGAGGTTTTTCCCATTTGGATTTTCTTCGTACATCGCCGTATAGTGGTTGTGATTATTATTTTATCTTACAAATCACTTAGAATGCATGCTTAGGTTTAATAAAGATAAAATTGGTTTAAATTACAATCTTGCTTCATGTGGTGCTAAAATATGTTTGGGTAAGTTTAAATTAATTTAATTCAAGTCAAAATAATTAATTTAGTAAAATTGGTGTTTAGTTTGTTTGGCCTATATGAAAATTGGAACTAATCATTTTTAGGCAAATTTTAGGACTTGGGTTGAATTAAATTTGTTTAAGTGAATATTTATGTTGGAGTAATTTAATTTCACTTTTAGATTAGTTTAGTTTAATTTTGATGTTGAAGAAATTAAAATTTGAAGTTTGTGTGTGTTGTGTTGTGTTGAACCATTCTATTCCGCATTTAAGGAAATTAATATTTAATTGAAAAGCGAATTTAAAATTTGGGGGTTCCCGCAGGTCTCATAATATCTTACACTGATATATATATATATATATATATATATTGTAAATTTAACCTGGCTAATCCGTGCCTAACTCCCGTAGCACTAGCCTAAAATATCAGAGTCAAATCCTCGACTCTTAATTTAATTAATATCACTTTAATTAAATTCTTAAGGTAGTGTCTCTCGACCATAATGTCCGGACTCCCTAACTTGGTCCGTACTTATCCTTGAATATATGCCACCAAATTCCATTATTTTATTTGGTACTCTTTCCAAACTTAATGTTAATTGAACCTAGCACCCAAGGTCCTAAAAACTGTTCTCCCTCATTATCTTTTATACTGAATAATCCCTTTGGAAGAACCCTAAAAGAAAATAAGGGCAGTTTTGACATTTCCCAAAAGTCCCTCACAGTCGCTCAAACGAGACTGGGGTCGTTCGCGCGACATTATATGTTGCTCGAACGAGATACGACGCCATTCGAGCGATCCCCTCTTCCTTCCTTCACTGCATCTGCATTGATGTTCATCCTAGGTTCTCAAACCTTTAACCCAAAATTTCTAACCTGCTACTCTTTTAAGATTTACAAGTTTCTCATTTTCAATTTCTTAATTCCTTTTTGAACATCAATGGATTATAATCACATCTGTTCAAATCTATAATTTATTCTCACGATTTACCCTATATCTGTTTTCAATAATTTAGAATTCAAAACTCCAAATTTAAGACCTCGATTAACAATTTATCAATTCAACTTAGATTCTCACACTTGTAAATCAGAATTCCACATCATATGAGTCTAATCAATATAATTTGTTTAATTCATAAACCCTCGTTTTTCATGTGCAAACCCACCCCAAAACGAATTTAATTTACACCCACTATGATATGAATTTAAGACATCAAATTAAATGAAAACAAGTTAACCACTTGACTGCACTGGTTCGTAGGGTCTAGATTACTTTGGGATTGATGGTGAGTTGACGAAGAACACACGAAATCTCCTTTGATTTGGCTCCCCAAAATCTCCCCACTTTCTCCCTCTTTTCTTCTCTGCAGAACTATGATTTTATTTTTGAGTTATGACTACCAAAAACTCTCTAACTTAGGTTTTATTATGCTAATCCCGAAATTATGCTTATGGACCAAATGAAAATGGCCCAAACACCCCCGTGTGGACCCGGTTATATCTAAAAATGGTTCGGACCGATTTACTACCCCCGGGTACCCTTTTTTGACTATCTCGACCTATTCGAAATCAACCGTGCACTCAGAATTATCATCCAAATTACTTTATTAAAAATTCGTATCTCGACCTCAATATAGTCTATCCCCTACTCTCGGTTGAGATAAAATAATACCACGTCACTATCACTCGTTATGACGTAAATAAATTATTACTATTCACTTAGTAATTATTTTCCATAAATATTAACCATTAAATCTCCCGATTAATATTTAAATAAGCTCAAAATAATTAATTTAATTAAATTACGACACACAAGTAATTTAAATTAATCGAATTAATTAAATATATATTGCTTAAAAATACGGGGTGTTACATAAAAGTCCTCAAAACTCGACAAGATTCCATCATCCATGACTTCCTCATGTAGGTGCGCTCTATAAACCTCTCAATACCCACATCGTGATTACTAGGTGCTCACAAGGACACTAGTATACGAATCTCTACATATAGCGCACCTTAACGATTGAACACCTTAAGATTTTGCGATAAGTCAATTTCTATTCCCGAATGACGCCACACACAAGTATTCCTACAAACACACCATGATGGCCTTAAACCACACTAGGATTACCTGGCATCTAGTCATTACTTAGGCCACTAACGGCCTCGATACTTAGATAATAATCTTATCTCTCTTCCAAACGGAAGTGACCATATGCCACATACCAAACCACAACGAACATTACTAAGGATTCTGTCAGGATACAAGATGGCACCTATAACCTATAAACCTCTAGGTTTGCATCACCGACATCACTAAAGATCCTATTCCTCGAAGTTGCATCATATTTTCTAAAACCTCGACATAGAAGACTATATGGAGTTCACTCCTATGTCTCCTGAACCATCATCGTTGCATACGTGACATACTTACCGTAATTTGTTCGTAACTCTCACCTCACCCTACGAGGTGCAATTTTTAATCAAGACACTTACTTACAACCATATTATCTTATCGACTCTAACCGAGTACACTTCCCCAAGTGTATACCAACACGATTCCTCATGTCTACCAAATCATCAATTGTCTATGACATGACACTACCCCAGGGAACGAGTTCAGCTAATCACATCATTGTTAATGTCTATTCGAAAGTACCATACCCGAAGCTTAATATATCCTCATCACGATTCAATACTATTTAGGCCTGATGTACTAGTAACCTAATCTCCCCAATTAACATTGCACAATTCATGTCTCTAATTCAGCGGATGTCATTTACCATTTTCTACATCTTAATTGGCTTCTTATATCATCACGGATTAACACACAAGCACCTCACACTGAAACCCGCGGTGTCGTCACTATTGGCTTACACAGACACTCGTAAATTATTAATGTATCTAAATCAGAACCGCGAGAGTGATAACAATAACTAACTTGGTCGCACGCCACTTAGCAATGAATTACCATTCATGCATATCTCCTTGACTTTACCATCAAGAATACGGACTGAAACCATCACCAATTCTAGCTTGAGCAGTCAAAAACCAACACCGACGTCGAAAGATCCACTACCGACCTTATCACACTACTCCCCCAAGGAATATTGAACATAGAGCTCTGATACTATTTGTAAAGGCCCGAACTAGATTTATGGGTTACTCGTGGTCAATTCGATCCGACCCAAGCATTAGGTGTGAAGTGCAATGAAACAATCTAAATAATGCTGCTAGTCTACTTTTATTAAATTATCATTTCTTTTGTTTAGCATGCAATTCCTATTTAAAATCAAGCTACATGAGGGACCCATAGGAAGCGTCCCCGGAATCCAATCATCCAGAGATACTAACGCAAAATAAAAGAGAGTACTTACCTGTATAATGCTCTCAAAATATGAAATTGCACCCTACCTGTCGTAACAAAGACGAAATAATGAGCCGAATGCTCAGTAAGAAATATACAAAATGCAGTATAGAGTTGAACAACAGAAAGAAACTCTAACACGTATATTTACATGCACTGCAACTACCACATATATATCTATGTATTAATACCTACATGCATGAAACCATTTTTATTCCAAAAATGTAATATTCCCCGATTAATTCACCTTAATCCCATTAAAGAAATCCCCTTTTACTTGACTTGACATTTAATCCTTGATTTAACATTCCCAGTTAAATATTAAAAACAAATACACTTTGTTTAAGAAAAATAATTTCTTTCATCGAAATTACTCACTTTATTTGTACCATTCCACATTTTTTCGTTGAAAATCACCCTTTCAACACATGCAAATATCGTGTTAGAAAATACTTATTTTTCATTTGAAAACCTTTCACGAACACACTCTTGTGTTACTTATGGGTTAAATCTCTTTAGGTTGCTTAACTCCCCATTTAATCACTTCACTGCTTCAAGAGGGAAAGTTGATCAAAATTTAAAATTCAAAGTGCACATTTCTCTCTCTCTCTCTCTCTCTCTCTCTCTCTCTCTCTCTCTCTCTCTCTCTCTCCTGGCGATTTTTAAACCCTAGTGCATGGCATCCCATGTAGCCTACACCTTGGAGGCTGACAAAACAAACCATAATTCTCATGGATCTCTTATGAAGGAAGCAAAACTTAACAAATCTTTTGTTGAGATTTTTGGAAAGGTAGAGACTTATTTTATAGTTAACTAGAAGGAGGTGGATTCTTATAGAAGAGAGCCAGCTATCTTCTTTTGAATGGAAGATATCACAAAACTATCTGAACCTTTCAAATACTCTCTTGTAGGAAAGTTTTCACATGGCCGCTCTACAATCGATAATATAAGGAAAGTTTTTGCTTCAATGGGTCTAAATGCTGCTTATAACATTGGTGTTATTGATGTAAAACACATCGTAATTAAATGTTACCATGAAGAAGATTTCCTTCGAATCTGGTTGCAAGAAACATGGTTCATTCAAAGGTACCCCATGCAAGTATTTAAGTGGTTTTATTATTTCCATTCAGAGAAAGAATCATCTATCATCCTGGTTTGGATCGCCCTCCCTCTACTCCCTATTCATCTGTACAATAAGTCTAGTATTTTCTCTACTGCAAGTGCCTTTGGCAATCCTCTAAATTTGGATAGTCCTACTGCTACTTTAACAAGACCTAGTTTGGCTAGAGTGTGCATAAAAATTGATCTTACCAAAATAGGATATGGTAATGAAGGCAAAGGTTTCTGGCAAGAATGTGTATATGAAGATATTCCCTTTTTCCGTAATATATGCTCCAAGAAAGGCCACGAAGAGAAGATATGTATGATGAAGAAAAAACAAGAAAACATCAAGTCAAGTGGCCATCAAGAGTATAAACAAAGAACTGAAGTGAGTAAAGATAATCAAGTCAAGGTAAAAGAGAAATTGACTACCAAAGAATGTGTTATGAAGAATTTCAATGAGGAAAACCAAGCCGAGGCACAGAAGAATGATAAAGACTCCATTAAAGAGGGACAAATTATTCCAACCCAAGAAGAAGTCACCAATAAGGAGGAGGAAAGCAAAGAGACTGAGATAGCTAGACATAAGGAGCATAATTCTATTGAAGAAGATGTTAGTTGTGAGAACTTGCAAGAAGATGATATTCAGAAGGAGATACAGTTGCCAAGTAAAGAGATTGAGATAACCGGTCACAAGGAGCAGGATGATATTGAAGAAGATGGTAGTGGTGAGAACTTGAAAGAAGATGAAGTAATCCATAATCTCCACCTCTCACCAAGGCTAATTACTAATGATACATGCAGAAGACTGGACACAAGTCTCTACTAAGAAGAAGAAGAAGAAGCTGCAAAAGTCCATTGACTACACAGATAAGAAACTTTTAAGTTCCTCTTCTAAGGCTATACCTAAACCTATATTCAAATCATTAAGTTAATTATTTGGAATGTTAAAGGAATTGGGAAAAAAGGTGCTGTTAGAAGAATTAAGAAGTTTATAAAACTGCATCAGTTGGTTATGTTAATTTACTTAGAGCCAAAAGTTGATCCTTCTAGATTGGAGGAATATCGAATTAAATTTTTCTTTCACTCTGCTATTGCAAATGAAGTAAATTCTATTTGGAGTTTTTTCTCTTATGAGATTTCTGTAAGCATTGTCTCCCAAATGCCTCAATCCTCATCCTTGAAGTTATCCCATCCTTTTTTGTCTAAATATTTTCAAGTCTCTTTGGTTTATGCCAAATGTACTAGAAGAGAAAGACAAGACTTATGGGAGTACTTGAATTCCATTCAAACTTTTGATCCATAGTTTGTTGGGGGAGATTTTAATATTGTGTCTAATTCATTGGATAAGGTTGGAGGTCTTCCTTATGATATGAATGATGCAGAATATTTCATTAAATGCATGGAATCCAATTGGCTTGATTGATTTAGGGTACATAGGATCTAGATTTACATGGTGTAATAAAAGAGAATTATCTGATGCTATTTGGGAGAGAATTGACAAAATGATAATGAATATAAATGGTAAGCTGATGTTTTTGTAACACCCCGCACCCCGAAAAGAGAACGCGGCGTGTTACTACGACAAAACTAAACTAAATCCATCAATCAACAAGTATAGAGCATCTATATTCCATAATTTAAATGTAATTAATCCATAAATCTCACACTTCCACAATAAAGATTACAATAATTTTCTATCGACTATAAAATTCTCCAACTAAATATTACACCACTACTTATTACAACAAAAATACATCTTCCAATACATGCTCTAAAATAATTCTCCAACATAGTCCATAGCGTCCCAATCCACGCTAACCTGCCAACTAAAAGAAAATACGGGGAAGTACACAATATGACAAGAATAGGTGCTCAAAAATAATTAGCACGATGAATAAATCGCAACAATACGAATCACATATACAAATCAAATTCACTACTCAAGCATTATATCAATATTAATTTCTCAGCAACACATCAATGAGTCACCAAGCCTCACCCCACCACGCCTATGCATTCTTAAGAATATCCAAATTTTGGACTATTGGCGGGTGCCCATTCTCCGTGCCATATTAAAATCTCATGACACAATGCTCAAATCATAATATAATATATCACAATGAATCAATATTATGATTCCAATAATTTTCAAATTTCAAATGAATATCATAATTCAACATGAGTTCAATCGAAGCAGAAAAACAAACAGAATACTCTCAAGAGAATTTTGGAGCATATTGTGTAAGTCCTGTACATCAAAATCATCACATGAATCTACACATAAAAATCAACCTATAAATCTGATCGCACCATCACGTTCCTCTCGCAAAAATAATCAAATCTCATTCCCAAACTCGAGAAAACACCAAATAAGTCTTCTAATATAAGGTTGAAATCTTGAATAAGTTTGGAGCTATGGTTTGTAGATGAAAGGGAGTAATTTTGGAGAGGTCTTATGGTTGAAAAGTTTGAGAAAACGTGATTTGAAAAGCCAAGCCACAAATTTGTTGATATTTAAAGGATTAAGAGTTTGATTAAGAAAATAGTTCTAATTAGATAGAAACACAAAAAAATTATTTCGGATGATCGGACTGTTGGAATTGGATGAAATTTGGGGGAGAATTAGTTGAAGAAGAGAAGAAGCTGCACAAAAAATTTCAGCTCGATCAGACGGTCCAATAGTTTTAAATATTTTTTGTGTAGAGAGTTTTATGTTTTGAGGACTCTTAGAGAGTTTTATGTTTTGAGGACTCTTCTATATAGTAAAAATTCAATTAAAACTCCTTTTTAATTTCGATTCCAATTTCGTTTGAAAATTTATTTTTCAAATATAAAAACTAATATTTTAAATTATAAAATTTATAAAATCCAAAATTTTATTTTTCTCCGATTTCCAAAATTAATTTAAAAATTCCCATTTAAAAAATCCGGGTTGTTACTGTTTTCTTAAGTGATTGTGGATCATTCAAGTAAAATAGCCTCAGACCACTCCCCTATGATCCCAACTTTTTATTGAAGTTGACAAAGACCCCAATAGATTTGTATTTCAGAACTTTTGGGCCTCAAACTTGAATTACACCTCTTTCATTGAAGCTAACTGGCATCCCTTCACTGATGGTAACCCCTTGTATTATTTAGCAATGAATCTGAAAAGGATAAGAGAAAAATTTAAAGGCTGCAATGAAGAACAGTATGGGAATTTATTCAAGAACACTTCTAATGCTGAAGATGAAGCTATCAGAAGTGAAATTCTTTTTGAGAGTGATCCATATAATGATAAGAGGGAGGAGATTAATAGGTGTCAAGCTAATTTGGCTCATCATTTAAAAATGGAGGAACATTTTTGGAGACAAAAATCTAATTGCAAGTGGGCTAGAGAGGGGGATGCAAATTCAAAGTTCTTCCATAAATCTGTTCAAGCTAGGAGACAAAAAGCTTCATTCATAAGATAAAAAATGGAGCAGTTGATTGGATTGTTGATCAACATCTCATTAAATCAAAAGGCCTTAATTTCTTTCAGTCCTTGCTTGGAGGGGACACTATTAGTCCTGTTGATGATGATTATATTGTTGTAATTCCTAGATTGATTCAAGAAGAAAACACAAATTTTCTTACTACTACCACTTATATGGAGGAGATTAAAGACAACAAGTGGGACCTTAGTGGAGATAGTTACCCTGGCATGGATGGTTTTACTGGCAAGTTCTTCACCCCAGCTTGGGAAATAATTGGTAAGGATATTTATAAAAATATTGAAGGTTTCTTTATTGACTTAGATATTGCTAAATTTTTCACATCCACTCTTATAATCCTTATTCCCAAAAATTAAAAACCCCCAATCTTTTTCTGAGTATAGACCAATAAGCCTATGCACCTTTTTTAATAAAATCATCTAAAAAATCCTAGCATCCAGACTCTCCTCTATTTTGCCAAAGATCATATCACCAAATCAAAATTATTTTGTCAAAGATAGAGGCATATTGGACATTATTCTCTTAACTCAAGAGATGATTTCCATGATAAACTCTAAGAATGAAGGGATCAATGTAGTAATGAAGATTGATATGCACAAAGCATATGACTCATGGCTGTTTTTGATTCAAGTCATGAAGAAATTTAGCTTCAATGAGGTATGGTTAGATTTTATATGGAGGATTATATCCAACAATTTCTTTTCAGTGATGATCAGTGGAGAATCTTGTGGCTTCTTTAAGTCATTCAAAGGGTAAAGACAAGGAGATCCATTATCTTCTGCCCTCTTAATCATATATGCAGAAGTCCTTAGCAGGAATATTGACAAAGTGTTCCAAACTTCACAAATTCCTAACTTTAAAACTCCTATTAGCTATTCTATGGTGACTCACCTTGCCTATGCAGATGACCTCATCATCTTCTCTTCAGGGAGTATTAAAGTTATTAAACAGGTCAAGACAGTGCTGAATTGATATGAAGCTGTTTCTGGTCAAGAGGTGAACAGGTCAAAGAGTTCCATTTATTGCTCAAAGGTGATCACCATTGCAAACTCTAAGATCATATCTGGGATTATGCATATGACCATTAAAAAATTTCCTTTTCCTGGGATGCCCTATTTATGTTGGTAGAATGAAATGCTCTTTTTTTAGGATCTTATTGATCAAGTCAGGGGCAAGTTGACAGGATGGAAGCCCAAGCTCCTATCTATGGGGGGAGGGAGATCACCTTTATCAAATATATGCTTTAGTCCATTACCACATATACCTTAGCTGCTATGCAACCTCCAAAGAAAGTTATAACTGTTATTGAACAAATAATGGCAAATTTCTTGTGGGGATCAAATGATGACGGGAATAAATACCACTAGATTGATTGGAATGATTTATGTAGACCAATTGAGGAGGGAGGCTTAGGTTTTAAAAATTTAAATGATATAGCTAATGCTCATAGTCTTAAATTATGGTGGAACTTCAGGAGTTAAAAATCCCTTTAGGCCCTTTTTACGAAACAAAAATATTATAGGATTCTCTATCCTATGGTTGCTAATGCTTCTAGAGGATCTCATATTTGGAGAAGAATGGATTCAAATAGGGAAGTGGAAGATAAGAACATGAGATGGATGGTTGGTAAGGGTAACATAAATGTTATATGGGACTACTGGATGGGAGATGAAGGCTTTGATGCATATGGTGTGGACATATCTCTAAAAGTTTCTGATCTGCTGGATAATTTAGGAGGTTGGGATCATAATAAAATTAATCTTCTCATGCCTCTTAATTCTTTATCTATTTGCACTAAGGTGGAGTTGATATGAATAAATCATAAGGAGAAACTGGTCTGGATGCCTTCAGATGATGGGTCATTTAATTTCTCTTTTGCTTGGAATATTATTAAAAAGCCTATCAGTCACTCTTAGACAAATTCTTTTATCTGGAGATTGCTTAGAGACTGCCTCCTAGTGGATGAAGCCATAAAGACAGTTGGAGTTAGATGCCCATTTAAATGTGGATGTTATTTAGCCCCTAATATTGAATCTGCAGATCACTTATTCAGCCAAAGTGACTTTGCAACCTTTATTTGGAAGAACTTTGAGGATCTGTGTGGGATCAAGAGCTTAAACTTTTCTATAAGAGGAATATTAATTGCATGGTAGTACAATTATACCAATCCAAGGTGGGGAAAACTGCTGAAAATTATTCCAGCATTCATTTTTGGGGGATCTGGAAAGCTAGGAACAAATGGAGGTTTGGAAACTCTCTTATTTTGCTTCATCTAGGTATTGATCTTAAGTTTGGTATACCTCTTGTTATGTACCCTACAGTCAATCAGAATTCTATTAGAACTATCCAGTGGAGAACTCCTGGACACAACTGTTTCAAGATTAATGTAGATGGAAGTTGCAAAGGTAATTCAGGCCTAATGGGAGGAGGAGGAATCTTAAGAAATTCAGAAGGAAATTTTATAAAAGATTTTGATATTAACTTTGGTTATAGTATAAATGTGATTGTGTAAGCCTTGTCTATTCTCAAAGCCATTGAAATTTGTGAATCAAGGCTAAAGGATGGCCTTACTGTGGAATCAGACTCCACTATTATTATTAAGGTGCTGAATAACCAGATGAAATGTCCATGGAGTATTATGCCTACTATTGCTAGGATTCAAGACAAGACTCATAATTTCAAGGTGAGGTTCTGCCATATTCTAAGAGTGGGAAACAAATGCACTGATTTATTGGCTAACTATGGGTTTTCTTATCAAAGTAATATTATTTCTAATTCTCTAGATGCCTTCCCTATAGAATTGAGAGGTCTTATCAACTTGGATGCTTAGGGCTTCCCAAATTTTAGATTCTCTAAATAGTTTTTTATTGCTCTTGTAAATATGATTACTTATAAAGTCATCATTGTTTCTTGTAAACTCCAATTTCTTTCTTTTCTTATATAAATAATTTTATGGGACCTAGTCCCTATTCATAAAAACAAATCACTTCACTTTACCATTTCTTTACCTTATGGATATCAATCAATTTTCACATTACTTGTCCATTTTATCTTTTACCAGAATATTTAATAATTCATTCAAGTTAGGTTGTATATTTACATATTCACCACACAACCCATTTATTGACATGTTGCATTTTCATTATCTTTTTCTCAGAATCTTCCAATAACCGCATACTTTAATGGGCTCCACACCGCCGGCTATGCGCACCATATGCTCTGGCCAGTGATTTTGGGTCTTTTACCCCAGTGCTCCGGGCCCTCCTTATTTTTATCAGTGTCACCCAAGTCATTATTAATTTGTTTTAACATTTTACAAATGTTCACATTATTCCATTTTTCTTTTACCTGGCCGAAGCCAAAATTTGGGGTTTCACCCTAACTTGTGTTACACTTTTAAAATCATTATTTTTAGTCCTTTACACTTTAGAATTGATTTTATTCCAAATCATGCTCATTTAGGACCATTTTATGTAATATCATTTCTTCTACTTTACGTAAAATTATCATCTTACCCTTTTTGTTTCCAAACTTATCTTTTCCTCTATTCTCACAAGTGCTAATTTTCCAAATACCATTAAGTTACCCACACTAACTTATTAAGTGATTTTAACACCTTTTTAACATTTTGGAGTAACATTCTTCTCAATTGGAAACATCTTTATTTCATTACTTTTAGTTCCAAGAAAACATTACCATCTAAGACTACTTTGTAAGAAAATACCGTTTTCTTCACTAATACATGTAGTCGTGAAATCTCACGTTTTTATGACATTTTTACACCCATTACACACACCTTAAGGGTTGAATTTTCTTTGTTCTTCATTTCATGTTTATACCCAATAAAAGCTTCGTTAAACTTGTTTATGTATTCATCATCAAACTACTACAAGTTTATATACATGAAACGATGTATTTTAACTCCAGAAATCATATTAAATGGGTTAAACATATAATTTATTCTAGAAATTCATCACACTTGCAAAAATATAATTTTCAAGACTAAAGGAAATTTTTATTTCTTCAAAATTTAACAAATATCTAAATTTTACAAAATATTCCTTTTTGCAAGATAAATATCATTTTCAAAGCATTTTATTTCACAAAATGTTTAGCATCAAACTTCTAGAAATGCACCATTACCATAAAATCCCAAACTTTATTTTAAAGAAACTTTGAAATATTCGTTTATATTTTACCTTCATTAAAATAACATTTTGCAACATTTTTATTCCATAACAATGTTGAACACCAAATTTACTTGAAACTCATCATTTTATTCAAATGCATCATACTCTTATAATCTAACAACAAGACTATTAATATGCAAATAGAGTTTTAATACTAAGAGTAGAGTTTTTCCACCTTAAATGGAGCTCCAACAATGTTAGGTTGAAATGTCGAAAGATGGAAACCTCCCACCTACTAAGGTAGCCTTCTAGAGTCTGCCTAGCTCCACCGAGATTGCTCCATAAATACTTCATCAAAAATCCTCTTCAAAACTCCACAAAGGTCCTCCACATTTATCTCCAAAATAACCCAACGGACTAAAACGTGACAACACATAATGGTAACCTGATTTAAAATTTATGGGCGACCACGTTCGAATGAGAATGGCCTATCGTTCAAACGAAAATGGCTTCTCATTTGAACTGTGCTTCGAACGAGACTGACTTGTTATGCAGAAGGTTCTCATTAAATACTCATTTGATCCCCACTTCAAATGACTTGGGATTATCGTTCGAACGACTTTGAACTCGTTTGAACGACTCTTTCCTAAATGCTCTCCAAATTTCCAAATTTTAACCTAAAAACTTCCAATAATTATTATCAAGATTCCAACATTATCACATACAAATATAACCCCAATAATTATGATCCAAATTTCCATGGTTTCTCATGATTATAATTTATGCTGGAGAAATATAATTAAATATTTAGCACAAGTATTATAGCTAGTGTACTATGGTGATGAAGAGCCAATCCCCATGGCTACCTTAAGCTTCGTGAAGAAGCCTCGAGCCCCATTTTGGGACTTCTTGT
This sequence comes from Sambucus nigra, assembly GCA_949130495.1. Lineage (NCBI taxonomy): Eukaryota > Viridiplantae > Streptophyta > Magnoliopsida > Dipsacales > Adoxaceae > Sambucus > Sambucus nigra. The sequence continues at coordinate 275,038,398 of OX422217.1, forward strand.
GCTCACCTGACTGGGATCCACTGGGCTATTTTTTCTTTTCTCAAATATCCTTGCTATCTTCCATATCAAGCTCCAACCATATGGCCTTGTTCACCGCAGTTCTGAAATCAGAAAGATCCGAACCTGGTAAGATCCGCTTAATACCTAAATTGAGGCCCTTGACAAACAACCTCATCTTCTTTACCTCGTCCTTTTGTACGGCATCGACATGCTTGCACAAAATTTTAAACTTCACTAGATATTCATTTACTGAAGTCTTTCCCTGAATTAACTGACTCAACTCATCCATTTTGGCATCCTTGAATGCATGTGGAAAGTACCTATCGAGGAAGGCCACCACGAAACTATTCCAGTCAATCGTATCAGTCGTGCTGGCAGAGTAGGCGCTCCACCAGCGTTGTGCTTATTTCGTGAGTTGGAACATAGCAATTTTAACCCTTTACTCTATCGGAACATCTAAAATCTCCATTATCCTGGTGACTTCGTTGAGCCACTCCTCAGCTGCTTCAGGACCAACTACCCCATTAAAAGTATGCAGATGCTACCTCCTAAATTCTTTAAGGATAGAGGAGGATGTGGCACTCTCGATAGTGTCACTGCGATTTGCCCGCTGCTGCTGTGTGAGGGAGTCAGCGAGCTGGCGTACTGCCTGCTCCATGCGCCTAAGATCATTGGTGCCAGATCCGCTAACAATGTCACGACATGGAGGTATCTACAAAAGAATGAAGAGTTTAATACAAAATGGTCGAACTAAAGGCGATAGAGGAAAAGATTTAAACATTAACAAAGGCATCCCGAATTTGGGTCATCGCTGGGTTAACTCGCACCAAGTCAAGGAGTTAGGGGGGGGGGGGGGGGGGGGAGAAGGACCATTTACTTTATTCAAGAAAGTGCTTAATTTGCCTTGTTAATTATGAATTAAATTTGTCGATTTTAACTTGAGAAAGATGTGACCACTTTAAGTAATTAGCCAATTTGCAAGGTTTATTTATAAAATTTCAATTTGGTCCACAATACTAAAAACGAGGAAATAAATCACATTCAAATTGTATTATTATATACCGTGTCCATAGGACAAATAAAAGTTTAAAGTGCCGAATGTTTGAAATACCAAATTTCCAATGTTCAAAATAAATTACAAAGCATCTAACGATGTGAGTTTCCCTCTGGGGCCTTACTACCGCCTCTTCCGGCGTCCCTACTTGATGTACCTGGGGTGGAGGTGGGGTTTTTATTATAAATAATAGGGGTGAGTGAACACTCAGCAGGGTGGCTAATTCTAAGCTATACGTTTTCTATAAAATACTATACATATATCGTGTATTTTATTTCATTTCGAAAACATTTAACAATTTAGCTAGTATTCATGAAACCACTATGCAATGCACCTGAGTGACGTGCTCATACTCACACTTGACCGAGTCTAGAGACTAATTAATCATATTTTATCCATTAGTCTCACTTATCATATTTCATTGGGTTGTCTTACTTATACATTCTCAAGTACAACCATTTTCATTTTCGTTTTACTTTATCTTATCTCACAATCGCCCAATTATCGCATACTTTAACGGGCTCCATACTGCCAGCTATGCTACCATAAGTTATGGACAGTGCTATTGAGTATTTCACCCCAGGGATACGAGCCCTCCTTAATTTTCCATTATCATCCGAGTACGATTTAATGTGTGTTAACATTTTATCCAATATCCATATTATTCCATCCTTTTACCGTTTTTCTCTTACTAGGGTTTAAGTCATTCTTTCATTTTATCAATGTGTCATTCATTCACTTTATTCGTTTTTCACAAAAAAACCCGAGCAATAAGGTCTAAGAGGTAGTCCAACTGCTACCTTCACTTTTGCTAAAATCACCATTTACACTTTTTATCATAATTTTTGTAAAAAACATTTTCAATATCAATTTGGCACTAAAACTCAACCTTTTTCTTTCAGACATCCTTTCCATGATTTTATATAAAAAATCACATTATCATTTTATGTTTTGCAACATAAAATATAACTACTCATTCAAGATCATTTTTATCCAAATGTCCATAACTTTGCCATATTATTATATGTGATTCAAATATTATTTTTCTTTCATTATAATAATATTTTACACATTTAGGTCTATTTTTCCTCATTTATTCATTTCACCATAAAATCCATTTTTACATGCTTAAACAAGTCTATGATACCATCATCTACCTTACTACATAATTCTACATGAGTGAAAGATGATTTCAAGCCTGGAAATACCTCAAAATGCACTTAGACGATTAAAATCATGGGTTTATACATTTTTAGCTTGCTTTCTTCCATTTTCGAGATAAAATGCCATATTTAATCAAAGACCCTTTTCCTAGGGTTTTGTCTTGTTAAGAAGACTCCATTTTTGCAAGACTACAATGTTTTATGAAATAAATTTATTTTATGTATTATAAATCATCTAGCATTCATCCTATATAATTTTTATAGCTAGAAAACCGTGAAAACTTGGAAGAGGAAACCCTGGAAGAGAAAAATCACAAAGGGATGACTTGAAAGCTCTTAAAAACTCCTAAGCTCCAAAGTTCTTTTTAAAAAGCTTCCAAAAACCTTCTCTACAAGCTTTGCTCCACCAATTTCTTCTTTAAAGCAATCTTGAAAATGGTAGAATGGGTGTGGATATGGTGTAACTAATGGTGTAGGAATGGTGGCAAGGCTTATCAATGAAGTAATAAGGGTTGGAGAGAGGAAAAATGGGTGTATGCACCTTAGAGAGAGAGAGAGAAAGAGGGAAGCTAAAAATATAAGGGAGAGGCCCCCCTTCTCACTCTTATAACGCAACAATCCCTCCAAAAAATTACTTAAAAATTCATTAAAAACCCATCTGATTGAGAAAACCACACGAATCCAACGCGTCATAAAATCAAGGGCTAAAAACATAAAAACAAACAAGGGAAAACATTTTTGACCAAATCTGCGCAGGTCATTCAAACGAAAGGGGCTTCTCATTCGAATGAGACTGGCTTCTCATTTGAATGAACCTTCGAATGTCCTTCTGACAGAAGAGACCTATTAGGAAAATGAGTCTCGTTCGAACTTTATTAGAAGCCTTCCTTGAACGAGGTGTTTTTCTCCTGCGAGCCACTGCACCTCGTTCGAATGAGATGAAGGTCTCGTCCGAATGACCTTTGGTTCATTTGAACCACCTAGATTTCCAAAATTGTTTAATTTTCCAATAATTTATAATAATTTACATTGAGGGTACCAAAGCAATTGGATGTAGGGATAAAGGCCCATATATTAATAATTCAAATCCCAATAACTTCACATGGTTACAAATTGCACGAAAAGGAATAAAATATTAGGCGCGGTATTACACATCAAACCATAAATAATCTCGTAAGGTTTGTATTATTTTATTCCTTTTCATCTCTTCATCTCTAAATAAGTAAACACCTATAACTTCGATGTTAGGGCCTATGTTAGTCAAGCTAAAATCGGTGGTAGATCCAATAAGGTAAACCATTGTCATCTCACGATACTAAGCTTCTGATTACTGGAGGATCATAAAAAACTTGGTAGAAACTTGTCAACGTGAATCTTGAGTGTGTTTGGAAATGGTGTAAGAGAAAGTAATAGCTTTGGCCTGTGGTGGAGCGTACCCATTTTTATGAGAATCCAGATGAAATTCTATAAAAATTGGGAACACCTTAGCAGAGATATATATGTATATGTGTGTATGTAGAGAGAGAGACATATAAGGTTAAATTTTGGATTATTAGTTAGGAAGAGGAAAGGTGTTTCATAATAGAGTTTGGGATATTTGAGTTTTTGAATTGAAGGGTATTCTTGTCTTAAAAGGTGGGACGGAGTAATATTTAATAATAAATTAATGATTTTTTAACGGAGTTGGCATTATGTTAAAAAGTTACAAGTTATGGCACTTGACTGATCTCGATCAACCTTGGTTGACGGCAGCCCGATTTGTACTACGTGACTAAATCAGCAAGATAAGAATAACAAGAGTCCAAGTCAAGATAAAACACCGACTATGCCAAAGAAACAACGCTTTATTTTAATGTAAACTCTAAAAGATATGCTCAGTTTAGTTGTAACTCATAACTTTATATAAATGAGAGAACCCCATTATGTTAATGGGGGATTAAAGTCTAGAGTGACACTCTTACTAAATTATCTCAATATTGTAATGAAAACACCCTTACTGTCGTCGTGGGCGTAGGCCGACAATGGTTGAACCTCATAAATATTGTCTCTCTCGCTATTATTCATATGTTTTTACCATGATTGTGTAGTCTCAAATTTTCTCCCTACAATTTTGTGCTATTTGTGGGAAACGGTAAAAAACCTTTCAAAAAAATCAACAGTGATCCTTTACGATTGAGAAAGTGCTACAACAAAGACAACTGGTAATGATTTCGTGATAATTGTTAGTGAGACTCCTATGAATTGTATGGCTGATTTTATATGTAATGTTGCAAAGGGACTTTTGGCAGACAAATCATATGTGACTCCTTTTTAAGATTTGTGTATATGTTTACGAATTTAATGAGCTCTAGTTGTTAGTTTATTTTCTTCATGGGAATATGTGAAAATGCATGAACATTTAGTTGTAACATTATTTTTTATGTTCGAAGGTGAACAATCTAAGATGATCGTTGTAGATGTCAAATCCAAGATGATAGTGTTTCAACCGGTAAAGATATGTCCTGTTGAAATACTATTATATTGTTCCTTTATTATCGCAAAAAGGGAGATGTTATACTTAACAATTATATTTCTCTCTCTTATTTTTCTGAGAAAATGTAACATGCACTTAAGGCACCACGTGTTCATGCTCAACACCAATAAAGACATGAAACTTATGTAGAAATATTATCTTTATAGTGAGAGACACGTGGGACATGTATATTTTTTTCTATATTTTTCTGTCACTTATATTACTGATCACTATAAAATTCAGAGCAAAAAAACACACTAGTTTTGGGTGAAATTACAAGACTTTAAGAAAGTATCATATAAAAAGAATAGTTTTTTAGGGTTTAGTCTCATTTACAAAGTTTTATTTGTCTCCCCTCCCATGAATTTTTAAAATCGTATGAAGTGTCATAACCATCCAAAATTGCCCACAACCGTCTTGTAATCGCCTCTCTTTCGTTTCGCAGAGATCGGTACGTGTCCCATAATTATTAAAACATTATCAATAACTAAAAAAATAAAAACATGGGAGTGACTACAAATACATATTTAAAAGTGGGATTATATAGTTATGATCCCCAAAGGGAAAAAAATAAGGGTTGATTCAACACTATGGTAAAAAAATTGAATCCATACATTGAAATTATCTTGTTGAATCAAGAAATTATATGTCTCTAATATTTCTCACAATTCGTTATTAACATAATCCCAAGAAAAAAAATATTTTCTTTTTCATATTTTATTGTGTCAACTCAAGGATAATTCGCTGTGAAATTATGAGTGGAAACTTGGGGGCTTTCCAACAGGGTCACCCTTATGCTCTAACACTAAGATTAACAGTTACGTGAATAAAAGGAAAGACCGCGATCAGTTTCAAAAGCTAGAAGATGAGATTGAGACTATTCTTGGAAGCCTCTTAATAAAGCATAATATACTGCAACAAATCCAAATCACCAAGCTTATAAGAAAATACCAATTAATGGAGATCTCTGTAATACCCCGTATTTCGACGTACTTAGAATTTAATCAATTCTATAATTTATTCGTTTTATATTAAATTACATGCGTGATGTAATTTAATTTAATAAAATAATAATATGCTTATTAAATATTAATCACAAAAGAGAGATAATGATTAATATTATGTGTTAAATTTTAGTAAGTGGATAGTAAATAATTTGTGGAAATTATTATGCTTCATAACGAGTGAGATTAACGTTATTGGATTTATCTCAACCAGGAGTCGCGTGCAGACTAAATTGAGGTCGATTTGGATATTTGTTTAGAGTGAATTGGATGATGATTTTGAGATCACGGATGACTCCAAAAGGGTCGAAATAGTCAAAATAGTATACCCGGGGGTGTGAATGGGCCCGGGACAGTTTTAGACTTAATTGGCACCGTACGAGGGCACTTTAGTCATTTGATAACCAAGGATTGAGAAACCTACGAATTTACAAAGCCTTTATAAGCATATATATGGGAGAGTCTAGAGTTTAGAGGTTAAAAATCCAAGAGAGGACATTAGAGAATAATGAGAAGCCATTTGTGAAGCCTAAGAGAGAGTTCTTGAGAAATTGGAGTGTGTTCTTGCATCACAATCAACCTTGGAGCGTAGATTGGGAAGGAAGACAAACAAATCCAACTTCAAATCATGAAATCAGATCATACCATAAGAGGCAAGTGTTTATTTACGATTTTTTTTGAAGTTATAATGCCCATGTGCTTGGGTTTAAAAATATGTTGATTAAATTTATGTTCTTGGAAGAAAAGAATGATTAAAACTCAGGTTCTGGGTAGGAATTGCATGTAGTATGATTTAACATCTATAGAGGATAAGAAGTCAGAGGACGTGTGATAATCACCACAAATTTAATCTGGGTTTTTGATGAATAATGGTTGAACAACACAAAACTTAGGGTTTTTTTTATGAAAACTTGATTTGATCTATTCTTGGGTGGGAATCATGAGGTTTTGATGTTTTATTTACATTAGAATTCATCCTAATACATGTATATAAAGTTTGGGAATGTTGTATGCTAATTTAATAAAGAATCACTAAGAGAAGAATAAGAAAAATGGTGAAAAACGCACTTGCGTAGAGGAAGCTACAAAACGAATCGATTCGGCCCTAGGGCAAATCGATTCGGTTTGCCCAGATTTGCCTACTTTTCCCTTTTAAGCCTAGGAAATCCTATAGTTCTGTCGGGGAAAACTTTTGGGACCTTATTAAAATATAATTAAGGAATTATTATATTGCAATAGGCCTATGATTAAGTTTTGGCTTAGTCTTAATGAGAGAATTGAGGCGAGGATTTAAGATGCTTAAATTGGGGCGCAATTAATTCGAGAGAAGGAGAATGAGTTACGGGGAATTTAAGTGAGTTTATGTTATAGACCAGTTGTGTATGATATAGCTAGCTACTGAATATGATTTAAGGGGTAACTAGGACCCTTAGAGTAGAGAGTAATACTCGGATTAATACGATAGTGAGAATAATCATAACTTGATAGTGCGGTGATTATTCGAGAAATAAATACAATTACAAAGTATGATAATTAGTCCGTCTGTATACCTACTTATTTAATGTATATATAGGTTGTGTGTATACCTATTATATGATTTGTGTTAAATGTAAACATACCTACACTGCCTGCTATTACGGAGGTTCCCGCGCAGTGGGCTATTATGGAGGTTCCTGCGTAGTGGGCGATCCCACCTTGACGATTCCAGTGAGGTTTTGATTTGTTCCATAGGACATAGAATTTAGGGAAGCTCACTATATGCCGTGTATTAATGAGACTGACAGGTCATTTGGGTACGTTAGGAATGTGCGTAGCCCAAAGTCTTAGAACTACGTTCGCTTCCATTGCTTGCTATTTGATTTTTAGGTTCAAAGATACATGTCGAACCAATAGTCCTTATTTTAGTACGAGAGGTACATGGAATGGTAATAGAGTATGCCTATTTTCATGGTGGTCATTTGAGATATGCCGCAAAATATATATATTAGTGGATAAATATATATACCTTTATGAATATTCTACTTACGTGTGATTGTAAACAGATCTACTGTATATCTGAAAGTAAATTAAGTAGAGAAAATTAATTAAATGAATAAATGATAACAGATGGAGAACATTACTTATGATATCAATAACATATTAGAGATGTTAATTCATATATCATACTGTATGGGCAGTACGGGGACTTATAGGTGTCGATAGTCCAAATCGATACTTATGTCTAGTTAGCTTAGATAGTATGGCTAGTTGGGCAAAATAGAACACGTTAAGCCTAAATAATAGATGAGAGGTGAGGAAACTCAAGAGAGTGTACGTGAACATACCATGTGTATCCAATAACTGATCTTAAATTGTGATAAATACTTGATAAATGTTTTCAAAATGTTTTGGGTCTAACCCTTGCTATAAATATTTTCCAAAACCTTTTAAGTGTCCAGCCACAAGGACACCAGACTTGGCGATCTATTCCAGGGGAGATTAGCTGCAGCACTGTGGAGGCTTGCAGGATTTAATTAGACACTTCCATCTTTCATTCCTAGTGTAGGATTTCATTTCAGTATCTCAGTTGGGCATGTTACCCCATCTAGACATTATTTATTCAGTTTCCAGTTCAGATTTATATTGGGGATTTATTTACTATCTGTTGGACTTATTATTTGGATTTGGATTTTGTAGCCAATGGTTTATTCGGCAAGACATTCTTCATTTATTTATTCCTTGTGATGGTTTAGACTATATGAATTGTGTGAATGTTTGAATTTAGTTTTTTCGCATATCATTATTAAATGCTTAATGAAAGATAAATTTTTGGCACCGGCTTAACTAACTATTAGGTGGATAGTAATTAATATGGTTTTCAACAATGATGCTGAGAATGAACCAAATAAAAAATATATTTTAATTTAATAAAGGACTGATCACCCGGTATTTAATTAGGCGGGGTGTCACAATATCAAACCCTTTTCCTCAAACAAATATGAGTTGATTTGGTCGTGATTAAATGGTAACATCCCTACACAATCATATTTCATCATTGAATGTCGATATTGAGCAAAATTATCTAGGTTAGTAATAATTAATTGTGACTCGGCAAGTACACAAATATTCATAGCAGTGTCAGGCCTCATTGGAGTCACCGACAAGTAAATAATCACCCATATGTAAGGCTAAAAACATAATTTCATCATAGCAATCACCATGCAAAGTATAAAAATGGCTAAGAATATGCCATAACACTATTTGATCACCGTTAACGTCATTAAAATCTTTGCACCACAAGGGATTGATCATTGTTGGACCAACATTGTCATTTTTGGCAAACATATAACAAATAATGTTTTTAAAATGGTTCGAATATGGGTAAATCCTACGTCCATAGTGGGTATTATTTCTGGTGGTTACAATAGTTCAGGGTTGTGTATATTTGTGTCTGATTGAATCGTCCCCTTTGAGCTAAGGGAGATCATGTATTTATAGTGGTTAGGAACCCAAGAGATGGAATGTCTTTATATCTTCAGGCATTTTATATCTGTATACAATAAATAAGACTGTTGATATTTGTTGGTACATGTACAAGAGGTGTTAGTTATCCCACCTGAGTGACTTTTCTATTCTTGCTGGTTCGTATTCTTGATGTTAGTTGGCCGGTTGGTTGACCAAGTATCTCTAGAGCCGACCAAAAAATTAAGTACTGTGAGAGTTGGCACCTAGGAAGACAAGTGTCCATTTCTCGTTGGTCCATGTAAATGAATAATTTTTACATACAAAAAAAATCCCCCAATGCTTCATGCCTGATGATTGATCGAAAGTATGAAGTATTTTCTCCAAAATCTTGCTCGGCGTGCTCTTTGGGAGTTGGTAGGTCGCTAATCTTCTAGACATGTAAATTTTTTTACCAGTTTATCAAGCTGTTGCATTTTTGTAAATAATTTGAAAAATAATGTGCCTCCAAAGGGTATGTTGGTCCTTTCGCATCTTTGGTAACTGTGCAACCACTAGCAGTTCAATCGTCCGTTCAGTTCAAGCATTTTATCTCTATTTTCAAGGTAACATATAAAAGGACGGATGTTTACCTCCATTTCTCTTTACCTCAAACTTTCTGAACTTAGATTCTCTCTTTTTTCTCAATATTTCATTCTCTGCTTTTGTTGCTTGTTAATTGCAATTATTTTTCAATCTCTGTAAGCTCTCTTGCCTTTCCATTCTTTGATTTTTTTTGTCTTTGAATCACGGTGTACATTGTAGATGAAGGTTCTTTAGAGGAATTTAGGGAAAGAAGGAAAATTCCCAATTGAGTAGATATAGAGATTTCTAGTCGCCCTCTTGATGTGTTGTCACTGGTTGACGGTCAATGGATCTCCACTTTGTTCATTGCTGAGTGTGGCATCACCTTCCCCCAAAACCCATTTTTTCTTCAAATTTGTCAATATTTTGATGTCATCCCAACAAGAGTAACCCTCAATACATAGAGGGTTATAAATGGGGTGAATAGGTTAAATAAAATCCATGGAACTTATATTAGCATTCCCGAGTTGAGGTTCTATTATAAATAGGGAACCACTAGTGATAATGCTTATTATTTGATAACCAAGCCAATAGGGCATTGGTGGTTAACTTGCCAAATTCAAATAAAGATCATTGGGATTATGGTGTTGTAGTAAAAAACTGACAATAAGCCCCCTTCCTGAGGGGGTAACATACACTTGACCCAGATGCCCCCAGGTTGGGCATGACATAGGTCGTACCTTTATTGTGATTTTTAATTTCTTCCTTTATTTAATTACTGATTGATGGTTTGTCGACTAACTGCATTTTCTAGTTTTCACACAGAGGAACATGAAAATAATTTCCCAAAAGTAAGTGAGGTTAATAATAACGACCTCAAATATTTGTGGACCATTCCCCAAAGAATGGGAGATGAGCATCCCCGAGCAGATCCTGTCCTCCTGGAATACAAGAGTTCTGTTACTTCTTTTGTTACCCGACCAATAATTATTTTACCTCAGTCCCCCATCAACTTGGATGAGAAACCAGTTTTCCCCTCCTCTACTGCCGAGTTAACAGGAGTAGAGAGAGCTTTCACAAGGAGGAATTTCATCTTCCTTCAAATCCCTTGACCTTACACCATCCCCACTTCACATAATGCAGAAATGGTCAAGAAAAGAATCCCTAATTTTTTTATTGGATTCAAATAACCTCCCCCTATAAAAAAGAGTAGTGCTGTTGACAAGAGGCCTTAAGTTACTAAGAATAAGCCTCAAGTCCTCAATGCTGAAGAAGCACGAACCATTGAGCCTCAATTCAAGAGGTTGAAGAAAGGTCTACCTAGCCACCAAGAGTTAGCTAAAAAATCCCCTATCGAACAAGGAAGGATTGAAGATTCCTGTCTGGCGATCAACCATGGATTGACCAAGGGCTTAATAAAGGCTGGAACTCTTCCAACAGATAGGTCGGCAGCAACCCCTATGTCCAGAGCCCGATTAATTGAGAGGGTTAGTCAAACTTAGACTTGGTAGGTATTTAACTTTTCTGTTCATCTTAAGTAATATTTGCTGAACTTTTTCTGTACTTATGTTGAATATTTATTCTCTTACAGTTCTTTGTTGATTATAACCCAAATGCTGGAGAAAGATGACCAACTAAAGGTTTCCTCAAATGATGTAGAGGGATCTTTTAAAGGCTTGCAGAAATCCTTGCAGGCAGGGGGGGCCTTGGAGAAAGAGAGAAAAACTTTACAAGATAAGCTCAAAGCGGCTGAGGATAGGGCAACGACAACAGAGGATAAATTAAAGGTTTCCAATGATAAAGTAACCTTGGCTGAGCAAAAAATAAAGGAAGCTGAGAGAAGGGCGAGGGTTGCTTAAGATAAGACTTTCTTCCTAAACACTAAAATTGCTCTGAAGTCCAAGAGCAAAATGGATAAGGAGGTTGGCACCAATAAAGAATGGGATAAGGCGTTTGCTGCTACATCCATACAAATTGAGTATGCCAAGAAGATCTTCTATAAATATGGTTAGTCGGATGCCCTGATGCAGGTCGACAAGCAGATAGACTCAAAACTATTTCAAAGGCATGACCCAAGAACTCCTCCCAACCTGGATGAGGAATTTGATGATCATGAGGGTTTTGGAAAATCTTCCTTAGTGCCTGTTGATGTTGACAACTGCTGGTTAGGATAAGAAAAAGGATAAGGAGAAGGTTTATGTAACACCCTAAGACTTTTGAGACTGAGAAATTAAATTTTTGGGAAAATAAAATTTAATTTAATTGGAGAACTTTAAAATTTGGGAATTAAGGTCCAAATATAGAGAATGTTTTAAAGTATTCCGGATGATGATTCTGAGTGTACCATCGATCCCGAAAGGGTTGAGATAGTCAAAATGACTGTCATTGGATTTTATTTCGGCTCCGGAATGTTTTTAAGTCAGTTTGGCTCGAATTGGAGTAAACGAGTCATTTAAAGTGTGTATTAACATTTAAAATTGGGACTTATGTTTTATAGGCTTAAGAGGCTTACGGATGAAGCCTTCTCAATTGATAAAGAGAGAAATAGAAAAGAGAAAGATAAAGGAAGAAGTAAAGAAGAAGAAAGGAAGAGAGAGAGGAAGAAAAGCTTGGGATCTCCGGCCCAAACGCTACAACGAGGACGATCCAATCTCTAAAAATCTGAGGCAAGTGTTTAATCTTGCTAAATAAGTCATTTGTGTATTTGATTTCATAATTTGTGAGTTAAAGAAATGGTTTTTGGGTATTAATATCAAAACCTAGATTTTTGGGTTTAATCTTGAAATCAATGTTTAAAATATGGGTTTAATGGTGTAGAAATGGTTGGGATCAACTTTGGGTTGATTTATTGGCTTAAAATCATGTTGTGATAAAGATTTGGAGGTTAGAATAGAAATTTTAGGGTTTTAAATTCGTGGGTTTTGTTGAAGAAGAAGAACCCATCATATTCTGCAGACTCGAATCGATTCGCCCCTTAAGCGAATCGATTCGGCCTAGGCAAAATTGGCAGGTCTGTATGACCGAATCGATTCGAACCCAAGGCGAATCGATTTGGTTTGAGACAGAGTCCCAGTTCCTTTGGACTGAATCGATTCGCAGTTGGAGTGAATCGATTCACCCTTGAGACCGAATCGATTCAAAAACAGGGCTGTTTTAAGGGATTTTTCTAGGATGATTTCTAACCCTTTTTGGTTGGGTTTCTTGACTTGGGGTCTTCTCTTATGATGTAAGAGATATGTTTTGGAGATACTAAGGGGTTTCTCATATATTATGACTTTTAGGACTCCTTGGAATAATCGGGGAGAAATATATCCATGTATGTATTGGAGTTGGGTATAGAGATTGTGGGGAAACCTCTTTGGGATTGAAAATCCTAATTATAGATCAAAGTGAGTGTAGATATGCCGTGAGGTTAAGAACTCTTAGAGAGAGAGATACTTGCGAGAGTATGGCTTGTAATTGCAGGCCGAGGGTAGTGCCAAATACTTATGGTAAATAGGATTTGATTGCAATTAAGGTTTGGGAACCGACGAGAGAGAGAGAGAGAGTGGCCGCATATCCTTAGTAATGTTTAAATTAAGGAGTAAATTGTAATGCAATAGGATTTAGGGTTCAATAGAGGAATTGAACCAGAGGCGAATTTGTGAACAATCGGATCGTACTATCAACTAGAAAGTGATAGCATAAATTCTAGTCAAGATAGTCATTACATAATCGTGTGGAAATAATCATTGGGATTCCAATACTTGAAATAAAGTTGGGCTAAGTTGAGGTTTATAGACTCTTAATTGTGTATATATATACGTCAATAGTCGAAACTAGTATTAGAGACATGAAAGTCCTTTTGGAGACATATGGAGTGTGTAGTGATTGTTACCTACACTAAATCTTGGGTAATAACCCTAATGTTGAATATATATGTATATATATATATATATATATACATATGATTTTGGGATACTATTCATCATAGGAAAAATGATTGAATATGTTTCAAGTGAGGGATTGTATTCACATATCGAGGTAAATTAAATGAGTTTGTGGCGACGGCTTGTATATTGAGGATTATGGATACTTATTGCCGAGTATATATATATCTTATACATATGAATGAGGATTAGTTTGTATATATAGATCTATGGATATGTGAATATGTGTATTTATATCCGTGTGAATATGATTGTATGGATATATTTATGTTGTGGATATACATGATATGGATATTTAAACCTTATGTGATGGTTTAATATTTGATCATATGATTGGATCATATGGATGTATATATATTATGCACGTGAATGATATATATACTTACGTGGTTAAGCATACCCCGCTCATGCTATCATTGGGAAGTTTCCGCGCAGAGGGTGAGCATCCTGACTAGAATAGCAGGGTGTGGATATTCCCCAGGTCATAGTCGTCCCGTGTGTTATTATGTGATTTACATTTCTTTTGGGATGAGACGTGGTGGGTATGTTTCGTCTCATTACCGATTAGGAGCTATGACCGCTTCCCGGAACTTCGTGTGTGTGAGTTACCACGAGATGGGTGTCGTTTAGTCCCACCATGGTGGCCCCAGTTTTGCTACGTGAGCCGAGCACTGGGAAGATGATAGCACGATGCAGTTTTATCGGCGATATATATAGCCGGGTATATTATGTGGATGGCCATTGTACATCATATGTGGTATGTACACTTGGCCATGGGAATGGATGATTGTATATATATATGTGGTTAGAATAAAATACCTATATATATTTATATATATCCTATAGATGAAAGGATATGAACTTTATGGAGTACATCTTGGATGATTTTGGTGTACTTTATGATTGGGGGATTGATGTATCGCGTTTAAGGAATATTTCGGTTACATCATCCCAAGGATATTATTGGAGATTTTAGTTGTTTTCATAATTGTAGTATAATATGGTATGTATAGCATTATGGATCTCTAGGATCGACATTGTCAAGGAGTAGTGTAACGGGGTGGTTCCTTGTTTGGATTTCGCTTTGCGAGACACCCCACGCACGAAACGTAGTGCATTGTTGAGATTAGAGAGAAGTTCTGTCAAATATTTATGTGTGGCATAATGGAACTCCAGGATCGACGTTGACAAGGAGTAGTGTAACGGGGTGGTTCCTTGTTTGGATTTTGCTTTGCGAGACACCCCACGCACGAAACGCAGCGCAGCGTTGAGATCGTAGAGAAGTTTTGCCAGTAATAATTTTTGTATGCCTATTAATTGGAAATTAAATCATATGTTTCAACCCAAATGTATTTGGATAACTATTAAGAATTATAATTGGTTAAATTATAAACCGGAATCCATTAAGCCTATTATGACATAATTGTTTGTAAACAAAATCAAGTAGGATTAGAAAAGGGGTGGATTCTTGGGTTAAGATAGGAAGGAAAATCTCGTGGGAATAGGCGGGGCCTATGTTAAGTTAGGTTGTCCTTATAATTGGGGTAATTTAACTAATAAAATTGAGGACGCGAATAGGTGCGCGCCTTTAGATGAGGGGTGAGTTGGGGTTCCACGAGAGTGCGATTCCACTTTAATTATGAAATAAGTGCACCGATATTTATTATGCATGGTTAACACACTTGCTAAATATTTTTCAAACTCGGGCTCTGACCCGTTTACTTATCTCTCTTGCATATATATATATATATATATATATATTACTACAGGTGTACTACCGCATGGTTGCCGGATGACCTTCTATCCAGAGTCTTGGGAGCCGTGACATGTGCGGACTGTTGCGGGATGTATCTTGTAGTCGCTTCTTCCTTTTAAAATTCTACGTAGGATTCATGTTGTATATCGGGTTTGTACCCAAGGGATATTTATATACATATTTATATTTATTCCATTTCAGTCATTGTATTTTCTGTGACCCGACAGCTTATTCGGGTTTACTTATAGTATATTCAGTTGTAGTTATTTATTTTATTTTATTCTAGCATTTCATTTTTCATTGTTCTTTCCTGCATCTTTCTTTCCTTTATTCATAGTGTTGGGTTGTGGTATGTTGCATGTTTTAAATTATTTTAAGATCTCGCTTATATGATATCGGATAGTTAGTCCTATATTATATAGTATCGGCAGTTGATGTTGAGACTGGACCATCTGAAACTCCTGATTTAATGTAGTATAGGGCTGGCCACCCGTTATTATCTTAAGCGGGTTGTTACAGATGGTATCAGAGCATCAGGTTCTAGAGTCTTTAGGATCTGTGCGAGTTTTCTGCGTTCTTCCGTTAACGTTCTTGATATAAAGCCCTACTATTAGGACTGTTGTGTTCATTGCGCTTATTTTCTTCTGTGAAGTATATTCACTTGATCGACGTTCTGATAACATCTGCTCTCGTTTTAGACGTCACCTAGAGTATATCGTTTAGGAAAGGACAGGATTAGAGATACAATACCCATAACAGATTTTGGGTACACTTTGATCGGGGGTATTTGTTTCTATAATCCCCATTCATCTAGAATATTGAGATGTCTAATACGTTGAGGAATTTATCAATGCTAAAAATCAAAATATAATATGATAAGACCAACCATATACCTCATATTTACCATTTTAAATAATCAATGTCTCTATAGTGTCACAATTATGCCCTCATATGTTGAGTTTTTCCATCAACATTAGGAGATATTAGTCTTAAGTGGTTTAAGAGGCTATCCTATCGATCGATCTCCAGCTTTAGAGAGTTGGTAGAGAAGTCCATTGATTGATTCATCACCAATAGTAAGGCCGTGAAGAAGGTGAATTCCTTGATAGCCCTTTATTAAAATCAAGGGGATCCCTTTGGAAGTATGCCTAGAGATATCTGGAGATGTTCAATAAGATAGAAAACTACAATGAGTAGTTGGTCATCTCTTTGTTTAGTCATTAGGGAAGAAGCTAGAATTTTCCATTGGTGACCTAATGGCCCGTATTAAGAGACATGGAAAGGTTGATGACGATATTCTTAATGAAAATGATTTAGGTGATTGTTCTACAAAGACGATGAGGAAGATAGATTCAAAGAGAATCAGAAAAGTAACGCAAATTAGGCCACGACTAAGAAAAACTAGGATATTACCTAACAAAATTGGCTACCAGGTAGTCGACAGTTTCTTCAAGGACTTGATACATAAGACCATCACTCAAATCAAGGATAATACTTACTACAAGATATTTTTTGACATGGTGAGATATCCCAATAAGTAGGATTCGAACAACCATTGCACCAACCATTAGGATCACGACTACAAGACAAATAGTCGTAAGATACTGGCCTAGAGGACTTGGTTTAGATCATGTCATCCAAAGGAAGATAAAAATATGATATACCACTCTCATGAATGATAATATCCATTCATAGGTACACCGATCCTTCCTAATGAATAAAGAAAAAGCTTCATGAGCGAATCATGATTGTAACTATTATATATGAGGAATTTTAGGTTGATGTTTACAAACTATTCCATAGTATCAGAGATCATAAGGAGTTGAATCGCAACCAAGTTATTATGTCCTCTAATGAGTACTTGGTCAGGGTCAATTTTCCTCAAAATGACGCATTGGTCCTCACCTTAAGGGTTGCTAATTTTGACATGAAGAGAATTCTGGTTGACCAAGGAAGTTACTCAAAGATGATGTACTTATATATTCTCTATAAGACGAGATACATTATTCATGACTTAGATTCTAAGGTCGGACCACTAATTGGTGTCAATGGTAATGTGGAGACTCCATTGTTGAAGATCAAGATTATAGTCAAATTGGCCCAATCAACTATGAGATAAATTTTTACATTATAGGTTAAAAGTCACCTTACAATGCCATCAGTGGGAGAGGGTGGTTGTACACCATGAGAGATATTTCATATTCACTCCACTAAAAGATGAATTTTGTGGCTAACTACGGAATAATGGGGATTAAGGGTGACCAAGCAGCATATAGGCGTTCTTTTGTCTCTTCTATTAAGTAGAAGCATCTATATTCTAAAAACGTTCTATAGGACGATAACTCTATGGATGAAAAATATATATAGAAGCCAAAACGTGTTCAACTAGGGGTTGAAGAGACCATAGTGGTCCCCACGTACTAATAATGGAGTAATTGAGAATGAATCCTCTTGAATTAACACTGTTAGAAAAGTACTTTCTCATTAAGTCAAAACTATCGGTGAGGAAGATGATCAGCTAATGGAGTTCTTGAAAAGGATCATCGATGTATTTGCTTGGCAGCCCTATGATCAGCTAGGCATTGACCCAAAAGTAGCTTGTCACGGGCTGTACATGGATCTTATTAGCTGTCTTATCAAGAAGAATTTAAGAAATCACTCATAAGAAAGTGAAACAATGGTGGATGATGTTAAGAAACTACTTCATGATGAATCCGTCAAAGGGGTTCAAATCCCAAACTAGATCTTCAACATAGTGGTTATCTAAAAAAGAGTAGTAATGAAAGATCATGTGTAGATTTCACTGACCTTAATGAATCTTGTCCAAAGGATACTTTTCCTTTTGTCCTGGATTGATCAGTTAGTCGGCTCAAATGTTAGGCATCAATGGTTGAGCTTTATGGATTTCTACTTTGGGTATTATTGATTACCTATAGTTGACCATGACTAGGATAAGACTTCATTCAGTACAACGTTGGGACTATATTGATATAGGGTTATTCCATTCAATTTAAAGAATGTTGAGAAAACTTATTAGAGGTTGATGAAAAATATATTTAGGAAATAGTATTATGAAGAGCAATATTTCCACTGACCAAATATAAATCCAAAATGGGAAAAACATCTCGAATGTTCAACTGACATATCATCATCCCCTGTTTTAGGCATCTAGGTCCTTCATGAGGAGAGCCACCTTCGGCGATGGGCAACTAATCTTAATTTTGGACATGAAACTCATAATCTTAATAAACTTTATTAAAATTAAGGAGATTTAAGACCAAGTCATGCTTAAACTTCCTCGCCTTTAAGTAATAAATATTGTCCCCATTATAATACACTAATGAAAATATATCACTTCAGTAATACTCAAACTAGATCCATACAGTTGGTTAAAGTGAAAGACACCATTTGAGACCCTCTATACAATGGCGATGCATTGTGCTAGCATGACACAAAAATACTCATAGAAGAACGAGAAAAGTGTTTGGGTGAAAAGTAATCCCTGCCTCAGCTATTATTTGGGAAAAGATCTAGTGGTCTTCATTGGGGTGGTAATAATCAATTAGTATGTTTTTCAAGTCGATGATGACCCAGTCAGGGGTGTAACTCGTTTTGAAGTCATCAATGTGTGACACCCCGCCTAATAAGATACCGGGCGATCACTCCAATATTAAATTAAAACAGAAGTCTCATATGGATCATTCTTAGCATCACTGTCGAAAATCCATTTAATTACTAATAACCTATTAGGCCGGTGTAAAAATTTTAACTTTACTACTCTTTTTAACAACAGTAAATAAAACATCCACACAGTTTTGCGGAAATGAAACTGAAATGAAATAAAATAACCGAACACTCGGTCAAAATATACAACCATATCGAACGGTGTACTGAAAGAATAAATAAATGCAATTGAGCCATTGGCTCGAATGTTTATACAGTACCTCCTATCTAGAGTACAACGATGGAAGCGACTATCAAAAACCTGCACGCATCCAAAGCTGCTGCAACTGACGTCTGACTCGAAAGAAGTGCCATCCAGGCGTCCCTGTGTCTGGACACCAATATAATATATATATATATATATAGCAAGAAAGGAAAAGTAGATAAACGGGTTAGAGCCCGAGTTTTGAAAATATTTAGCAAGTGCATAAATGCCTTATTATTTTGAAAAAGGTTTTATCTCATATTTAAGTTTGGTATCGCACTCCCATGAGATACCACTCACCTCTTCACTAATAGTGCACTCCTAGAGCATCCCTTTAAACATCCTAGTCAAGCTATCCTGCTAAACTAGTCTATCACCCAACCCGCTATCAACCCTAGATAGTCCAAGCAATGTACTAAGGGCTAAACTTCACTCCAGTCTCAACGCTACGCAATGTTCGTGCGTGGGGTGTCTCGCAAAGCGAAATACAAACAAGGAACCCCCCCGATACACTACTACGCGGCACGGTCGATCGTCGAGATCCGCCAGTCCCTCAGTACAAAATATATATATATATATACATCATATAATAAATATCAATATAAGATCACTAAGGATGAAACTTCTCCCTAGTCTCAACACATTGCCATATTCGTGCGTGGGGTGTCTCGCAAAGCGAAATCCAAACAAGGAACCCCCCCGATACACTACTATGCGGCAAGGTCGATTATCGGGATCTATTAGACCCTCGGTACTCGATTCATCCATATGTATATAATCATATTTTACCATAACCATCCAGATCTATCTCCCAGACTGAGAGTTCATATATCAAGTATTTATCAATACTTTTCATTTTCTCAAAACTTCCCATTTCCCTTTTTATACTCAGGAAATGTAAATATAAAAGCCAATTCATTACCATGAATTGCTTTAACAAATCATATACTTTTAAAAGCCAGTTTTATTATCATAAAAATGCTTTTCCGTTTTATATGTCATCCCATTTCCCTTTTTTTTTTATACTCAGGAAATGTACCCAAAGCCATTTCCATTATCATGAAAATGCTTTGATCTAATCATGCTTCCACATCCCTTCTTCCATCCGGAAGTGTTACCGAAGCCAAACCTTTATCCCATTTCCCTTTTTATACTCAGGAAATGTAAATATAAAGCCAATTTATTATCATAAATTGCTTTAATAAAACTAAGACCGCCCCTCCGAGTTTCCCCACTGGACGCGCCCCTAAATGACTATCATATTCCAGGGCCTATCTATACAAGACAACCTGGGAACCTACCAACATCGGGAAGCGGCCATATTACCTGCGGGAAAGTCAGGACCACACCTAGAATCCCCTAACCAGCGCAGAAAACAAATAACCGCCCATATGGCCTATAGGACTATAACCACCCTGCATTCATTAGCCAGGGGGCATCACCATAACGCACGCAACTTCCCTTATGATAGCGATTTAGGGAGGTGTGTAACCATAATTTATTAATTATGAAAATCATTTACCTTTTTCCCATTTTGAAAATATTCATCTATATATTTTCAAAATCATTTATATCATATCATATATACTTAATCACATAGTATATATATATATATATATACCATATATTCCTCCCTGAATATATAAAAATGGCCAAATTTTCCAATCCATCTATCGATGACCAATAATCCCAAAGATTCTCTCGAGGAATCATAATCATGCTTTCATATTAGCATAATAGTAAACCCAAAGTATTCCCAAGCATTCATTAAATCCATACCCCAGATCGTACACTAAATTAATCCGAGGTTCCTTATTTCATCCCGGGGTTTATTCACCCTCAATACCATTATCTAGGAGTCCTAATGTGATATCTAGAATCCTTGATAATAATCTCCAAAACCATAGTTTAAATCTCCCTAAACTTTAAAAGGAGAAACCTTAAAATTTTGCCAGGACCGAATCGATTCGGCCTTCCCGAATCGATTCGCTGGCCACCGAATCGATTCTCCCTATCCGAATCGATTTGAAATGATTATATTTTCAAACTGTCGCTTACCGAATCGATTCGGCATGTCCGAATCGATTTGGCTGGTCCGAAATTCCCAAATCTGCTTAGGGTTTTATATATAACCCAATACCCAAAATTTAACCACTCATCATTTAAACTATAATTCGGATTTATTCCTACCAACCTAAAGTTTTCATCTCTCATCAAATACTTTAGAGGTCCTAACACTCTTTTTGGGAACCCCCAATATTTATCTCCAAATAATCCTAGCCTTAATTTCTGACTAACTATTTTGATCTCGGACATCTTTCCGTAGAAAAATCACTATAAATCCGAAAACAATCAGAAAAATACGCGGTCAGCGCCCACGCGACCGCGTCGAAGAGATATACAAATTTCATTTTTGAGCAAGAGACGAATCGATTCACCCTGGACGAATCGATTCGGTGAACACGGAGGTCCTACTATTCATCATCTTCTCCATCTCTAAATTTAACCAACACCCAATCAATTGAAGATTTGTGGTTTTCCACTTCACCAACCAACAATATAATCATCTAAACATCTATTTTTTTAACCAAACCAACATTAATTTCATGGGATTCATCAACCACTCAAGAAACTAACCCTAACTCCATTAAATTCATTTCTCATAAAAACTACACCATTTTCATCCATTCAAGCTTAGATTCTTATGAGGCAATTACTACATAAATTTCTATGAGTTCATTTCACAAAAACCCATTTTTATTCACGAATACCAACCCAAAATCTTTAGGGTTTAATTATACCAAACTACGGTATGAGATATTTATGCAAAAATTGAATAAAGCAAGTAAACACTTGCCTCGTGGATAAAATCCGACGACCTCGAGTCGAATCCGACGGAGTTTGGCCCGAATATCCATTTCTCTCCTCCTCTCTCTCTTTTCTTTCTTTCTTTTCTCTTTTTCTCCCTCTCCCTCTCCCTCTCTTTATAAAGAAAGAAAAAGGGTTATGCCCCTTAAAACCCAAAAACGTCTCGTTTACCCAATTACGAGTTACTTTTACCTCTAAAATTACCCGAAACTCATTTTCGACAATCGGACACTCTTTTTCGACTATCTCAGATATTCCGAGACTCATGGTGCAGTCAAAATTCCCATCCGAGGTACTTGACCGCAAATCACTATTCTAACTCATAAAAGTAAATGCGGGTTTTCTACTCAACATCTTACCTCTTTTGTCACTATACTCCACGACGACATGTAATTATAATATTTCGACCTATATAGTCCCAAGAATAATCTCAACATCCATAAAAAATCATTCATTCCTCGAAATTCTCAAAAATTACAATTTCGAGAAATTCTCCAAATTCCAATTTATACTTAATTATGGAATTTAATCGTCTCCAAAAGGGTGGGTTGTTACATACTCCCTCCCTTACAACGTAATTTCATCCTCGAAATTCGGATACAACCTACACCATCTAACTAGGATCACTCTAAATCCTAATACCTCAAGGGAAACGATACTAACCCAACGGTTCCCAACCATATGCTACATGACTACCACGATCGTAATGTGACTCTAATACGTCACATAATACCCATTATCTATAATGCCTATCGGCATGAATTTCAACCTTATATACTACGCCCATTCTATTTCAGGCGGTATATAAAACCATCTTACCAAGGTTCCCATACACCTTTCAAACTTGTGCATATCTGCACATCCGTAGTGAACGTCTGACACGTAACACTCTCTCCCAATAAGGATCTCCTTTCCTCGGTGTAATACTCATCTATGGGTCCTCCCGACCCGTGAAAATTCAATCCTCCTAACCTCGACGCCACTAACTCTAGCGAACCTACATCCTACTAATGCTACGGTCTAAGCGTTACCCTAATTAAGAGAAACGAGTATCCTAAATATGTCCCTAGTTCCCAAGGCCTCTCTCGAATCCCGACATTTGCTTGGTTTCGTGCGTGGGACGTCTCGCAAAGCAAAATCCAGACAAAGAACCCTCCCGTTACACTACTCCCTTGCGTTGTCGGTCATCGAGATATAACTACCTAAGGCACATAAGCGGGACGTCCTAAATCCTGCCTACGCTCATCCTACAAATGCATTTCTACTATCTTATCCTTCCGCCCATACGGAAGGAAACCTAATCAATCGAAGTGCCCACTTTCTGTAAAAGTGTCACATACATAATACCCAAAACATACCTTCACACAATTTTCCTTTTATTTAAGGCTGGTTATTATCCTCAAACCAATTTCTCTAAGTCCAACCTCACCCACCCACTTGTGGCGAGGGTACCACTTTAGTGCTTTTCCATAGCACAATATTTCCATAAGTATCTCAATATCATGTGGCTCATAGCCTATAGTGGTTCATCCACACTATAAGACCTTTCCACAAAATCAACATCCTTGCATCCCATAACAGCTCTCCACTTTCGACGCCGTTAAGAGTCATGTGTGGAGTGTCTCGCAAAGCAAAATTCAAACAAGGAACCCCTCCACACATTAACCCTTGACTTCGTTGGTTATGGAGTTCCGCTATTTCAACATGCCACCAGGATATCCCTATCCCCTAATCCAACAAAAAGGTGGCCTGAACTCCTATCTCTAACTAAGAGTCATACCACCCTGCGCTCGCACTGATTTTTAAGTCCTTGCGCAAATAGTAATGAGCTGTATCTTACAGCTCAACACAAATCCTGTGGCCTTAAATCATATATATAAGGTCGCCATATACCCAAATCACGATAATGAAACCTCTACTCATCGAAGTTTCGTATCCCACAATAAATAAGGTGAACTCAACCTATATCTAGGTGAGACACCGCAACAATAACCTGTTCCCTCCAGGAACCATGGACACGATAGACTTGCCATTCTTAGCCTGCCATCGCTCCGAAATTACCAATACATATATACCCATCATAATACCATACTCGTATAAACATATAGAACGAGTATCCCAAACCAAATATATATATACAATATATCAACACCCGCCTTTTTGGCGAATGAAGGAAAATAAAATTTCGCTATCGCGAAAAACACATAAACATACATGATATTATGTTATCAAGACCGCCAAAAAACTCAAAATACACACACGAGTCTAGGGCTAACAAACACCGCGACTTTATCTAGCCACGCCAAATATACCTCTTCCTTCTAAGGTAAAACTCATAACAACATTCTTCTCATACCGACTAAATCGTGGGGACTCACGGTTAAGACTATCCGTAAGATCCCTTTTGAACCCTCAACTTCAATGAGTAATTCAACTTTAGTACCACTCTCAACTTCAGCGGTACTATGGTACTCCTAACTACCATTCTTTAGTACTTGCCGCCAAAATCCCTTACAATTACTATAAGGAGAATGACCTCTACTAAGGCCCTCATCCCCAACTTCCACCAGCTGCCCCAGCTAAGCCTCACCTCCTGCTACCATCCAAGCTCCGCATACGATTCTCAAACGAGCGCGCAAAATATTTCTATGTAACAACCCGCCCTTTTGGAGACGATTAAATTCCATAATTAAGTATAAATTGGAATTTGGAGAATTTCTCGAAATAGTAATTTTTGAGAATTTCGAGGAATGAATGATTTTTTATGGATGTTGAGATTATTCTTGGGACTATATAGGTCAAAATATTTTAATTACATGTCGCCGTGGAGTATAGCGACAAAAGAGGTAAGATGTTGAGTACAAAACCCGCATTTACTTTTATGAGTTAGAATAGTGATTTGCGATCAAGTACCTCGGATGGGAATTTCAACTGCACCATGACTCTCGAAATGTCTGAGATAGTCGAAAAAGAGTGTCCGATTGTCGAAAATGAGTTTCGGGTAATTTTAGAGGTAAAAGTAACTCGTAATTGGGTAAACGAGTTGTTTTTGGGTTTTAAGGGGCATAACCCTTTTTCTTTCTTTATAAAGAGAGGGAGAGGGAGAAAAAGAGAAAAAAAAGAAAGAAAAGAGAGAAAAGAGAGAGAGGAGGAGAGAAAGTAGGAGAGAAATGGAGATTCGGGCCAAACTCCGCCGGATTCGACTCGAGGTCGTCGGATTATATCCACGAGGCAAGTGTTTACTTGCTTTATTCAATTTTTGCATAAATATCTCATACTGTAGTTTGGTATAATTAAACCCTAAAGATTTTGGGTTGGGATTCTTGAATAAAAATGGGTTTTTGTGAAATTAACTCATAGAAATTTATGTAGTAATTGCCTCATAAGAATCTAAGCTTGAATGGATGAAAATGGTGTAGTTTTTTGGAGAAATGAATTTAATGGAGTTAGGGTTAGTTCCTTGAGTGGTTGATGAATCCCATGAAATTAATGTTGGTTTGGTTAAAAAAATAGATGTTTAGATGATTATATTGTTGGTTGGTGAAGTGGAAAACCACAAATCTTGAATTGATTGGGTGTTGGTTAAATTTGGAGATGGAGAAGATGATGAATAGTAGGACCTCCGTGTTCACCGAATCGATTCAGCCAGGGCGAATCGATTCGGCTCTTGGTCAAAAAATTAAATTTGTATATCTCTTCGACGCGGTCACATGGGCGCCGACCGCGTATTTTTCTGATTTTTTTTTGGATTTATAGTGATTTTTCTACGGAAAGATGTCCGAGATCAAAATAGTTAGTCAGAAATTAAGGCTAGGATTATTTGGAGATAAATATTGGGGGTTCCCAAAAAGAGTGTTAGGACCTCTAAAGGATTTGATGAGAGATGAAAACTTTAGGTTGGTAGGAATAAATCCGACTTATAGTTTAAATGATGAGTGGTTAAATTTTGGGTATTGGGTTATATATAAAACCCTAAGCAGATTTGGGAATTTCGGACCAGCCAAATCGATTCAGACATGCCGAATCGATTCGGTAAGAGACAGTTTGAAAATATAATCATTTCAAATCGATTCGGATAGGTCGAATCGATTCGGTGGCCAGCGAATCGATTCGGGAAGGCCGAATCGATTCGGTCCTGGCAAAATTTTAAGGTTTTCTCCTTTTAAAGTTTAGGGAGATTTAAACTATGGTTTTGGAGATTATTATCAAGGATTCTAGATATCACATTAGGACTCCTAGATAATGGTATTGAGGGTGAATAAACCCGGGATGAAATAAGGAACCTCGGATTAATTTAGTGTACGATCTGGGGTATGGATTTAATGAATGCTTGGGAATACTTTGGGTTTACTATCATGCTAATATGAAAGCATGATTATGATTCCTCGAGAGAATATTTGGGATTATTGGTCATCGATAGATGGATTGGAAAATTTGGCCATTTTTATATATTCAGGGAGGAATATATGGTATATATATATATACTATGTGATTAAGTATATATGATATGATATAAATGATTTTGAAAATATATAGATGAATATTTTCAAAATGGGAAAAAGGTAAATGATTTTCATAATTAATAAATTATGGTTACACACCTCCCTAAATCGCTATCATAAGGGAAGTTGCATGCGTTATGGTGATGTCCCCTGGCTAATGAATGCAGGTGGCTATAGTCCTATAGGCCATATGGGCGGTTATTTGTTTTCTGCGCTGGTTAGGGGATTCTGGGTGTGGTCCTGACTTTCCCACAGGCAATATGGCTGCTTCCCGACGTTGGTAGGTTCCCAGGTTGTCTTGTATTGATAGGCCCTAGAAGATGATAGCCATTTAGGTGCGCGTCCAGCGGGGAAACCCGGAGGGGCGGTCTTAGTTTTATTAAAGCAATTTATGATAATAAATTGGCTTTATATTTACATTTCCTGAGTATAAAAAGGGAAATGGTATAAAGGTTTGGCTTCGGTAACACTCCCGGATGGAAGAAGGGATGTGGAAGCATGATTTGATCAAAGCATTTTCATGATAATGGAAATGGCTTTAGGTACATTTCCTGAGTATACAAAAAAGGGAAATGGGATGACATATAAAACGAAAAAGCATTTTTATGATAATAAAACTGGCTTTTAAAAGTATATGATTTATTAAAGCAATTCATGATAATGAATTGGCTTTTATATTTACATTTCCTGAGTATAAAAAGGGAAATGGGAAGTTTTGAGAAAATGAAAAGTATTGATAAATACTTGATATATGAACTCTCAGTCCGGGAGATAGATCCGGATGGTTATGGTAAAATATGATTATATACATATGGATGAATCGAGTACCGAGGGTGTAATGGATCCCGATAATCGACCTTGCCGCATAGTAGTGTATCGGGGGGTTCCTTGTTTGGATTTCGCTTTGCGAGACACCCCACGCATGAATATGGCAATGTGTTGAGACTAGGGAGAAGTTTCATCCTTAGTGGTCTTATATTGATATATATATATATATATATATATATATATATATATATATATATATATATATATATATATATATATATATATATATATATATATATATATATATATGTACTGAGGGACTGACGGATCTCGACGATCGACCGTGCCGCGTAGTAGTGTATTGGGGGGGTTCCTTGTTTGGATTTCGCTTTGTGAGACACCCCACGCACGAACATTGCATAGCGTTGAGACTGGAGTGAAGTTTAGCCTTGCTTGGACTATATAGGGTTGATAGTGGGTTGGTTGATAGACTAGTTTAGCAGGATAGCTTGACTAGAATGTTTAGAGGGATGCGCTAGGAGTGCACTATTAGTGAAGAGGTGAGGGGTATCTCATGGGAGTGCGATACCAAACTTAAATATGAGATAAAACCTTTTTCAAAATAATAAGGCATTTATGCACTTGCTAAATATTTTCAAAACTCGGGCTCTGACCCTTTTATCTACTTTTCCTTTCTTGCTATATATATATATATATATATATATATATATATATATATTATAGGTGTCCAGACACTGGGACGCCTGGATGGCACTTCTTTTGAGTCAGACGTCAGCTGCAGCAGCTGTGGATGCGTGCAGGTTTTTGATAGACGCTTCCATCGTTGTACTCTAGATAAGAGGTACCGTATAAACATTCGAGCCAATGGCTCAATTGCATTTATTTATTCTTTCAGTACAGCATTCGATATGGTTGTATATTTTGACCGAGTGTTCGGTTATTTTATTTCATTTCAGTTTCATTTCCGCAAAACTGTGTGGATGTTTTATTTACTGTTGTTAAAAAGAGTAGTAAAGTTAAAATTTTTACACCGGCCTAATAGGTTATTAGTAATTAAATGGATTTTCGACAGTGATGCTAAGAATGATCCATATGAGACTCCTATTTTAATTTAATATTGGAGTGATCGCCCGATATCTTATTAGGCGGAGTGTCACACAATGGTGGACTCGCTGATGGCTTAAACCATCTTTAGAAGAGGAAAATAACATGAGTTAAAGGAGACAATGAATGAAATATGAATAAGATATATATAGAGAGATATGTGTGGAAATGGTTGTGTAGAACTATACTCCTCGCTTAAATACTTTTAAAATGCAAGTGAATAGTCACTAGGGATTCCAATGTGTTTTGGGAGAAAAATAAGCTTACATACTTCTCAAGGGACTAGCCATTATTAAATGAAATTCTCCACTGATAGTTAACATCCAGCCCAAGGAACCATCACTTTAGTAATATCGTTAATTTACCACAAGATCCCTCGACCAATTTTATGGCTTATGCATCCCAAACCACAAATTCTTAGGGCAATTGTATGATCTGGTTATTTGACAATCATAACACGCGTGAGAGGATCACTAGTTGTGAGTCTCACACCCTTCAATAAATAAATAATGTTACGAATATATTATATAATATTTGAAGATATTCAAAGATATTGGTTAATACCCAATCAATATATGATAGGGGATAGTCCATTTTAAGTATGCGTATTATATTAACTAGTATAAATATTGTGCATCCTCCTTAAGGTGGGACGCATGAAAATGAGTGCCTCAAATGTCAACTAAATTATAACCTCAGTTATTAATAAAATATCTCCCCCTGGCAGTAGGAAAATTTTCAAACCACGTACATCATGTGTTTATTTTATATGTATGGATGCACTTATTATTTCTTGAATTACCATTTTTGCCATATGTGATTGATTGTATATCATTTATGAGTTTTGTGGATTTATAAATCAACCAACTTAGAGAAATTCAAAGTAGATTAATGAAAGTACTTATCAAGATTTCTTATTATATGTTAATTTTATACATGAACACTCTCATAATCTAACAAACTTTTGTATAATAGTTGCATGTATAAATGTGAATTTAGATTGCCGCTATTTTTCAAGTCTTAGATTAGGTTATTAACAAATTGGATAAAACTGTAATAAAGAAAAAAAGTCTACACTAATTCCATTTGTTACTCATTGATAAGGAGATCAGTCAAATTGTTTTAATGCATATAACAACCCACGGGGATTGAAATTGGAGAAATGATAGGCTATAAACAATATTTTTCAACGTTTTCTTTTTAGTGATGATAGGACATAATCCTTAGCCCTTTTATTTATAATATTTTCCACACGAATATAGTTAATTAACCATATTTCTGGTGACATGTTAATGTTTAAAAGTTATATTTATTTGTATTTGTTAGGGTGAAATCAAGAACTCACATAGTGACTTATACATGCTAACACATCAAGTCAATCAATTATGTCTCTCTAGAATGTTTGTTTGATTATGACTATTAACATTTTTTAGTGTTTTGGCTCAATTTAGACTCATGTGAGGCGGTGGTTTTTTGACTTATAGTTTTACTTAAACCGATTTGGCCAAAGGGGATAAACCTGTAAGTATTTTTTGAAAGAGGCTTGGAGACTCAGTCTGCAAGTTAGATAAGGAACTTGGTTCCCACATTAGGAGTTTTATACTTCAAATGAGATTTATTTTTCTTATACCACATGTGGGAATAATTATTTTTTCCACCTATTATTTGAGTACAATATTTTTTTAGTGTGTAAAAAATTAAGGGTTCACCACTTTTGTGTAAAATTGGTCCATTATTTTGGCGACCAATTTTGAGTACTCTCCATTGAAGATTTAGGTAGAATTTATGAGTCTTTTGTGGTGATATTAATTTTGTGAGAGCCGTCCAATATTGTGTAAGAAATTCTTTTATGTGATTGAAGGGGATTATTTTGTGTGTAAGGAAGGAATAAAAAGTCCTTCCAATTTGTAATTTTTTACAATTTAATGACATGGATCGACATTGCCCTTATATTTATATTATTTTCTTCTTCTCTATTATCATTATTTAGTTTGTCATATATGTGTGAATGGTTTGTTTGTAACTAGATCCTTATTCGAAACAATATTTTTGCACAACTTATTTAACTTAAGGTCTATTTAGTAGCAAATTCTAAGCCTTGGAATTTAAAAGTCCAGATATTATATGGATAGTTAGACACACACCAAATTTTAATGTTCTTCAAATTAATTAACCCAATTAAACAAGCCTCAATTAAATCGAATGTTGTGTTAAATAGTTTACCAAATTTTATCTTGCATCAGCATGCATCTAGGTGAGTATAGCAAGTGAAAATTAAAGCAATCAAACAATGGACGATGTATGAAAAAAACCCCATTGGAAAAAACTTTGGACCTCCCAGCCATACAAAATTCACTATAATAAGGAATTACATATGGACGATAGATAACTTACACAATTGAATCGGGTCCTTTAAGCCTTGATACGTTTCGTTCCTCCGACCTTCTCCACAGTGATACGATGATTCCACATATGCACTGCCATAACTTGGGATTCTCACATGCCTCGGTATCCACCAATCCAGACTCAACAACCATTAATAGATTGAACACAGAGTCCACCGCTTTAAACTGCCACACACACAGACCAACGTCTATGAATATCAAACCAACATGGAGTCCATCGCATGAAATAATACTCAACAAAACAAAGAGTATATAAACCTTTGTGAAACTTGGATCTCAAAACAAGTAGGGTGAAACTAAGGTTTGGAGGATTTTTATTACTCCTTGGAAACTGATTTCGAAAGTCTTAATAAAAAAACTAATGCCAACAATCCTATTTATAGGAAACATAAAATTGAAGGGCAACACAATTTTTAAGTCATCTCATTTGAATGAAAACCATAGGGTTATTAAAATGAATTTATTATTCATGTTCGAACAAAAAATAATCTCGTTTGAACCAAACAATTGATCTCGTTTGAATGGACTTCGAACGAGCTTTGAACGATATTTTTCTCCTAGACATATAGATCTCATTTGGACTTTGTTAGATAGTCGTTTGAGATACTTTCAGTATTTTGTTCAAACAAACATAAAGATCTCGCTCGAATGACTTTAAAAAATGAAAAATATTTTTCTTTTTAATCCTTTTTACAAAAATAACCACAAACATTTTAAAACAAACATGCATATGAAATTCCAAGGATAAAAATTATACGCATTCATACCTTTGGATATCCATCAACTTTGAAGACAACGTGGCATTAAACACGACACAATGATGAAATTACTTTAACTTGGCCGCTACGGACTTCAATCACACACGTGGTAGAATTTAAAGGATAAATCAATACATGTTCTAACCTATGACTCAAATAGTTTTTTCCAAACAAAATTAAGCCAATATACATACAAATTAACACTATTAGAAAATTGTCCTTACAAATATCCCCATTTATCTATTTTGGGTTAAAATAAAAAAATGAAAACTTATGGGCTGTCAAGATCTCTAAAGTCTCAATCTCAACCCCAAAAGAAAAAAAATACAGACACTTGATAGACTCAAACTTTGAGTACATTTTCTCTAGTGAAACCTTGACCTATTGTTGCAAAACTTCACACTCACTACATCATATACCGGAGATGGTCATGGAACTTGTTCGTGACCAGTGCCACAAGTCACGGACCTCGATCGTGATCATATTTGCCATGACAAAAAATAGTGGTCATGGACCTCATCCATGATCCTAAATGGGGGTCACGGTCTCTCGCATGATATAATAACAACTTCATGATCAGGGACTTAATTTGTGACCCCCTGGTCGTGGAGCAAATCTGTGACCAGCATGGGACAATATTATCTATAGGGTCACGGACATAATTCATGACCCCATGGTCACAGACCAAGGTCGTTACTAATGCGAGACAATGTTCAAATTTGACCGCGACCCTAATACGTGACCCCCAATTTTTATTAGAAAATAAATAAGTAACTTGTCACTGTTGTGGGGTAACCTTGAGGAGGCATCTAGGGCCAAAAATCTTGACTAATAAGTACACAAGGTACCCGATTTTAATCACCAACACTCCTATGTTACTCTTAATCTCTAAAAATCTCCATCTGTCTTGGAATGACTTTCATCTTGGCTCGAGACGTGATTCCTCACCAAAGAGGGAGCGTCTAAGAGAGGTGCAAAGTGTGTAATTTGATTTTTGGTATATGTGATCCGACACCTCTCATCCTCCTTATTTTGTCCATTCTAAAGGTACGAGTGACGACATCATCTTTAATGTCATCATAAGGTCTCGAAGTGGACTGACTGCTAATGGCTTTGATCGATTCTTGTCACATGAAATTATATTTAGTCTTATGATTTTAACATTGTTTTATATAACATGTATAAAATAATTTGGTGGAAATTTATTATCTTTGTCCCTATCGGAATGTATGTAGAAGTTGTCCCGATTAGGTGTTTTACTAGTATTTGGGCCTCCCTTTGTCCTTACTAACCATTCACCCTTAAAATCTTCATTTGATTTAGAACCCATACTATTGGCATTAACTTTCTTCACTCAATTTTGTTTATTTTCTCCCTTTGGACCATCTTTTTTTCCATCTCCTCATTTTTTTAAAATTTATTCCAATGATCGATAGATAGTTTAATATTTGGAGGGACTCTGTCTTTCATAGCAAAAATGTCGGAGCTTTATGCCCCTTTCAGAAATTGTCTCTGTCGTTCTCTCATATGTTCTCATTTATTCAGCAATCCAGAAAATAACCTTTTGCTTTGAACGCTCGGATAGTAAAAAAACTTTTACAAAGTTGTTCAAAAATATCATCTTTGATGGTTTGATCAACTTCGTTCTAGTTATCTGCTACACCGATTCATATGTGAATTTCCTAAGCTACAAAACACTGGGAATTAACGATCTAGATATCATTTTTAGTTCCAGTAAAATTCTTCCCGACAAGAGAGAATCTAATGGGCTTCTTCTTATTTGCACGGGAGGTGTCGGTAGGGGGTATTGGATTGACATGTATTTGTTGACTACATGTAGATGGAGTGGCAAAGTGAACTATTAGCTGAGAAGAGTATTGTTCATCTTGCGATGACGAGAATTCAGTTTGAGGTGCAGGGGATGAGAATCCATGAAGTGTCCCATTATCATTTGATATGTTATCTCCAGTGTCGTTCGACATTATCTACAATAAAAAAATAGCAACAAATTCATTATACTAACATGTTTATGACTAACTAATCATCTTTATGACTATATATACGTATGTACCTTCTTATAATAAGACTTTAAAATGTTTTCAATGTGTTTGATCTCAATCCATTCGGTATTACTATTTAAAAATTTATAGATTTTTGCATATGACCAACTAGGAGGAAGCGTATCAATGGCTGATGCATAGATATTCATGACATGAACACAAAATCCTTTCTTTAACAACTTATTGATAAGATTCAATTAAGCATGCATATGACACGAGACATCATAATATTGGTCAATTCTCTCTTTGCGTAGTTGTATCCACAGTGGGTGAATTTTTTTCTGCCTTCTCTAAGAGTGTAAGTAACATCAGGGCTACATCAAGATTATGTTAGTGAAATTATTCTCTACGGCCTCATCCTAGCTTTTTGGCAGGGAAAACATAATAGAATCGAACAGGTACTCTTGCAAGATATGAACTCCATGATTTGCGAGGTAGTTAAACTGTTCAATCTTTTTATACCCATATAAGTGAGGTCCTATTGAAACCTCTCGTACTCTTATTACCATTGATTATCACCGTGCCTCATTTTTTTCTGAGAAACATATATAAGGGTGTGAATATGAATCCTACAAGTAATGGCTCTAATTAATCTTTAACTGGTTATTGTTTTTCAACCGATCCAATTTAAGTTTATCTTATTTTATTTAATCATGGCATTGTTATGCGTCATTCCGCCTATTTGCGTTCACCCTACCAATATGCTGAAGTCCAAATTAAGTTGATTCTATAAAAATTAATTCTAAAATTACTGTATGTCCACCAAATGTGCAACCCCTTCCACCAATTTGTGTTCACCCAAACAACAACCACATAAGGAGGGACTACAACAACAGTCAACCAAACATTATCAATCATAATATTCATCCACACAATATCATCAAATGCACATTAAGTTTATTTTATTTAAATTAATCCTAAAATTACTATATTTCCACCAAGTATGCGCTTTATAAATATGCGTTTATGTTACGTACAAGAAAGGACCTAGAAAGCACGTATGTTACAACAATAAATCAAAGATATGTATAAGTTGAATTATACGCATTATACATGTATAAGTAGTTATAATAGTCAACCAACGATATGTACAAGTTTAATTATATGTGTTATACCTGTATACGTAGTTATAATAGTCAACCAAACAGTAACAAAACAATGTTAAGTAAAAGAAAAGATAAGTAAAGTTAACAGAATAAAGAAAGAACCTATAATAAGTTGAACTTTAGTTATTGTTCTCTAATTGCACGCGCATATGAAATGAGGAGAAAATAGTATACACACACACACACACATGTGTGTGTGTGTGTGTATGTGTGTGTGTTATACGCGTGCATATACGTGTATGTGTTGTACATGTGTGCATATGTGTATATGTTATACATGTCTTTAGTGTGTGTATATCTAATACAGTGCGCGTGTGTGTATGTGTTATACATGTGCGCGTGTGTGTTATACATGTATGCATGTGTAATTTTGTTATACATGTGCACGCGCGTGTATATATTATACATGTGCGTGTGTGTGTCTCTTATATGTATGCATTAGTGTATGCGTTTGTGTATGCGTTATACATACGCGTGTATGTGTGTGTGTTATACATGTACGCATGTGGGTCTGTTATACATGTGTGCGTGTGTAATCCATATATCACCCTCTCTTTAACCCACTGATTCATACTCACAATATAAACCCAATTGTGACATCCCGCCTAATAAAATACCGGGTGATCAATCCTATACCAAATTAAAATCGGAATCTCAGTTGGATCATCCTTAGCATCACTGTCGAAAACTTTTTAAGGCTTACTAACCACCTAGTATTCCAAAAATTGGTGCCAATTTTAACTTTTTTTTATTTAAACAAAACAGTACATGCGGAATAAATATAAATCATTCACACAACTGAATAAAACTCAACTGAAATAATTAATTACACAACTTGCCGAATAAACCATCGGCCACCAAAGTGAAATAATCCAATACAATATTCAACATCGGAATAAAACAAATCTGAAAAACTGAACTGAAAGTCTGGGCGACATGCCCTAAATAAAACTGGAACTGATGAGTGATTCCTACTCTAGGAATGAATGAATGATGCATCTAATTCAAACTCCTGCTAGCATCCACATATGCCGCAGCTCCGTGTCCCTGGAATAGAATGTCAATCCTGGCATCCCTGTGGCTGGATACCTAAAAGGTTTTGAAAATATTTTTATAGCAAGGGTTAGAACCCAAAACATTTTGAAAATATTTAGCAAGTGAATTAACTGCAGTAATTTAAAATGCATGAATGCGCTTCATAATTAATTTAGTGTCGCACTCCCTTGTGGACATTCTCACCCCTCCACTATTGTGCACACCTACCGGTTACCTTTATCCCACCTAGTTGTGCTACCCCGTCCAACTAGTCCTGGTATAACCTTCCCTTGCCATACTACTCTAACCCGAGTATAATGATTCCTTAATTATAAGCTATTTCACAATTAACTTAATTAATTCCTCTTAAATAGTAGCATATAACCGTGTCACAAGTTATATAAAGTAAATACATCACTCACTGTATTATTAACCGTATATAATATTTACTATCATTATATACGTACCTTTACCACAAAATCCACACATATATCGAGTATACCCTCGCCGGATGATTCCCTCTAAAATGCTATCTCACTAGGTGTACTCACAAAACCTAGTTTCCCTAAGTTGGAATCGCTCACCAACCGCCCAAAAATATAAACGTAGTGGAGGTGGTCATATTCCTTCCTTAAAAGTGAGATAAATCCCTCATCCATATATACCGGACGCTATGACCTGGGGATGTACTCGCCCTACTCCTCAAGCTAGGGGATTCACCCACATCGCGCAACCTCCCTTGATATCATTAGAGTATATAAATTGGACAAATATCTAGTCACTGATATTTAATATCACACACAATATGAACACGTATATATATACTATCACTGTACCGTATATATATAATATAAATCCCGACTTTACCGTGTACTCAAAATCCCGTACACTGCGTGTAATTTAATATCACACACAATATATACACGTATATATATATATATATATATGTACTATCACTACACCGTGTATATATATATATATATATATATATATATATATTATGAACCCCGACTTTAACGTGTACTACAAATCCTGTACACTGCCTGTAATTTCCTGAGTCTATGGCCCGACTCAACGTAATTAATTTTCTCACTTAATAATTTATCGTCTTCCCGAGTCTATGGTCCGACTCTAATATATTTAACTCACACTTCAATTTATATAATACTTTCCCCGAGTCTATGGTCCGACTCCAATTAAATTAATTGACACACTTATTAATTTAATACATTCCCGAGTCTATCAACCGACTCTAATTAAATTAATTAACACACATATTAATTTAATACCTCCCCGAGTCTATCGTCCGACTCTAATTAAATTAATTAACACACATATTAATTTAATACCTTCCCGAGTCTATCGCCCGACTCTAATTAAATTAACTACCACACTTATTAATTTAATACCTCCCCGAGTCTATCGTCCGACTCTAATTAAATTAACTATCACACATATTAATTTAATACCTCCCCGAGTCTATCGTCCGAATCTAATTAAACTAATTAACACACATATTAATTTAATACCTCACCGAGTCTATCGTCCGACTCTAATTAAATTAATTATCACACCTATTTATTTAATCCTACCCGAGTCTACAATCCGACTCTAATTAAATTAATTATCACCCTTATTAATTTAATAGCTTGGTGTCACCCAACCATTATCCCCGGACTCGCTCACTTGACCCATACCTTCATACTTCCCGAGTCTATATTCTGACTCCAAATTTATTACTCTCTCTCAATAATTAATTAAATACTTTGGTGTCATTTAATCAACATACCCGGACTCGCTCACCTGGTCCATTTTACCTCTCATAATTTCATTCCCACATTTTCGCCCACAATGTGTCACACATGCATCTCCATAAATTTTCCAATTATATTTACCTATAATTATCAATGTACCCCGAACTCGATCTCTTGGCCCAAAATTAAATATTTCCCGAGTCTATATCCCGAATCTAAATTAATTAGTTTATCTCCAAACTTAATTCACTACCTTGTCGTCACTTAGCCAATATACCAGGACTCACTCACTTAATCCGTATCTCCCTATTTTAGAATAACAATCATCAAATTCATCCATAAAGTGCTCCACATAAATTTTCCCCTAGTCCCAATTACTTTTCGCCATAATTACTAGGAATATGTGTTTCATAATTATCTATCACAAATTAATGTATGGGAATTAATTTCTAATTAATTTCCCCCCTTATATACAAACTGGGCGAACTGTCCAGAATTCTGAATCATCGATCGATCGAACCCCCTGCGTCGATCGATCGATCGTCCCTGACTTCGTCTTCTTCGAGAGGCAGTTTCACCATTAACAAAAACCTCCAACTTTCATTCTTTCGCCTGGACTAACCCAAGCCCAATCAACCCTATATCTACATAGGAATAGGATCAAAGCACCTTATGGAACATCAAACTGAAATTAAATCTCACGATTTTCTACTTTTTTCGAGTTGGGTAATTTTCGGGTTTATACATGTTAAATCCAAATTCCATCAAGTCATCTCAATTTCGTTCCAACTTTCTACTTTATTTCACATTCTAATCAGATATTCATACTCAGAATTATAAAACACAACTAATTCTCACCTTAAATCCCATTCAATTTGTTCCGTTAACAAAACCCCATTTTTGTACCCATTTATCTCCAAAACGAATTTTTGTTACACATCACTAAAATATGAATTGGATATCACAATTTAGGAGTAAAAACAGTTAACCACTTGCCTGGAATTACTCATAGGGTCTGATCCATTGTTGATGTCCCTTAATTTGGCTCCAATAACCTCCAATTTTCTCTTGATTTTCTTTCCCCCAAATCCCCTCTCAAACCCTAGGTTTAGAGTTATGTTGGATGCCATTCCTTAATCTCCCAATTAGGTTAAAAACCCTTAATCCCGTTTTTAGCCTAATGGGCTTAATTAAAATAGCCCAAATCACCCCGTTTGGGCCCGGCTATGCCCAAAAATGCCCCGAGACCCAATTACTACCCCCGGGTACTCTTTTCTGACTACCTTGACCCATCCGGACACAATCGCGCACTCAGAATTGGCATCTGAATTAATTTATAAAAATCCTTATCTCACACCCAATTTAGTCTATACTGACTCCCGGCTGGGATAAGTGCATACCCCGTCATTAATACCCGAAATGACATAATTAAATTATTTCTATTCACTTAGTAAATAAATTTCCCTAAACATTAACCATTCACTTCCCGATTAATATTTACATATATATATATATATATATATATATATATATATATATATATATATATATATATATATATATATTGCCATAATTAATTCAATTAAAATTACAACACACAAGTAATTTGAAATTTCCGAATTAATTAAATATTAAATGCACAAGAATACGGGGTGTTACATACTCCCCCCCCCCTTACAAAGGAATTTCGTCCTCGAAATTAAGATGAGTGTAATGTTCCAAGCTTCGCATATTACTCTCTAGTCATGTGCCTCCAAGCCCGCTATATTTTTCCCATCCGCTTCTAACCATACGTTTCACAAATATGCATTTAAAATTAACCAGGACGCCCATACACCCTATACCCGTGCTTAACCGCACAAAATTTTCCTTAATTAACCCGGGTGCCCATACACCCTATCCCCGCGCTCTACCGCACGAAAGTTACCCGACTATGCTAGTCGTAATACGTAATATAACTTCGAACCCGTAGTCATATCACACATATATATACATATGTTTACTGTCCGGGTACCCAACCCATGCACTAACGTCCAAACATCTCCCCATAAATACTTGTCTCTCAACACAAAAGTATATACGCTTACCCTTATGCTACCAAAGACAACATAAAATACCGCGCCCTTATTATCACTAGTCCTTGCGCAAAATAAACCTCGAGCTATCTCTCTTTGCTCGAAAATTAATTTAACCACCCTGATTCACTTCAGTAAACATCCCCACTTATCGGGATAAAATGTGAGAATACAAAACCTCATTATGTGCTATCTCACCACGCAATACAATATATATACATCCACATATATACAGGCTATATGACCTCTCCGGTGATACCTAGTACCGACCCTACCCTGGTGTCATGAACACCAAAACTTAACACCACTATCCACACTAGTTAAATTCCATCGCTATCCAGCCAATATTTAGAAAATATTATCAACCCTACTCCCATAATTCTCGAAAGTAGTAACTCTTCACATAATTCTAACAATCACTCAGTGTACACCTCCACTCTCCCGTGAATAACACCAAGGAACTCCGCTACCCTACGGAAATTTTATCCACATACTTTGGCTGCTACCGCCAATGCACCCACTAAGTTCGACTCACCTGCGAACTCTAGTGAAAAAATAAGTCTTATACTGTGACATCCTCTTTGTCACTCAAAAATATACCCCATGCCCCTAGGGTAAAAATAATTACCTCTATACTCCAGCTGCAACGGCTGGTTCTCAGGTTCCGGAGCAGCTTCTCCCTGCCCGAATGCACCCATGACTTGCTTTAGTGGCTGTACATCCAGGACCTCATCCTGTAGTTGCTCCCTGCCTCTCTTAAGACAATATCTCTTCAAGTTTCTCGCTTTCCCCACAGATGAAACACCTTCTAATACATTCACCATGCCACTGGTCCCTTCCATGCCGACCTTGTTGGAATTCCTGGCCATCCTGCCGATAGCCT
Source organism: Sambucus nigra (assembly GCA_949130495.1). Lineage (NCBI taxonomy): Eukaryota > Viridiplantae > Streptophyta > Magnoliopsida > Dipsacales > Adoxaceae > Sambucus > Sambucus nigra. The sequence continues at coordinate 275,079,088 of OX422217.1, forward strand.
CCAGTTCTAAATTGTTTGGCAGGATTTCCCTGCCGGAAATCCTGCCCCTGATCTCCCCCAGTCTGCTACTGGGATACCCCACTGGTATTGTTCCCTCTTGCCTTATTCGACTGGCTAGTTCCCACTCCCTTCCCGCTTCCTTTCGCGTGGAAGTGATATTCCCGACAGTGCCGGAGTGCTGCGTTAATAACATCAGTATAAGCTACTAATGCGTATATACCAATTAAATATTGTCTGATTCTCCAGACTAACCCATCCATAAACCTTAATTTCTTTCTCCTTTCCTCTCTACCACACCCCGCCTAATTTTGGCGTCGGCCGCCACCAAAACTATGCCGAGCGTGAGTAAATAAAATACCATTCTTAGCATGAGACAGATATGAGACATAAATAAATCAGTCCATAAGATACATAATTGAATCAAACTCAAATGCTCATAAACAACTAAGTGATAAAAGATTCATCACATGCTAACTCCAATAATCCATTTTCCAATAATGATTAATTAAAATCTGAAATAATCCCAAAATAAATCCTCTAAACAACTTTGGACCTGAATGGCCCAATAAAACTCAAATGAAGTCTCATAATTAAATACGACTGGAAAAGAAAGTCTAACTAAACTATGCCATAAAATGAATAACTCCAGCTGCACCTCCAAATGATAACTCCGATAAACTTATGCAGCTTCTCCAATTCTAATCCTGAAAAAGATTAGTCAACGCATGGGTCAAAGCCAAAGCCCCGAGCAAGAATACACACTACTCCCCTCAAATAGGATCCTTGAATCCAGACAGTAGCATTATATGCAATAAATATCACAACAGAATATTTTAAATTAAACGGGATAATTAAACGCGATAATTATAATTCACTAACTACCCACCGAAATCCCATTCATAAAGGCACCCAATATAATTTTAATTTCCCAAGTCCCACGATGTTAATTTAAGTTAACCAGCTTTTATCATAGTTCTCACTTTTTATTAAAGTGTCACACTTCCCCTTGCCAATAGCCCTCTGACCCGTTTAAACTGTCGGCCCCGACACATGAAAAGGTTCCCCTTGTCAATTGCCCTCTGAGCCATTTAACTGTCGGCCCCGACACATGACACGGTTCCGCACACGACACGACATAAATCTCCCTCTGACCCGTTTAAACTGTCGGCCCCGATACATTATGTCGCCACAAATTTTAATACCCATTTTTATCTTAGGCATTAATTCTCAAGTTCTTAATTTATAATCACCCCACCCTTTTAATCGATGTGATATCCTCAAAATACCCCTTAGTCCCATACCTAAGGGTCCCCAAGTTATCAATACGTCCTATCCTATGTATAGGATGATTTTCTAACATAAATCTTAACTTAGTCTCGTACTTAGACTACCGTAATGACGATAAAGTATCAAAAATCATCCCACCTTCAAGATGATAAAAACGCGATAATCTACCCTCACTAGTCCCATACCTAAAAGTCATAAATCATCAAAAGGCCTACCCACTAGTCCCATACCTAGAAGGCATCCTAAAATATAGGGAGAGCAAAAATTGCCCAACAACCCATCATCACAAAGGCAATATAATAATACTAACAAGTACCATAAACAAGCATAATTAATTAACGTATAAAACTACACATGATAGTCCAATTCAATTAAACCTTAATTTAATTATCAAAACGTCAACAATACCTAAATAATCTCATTTAATTATTTTTAAATTAAATATACCAAGTTTTCATCATATATACCTCAAAAATCAAATTCTATTATCTCTACATGTATTACATGAGTTATACGCACCCAAAAATTATTTATTTTAAAGCTAGGTTTTTTTCTACATGCAACCTACACTAATAAAACCCAAAATCACTCATGAATCCTACGTACCCAAGGGTTATGAATATTATTCAGATTAAAAGATTTAATAAAAACAACCCCATAATTAGTGTCCACTTTTTCTAATTAAGTTACTAATTATTTTTAAGAAAACATGTAATTAAGTGTTAAGGCGACACTTAAAACGCATAATACTGAAGGAAAAGAATAGAGTATTCATGTCTGTAAAGATCGTGTTAAAAATCTGATTAGAAATCTGGATTCCTTGCGAAAAATTAGCAAAAGAGTGCTCTTGAACAAACTTGATTAAACCCCAATTAAGCCTCTCAAAACTTGTGCCAAAAACTTGATTATGAAGAAGGTTGATGATTATGAGTGAGAGGAAAATTGTTTAGAAGTGTTCTCGGGTGAAAAACTGAAGAAAAAGTGATTATGAGAAGTCCCCCTACGGATTAACAAGGTTATATAGTGATTAAGAGTCATAATCCTACACAAATTCTAATTAAAAACAATACCAGTGCACGTTTTCTGAAGGGATCGATCGATCGATGCCCAGGCGTCGATCGATCGATCGCCCAGAAAAACTGACAGTTTTGCTTAAAAATTATAAGGGACAAATATTTCAAAAAATCATATAAAATCCATTTTAACTCCGATTTCAATTCCGCTTGAAGTTTTATTCTTCTAAAATCATAACCAACATATTTAGCCAATAAAATTATTAAATTCAAAAATTTATTTTTCCCGAAAATTCCAATTAATTAATTAAGTAATAAATAAAAACACGGGGTGTTACACTCACTTACCTCATCCGGTATAAAATTTGCCAACGAGTGAATTCTTCCTCGTAATCGGCCACTGAACGGTCTCCCTTTGAGTCACCTCAAAAAATTTTCTCCTCTTTTCGGTCTCAATCACTGGAGGAAAATACTTGCGGTCGAACGGCACCCAAAACTCTGCAATGGCTAGTGTGTCCCTTTCCTCAACTGTGGTGATCGACTCCCACCACTGTAGCCCTGGTTCCACTAAACTAAAAGTGGTTAGCATTTGCTTCCGTACCTCATCGCAATCTCCCATGCGTAGGTGACGCTGGATATCTCTCTTCCTTGACACGCTAGCATTACATCTGAACCCTCTCGCAACTCCGGTGGGTTCCCACTAAAAATAACCTCTCTTTCTTATTTCCACCCTGACGACCCCGCGTGACTCTGAACATCCGACGCCACCAACACTTGTGGCGGATCCCGTGGAAAATACCCTGCCGTTGCGACCACCGTCGCTTCAACTGCCCGTGCCACTATTTCAGTTACCTATGCTGCCAAAATCATCTCTGGCCGTTGCTGCGGTAGCTCTTGCTCCTAACGAGCCTCCCTCGTCTCATTTTCCCCTGCTGCCCTAGCTGCTCTCTCTCTCCTGGGCGTCATCTGGAATGAGAATCGAATTTTGTATGAGTTCACTCTCAAATATAAATTTCGCAGAAGAACGTATATGCGCATACGTATGAGAATACAACAATCCTATAATAGGGCTCTATATCAAAGATTGCTAAGCCGAAACGTGAAAAGCCGCACAGATCCTAAGGACACTAGAACCTGATGCTCTGATACCATCTGTGACACCCCGCATAATAAAATACCGGGTCATCAGCCCTATACCAAATTAAAACAAGAATCTCAGTTGGATCATCCTTAGCATCAATGTCAAAAACTTTTTAAGGCTTACTAACCACCTAGTATTCCAAAAACTGATGCCAATTTTAATTTTTTTTTATTTAAACAAAATAGTACATGTGGAAATAAATATAAATCATTCACACAACTGAATAAAACTCAACTTAAAATAATTAATTACACAACTTACCGAATAAACCATCGGCCACCAAAGTGAAATAATCCAATACAATATTCAATATCGGAATAAAACAAATCTGAAAAACTGAACTGAAAGTCTGGGCGACATGCCCTAAATAAAACTGGGACTGATGAGTGATTCCTACTCTAGGAATGAATGAATGATGCGTCTAATTCAAACTCCTGCTAGCATCCACATATGCAGCAGCTCCGTGTCCCTGGAATAGAATGTCAATCCTGGCATCCCTGTGGCTGGACACCTAAAAGGTTTTGAAAATATTTTTATAGCAAGGGTTAGAACCCAAAAAATTTTGAAAATATTTAGCAAGTGAATTAACTGCAGTAATTTAAAATGCATGAATGCGCTTCATATTTAAGTTAGTGTCGCACTCCCTTGTGGACATTCTCACCCCTCCACTATTGTGCACACCTACCGGTTACCTTTAGCCCACCTAGTTGTGCTACCCCGTCCAACTAGTCCTGGTATAACCTTCCCTTTCCATACTACTCTAACCCGAGTATAATGATTCCTTAATTATAAGTTATTTCACAATTAACTTAATTAATTCCTCTTAAATAGTTGCATATAACCGTGTCACAAGTTATATAAAGTAAATACATCACTCACTGTATTATTACCCGTATGTAATATTTACTCTCATTATATACGTACCTTTGTCACAAAATCCACACATATATCGAGTATACCCTCGCCGGATGATTCCCTCTAAAATGCTATCTCACTAGGTGTACTCACAAAACCTAGTTTCCCCAAGTTAGAATCGCTCACCAACTTAGCCCAAAAATATAAACGTAGTGGAGGCGGTCATATTCCTTCCCTGAAAGTGAGATAAATCCCTCACCCATATGTACCGTACGCTATGACCTGGGGATGTACTTGCCCTACTCCTCAAGCTAGGGGATTCACTCACATCGCGCAACCTCCCTTGATAGCATTAAAGTATATAAATTGGACAAATATCTAGTCATTGATATTTAATATCACACACAATATGAACACGTATATATATACTATAATTGTACCGTATATATATAATATAAATCCCAGCTTTACCGTGTACTCAAAATCACGTACACTGCCTGTAATTTAATATCACACACAATATATACACGTATATATATATATATGTATATATATATACTATCACTACACCGTATATATATATTATAAACCCCGGATTTACCGTGTACTACAAATCCCGTACACTGCGTGTAATTTCCTGAGTTTGTGGCCCGACTCAACGTAATTAATTTTCTCACTTAATAATTTATCGTCTTCCCGAGTCTATGGTCCGACTCTAATATATTTAACTCACACTTCAATTTATATAATACTTTCCCCGAGTCTATGGTCCGACTCCAATTAAATTAATTGACACACTTATTAATTCAATACCTTCCGGAGTATATCACCCGACTCTAATTAAATTAACTAACACACATATTAATTTAATACCTCCCCGAGTCTATCGTCCGACTCTAATTAAATTAATTAACACACATATTAATTTAATACCTCCCCGAGTCTATGGTCCGACTCTAATTAAATTAACTATCACACTTATTAATTTAATACCTCCCCGAGTCTATCGTCCGACTCTAATTAAATTAACTATCACACATATTAATTTAATACCTCCCCGAGTCTATCGTCCGACTCGAATTAAACTAATTAACACACATATTAATTTAATACCTCCCCGATTCTATCGTCCGACTCTAATTAAATTAATTATCACACCTATTAATTTAATCCTACCCGAGTCTACAATCCGACTCTAATTAAATTAATTATCACCCTTATTAATTTAATAGCTTGGTGTCACCCAACCATTATCCCCAGACTCGCTCACTTGGCCCATACCTTCATACTTCCCGAGTCTATATTCTGACTCCAAATTTATTACTCTCTCTCAATAATTAATTAAATACTTTGGTGTCATTTAACCAACATACCCGGACTCGCTCACTTGGTCCATTTTACCTCTCATAATTTCATTCCCACATTTTCGCCCACAATGTGTCACACATGCATCTCCATAAATTTTCCAATTATATTTACCTATAATTATCAATGTACCCCGAACTCGATCTCTTGGCCCAAAATTAAATATTTCCCGAGTCTATATCCCGACTCTAAATTAATTAGTTTATCTCCAAACTTAATTCACTACCTTGTCGTCACTTAGCCAATGTACCAGGACTCACTCACTTAATCCGTATCTCCCTATTTTAAAATAACATTCATCAAATTCATCCATAAAGTGCTCCACATAAATTTTCCCCTAGTCCCAATTACTTTTCCCCATAATTACTAGGAATATGTGTTTCAAAATTATCTATCACAAATTAATGTATGGGAATTAGTTTCTAATTAATTTCCCCCCTTATATACAAACTGGGCGAACTGTCCAGAATTCTGAATCATCGATCGATCGAACCCCCTGGGTCGATCGATCGGTCGTCCCTGACTTCGCCTTCTTCGAGAGGAAGTTTCACCATTAACGAAAACCTCCAACCTTCATTCTTTCGCCTGGACTAACCCAAGCCCAATCAACCCTATATGTACATAGGATTAGGATCAAAGCACCTTATGGAACATCAAACTGAAATTAAATCTCACGATTTTCTACTTTTGCCGAGTTGGGTAATTTTCGGGTTTATACATGTTAAATCCAAATTCCATCAAGTCATCTCAATTTTGTTCCAACTTTCTACTGGATTTCACATTCTAATCAGATATTCATACTCAGAATTATAAAACACAACTAATTTTCACCTTAAATCCCATTCAATTTGTTCCGTTAACAAAACCCCATTTTTGTACCCATTTATCGCCAAAACGAATTTTAGTTACACATCACTAAAATATGAATTGGATATCACAATTTAGGAGTAAAAACAGTTAACCACTTGCTTGGAATTACTCGTAGGGTCTGATCCGTTGTTGATGTCCCTTAATTTGGCTCCAATAACCTCCAATTTGCTCTTGATTTGCTTTCCCCCAAATTCCCTCTCAAACCCTAGGCTTAGAGCTATGTTGGCTGCCATTCCTTAATCTCCCAATTAGGTTAAAAACCCTTAATCCCGTTTTTAGCCTAATGGGCTTAATTAAAATAACTCAAATCACCCCGTGTGGTCCCGGCTATGCCCAAAAATGCCCCGAGACCCAATTACTACCCCCGGGTACTCTTTTCTGACTATCTCGACCCATCCGGACACAACCACGCACTCAGAATTGGCATCCGAATTAATTTATAAATTTTTTTATCTTACACCCAATTTAGTCTATACCGACTCCCGGCTGAGATAAGTTCAAACCCCGTCATTAATACCAGAAATGACGTAATTAAATTATTACTATTCACTTAGTAAATAAATTTCCCTAAACATTAACCATTAACTTCCCGATTAATATATATATATATATATATATATATATATATATATATTGCCATAATTAATTCAATTAAAATTATAACACACAAGTAATTTAAAATTCTCGAATTAATTAAATATTAAATGCACAAGAATACGGGGTGTTACACCAATTTATTTGGCCAATTTTATGTTGTGTCATCATGTTATCGTATTGGGTCATTTGCCACTGATTTGTTTGATATCTAGCATTTGAAATACACTCACATGTAATTTCAAAAATACACACGCATATAACAAAATACACACACATAAATATGTAATTCCTGAAATGCACACATAAAACAAAATACACACACATAAATGTGTATATTCTGAAATAGACACACATTGAACAAAACACACACACTTATATACACAAAGAGAGATTTGAATACACACACTTATACCGCCTAAATATTAGTGTTATCTCACTCTTTTCCCTGCTTCTTTTACTATTTATGCATAATTAATTAGCTTAATTGTTGATAATTAGCTAGATGGAATATGCCTCATCCGTTGGTCCTAACTTTCAGCATCAACACCAACTATGTGATAACCACAATGATACCAGCTTCACGCGTAATTAACTTTCTTCTTGCATGAAAAGTCAAAAAATCCCTATTGAACAAGGATTTCCAGTTTTCCATCTCAAACTCTTTAAACACTCTATTCAATAAATTCAAAGTATAAAAGCAATGGAAATAATGATAAGAACACCTTGATCACATAAATTCATATACATACATACCATTATTTATAACCCCGGATCAAATAAACAAAATTCCATTTTTTAAATAAATAATAAATAAGTGCCCAAAATCACAAAACACAAGAAATACTTTTTTTTGGTCCCGTGATTCAACTACAAGCCCATAATTGGTACTAAACATATACAATCCCTAAACAAAGATCTAAATATGTGGGAGAACAATATCTTTTACACTCACTAAAATTTTCATAAATTTCTCTAATAATAAGCTATTGTATCACATAATAAAATACTAACAATATGTATCAATGAATCACATGTACATTATGTAAATACATCGATCTAATCAAAATGACCAAACAAGAAAAAGCATTAATTGAATTTTCGAAATCGAAACATAAATACATTATTTAATCATACAAATATCAAATAAAGATTAAAAATTAATTTCATGTAATCAAACCCTATATACAAACATACATGTAATAGAACGCAATTTATTCATTATGGGATAAATAGTTAAGGCTAAGAGGGAGACTATCTGAGAGAGAGGCGGTGGATGGAGGAGAGAGAGACAGTGGCAGTGGCCGGAGGAGAGAAAGTCTGTAATAAGTGGTTATATATATATATATATATATATATATATATATATATATATATATATATATATATATATATATAGAGAGAGAGAGAGAGAGAGAGAGAGAGAGATTGTGTGTGCTTATATATAGAGGGTGTGGTCATAGTCTTGGGTTGTGACTATTCATTTTTAGACGTCACAAACATAGTCATGGTCTAGGACCATGACCAGGGTGGTGACACGTAAAAAATAAATGGCCATGTCCTAGGGTCACAACCTAAGATCGTGACCATATACCATGATAATTTCAAAATAGTCAAGATCCATGATCGTGACCCATCTCAACGGAAACCCTAACATGTGTCACGCCTATGGTCACGGTCCAGGGCCATGACCCACTTTGGCATGAGTTTTGGTGCCCATTTAGTCGTAGGTGTGGTCACAGACCAAGGTCGTGACCCTCGTGGTGAAGGTTTATGGCTACGAGTACAACCATTTAATGTCACCCTTTTGCTTGGTGAAGGCCTTTGCCACGTGCTTTTGGCTCTGGTCACAGTCCTAGGTCATGCCCACTTGGTCACCACCTTGGGTCGTGGCCTACTTGTCATGACCATTCTGATTTGTGGTTTAGTGACTTAAACACATATATAACAATATAAATCAGCATAAAAGAATACCCTTTTGTCTAATAATCCCTACCTAAGATATGGTGTCTCCCCCCAAGGTAAAAATTTCTCCCCTTGAGTTAAAGAGTTAGATATTATTTCTCCCCATTTTTGTTGAGGAATAGACAAAGAATAAGATGGACAATATAAACAACTTATCCTCTAGATATAACACATGTAAACATAAAGGAAAACAAGTATATCATGCGAAGATGTGAAGCAAACATGCAACCATAAAAAAAATTGACAACACAAGCACAAATAATCCAAACAATGAACAAATGATACCAATTTTGATGAACAAACTAAAGCATAGGATACCACCATGAACAAGAAGCAAAGGGTACAAATATGATCATATAACATGCCAATTTCAATAGAAGATGAAGCATATAGAAAACATGGATAAAAGGCAAATGCAAAGACTTAAAAACAAACATACACTATATATATATATATATATATATATATATATATACCCTCGCCCCCAATGACACATATAAGTATATATACGTATAAACACACCATAAAACAAACAAAACTCATAAGCCTTCCACACTCGTATGTCATCAATGTGTCTAAATAAAATGTGATACAGAGTGAAGGGGCATAAACTAAAAACAAAAAAATATAACCCAATCACTCAAAATATGTCCAATTAGTTCTATTTGATCGTGTTAACTCATCAAACTTCAATTTATCCTTAAGTGACAAACAATGAACTTGTGGTGACAATTATATGCAACACAAATAAATAAGAAAAGAGCAATAACCAAGGAAAATAAAGAACATAAAATGTCAATCACACAACACAGTATGTACGTGGTTCATCAAGAATGCCTACGTCCACAGTGGTGCAGTCAGTATTATTTCTATATACTCCGGAGAGCATTTACAGAGAATACAGTGCGTGCCTCTTGCCCCAGGCTTAGGTTTTATTATATATATGTTTATCTTCGGGGAGTGGTGGTGTTGGACTCACCCACGTCCATCTTTCTTTCCTGGAATATCTCTATACGGGATTCAAGGAGAAGACTAAGTCATAACTGAATTTAGTTAAGATGCGAGGGGTTCGGACTTTGGGCCGTTTTTATTAGGCTACTCATCTGGGCCCATGATGGCAAATCCGGGTACCCACAGTTGCCCCTAAAGTTGTTGGGCCACAATTTGGGCTCAATAAATTTAAATGATTTGTCATAATGGCTCTTTTATAAATCGTGTAACTCTTCCCAAAGTTGAGAACTGATTTAGGCGGCAATTGCTTCGTGTCCTGTGCGCGATGATTGGGAGCATTTAAAAGTTATTTGGAGCAGCATTCCATAGTTGTCGTTTTAAACTTCTTAGTGTTCCCTCATATTTTGCAATTTTTAGCTGTTGTTCCCTCTTCTTCAGGTCTTCATTTTCTTTGCTTTCAATCTCCCTCGTCATCTGGGCTTGTGTTCTTGCATCGTCCAAGTCAAACTTTCATCTCGTAAGTCCCCTTTGCTCTCTCTCTATGCTTTCTCTATTGAGTTTTATTTGAATTTTCAATTTAGGGTTTACAAATGATAAAGATAGGTAATAAATCAGTGCCCGAGTTTAGAAAGTTTTACAATATCCTTGAATGGGTAGAGATTGAATGCGTCTATATCCCTAAGAATGTTAGAGAGATAGAGGGCGTTCATTGGATTCATGTCCTGTTGCTTTCCCAAGGAGGTCTTACTTTCCCTCCAAACAATTTGTTTATGCATTTCTCTGATTATTTTAACATCGTTCCTACACAGTGCTCGCCCAACGTCTGGAAGATAGTCAATGGTGTCCATAGGATAAATCAACTTTATGGCACTAAATTAGGGCTTGCTGAAATTTGCTTTTGTTATTCCTTCTCTCGAACTAGCTCTGGTCTTTGCTACCTTAAGGCCAGGAGTCCTGACAGGGTATTTGTAGTAAATTTACCTGATTCCCACAAGGACTACTGGCAAGAGGGATTTCTTGCTAGGAATTGGCAGCTCCCCCCCAGACTGAGGGGGCGAGGTCTGATAGATTCACTGTTCCCTTTTATCGGGAAGAGTACATAGGTAATCTTCGCTCCGCTCTTTCGATATTTTTGTTAATGTATGTTTTCTCTGATATTCTTTTCTCTTCTTTTCAGTGAGGATAAAGAATTTGGAACCTACACTTAAAGAAGTTCGAGCTGTTGAGCTGATCAAGGCTTGGAACATCAGAGAGCCTTTGGTTGAAGGTGAACATCCCTGGTCAGCCACTTTTCTCCTAGAGTACAAGAACATCGGGTCCAGTTTCATCGCGTGGCCTGTAAATAGCATTCCTGTCCTAGATATTACTGAAGAAGTTGCTGTTGACCCCCATCCAGTTGGACGAGGAAGAAAGCAGCTCTGAAAGTGATATTAGAGGAGGTGCTGAAGGTGGTTCTGGTGAAGCGAGCTCCAGTAGTGAAAGTTCTTCTAGTTCATAAGAGGTTTTTGAGGTTTAAGAGTCTTCAAGTACATCCAGAAGTTCTAGCGAGGAAATGGTTCCCCCTAGGAGGAACTTGATCAGTGATGATGATGAGGAGGATAATGTGCTTCTCACTCAGAGGTCGAAGAAGCAGAAATCCAGCAGTAGGGCTATTGCCACTGGTTCTCAGTATGCTGCTTAGGAGTAGGAGAAGAAGAGAAAAGAAGAAGAGCAGTTAAGAGAGAGAGAGAGAAAGAGAGAAGAGGAGAGGAAGAAGACTGAAGAGAAAAAGAAGGTGGAGGAGAGGAAGAGGGAAGAGAAGGAGAAGGAGATAGAGGAGGAGAAGAGAAGAGTGGAAGCGAGGACGAAGGCTGGGTAAGCTCTAATGCCCATGTCTGCATTGCCAGAGGGGGCCTCGATTGCCATTTCTCCTCAACTGGCTCCTGTGCTGCTCGAGAGAGCAGTCCTTCCTGATAATCGCCAAAGGGAAATAGGGACTGACCAGTTAGCCTTGCAAGCGAGTCATAGGTTAGCCTTGGTAAGTCTGTTTCTTTTCTCTAATACTTATAAATCTTTATTTCACTTCTTTCTTCTGATGCTTTCTTTTTATTTGCAGTTTGTGACTGACTTCGCTGTGCTCTATTGCTCTTGCGATGAGCTGGTGAATAAGAATGCTGAGTTAGAGAAGTAGAACGTTGCTCTAAAGGGGAAGAGTTTTGAGCTCGAGGCGAGCTTAAAGGCTACCGATACTGCTCAGATGTCCTCTGATCTTGCCCTTGTTGAAGCCAATCGGATGAGGGAGGTAGCGATCAAGGGTCTAAACGAGCTTCAGCAGGCCTATGATCTAGTCTGCTCGAGCAAGCTAGAGGTGGCGGAGGAGAATAAGGTGCTGGTGGAAAAGCTGAAGGATAAGGAATCTGAGGCAGCTGCTTTGAAGGAAAGTTTTTACAATGATGGTTGGGCTGCGGCGTACGAAGATACCGATGTTTATATTGGCTACATCAGTTGGCTGAACTTCAAGAAGGGCTGGAATAAAGATCTTCTGGCTATTGGGGTGGATACTAACTCACCCTTGTTTGACGAGTATGATCCAGGCCCAAAGCCTGTTGTAGATAAATCCCCTGCCCCAATCATTGAAGGTGTTTCCCCTGCCTCACAGAATGTTCCTGCTGGTGCTGTTCCTGCTTAGGGAACAGTAGTTGTTCCCTCTGAGGGTGAAGCTCCTACTGCTGCTGATAAGGGAAAGCAACCGGCTTCCTCCAAACAAATTTAGGTTACTATTTAGACTGCTCTTAGGATTGCTTTTATATTTTTAACTTGTTTGTAATGTTCCTTTCTGATTCTCAATGTAATCTGATCCTTTATGTATGAATGAAATGAAAAGACTTTTTCCCTCAGCTTACTGATTCATTTTATCCTTTACTGCTCTTTTATGGCCTGTAGTCGATTGATGTAGATGAATATATTTCAGTCACTTCTCGACTGGGAAGAATGCTTGGTTCTGATGTGAGTACTCAAGTTCGCCAGACCTTCGTAAGAATTTACAAATCGCTGCGATCGAGGAATAAGAGTTTTATGGATCAATCGGAGCTTGTCGCTAAACTGAAAGACAGGCTTCTGGAAATGGAAGAAGTAGGAGCCTCTGTTCAAGAGGAAGTGAACACTCTGAAAGAAATACTCCTCGATGCTACTGAGATTAACCAAGTCGAAGAAGTTCTGCAACAAGAAAATAAGTCTTTGAGGAGGGAAGTGTTGTGCCTCAGGGAGCATGTGCCGAGCACCGCGCCTCGCATTTTAAGGGGTTCCTCCTCATTATGAGCTGGCACAGGACCAAGCGATGTTCCTCCGGTGCTGCGAGGTTCTACCCCGTCAACTGTTCCGCGAGCTGGTACAAATGTAAGAAGCCCATCTAGGGAAATGGAAGAGCTCCGTAAAGATGTCCGTCGAGGATACGTGATTGCTGCTGGGCTCTAAAGGGATGTCACGCAGCTGAGGCATCTGTTTAAGAAAGGACCTCGGTGAGTATGGGCTGAAGGTTATGACCAAGGTTGGGTAGATGCTCCAACGAGGCTGACAGAGTTTGAAGAGCTCGCATTTATTAGGGGATGGTTGAGTGCCCTCAGGGAGTTGCAAGTTCCAAGGAACTCAGTACTCTGGTACCGTCACTAGATCTCTCCTTTAACTTTATGACCTAACCCTTTCAGGAGGGATGACTAATGGATCCCTATCGATGCTATCCCTAGGTAGCTGTTAGATCCAACCGTCAGTGAGGTCGAGCAGGAACTGGCTCCTCATTCGGACGATGGCCAAAGAGCACAAGTGGTTGATTATCTTGTTCAGAGGCCTCAGCCTCATTAGGATTTTAACAGCTGTAACTTTTTGTATATATGTAATGAAATAATAAAATATTGATGTTTTGGGCGATCTTGCCGACTGAACATGGGTTGCACATCTTTATTGTAAATGTGATGAAGTAATATAATATCTATGTTTTGGGCTATCTCGCCGACTAAACATGTGTTCATCATTTATCTTTTACTTAATTATCTTGGGCACTTGATGGCCGACTAGATTAGTAGGGCTGCAATGTTGAGTTAGTGTCCTCCCAGTCCAGTATACTTATGAGATACCGTTTTGCCTCACTTTACCTTTTAGGTCATGTCTTCACACTTCCTTAGGCCTAAATGTGGTAATGGAGAGGACACACCTGGCACTGGATATTCTATCAGAGCAGGTTTTTTGATCCAAACATAATTCTTTTTTGGTCTAATTGCCTAAGGATCCCCTGTAGGGCTTCATATATTATCGGAGCATTGCTAGGAGGTTATTCGTGTTTCATAACGAATACCTGAGGAGGGTGATACCCTACTTTTATGCTTTGAGTAAGGTGCCTGTTATTTGGAAAGGCTGTGCAAGTTATAAAGTTCTCAATACTTAATAGAATGCAACTGCCAAACATCTTTCATTAATTCACAAGTAAATAAATAAAAAATGAGTTATCAATTCCAAAGATTTGATAAGGGAGCCAATAAAAAGGAAAGAAAAATCTAGAAATAGAATTTCTTTAGGTTGGCTGCATTCTATGCTCGGGGTATCTCTGTTCCCTCCAGAGTTTCTAAGTGATAGGCTCCTTGTAGATCGTATCTTGTTATCTTGAATGGTCCTTCCCAGTTCGGCCCTAGCTTGCCCTCTGAAGGTTTTACTGTGCTGCCAAGGACTTTTCTTAGGACGTAGTCCCTAACCTGGAATTACCTCGGATTGACCTTCTTGTTATATTATTTTGCGAGCTGTTATTGATAGCTCGCTAGCCTTACTAGGGCCAGGTCTCTGCATTCGTCAGCTAGATCAAGTTCAGCGAGTAATGCTTCATCGTTCTGGCCTTGGTCGACAAGGGTGGTTATCATCGTTGGTAGACCAAATTCCATGGTGATGATTGCCTCCATTTCGTATATTAGTGAGAATGGGGTTTCCCCAGTTGCTCACCATGGGGTAGTGCGGTAAGCCCACAAAATATGCGACAGCTTACTCACCCATACATCTTTGGATCGCTCTAGTTGCTTCTTCAGCCCATCAATCACTATTTTGTTGGAAGCCTCGGCTTGACCGTTGCTCTAGGAGTACTCCACCGAGTTAAAATAGTGCCTGGTCCCGTGTTCAT
Source organism: Sambucus nigra (assembly GCA_949130495.1). NCBI lineage: Eukaryota > Viridiplantae > Streptophyta > Magnoliopsida > Dipsacales > Adoxaceae > Sambucus > Sambucus nigra. Next base: position 275,094,266 of record OX422217.1, read on the forward strand.
TGCAGAAGTTCTGGAAAGGGCCACTCTCGAAATGTGTTCCGTTGTCAGTGATGATGGTTCTGGGAATTCCAAAATGGGTAATTATGTTTTTTAATATGAATCTCTTTATATCTGCATCTTGAATGTTTGCCAGTGGCTCTGCCTCGATCCATTTGGTGAAGTAATCCATTACGACCAATAAATACTTGCGGTTGCCGGCGGCGATGGGAATTAGGCCTACAATGTCCATTCCCCATTGGGTGAAAGGCCAGGGGCTGGTGAGTGATCTTAGGTTGCTGGCAGGTTGGTGAACCATAGGAGCATGTAGTTGACATTTTTCGCATTTACGAGCGTATACTGCCAAATCTTTTTGCATATATGGCCACCAGTAGCCTTCCTTCATAGCTCAAAAAGCTAGTGATCTTCCTCCAATATGGCTTCCACAGATTCTTTCATGGAGCTCGAGTAGAATTTTCTCGACATCCTTCGGGTGAACACATTGAAGGTAAGGTCCGGAGAACGATCTCTTATACAGTTTGCCCTCAGGAGATAAGTGAAAGCGAGAAGCTTTGACTCTTATCTGGTGAGCGGTCTTCCTATCGTTTGGAAGTGCGCCATCTTTCAAATAAACCCTTAAGAGGTCTATCCAACTGAGTGTTGATTCAATCTGGAGCACATACTCCACGCTTGGCAGCTTATTGCTCTGGTTGATGCTCGGATGGGTGAGGAAGTCAATGGGGATCATTATTTTTAAGTCAGAATTGATTGCCGAACTCAGGGATGCCAGGGTGTCGGCATGGCTGTTCTGACCTCTGGGAAACTGCTGGACACTGACTTTCTCGAAACTGGACATTAGCTTCTTTGTCAAGGCGAGGTAGACTGCCATTCTTTCATCTTTGGCGTTGTAGTCCCCACTTATATGATTGGAGACCAATTGTGAGTCATCGAACACCTGTAACTGCTTCGCTCCCAACCTTTGTGCCTTCTTGAGGCCGACTATCAAAGCCTCATACTCTGCCTCATTATTGGAGGCTTCAAATCCAAGCCTGATTCCCTGTTCGAGGAAGGTATCTTCTAGAGTAACAAGCACAACGCCTACTCCTGCCCCCTTTGAGTTGGAGGCTCCATCAACTAATAATCTCCAAACTCCATCTGTTGCATGATTCTCTCTTTGCTTCATGGGTTAAAGTTGGTCGAGAGGCTGCTCGCCTGTGAACTCGGCTATGAAATCAGTAAGGACTTGCCTTTTGATTGCATTCCATGGTTGAAATTGGATGTCAAATCGTTCGAACTCGACCGACCATTTAGTCAGTCTGCCCGATAAATCCGCTTTCCGCAGGACTGCTTTAAGGGGGTGTGATGTAAGGACGATGATAGTATGAGCTTCAAAGTAGTGCTTCAACTTTCTCGAAGCTACTATGAGTGAAAATGCGAGCTTCTCTAGTGGTAGGTACCGTTGCTCGGTGTTTAATAAGGTCTTGCTTGCGTAATAAATGGGGTACTGGATTCCTGCTTTCTCGCACACCAGTGCAGAACTGACGGCGTGGCTGGAAACGACGAGATATAAGTACAAGGGATCTCTTTCTTGAGGTATGAAGAGCAGGGGTGGTGAGCTAAGGTAGGCTTTGAGCTAGTCCAATGCTTGCGAGAAATCTTAACTCTATTCTACTGTCTTATTTCCCTTCAAGAGCTGGAAGAATGGTTTTCACTTCTCAGAGAACTTAGAGATGAAACGATTCAAGGCAACGAGCATGCCGGTGAGCTTCTGTACGTTTCGTATTGTGCGAGGGGGCTGCACCCTGTTGATTGCATTGATCTGGTCCGGATTAGCCTCGATGCCTCTCTTATTGACCAAGTACCCAAGAAACTTTCCTGACTGGACACCGAAATAACATTTGCTCGCATTGAGCTTCATTCGGTATTTCTTAAGGATTTCGAAGGTTCTTAATAGGTCTGAGAGGTCGTCTTCTTTGTTCCTGCTCTTGACGAGCATATCGTCGATGTAGACTTCCATGGTGTCTCCTTTTTGGTCTTTGAACATCTTGGTGACTAGCCACTGGTAGGTTGCCCCTACATTTTTGAGCTCGGAGGGCATGACTTTGTAACAGTATAATTCGGCGGTGGTGATGAATGTTCTCTTGTCTTGGTCTAGTGCATACAGAGGGATCTGATGATACCCCGAATATGCATCCAGAAAACTCATTCTTTCGTGAGCTGTTGTGGCGTCCACCAATTGGTCAATTTTTGGGAGAGGGAAACTGTCCTTAGGGCATGCCCTGTTAAGGTCAGTGAAGTTAATGCAGACTCTTTATTTCCGTTTACACTTTGGAACTACTACTGGGTTGGATAACCATCTGGGGAATGGAACTTCCCGTATGGATCTTGCATCCAACAATCTTTCAACTTATTTTTCTACGGCTTTGGACTTCTCGAGCGCAGTTCGTCGTGCCTTTTGTGTGATAGGTTTGAAAGTGGGGTAGACGTGCAACCGATGATAAACCACACTAGGATTAATTCCAGGTATCTCGTATGGTTCCCATGCAAAAATGTCTACGTTTCTTCTCAACAGAATCGTCAATTCCTTCTTTTCTTGATCTGTGAGAGAGGCTCCAATCAAGAATATACTGTCTTTCTCGCTACCAGCAGCTGTAACTTCCTCCAGGTTTTCGACGACCCGCTCAGAGGGGAGGAGCCTGGTCTCTTCCACTTCGGGTCTTTCGTACTTTAACTTCTATTTCAACGGTATCAGACCTTCTTGTTCCTCGACCTTCTCTTTGGGCTTTTCGGCCTTCTTCTATGGTCTTGGGCGGATGGCTGCTATGAAGCACCTTCTTGCCATCGCTTGATCGCCATGGATCTCCATTACTCCTAGCTCGATCATATATTTGAGTTTCTGATGGTAGGTCGAGGGGACTGCCTTCATTGCATGTATCCATCCTCTGCCGAGGATATCTTGGTATGGCGAGTTGATGTCGACTACCAAAAAATTAATCATCTTAGAGACACTTCCTGCCCTTATAGGTAGTACGATCTTTCCCAATGGAATAGTCACTTTTCCAGCGAAGCCAACTAGAGGGCCAGTGGCTTCCTTCAGGTTGGCGACGCTCAACTTCAATTTTCTGAACATGTCGAGATACATTACCTCGGATGAGATTCCTTGGTCGAGGAGCAACTTGTCGACGTCGTAGTTGGCTATCCTGAGCGTAATGATCAAGGCATCATGATGTGAGGTTCTCACTCCCACCAGATCTTTATCTGTGAACACGATATGTTTGCTATAGTCAACGTCATCTGCTCGCCGATGCTTTCCTGATTGTGTCTTTGCTGGATCAATCTGAAAAGCTTGCATCACTGGTGTAAGCTTTTTTACTTCCATCCGAGCCAAATTTCCTTGAATCTGCTTCATATCAGATGCCCCATGGATTACTGCAAATTCATGACCAGCATCGTCCTCGAGTACGTTATCAGGTCTTGCTTCTCCATTGGCAGCGACTTTCTCTGCCTTTTTCTCTACAAACTCATTCAGGGGCCCAGACTGGGCCAGTTCTTCGAGGTTAGACTTAAGAGCTTTACAGTGCTCAGTCTTATGTCCTCCCTCTTTATGAAAAGCGCATCTCAGCGCGTTGTTTCTCTTCGAGGGATCTCCTCCCATCTTTCTAGGCCACTTAACATATGGCTCGTCTTTGATCTTTTCCAGGATCTTGTATATTGGTTCTTTGAAGATAGTGTTTATTGTCTGAAATGCTTTCGAAACATCGTTTTTGCCTCCATTTTTGGGTCCATTCTTGCCCCCATTCTTGCCTCCTTTCTTCTGGTTCTCATCTTTGTCGTTGCCTTTGGCAGCGAGCTTAGTTCGACCGTTTTCCCCTGTGTTGAGGTGGGTCATATCCTCCACTTTGGAGTACTTCTCGATGTGAGCCATCAGGTCATCAGTGGTCGTGGCCTCTTTCTTCGTCAGGGATTGGTGTAGAAGGCAAGATCTGGGTAGCCAAATTTTGAAAGAGGCCACTGCTACCTGCTTTGAGCAGTCCTCGACCTCATTGAACAACTCCCGATACCTCTTCGCGTATTCTCGGAGGCTCTCTTGAGGCGTCTTTTTCATTGTTACTAAAGCATCCATCCTTTTTGGATGGGAGCTACTAGTAATGAAGCGGGCCGTAAAGAGCTCGACCATGGACTCAAAGCTCCTGATAGACCTGTGAGGGATCCTTTTAAACCATTTCTGCGCCACGTCATGCAGGCTCGAGGTAAAAATCCGACACATCAGTGCATTTTGGTGGTTCCAGAGAGTCATGGCTTACCTATACTGCCTAACGTGATCAATGGGGTCAGTTTTTTCGTCATAAATCTTGAATCTCGAAATAACAAATTTCTTGGGGGCTCCCTCTTCTTCTATCTCCCTTGAGAAAGAGGATTTCATATGGGTTTTGAGAGCTCGTCTAGCAAGCTCCCTAGTCGATCTTGCACCGCAATGTGCTGGGTGTTGGTCCATCTCCCTTCAGACCAAATTTCATATGTTCTCATTGCTGCGAGCTGGGCTCCTGTAACGGCGAGCCGGTCGCTGGTGCTCGAGAGAGTCATTGTTTAACTCATGCTTCTCAATTTTTTGGGATCTATGCCTAGGGATCCTTCCTCGACTGCGAGACTTGCTCGCCTGAGGGATAGGAGTGCGGTATGGGCATCGTCTAGTGATGTGATGGAGCTCTTTCTCCATTCTTTCTAATTTCCTTTTGAGGCAAGCATTCTCAGTCTCTTGCTTGCGAGTGGACTCCCTTTACTCTTGGAGCCTTGTCTCATAGGCATCAATCAGTCTGGAGATTTGTGTTGACTTTGCTGGTCCTTGGCTCTCCTCTGAGGCTGGCCTCTCTGGGCGAGCCTTTTGATATGAATGCCGAACTTCAGATCTGATCCTGCGAGGAGCAGGTTGTTCTTGGATATCTCCTTCTTGAGGGGCATTACTGCCGTGACCATACATTTCAAATTTCTTTGTTGGTGTGGGCTTTCTCAGGGAAGACAAATGTTCCCATAGACGGCGCCAATTGTGGTGACAATTATATTCAACACAAATAAATAAGAAAAGCACAATCACCAAGGAAAATAAAGAACATAAAATGCCAATCACACAACGCAGTATGTACGTGGTTCAGAAAAAATGCCTACGTCTACGGTGGCGCAGTCAGTATTATTTTTATATACTCCGGGGAGTGTTTATAGAGAATACAGTGCGTGCCTCTTGCCCCAGGCTTAGGATTTATTATATACATGTTTATCTTCGGGGAGTGGGGGTGTTGGACTCCACCACGTCCATATTTTTTTCCTAGAATATCTCTATATGAGATTCTAGGAGAAGACTAAGTCATAACTGGATTTAGTTAAGGTGCAAGGGGTTCGAAATTTGGGCCTTTTTTATTAGGCTACTCGTCTGGGCCCATGATAGCAAATCCGGGTACCCATAAAACTCATAAAGTATAAACATATTTAATGCATACTAGCCTAGAAATCTTTATGATTCTCAAATCAATAGTGTTAAACAATTAGATTAAATAGGATTCATTGTGTAAATCCATTGATCTTCAACTTTAATACCCTCAAAATAAACATATATCAATTTTTGTTCTCTTTTTCTTTTGAATATATCAATTTTGAAGCTTCAATTTCTAAATATGGCATTTTCTTTTAGGCTCTTGCCAATGGTGTCCTTTCACACAAAGGATACTTACTCCCTTTTGTATCCTTTTCCATTCCTCTCTTATAGTTTTTTATAAAACTAAATAGACTCCCAGGGAATGGTTGTTACATTCATAAAACTTCCATAGTCAAATAGATATGTATATGATAAGATTGAAAGGAGAACACCTCACTTAAATGATGCAATATAGGCAGTTATAATCCAAAAGTGCTCGTGCAAGTGTGTGCGGAGGTACATGCAAAGTTAATATATTAAGAAAATCAAAGTCGAGCAACTCCATGCAGGCATGATTAAAAACAATCCTATGCATTGAAAAACATAATCAAATGTTCTAGCCATATGTAAACATGGAACGAATGGGATTAAAACACACCAATATACCAGACGAAATGTGTAAAGAAAAATACACAAACAAATTGAAAATATTTTTGAGTTTTTAGACATTTTTCAAAAAATGACACCAATTTCAAAGGAAACTCAAAGGCAAACAAAACCTTTTGTATATATCCAATAAGACCCAATAAAAGGAAAATCAAAACACAAGAGACTCAAAACATCACACAACTTGGAATAACATATAAGATGAAGAACAAAAGCTAGTGTATGACAACATGTAAACACAATAAACCATTAGATTTAGCATGAGTAGAATCATGTGCAAGAATGTAAGAATCAAAAAGTCTAATGTTTAAAGCTCCAAATTGAATTTCCTAACTCGCATAGGTCTAACATGATAGTATTGAGCTTTGAGAACCTTGCTCACTATAGTCCTAGACTTCCTATGACCCTTTTAAGATCAAAGAAGAAAGTCCCAAGGTGGCCTTCCTATTTCAATGTGTGAAAGTGTAAACAAGACAAGGAATATCGCCTAAGGGTTGACATTTTTCTAACGTCCTTAGCAGTGGCCGACCCTCTGAAAATTTTATTATTAACTTTAGTAGAATAAACATTTGGATCATCGAAGCCTATTCCCAAATTACTATTTTTGATTTGGACGGTGCCTAACATCTTATCCAATTTTTTGACCTAGATTGTAAATTAAATTTGACACAACTTGAGTCTCTAATTCTCTCTTCTAACTCCTCAATCCTATATTTGAGCAAATATTTAAACTCTTCAAACAAAAAAGACTAATTCATCAAATTTTCCATCAAATAATAAAGATCGTATCTCCCCCCCTCAGCCTACTCAAGCTTCTCCTGAAAAGTCTTCTCACGTTCCCTAAGATCCTAAATCAATTTACTATCATCATTCCCTACGACCTATTATTTCAACTTATCTTCCAACTTTACGTTTGCCTTTTTCAACTTTAATGACTTTACGCATAACTAGCTAAAGGCAACATGAAACTCATTCTCGCCCTTTTTTTCTTCATCTTCTTATTCCTCATTATTTTTACCACTCACGTGGTATTTACAAGACTTGGCCTCAGAATCACCATGCACATAATTATCTTCATTAGACTTTTTATTTAGGCTTACATAACCCGCTGTAAATGTAGTGAAATTATGCTCAATGGGGGAATCAGTATCCTCTTCTAATTCACTATTGATAAGGGTAACATTATATGCCTTCGCCTTTTTTCCTTCCTTCCTTAGCTTAGTGGGACACCCGGCTTCCCTATTGACATAACCCTCACACCCAAACCATTTATCCTACTCATCCCTTTTAAAATGCTTATTAGGGAATTTTATAGCCTTGTTAAACTTGTTCTTCTGAAATTTATTTTTATCATATTTAGAGTTCTGCTTGTTAAACTTAAGAAACTTCTTAAACTTCTTAGTAAATATGGCCATATCATCAAAATCTTTGTCATACTCATTATCAGAAACATGTGTTTTCTCCTTCCAATCTTTCAAAGAAATGCCTTTATCTTTCTTCTTCTTGTTTTGAGGAAACATGTCGAGTTCATAGGACTCTAAGTCACCCACAATCTATTCCAGTTTCATAGAGTCCATAATTCTAAAAGATTTCAAAATAGTGACTTTGGGTTTAAATATTTTTGATAAGGACCATAAGATTTTATTCACAACCTTGGTGTCAGGTATTCTCTCTCCCAAGTTAAAAGACGAGTTAACAATATCATACAATATCGCTTAAAATTCATCAAAGGTTTCACTCTAATCTATCCTAATGGTTTCAAACTGAGTTGTAACATTTTGGATTTTGGAAGCTTTAACTACATTAGTTCCCTCACGGGTAAGTTGGAGTATGTCCTAAGCCTCTTTGGACGTCTCACACATCACGGTACGATATAAATCCTTAGGTGTGACTGCACAAAACAAAGCATTTATACCTTGAAAATTAGAGTTACACAATATATGTTCATTCTTACTCTAACTCTCTATGGGTTTAGGCACACTAACTTTACCTACATAAGTTTTGGGTGGGATCCACCCCTTACTACAGCTAACCATACCCCCTCATCTATCGACTTAACTGCATATTTTATACGCGCTTTTCAGTACCCATAATTAGACCCATGAAAAAAGGTGGCCTAAAAAACAACTAACCCTCCATATATAAGCCTCCAAGATTCATGCATAAATAACTTATAGAGACCCACCTTGATACTAATTTGAAGTTTTAGATATTATATGGATAGTCACACATACACCAACTTTTATTTTTTTTTAAATTAATTAATTCAATTAAATAAACACCAATTAAGATGAATGTTGTGTTAAAAAGTTTATCAAATTTTATCTTGCCTAAGCATTCAACTAGGTCAGAATATAAGAAGAAAATTAAAGCAATCAGACAATGCTCGATGTATGAGGACAACCCAAATGGAAAAAACCTCGGACGACCCAGCCATGCAAAATTTACTATCATACGGAATTACACAAGGATGACAAATGACTTACATAATTGACTCGACTCCTTCAAGCCTTGACGCTTCTTCATTCCTCCGACCTTCTCCACAACGACATGTAGGAATCCACCTATGCACTGCCACAATGTATGATCCTCACATGACTCAGTATCCACCGATCTAAACTCAGTGACCGTCAACGGATCGAACACAAAGTCCACCACTTCAAACTTCCACACACACGGAATCCTCCTTACGTAAACAACAAACTAGAGTGGAGTCCACTGGACAAAATAATAATTAATACAATGAAACTTATATAAACCTTGGTGCATAAAGAGGATCTCTCAAACAAGAATATATATATGAAACTTTGATCTCAAAACAAGTTGAGTGAAACTAGGATTTTGAGGCTTTTTATTGCTCTTAGGAAACTGATTTAAAAAGCATTAAGAGAAAAAAATTAATGCCAACACTCCTATTTATAGAAGAAAAAAAATTCGAGGTAGTATAATTTTTTAGGCATCTCGTTCGAACGAATACCATATGGTAGTTTGAACAAACTTGTTATTTTCATTCAAACCAAAACAGTCTCGTTTGAATGAAACATATGATCTCGTTCAACAAACTTCGAACGATATTTTTTGCTAGATAAAGAAATTTGTCTTGAACTTTATTAGATAGTCATTTGAATGACTTTCAATAACTCGTTTGAACGGACTTAAAGATCTCATTCAAACAACTTTAAACAAATAAAAAATATTTTTTCTTTTAAAAATCCTTTTTACTAAAAATAGCACCAAACATTTTAAAATAAACACCCAAATAAAATTAAAAGGATAAAAATGATATGCATTCTGTGACAACCCGCTCCAAATAATAACGGGTGGCCAGCCCTATACTACATAAATCAGGCATCTCAGATGGTACAGTCTCAACATTAACAACTAAACACTATAATATAAGGCTAACTACCCGAAATCATTAAGTGCGAATTGCCAAAAATTTAAAACTTTTATTTTTAACAACAACAACAAAACCAATAATGCACTCAACCAACAATATACATCTAACTATGATGTGAAATGTGCATGCTCCAATGATATGAAAGATTACAATACATTGTACAACAAATCTCAATAAAGAAATACCCGAATATCCTGTCGGGCAATAGACAATACAAGAATCTGATAAATAAAATATGAAAGTGTTAATCTACAACACTTGAATACTAACTCAAAACAACTGAATCGTAATCTAGATGTACAAGAGATAGGAATCGACTAAAGCAAAGTGCCGCAACAGTCCGCTACTGCCACAGCTCCACAAATCCTGAATGGAGGAATATCAAAGGCGTCCTTGCGGAGGAACACCTGAAGTAATACAATATATATACATGGAGGAGGAAAATATAAACGGGTCAGAACCCGAGTTTGAAAAACAGTTTATAGCAAGTGTATTAAAATGCATTATTACATGATTTAGTTGGAATCGAACACTCCATCAAAATTGAACTCACCTCTCATCTAAAGCGCGCACTAAGCGTATGCACGTGTCTCCAAAGGATGTTCGATTCTAATAAGGTAAGAGGATTCTAACTTAAACCCAAATAAAGTATTTAAGTGAAACCATCTAACCTATCTCCCAATTCTACATTTATTTATCTACTTTAAGTTATATACATTATCTTTAATGCAATTGTTATCGTTATCTTTATAATGTTCATTTGTTGAACATATAAAGTAACATGATCCAATCATGTCCACATCATCACAATACATCCACAATCTCAATTACTAGAATTTATTCTAGTGATGCCCATATAAGGCATGAAACCATATATATAATTATTATAGATGAGTTATTAGCATCAAGAGTTAAGAACTAACCTCCTCCCGATTTTCAACACGGTACTGCGTTTCAAGCGTGGGACGTCTCGACGAAGCAAAATCGAAACAAGGAACCCCCCGTTACACTACTCCTGACCGTATCGATCCTCGGGGCTCATTATGCCCTCAATGCAAGATGCATGTAACCCAAATGATTATTGTCCAATTTTAATTAATTAATATTCCCAATTCTCAACAGTACACGGCGTTTCATGCGTGGGACGTCTCGCCAAAGCGAAATCCAAACAAGGACCCCCCCTGTTACACTACTCCTGGCACTGTCAATTATCGGGATAGGTGATATATATGTATATATAATTATGAGCATTAAGGACTAAACTTATCCCCAAGTTCCAACATTACACTGCGGTTCGTGTGTGGGACGTCTCGCCGAAGCGAAATCCAAACAAGGAACCCCCCCGATACACTAATCCTGGCAATGTAGGTCATTGAGGTCCATTATGCCCTTGACACCCAAAGTACAAGCACAAGCAATAATAACCATCCAACCGAGCTATAACTCGAAGGACGCAGGCTCACATGCTATCATCTTCCAACAGCCCATATACGTAGCAAACCGGGGCCACCTGGTGGGGTTCAACGACACCCACCTCGTGATCAACTCACGCACACAACGTCCCGGGAAGCGGTCATGGTTCCTAACCTGCAAGTGAGAGCGACACATACCCCCTCCCTCTCACCCCCAAAATAAATAAATATATATCATAAATGTCATTTGTTGACCACAAAGGACGACCATGACCTGGGGAATATCCACATCCTGCTTTTCTAGTCAGAATGCTCACCCTCTACGCACGAAACTTCCCAATGATAGCAAGGAGGGGGTATGCTTAACATGTATATACACCATCATATAAGGTATACATACATCCCACATAGTAAAGATATACCATTATATAAGGTATACCTGAAACATCATATTCATGTTTATAATACGCCCTTAGGCGAAATTTGATTAACATCATTTGTTTAGTATATTTATCTCAAGATATACAAACGCCCAACCTCACACATTAATCCCGCTTAGTATATGCTATACTAATTCTCGCTTGAAGCTCCCACGTCGCTTCTAGTATGAATTGTCTTTAAATTCTTTTAAGTTAAGGATATTCTATATCCTAATGCACCTCAATTAGCATTTCTCGTTGTATGAGATATCTCCCAAATCAATCATTAATAAGGATATTTCTATATCCATATGCACATCAAATAGCATTCATAATTCTCCATCCATTATAGGGTTCAATTTATTTTGTGAACCTTTAAAGTTATCCCAATTTGGGATTGGATCCTAAGATCCGTCATCTCTAAATCAACCTCATTTTCAAATCGTGTAGTTGTTATCATCACCAAACAAACCTCAAATAAAAGTGGGCTTCCCCACTTAGAAAAATACCAAAGTCCCTAATCGGTATTCCTCAAATTTAGTCAACATGACTTCAAAATTTCTTTTAGGGGAAACTCGCTAAAAGTCTCCAAAACATGCTTCAAATATCTCCTATAGAGATCCCCAATCGATAACTTCAAACAAAACGGGATGAATTTCTCTTTAGAAAAACAATCCCTCCAAAAGCCCTGTTCCCGAATCGATTCGGCCCAGCGAATCGATTCGGCCAGGAAGGCGAATCGATTCGGGTCATCAGACCTGGGATTCTGTCTCAGGCCGAATCGATTCGGTTGGAGTCCGAATCGATTCGGTCACTCAGACCTGGGCACCTGCATATTTCCGAATCGATTCGGCTAAGGGGCCGAATCGATTCGGCCTACCTGGAGGCTCGAAAATGGCTACTTTTTAAGTAAGCCAAAATACCCAAAATCCATATTCATGGTTTTCTCTCCATTTCTCTTCAACCCAATCACAAATATAACATCAATAATCATCCTAGAATACATATAAACTAGTTTCTATCCTCAAATCAAAGATCTGCCTATTAAATCTAAGATTATACCCAAAAGTTAGGTTTTGTAAAACTAAACCTAAATCCCAAAAATCAATCCACAAATCATGCCATAGATGGTACACAACAATTATTTAGCAAGTTTAATCACTTGCCTCGAGTTCGTAAGGTCTGAATCCGCGGGAAAATCCTCTTTCTCTCTCTCTTCTTCTTCTTCTTCTTCTTCTTCTTCTTCTTCTTCTCTCTTTCTTTCTTTTCTTTTTCTCTTTCTCTCTTTTGGAGAAATATCTCCCGTAGGCTTTTAAGCCTATTCTCCCAAAATACACATCTTTAAATAATAATACACACTTTAAATGACTCGGTAACTTTAATTCGAGTCAAACGGTCCTAATTTATTTCGGAACCTAAATAGACCCCAAGTACAGTCATTTCGACTTTCTCGACCCTTCCGAAAACGATGGTACTCTCAGAATTGCCATTAGACATACTTTTTAACGACTCCAAATTTTGACTTCAATTGCCAATTTAATTATTTCTCCAATAAAATATTATTTATTTCTCCCAAAATAAATAAATTACTGTTCCGAAAGTCTTGGGTTGTTACAAACTTCCCCACTTACAAAAATTTCCTCCTCGAAATTTAGCTAAGCCTAATTCTCCAAAGCTCAACTAGTTCTAATCTACCCATCATCACTAATCCTATCTCCAAACTTCTAACTTCCCACGATGAATTTATTTAATTTAATTTATTTTAAGTTAATTATGAATTAAATAAAACCAATTTCCACAACAAGGGCGCCCATACACCCTTAAAATTTGAGCTTTGTGCTCACAGCAGCATAATGAGGCTTTATTTGCCTCGAAAGTTTCACAATTCCAACAATAAGTAATACTAAAATTTTAATAGAACAAAAATTGGAATGGTCCAAAGAAATAACTCCTCTCAATTCCTGACAATCGCCAATTTCGTGCGGGGGGGACGTCTCGCAAAAGCGAAATTCAAACAAGGAACCCTCCCAATACACTACTGTGTGGCGATGTCGGGGATTGAGAGTTTGTTAAATCCGGACTAGAGTTTGAAAAAAATTATTATTTTGAAATCATTTTAAAAGGGCTCGAAGGCCGATACAAAGTTTTATTTTGAAAACAGTTTATTTTGAAAACAGTTTATATATTATAATATAATATAAAATGCCTTATGTCCAACACAAGGTCTTTATAGATCATCATCTATATAACATGTAGCTCAGAAATATTATCATATTCATGAGCTAAAATTTTACCTGCGCCCCATCAATCCACAACATATAAACTCTTATCAACAAACACATCATTCATCATTTCAATATATAGCCTTTTTATAAGGCAAATCCATATCTGGAATACAACAATCATAATAGTCTATCATGACTATAAAAAGAAGAAGTAGCTTTTATCATTACTACTCATCACCATAACCATTCTTACATTTACCATAAGGTTTAAAGCTCTTTATGAACACCTTACACAATCACCAATCCTTTACAAAATCATAGAATAAGAGCCTATCTGGCTCAGAATTCCCCTTTAGGGTCATTACATACCATACATAAACAAAAAGGGCTAAATCACTACCCAATTCATATATCTCTCATACGATATTCCAAAACTTTACCTATTAATAATCCTATTTATAAAGGAATATTAATCTTACCTCATTCATCTCTAATCCAATTGCCCATCCTCATCAATGGGCTCCCAAACATAGTCCCCCGATCTAAAGAGACCTCAAATCTTTTGTAGGGGTTGCACTTCCAAAATTTCATCAAATTGCGGTCCTTTACCTCTTTTAGGACAATCTCTCTTTTTATGACCTATTTCTTTACAAAAGAAACACTTACCCACAAATCCTTTCTGCCCACTCGCATTACTGGAACTCACTTTGCCAAACTTACTTGATGAACTCGAATATCCAAAGTTCTTACTCTTTTGAGAACGAAAACGATGTTCATGACACTTTAATAGTGCCGCATTCACAACCTCGACGAAAGTCATTAACTTAGGACTTTCTAACAAATGTTGTTGGATTTTCCAATCTAAACCTCGAACAAACTTCGATATACGTTTCTCTTCCGTATTTACCTCATTATGTACTAATCTCGCCCATAGAGAAAAATCTTCTTCATATTCTACCACCGTTATATTTCCTTGAAAAATAATCCCCATATCCTGAGTAGGGGAAAACAAATACCTTCGATCAAAAAGTTCCCAAAATTCTTTTATAGGTAGAGTATCTCTCCCACCATTGAAGAGCTGCACCCGATAACCTAAAGGTGACTAAAAATTGTTTCTGCACCTCACTACACTCAACCATACGAAGGTGCCTCTGCATAATATTTTTCCATTGACTTGCAGCCATCGCATCAACTCCCCCTGCAAACTCGGGAGGATGCCCCTTACTAAAATCTTCCTTCACTCTCTCCCATAAAGACAATCCTAAATGAGGTGGGGCTGCTCGAGCGGCAGATTGCTGAGCCATCGTAGAAATGGCGGCAGTTACTGCTTGTGCCACTATATTGGCAACATCATCCGTAGTCATGTTCCTTTGAGGCATTTGGGATTGCACATTCCCTTTATTTTCCCTGACTGAACGACCTCCCTTCGGTGGCATCTGAAACAAGAACAATTGAATCAGAGCGCCTTTCAAATATTTTTGAATCAGAGAAAGATATGGACGTATGAATGTAATCGTCCTAGCAATAAGGCTCTATATCAAGAACGCTTACGGAAGATCGTAGTAACACACACAGATCCTAAAGACACTAGAACCTGATGCTCTGATACCACCTGTGACAACCCGCTCCAAATAATAACGGGTGGCCATCCCTATACTACATAAATCAAGTATCTCAGATGGTACAGTCTCAACATCAACAACTAAACACTATAATATAAGGCTAACTACCCGAAATCATTAAGTGCGAATTGCCAAAAATTTAAAACTTTTATTTTTAACAACAACAACAAAACCAATAATGCACTCAACCAACAATATACATCTAACTATGATGTGAAATGTGCGTGCTCGAATGATATGAAAGATTAAAATACATTGTACAACAAATCTCAATAAAGAAATACCCGAATATGCTGTCGGGCAACAAAAAATACAGAAATCTGATAAATAAAATATGAAAGTGTTAATCTACAACACTTGAATACTAACTCAAAACAACTGAATCCTAATCTAGATGTACAAGAGATAGGAATCGACTAAAGCAAAGTGACACAACAGTCCGCTACTGCCACAACTCCACAAATCCTGAATGGAGGAATATCAAAGGCGTCCTTTCGGAGGAACACCTGAAGTAATACAATATATATACATGGAGGAGGAAAATATAAACGGGTCAGAACCCGAGTTTGAAAAACAGTTTATAGCAAGTGTATTAAAATGCATAATAATTATAAATGCATTATTACATGATTTAGTTGGAATCGAACACACCATCAAAATTCAACTCACCTCTCATCGAAAGCGCATACTAAGCGTATGCACGTGTCTCCAAAGGATGTCCGATTCTAATAAGGTAAGAGGATTCTAACTTAAACCCAAATAAAGTATTTAAGTGAAACCATCTAACCTATCTCCCAATTCTACATTTATTTCTCTACTTTAAGTTATATACATTATCTTTAATGCAATTGTTATCGTTATCTTTATAATGTTCATTTGTTGAACATATAAAGTTACATAATCCAATCATGTCCACATCATCACAATAAATCCACAATCTCAATTACTAGAATTTATTTTAGTGATGCCCATATAAGGCATGAAACCATATATATAATTATTATAGATGAGTTATTAGCATCAAGAGTTAAGAACTAAACTCCTCCCGATTTTCAGCACGTTACTGCGTTTCATGCGTGGGACGTCTCGCCGAAGCGAAATCCAAACAAGGAACCCCCCCGTTACACTACTCCTGACCGTATCGATCCTCGGGGCTCATTATGCCCTCAATGCAAGATGCATGTAACCCAAATGATTATTGTCCAATTTTAATTAATTAATATTCCCAATTCTCAACAGTACACGGCGTTTCATGCGTGGGACGTCTCGCCGAAGCGAAATCCAAACAAGGAACCCCCCCGTTACACTACTCCTGACACTGTCAATTATCGGGATAGGTGATATATATGTATATATAATTATGAGCATTAAGGACTAAACTTATCCCCAAGTTCCAACATTACACTGCGGTTCGTGCGTGGGACGTCTCGCCAAAGCGAAATCCAAACAAGGAACCCCCCCGATACACTAATCCTGGCAATGTAGGTCATTGAGGTCCATTATGCCCTTGACACCCAAAGTACAAGCACAAGCAATAATAACCATCCAACCGAGCTATAACTCGAAGGACGCAGGCTCACATGCTATCATCTTCCAGCAACCCATATACGTAGCAAACTGGGGCCACCTGGTGGGGTTCAACGACACCCACCTCGTGATCAACTCACGCACACAACGTCCCGGGAAGCGGTCATGGTTCCTAACCAGCAAGTGAGAGCGACACATACCCCCTCCCTCTCACCCCCAAAATAAATAAATATATATCATAAATGTCATTTGTTGACCACAAAGGACGACCATGACCTGAGGAATATCCACATCCTGCTTTTCTAGTCAGAATGCTCACCCTCTACGCACGAAACTTCCCAATGATAGCAAGGAGGGGGTATGCTTAACATGTATATACACCATCATATAAGGTATACATAAATCCCACATAGTAAAGATATACCATTATATAAGGTATACAATACGCCCTTAGGCGAAATTTGATTAACATCATTTGTTTAGTATATTTCTCTCAAGATATACAAACACCCAACCTCACACATTAATCCCGCTTAGTATATGCTATACTAATTCTCGCTTGAAGATCTCATGTCGCTTCTAGTATGAATTGTCTTTCAATTCTTTTAAGTTAAGGATATTCTATATCCTAATGCACCTCAATTAGCATTTCTCGTTGTATGAGATATCTCCCAAATCAATCATTAATAAGGATATTTCTATATCCATATGCACATCAAATAGCATTCATAATTCTCCATCCATTATAGGGTTCAATTTATTTTGTGAACCTTTAAAGTTATCCCAATTTGGGATTGGATCCTAAGATACGGCATCTCTAAATCAACCTCATTTTCAAATCGTGTAGTTGTTATCATCACCAAACAAACCTCAAATAAAAGTGGGCTTCCCCACTTAGAAAAATACTAAAGTCCCTAATCGGTATTCCTCAAATTTAGTCAACATGACTCCAAAATTTCTTTTAGGGGAAACACGCTAAAAGTCTCCAAAACATGCTTCAAATATCTCCTATAGATATCCCCAATCGATAACTGCAAACAAAACGGGATGAATTTCTCTTTAGAAAAACAATTCCTCAAAAGCCCTGTTTCCTAATCGATTCGGGCTTATTCCGAATCGATTCGGCCCAGCGAATCGATTCGGCCAGGAAGGCGAATCGATTCGGGTCATTAGACCTGGGATTCTGTCTCAGGCCGAATCGATTCAGCTGGAGTCCGAATCGATTCGGTCACTCAGACCTGGGCACCTGCATATTTCCGAATCGATTGTGCTAAGGGGCCGAATCGATTCGGCCTACCTGGAGGCTAAAAAATGGCTACTTTTTAAGTAAGCCAAAATACCCAAAATCATATTCATGGTTTTCTCTCCATTTTTCTTCAACCCAATCACAAATATAACATCAATAATCATCCTAGAATACATATAAACTAGTTTCTATCCTCAAATCAAAGATCTACCTATTAAATCTAAGATTATACCCAAAAGTTAGGTTTTGTAAAACTAAACCTAAATCCCAAAAATCAATCCACAAATCATGCAATAGATGGTACACAACAATTATTTAGCAAGTTTAATCACTTGACTAAAGTTTGGTAGGGTCTTAATCCGCGGGAAAATCCTCTTTCTCTCTCTCTCTCTCTCTCTCTTCTCCTTCTTCTTCTTCTTCTTCTTCTTCTTCTTCTTCTTCTTCTTCTTCTTCTTCTTCTCTCTTTATTTATTTTCTTTTTCTCTTTCTCTCTTTTGGAGAAATATCTCCCGTAGGCTTTTAAGCCTATTCTCCCAAAATACACATCTTTAAATGATAATACACACTTTAAATGACTCGGTAACTTTAATTCGAGTCAAACGGTCCTAATTTATTTCGGAACCTAAATAGACCCCAAGTACAGTCATTTCGACTTTCTCGACCCTTCCGAAAACGATGGTACCCTCAGAATTGCCATTAGACATACTTTTTAACGACTCCAAATTTTGACTTCAATTGCCAATTTAATTATTTCTCCAATAAAATATTATTTATTTCTCCCAAAATAAATAAATTACTGTTCCGAAAATCTTGGGTTGTTACACATTCATACCTTTGGAGTTCTATGTTGTTTGAAGTTGAAACATGGCACAAAACACGATAAGATGATGGAATCACTTTAACTTGGATGTTACGGTCTTTAATCACACACTTCATAGGCTTTGAAGGATAAATCAATATAATTTCTAACCTATGACACAAACAGTTTTGTTCAAACATAATTAAGCTAATATACACACAAATTGACTCTATTGGAAATTTGTCCTTACAGAATTGGAATTGGGAGGCCCAATCCCAATTATATTGTTCAATAAATAAAAAATCCCATAGATTTATTCCATAGGGTCTAATCCCATAATCTTAATTCCATTTGTTTTTGTTATAAATTTCAAAAACCAAATTAGTTTGGAATTGAAAATTGGTACACACACTAAAAATCACATAACACACACAATACCCTCATATTTCACTCTAGCCTCTCCCTCCATCCAACCCACACTAAAAGTGGTCACCTTTATCTTTTCGATAGCAGTCATCCCTCTCTCTGGCAGAGTTATCTTTTTTTTGACAGGTACAAATCTATCCCCTCGCTAAAACCTAAAACATACACACACGCGTGCGCGTGCACACTCTCTCTCACACACACACACACATTCACACACACATACACACACACACACACATATATAAACTCCTCGTCTTAAGGCTTTTACGCCTTATTCTTTATAAAAGGCTTAAGGTGCACAACAAATACTCTTTAGTGAAATGATAGCACCTTTTAAAGACTTTTTTTTTTAAAAAAAATGGACCAATATCTCATTCAAAACAATCAAAAGACAAGTGGTATCCCAAACCTCTCTGCCTCTCGTCCAAAAAAATGCGCGTTTCTTTATTTATTTTTTTTGTTTTTTTCTTTAGTATTAAAAAAAATAGTATTTTAGGTTGCATATATTCCGACATATTTTAATATATGTACTATTTAGTATCTTTAATAGCCTTGTTATAGTTAAAAATGTTAAATTATATTAAAAAAGGCCTAAACGCCTTTTCACGGCTTTTTACGCCTAAGGTCTGCTTAGGCTTCTAAGGCTTGGCCTCCACGCCTCGATCATGCCCAACATTTTTTAGAACTTTGATATATATATATATATATATATATATATATATATATATATATATAGAGAGAGAGAGAGAGAGAGAGAGAGAGAGAGGCAGGCTCACCTACATCATGCGCTATACATCACACCTAATTCTAGGTCCTAGAAAACTTTTTTTTAAATTTTAAATTTTTCCCTTGAAATTAACCTTTAAATAAACTCATATGCAAAAAATTAGGTCAAAATGCATTTTTTAGCTATTTTTAAAAAATCCACAAAAAACTGCTGGCGCAGACCCTTATAAATAAGGTATTTTTAGCAGTTTTTTGTGGATTTTTTAAAAATATCTACAAAATGTATTTTGACCTAATTTTTTGCATATGGGTTGAATGGAAGGTTAATTGCAAGGGGAAAATATAAAATTTGAATGTTTTTTAAGGATTAGAATTAGGCGTGATGCATGGGTAATGTATATAGCATGATGTAGGTGAGCCTCTCTCTCTCTCTCTCTCTCTCTCTCTCTCTCTCTCTCTCTATCTATCTATCTATCTATCTATCTATCTATAATAAGGAGTAGGATATTTTTACTATTCCATAAGAGGATAAGCTAGCTAGGATTGAATGGTGAAAAATTGAATCCAATGGTTGAGATATTTTCCCCCTCTATTCTCAATCTACCTTTCACTTTAATTCAAATTTAGGGGTATTTTTGTAAAAACCCCACCCCACTCAATCAATCTCACGATTAATAAAACTCATATCCACTCCTCATACCATACCCACTCAATCTCTCACGCCTAAGCACCCGTTCACCTCTCACCCGCTCATCTCTCACCTCACCTGCACACCCCTCAGTTTCGACCTCTTCTCCTCGTAGCCAATAGGTACATCCTTTGATATGCAGTTTGTAATTTAGGGTTTCTATTTAGGGTTTTGATTTC
This sequence comes from Sambucus nigra, assembly GCA_949130495.1. Classification (NCBI taxonomy): domain Eukaryota; kingdom Viridiplantae; phylum Streptophyta; class Magnoliopsida; order Dipsacales; family Adoxaceae; genus Sambucus; species Sambucus nigra. Next base: position 275,114,984 of record OX422217.1, read on the forward strand.
CATAATGGGTTGTTATGTATTTTTGGTTTTGGTTTTGAGTTATTAGTTTCGTATATGATTCCATACTTTTTTGTTTTAGATTTAAACATTTTGGGCTATTTGTTTTAGATATTTGGATCTTCAAATGTCTATAGACGTACTGTGTAACACATTTTGGAGGTTTTATAGAAATGGCTACACATATACTGTTCAACACATTCTTAGGGATTTTTACTTGGTGTCAATATGTTAGGGACTCTAAATTTCAATATGTAGATCTGAATTTTGGTTTTTCAGTTGATATTGAAAATATGGTATGATTCAGGTACCATTGCAGAACTATTGGGTTTTTTTTGGTTATTTTTCTTAGGTACTTTTTCAAATTGGCAAATTTTTCTTGTTTTCCTTTTCATTTTGGTTTAATAATATTTTTGTGTTCTCTCTTTTGAATTTTGTGGTTTTATTTTGGATTTTGGGTTTGATTTCCCTTCTCTAATGGATTTGTTTTTGTAGATTTTACTGATTTTATGATAAATTTTTTGTTTGTGGTGGTCTTGGCGAAATGTTAGCTGAAGGCAGAAAATTTTGATGGGCATACAATTTAATTGAAATAGTATATGGCCTACACTTAATGCCATTTATTTGTTCAAATATTTTTCCTTTTTTACTTTGTAATGTAGCCACCAATATTTAGAATTAATGGATTCGTTTAAATTGTTGTTGGTGTACCGAGCATTATTGATTTTAGGTATAATTTTTTTTATGTGTGTAGATATGAAATTAATGGTTTGAATTGATGTTGGGATATATCTAATGAATAATAATGTTCAGAATGAAGACTTTGTAAGAATGTACAATCGATTATTATTTCAGTTTTTCGGTGGTTACTCGAGCACGTAATGGTTGGTTGTTATTTCATATCTGTAAAGAGCCGTAAAGAGTTAGCCCATACTAAAAGCTGGCTACACTTGAGCAACATGTAGGCATATGAACCATAACCAATAACTGATTTCTTGGCTCCTATATATGTGTTACTCATTGAACCTATTTTAAGTCTTAGTTTTGGTTTATATGTGTTGGGTTGCGATTATTAGTCCGTGTCTTATTTGCCTTGATTTAGTTTTATTGGTAGTGAAATGAGCTGCTCACTATTTTTAAATAGGTGAAATGAGCTTCTCAATGTAATGGTGTTGGATGAGATGTTTAATGGATGCTGCTAATTCTGGTGATAACATTATGAAGGAGTAGTTAACTGATGAACCATAGTGGAAGCAGGGACTTATTACATATGAGGAAGTATGGGAAAATTGGGATTTGTGGTATTCCCATAGCCTTCAATGGGGAAATCATGATGCAGATGAAGTAAATCCATGGGTACCTATTTCTTCGAAAGGTATAAATAAGTGTATTTTTTATTCTTCCCATCATCATATATGTCGTGTGTGTTTAATTTTGGTGGTTATATGAAGTTGGGTACAAAGAAATCAGTGTCTTGGCTAAGGTGAAATCATATACTGTTTTAAAGAAAAAATAGCCCCGACGATGAGTTTCCAAATCGAAAGCCTTATTAAGACATACGTTTCATAATCCCGACGACGTGAGGTAGCTTAATCTTGTTGAAACATGGGTGTAATTAGGTCACCATGGTCGCATTTATGAGCCTGTTTATACACATAGGGCAATGAAGTCTATATTGAATGGGGTAATCCAGTAAAACGATACTATGTGCATGAGCTTATTTGAGAACACCTATCTGAAATGGCCACCGCAACATTAGTTCCCAATTCATATGATTATTGATGGTGAGTTCAGTTGAATCTGCTGGAGTTCAAAAAAAACCCTGAAAGTTTTTTATGCATTGTGATTGATGGGAATAAAGCTTTGGTTCAAATTGGCTACTCATATTCCGTTTGCTTGGCCGCCCACACGAGTTTGACTTGAGTTGACTTTTGAGTTCACGTGATTCTCCAGTAACTGTACTGTGCTGTGCTGCCCCCTGTCTGTCCTCTCTTCTCTCCGTCCCTGTGTTGCTGCCCTGCCCGGCGTCGATAAGGCAATCCCTTTTCATCCACGAACCAGTACATTCATTACTTGAGAAGATGCTATTGCCATTGTGTTGCCTTATATGTTATTTTTTTTTCAAAAGACAATAGATCTGATATTAGTTAATATGCTATGTTGTTAGTATGCTGTTGTTAATATGTTGTTGTTAGTATAATGCTGAATTTTTCCATTCCTTTGAGTATTTATGTTAGTGTACTGAAATTGTTGTTGTTGAAGTTGCTAAAAAAATTGTCCCCGAAATTAGTTATCCCCAAAGTTAGTATGCTGAAATTGTTGTTGTTGCTAAAAAATAATTTATCCCCAAAATTAATTGTTGTTGAAATTTGTATTTAACTTTAATGTTAATTAATAGTAGTTGTTAAAAAATGTTGGTTTATTACATAGGGGCAAAAAATTAGTGAATATTAATCAAAAGTTTTTTAGGGTTAAAAATTGCAAAATAAGTAAAACTAACCCAAAAATCGCCTCGGGGACTCTCACCCCCGAACCCTCAGTAATTGTAAAACAAATCCCGCACCCACAACCCGAAAATCCTGGGTCCAACATTGTGCAGTACCATTCTTTATTGTGTAAATAAGTTGTGAACTATTATTTCTTTGCATTCCGCAGTCACCATTTAGTACTGTTTTTGCTTTGATTTTTTAGACCAAGACTTGCATTCTACAATACCACAAAGTAGGAAGAATTATATTGTTTCAACATATTTCACTGAATTATATGATTATTTCTTGGTTGATGAACAAATTTCAACCTATCTTTATGAAGTTTTTAACTTCTCTACCTATGTACATCACTGATCTGAATATTAACATTTTTTGGGTAATTTTTGATCACATATTCAATGCCTAGGAAGAAGAAACGTTGGTGTTGTGATTCACAATGAATAAAAAACTATACATTTTTCGCCATTCATTGCCTTTTTCTTTTCATTTTTCAGTACTCATACATGTTTAAGGATTACTATATGTGCCAATTTTTTAATGCACTTATTATGATTGTATAGACATAAATCGATGATTTGGTTGATATAATGTCTGGGATGGACTATTTGTGTAACTGAGTAATTTTGGTTTTGATTGATAAATTGTGTCTCTTTGAATATTGTTGTTGGGTTATTTTTTATTTCTTAAACAGGGTGTTAGTCCTATAAATAAAGGAAATTATGCCCAATTTTTTCAAAATTGTGTACAATTATTTATGTTATATAAAAAATATTTTTGGCTTAAGTATTGGTGTTATTCTCATGAATTGACTTGAATCGAAAAAGATAGCTCTATAATGTCACCATTAATTTTTATTGGATCATTGTCTGGATGTGTATTAGGTGTTGTTGCGAACTATTTATATTGTTGTACTTTTTTTATTTCTTAAACAGGGTGGTGGATAGTCCTAAAAAAAGGGGAATTTTGCCCAAGTTTTTAAAATAAATGTTTACACATTTCTGTTGTAAAAAATAATTTTCGACTTAAAAGTATTTTATGGTATGATTCTTTTTGTGCAATTACATACTTTGAAAATTTTTGCCGTTTCGCGATTACCTATTTTAGAAATTTTAGCCGTTCCTTTAGGCACGGGCATTCCGCTAGTGTGTGTGTGTGTGTGTATATATATATATATATATTGTGTATAAATCACGAAGATAATTGAGAAGGAGTACAACTTTTCCTTTAATTGTGTCGTATACTCAAGGTGTATCACCCTTATTTATAGTACGAATCATGGTATCCCAAAAGATCCTTTAATAATGAGGCATACCAGTGGACATTCATAAAACTACATATTTTATAACACTCCTCCTTGGATGTATACTATTTCCACCATTCAATGATTTTCGTCTCATTAAAACCTTAATAAGAAAAATCTAGTGGGAAAAAACACAAGTGAAGAAGAAAGAGTACAACTTTTGTGATCATTGAAACGGTGTTGGATGCGCTTAGTGTTGCTTCATTAAAACCTTTAATAAGAAAGCCTAATGGATAGACATGGCCAAAGGAAATAGAGTAGGAAACATATGTCCAAAATATCATGTTCTTCGATTCCTCCTAATAAGATTCTTCTCTGATTTGATACTCCACCTAATTATGGCATTTCTCTATTTATTGAGTCGATCCATTCCCATATCGTACACAACCTTATGAAATATTATTTTGACTTAATGAATAGATGTAATAGATTATTACTTCAATTTCATTTTTCTTCTAAAATTGTATTTGGTTAACGAGGGGTGAACATTTCACTTTATCGGATCTATTTTATTTAAATTAATTCCACGGCTCTTTTGGAATTTATCTATGTAAAACAGAACTAAAGGTTCCATTCATATATCCATTGATATAAACTCTTGGAATTTAAGTTTTACATGCATATTTGCCTTACAAGTAGTGGTAGTAGCATGTGTTGATGAGACTAAGTCATAAGTGATTTGATGGTTACTTGTTATAATCACAGAGATAACCAACATCTATATAACTAACTAGCATTACACCAAAACAGGAAGATGTTAATGGTTTAGGATCGTGACCAAGGCCTATGGGTCACGATTTTACACCGTGACTATATTGAGGGTGATAATATCATGGGTCACGACCCAAAACTGTGACCCCATATGGGATCCAGGGGTTGAAATCAATGTTGTTTAGCTATTTACGGTCCAAAATCGTAGCCCCCAGTGTGACCATTTAAAGGCACATTATTTTTCTATCACGATCCCAAGCTGTGACCCCTAGTGTGACCATTTAAAATTGTGACCCCTAGTATGACCATTTAAAATATATAGTCATGGTTTTGAACCGTCACTATACATTTTATATTTTTAAATGGTCACACTAGGGGTCACGATTCTGGATCGTGACCAAACTTGTGACAAAATAAAAGAAATATTTTATCACATTTCTCAGGGGTGACCAAATATTATTTTTTTAATTTTGTCACATTTTCTGTCACATAGAAAATTGTGAAATGTGTTGAACACGTAGAAAATTGTGAGAACACTCTAAATTAAAAATTGTGGAATATGCCTTCTTTTTTGGGGTTTTTATTTATAAAAACATATGCGAATGTATATATAATAATAAAAAGATTGGGATTAGTGATACAAGCTAAAATTATAATAATAACACGAAACAAAGTCGGATTAGTGATTGGAGAATATAATAAAATATAGTCAATGTTAGCAACAAGATACTTTGATGCTTATGTCTCGGTGAGCATCACATAACACAAACCACCAATCGAGGCAACCAGACAAATATTGAACATCAATAGAATCCATGACCATTTGTGTGGTTATCTCATATTGGTGGTTTGTTATCAATGTCGCATTCAAAACTTAAGAAGATATATTAAATGATATTTTACAAAATGTGAGCAATAAGAAAGCAAGTGTAATTGAACTAAACATATGAGTAGAATATACACAAACGTAAATAAATGAGAGGTTATTCCAATACATACAATACAAATAGGGTTGTCATACAAGAGTTAACTAAATGAAAATAATATAATGTTTTGAAACTCAATCTTCCTTGCACAGGTATGAGATGAAATCAAAACCATTAACACAAATTTTTTTAAACTCCTTCACACAGAAACTAGGACCTTTGGCTAAGCATGCAAGCCTTGAAAATTTGTCAACTTTCTTTAAAAGCTTCATTCTTGTAATGGATTTGTATTAGGGCATGACTTACAACACATACATAAATAACTGCAATAGAAGAGTTGGGAATTGCCTTTTTTGATACATATGACCTAAAATCACTTCTCTTTTAATTTCTTTCCATTTCGAGCTCATATTTCTTATATGTGTTCATGAAATTTTAGAGTTTAGATGATAATACAGAGAATACATGTAATCAAATAAAAATAAGTTATATATGTTGTTACTTACTGTCTCCAATCTTCAACTTCATCTTGGGATTTAAAGACATAATAAGATACTTGCTCGTATTGAAAATTGGTGAGTCTTACCTCTTTAGGGTTCTCGAAAGTCAATTCATCCTCAAACTTGTCAGCTTCCTCGATCACTCGTTCTCCATGAGGATTAAACCTCGCAAACCCTTACTCCGGCATATGTGCCCAGACATATAAAGATGATTCAAATTTTATGTATTCTTTTAAAATTGACCCTCCAATATACAATGCATGATTAATTTAGCCTTTGAATATTTTCATCTATCGCTCGAAATCATACACCCATCGACACCTGATGTGTCCACACAACAAAGCCTCATCTCATAGATGCACAAGGAGGTGGACATCGATTTCAAAGAATGGCGAAAATTCTTATTAAAGACATAAGTTGCCTCGACTAAAATTGCTTTTGTAGGCTTAATGTTCTTCTTGTTTACCAATTTTGCACACAATAAGGTGAAGCATAAATTAATCAACATAATTTCCCTGCCGAGATCTTTGTGCTAAAAAAAGAAATGCCTAAACAACAAAGGGACTAATTGGATGATGATGTGCTAGTCGTGAGACTTGCACTATTTTATGTCATTTGTTTGGTAGCTTATAACCTTACGCAAATTACCTTAACAACCATTCAAAGTCTTCAAGTTGAACAACGTGTCTAGGATGATCTTTTCATCACTAGTAATCAAAGTGATAGCACCCATAAAAATTGAATTTCTTTTAGTTTTAGGGTCAGTTTTTAACCATATTTTTTCATTTCCTTTAGAACGCGACACCTTATTTATCCATATTTCGAATGAAATCCACCCAGACATGTTCCTACTAGATGTTTTGCAATTTTTTTGCCATTTGCATGAAATTAATTACATGCCTTACATGGTGCTCTTTATAATATGACAAGTCAAACAAGATTGATCGTCTGGACCATGAATTCATATTACTAGGATCTTATGGGTCCTCCATAGAATTATGCTTATGGCCTACAAACTGAGGATTTTTTCCTAAAAACTTATTCCTAGAATTTATGGCCTTCGCCATCTTCTCGATTTGATAACCAAAAAGCCGAGAAGGTTCCGTCCTATTCTCTTGATGGACAGGTAAAAAGTTATACTTATCGTTCCTAAAAGGGCAATTACTCGAGAAAAATCTACGATGTCTGGCATAACTCATCTTCCCACTATGATGTAGCCAAGTGGATGAAATTTCCTCCCCATAGATGGGACATCCATAATAACCATGAAAATTACAACCAGATAAGGTCCCATAGGCAGGAAAGTCATGGATCGACCGTATAATAATTTCTTTAAGTGTGAACTCTTCAACCTTGTGATCATCAAAGCCTTCATGCCTTCATCCCATAACTCTTTAAATTCTTCGATTAACGGGGCTAAAACCATATTGATTTCATCATCGGGAGCCTTTGGTCCAAGAATCAACCACAACGATAATGTGAACTCTTTTCTCATATACGGTGTTGAAGGGAGACTTAAAGGCACTACGAGAACTAGATAATATCTCTTATTAGTGTTTAAATTACTGAAATATTTAAACTCGTATGTTGATAATGCAAGACGAACATTGTGTGGTTCTTTTGCAAATTCAGTGTGTCGTGCATTTAAAGGCTGCCAGATGAGTGAATCAACCGAATGATGCTTAATATTCCCACCCACCTCGACTCGAGCATTCCATGCCATGGCCTATGCTATCCATATTACTGTAAAAAATATTTTTAACCGTGGCTCGAGGGAAAAATACTTTAATACCTTATGTAGAACTTTTGAGCACTTGAGATTTTTCACTATCACAAACCATATATCTTAGCTCCTTACATACTAGAGATTCATTCTTTAGTTGGTGTTCATTACGATACAATATGCAATCATACTTCCATACATGAATAAATTTGTACTTCAAACCAAAACCTTTCAAGCTCTTTTTATGATCGGATAACTATCGGGTAACGTGTTCTCTTTCTGGAGAAATTTCTTAGCCCATTTCAGAATTGCAGTCACTGTATTGACAAACAAACCAAATTAACTCTTCAAATTATACCGACCTATCATTGCGTGTAATATCGAGTGTTATTCATTGTAATTTGTATACAAAGGTCTAATCGCATCGGTTTTCAACCGTGTATATTCTCGATCTTTGGGTAATTCAGCATTAACTTGTTCATTGACTTGGTCATAATGCATATTATCCATATCCATAGGCTGGCAATTTTTATGGTCGTGGAGTCCGTAAGCATCATCATTTTAGCCGGTCAAAAGATGATGTGCTGGTGAATCGTTCACCACTTCCACCCGGTGGGGTTCTGTCACACAATTATGTATCAATAATTCTTTCAGAACATATAGTACATTCTTTTCCTCGTGGAATGTCCATATCTTATAGTCTTGCATCATACCCCACCCCATATTAGTAATTGCAATTCAACATCTTCAAAAGACTTGAATTTTTTGTTTATAAAACGGTTGCACGAACATAAAAACTTATCACTGCTAAGATTTTTATCTGTATATTTAATAAATTCTTGAAAGCCGTTTACATGATTATCAGATACTCTATGGCTCTCACCCATCCAATTTTTGTATCGTGGGAAAGCCATTAAATACGCTTCAAAATTCAAGTAACCTATATAAATAAGTTGAAACAAAGGTCATGTTGGATACAGGAACATTCAGTTTATCATTCAAGAAAATTCATTCAACTCAAGAAAATTCAAAGAAAATTCATTCCACTCAATCATTCAGTAAATATGTGATAAAACCAAAAGGATGTCCAATAAAATTAAAATATTAAAAATTTATTTAAAAAGAAAACATTGTTCAACGCCTAATCTTGTCCTTCAAATGAACTGTCCAGAAATAAAATAATTTTGATAGTTTTTCAACCGAGGCCCTTTCCCATGGTCAAAGTACACAAACTCATCTCTGCAAACATCGTATATTGTATCAACCAATATATGAGCCTTACCCACCGTCAAAGGGTTATTTTGGACATGTGTTTCGACATTCATGAAAATGGGAGTGCACACATCATAGACCCTTCAATTGGACAAGTCCCGTATATGATATGACTCAACATAGTCACTGCGAATGGATATCAGTGAATAATTGAATGTTGGAGGAGACATTTAGGTGGGGAATGTTCCTGGATGAGGCATTTAGGAGGGGAATGTTCTAGGATGAGGCATTTGGGAGGAAAAACCTTGAGGCGTATGATAGGGGAATGTTTGAGGAGGCATCTGAGATGGGTAAACCTGTAATTGAGTAAAGAATCAGAAAAACAACTAGATTTCACTCGCTAGGATTGTCATCTTATTACTAACATTTTCCACCTCCATCCGAAGCTTTTATATCTCTTATTTAGTCTCGATATTGTCTTTCGCCTCTCTTAACATATGACTCCTAATCGAAAAAATCTTGTCCAATAGAGGTGTATTATGATGTATTTTTCTACTTGGAATATATGAGTCCATCCCCCTTATCCTATCCTTATTATCCCTCCCATGTACTTTATTTATGGCATCTTCTTTAATGTCATAGGAGTTGCACTAGGACTAACTGATCGACATATCTTCTATCATTTACTATAACATAATATTATATTTAGGACTATAATTTTAACAATGTTGCATTATAACATGTATATATATATATATATAATAACTAAATTCAAACCCATCGAAGCCAATTTGTTTGGAAATCTATTCGCCCTTTTTTCCCATCGAGAATACAAGTACAAGTTGACCCAATTAGGGTTTTTACCTTCTTCTGGTGTCCCCTTGGTCAGTTCCACCCATTAACCCTTCGTATCATCATAAGATTTTTCCCCAAGTTTGTGGATATCAACTTTCTTTGACCTGTTCAGTTTATTTATCTCCCTCTCAGTCAATTTTCCCTCTTTGGTCTCATTTTCCATGACGTCGTTCCTTTAGAAGTGGGCATTAGAAAGTTTTAAGTAACTCTGTCTTTCAACCTCAAAATATGAGAACTCGTTGCCCCCATCGGGAAAAAATTCTTTAAATGGTTCTTTCGATAGGTTCCAATTGATTAGATACTCTAGAAAGAACATTTGCCTTCTAACCTACTAGAAATGAAATTTTTTTATCATGTTGTTCCCACACATCATTCTTTATGCAAGGATCAACCTTCTTCCAGTTGTTTGTACCCTCGATGCCCACAGTCATCCTTCCGAGAGACAGAGAGTGTTTTTTAAAAAGATGAAGGTCAAGTTTATTACTGATAGGATGATTACTGATAAGGATAATCTAATCGGATTCTTAGGGTTTGCTTAGGATTCCTCGGTAGCAGAAGGTAGGGGTGTTGGATAAATAGGGGTTCTTGAATTTGATGACTTAGAGATGAAGTGGTAGATTGAATCTCCGGTGGAGTAGAGTATTGATAACCTGGGGGAGATGAAAATTGAGATTGAGGTGTAGGAGGTGCCCATTTGGCAGTGTTCTACTATTTAGTTGATTATTTCTGAACTTGTTTGACATTTCCTATAATAAAAAAATAGCAATGTATGTAAGAAGTCATGTTTACAAGAATATACATGTATATACCTTTGCAGCAGCTTTTAAAGTATGCTCGATGTGTTTGATTTCCATCCAATTAATATTACTTTCGAAAAATCTATGAAATTTTGCACGTGACTAACTGGGTGGAAGTGTATCTATTATTGACGTATAAAGGTCTGTGATATGAAATCGGAATATTTTCTTCTTTAACTTATTCACAAGCTCATTTTTAATATGCATATGTTGCGAGACATCACAATATGGGTGAATGCTATGTTTATGTAGTTATATCCATAATGGATGAATATTTTTCAGCATTTTCTAACATTGTCACCAATGTCAGTGCCCTGTCGAAATTATGAAGGCAAAATATATTCTCCACTTCCTCATCCCAGTATTCTGGCAAAGAAAATAAAATATGATTGAATAAGTACTCTTGCGAGAGATCAACTTCACGATTTGTAAGGTAATTAAATTGTTCAATTTTTCTATTCCCATACATGTACATAGGAGTACCTTCTATATAGCACGCACTAATAAAGGATTTATAAGTGCGGTCCAATTGCAACTTCTCGTACTCTTGTTGTCAGTGAATACTAGCGTGCCTCATTTATCCTAAGAAAAATACATAGAAGGGTGTGAATATGAGTCGTAGAAGTAATGGCTCTAATTAATCCTATACTAATGATAGTTTTTCATTCGATCAATCATACATAACGAGTCCAATTTAAGTTCATTTTAATTAAATTAAACCTAAAATTACTATATGTCCACCAATTTTGCAAGCCCTTCCACCAATTTGTGTTCACCCAAACAACAACCATTTAAGGAAGGGGTGAACATGACCATAACAAGTTAACCAAATGACTCTATTATAAACATTCAATGTATATATGTGTCGTGTGAGTCTATGTGTATATATATGTGTGTATGGGTGTGTATGTATATGTGTGCGCGTGTGAGTATGTGTATATGTATGTGTATGTATGTATCTATGTGTGTAGTTGTTAAGATAAAGTAATCATTATGACAAATAATTAGTTAAAGGTTTATTATGAAGAGTTAATAGAGTGGGCATTTTAAGTATCCATCATCCGTATTTAACCATGATCATTCAACATAATCCACAACAACCATCAACCTAACAATCCAACTAAGTTTATTTCGTACTCCTTCTAAATCGTTTACTTGATAAATTCCCTTAAGGAATAGAGTGCCTTACATAATTAGTTCATTTCCTAATTCCAAGAACATAATTTAACAATAAGTTTCAAATAAGTTTTCAATAGTATATCATGGGGTATTCAAACATAAAATCTTCTCATGGGAACAATTTTACATTTTACAATTGGAGTTTCATCAATCAAGTATTCAGTATAAAGGGTATTACTCATGGAGCTATAGGAATAACTATACATGACATGAACTTTCTCATATTATAATTAAACTTTTAACTATATCTCAATCAATATATATTCCATTTATCATAAGTCCAATAACAAGTCTAAAACCTAATAAATCAATTTTACATCAAGGGTTTCATATACAATTTCTAATAATAAATATGGTCATATTTCAATATATAAGATGTGAGAATAATGGCACACACACACCCCCCCCCCCCCCCCACATATATATATATATATATATATAGTGGTAGAGCCACAATGTAGATAGGGTGGGCAAGTCCACCACCTAGGATTTGAAAAAAAAAATATTATGTACACTGATAAGGATGGATGTTTAATCGTGTAAGTCAGTCAGCAAATCTATTTCTATATTTAACTGTTGTGAGCTCCAAAAAATTTGCAAATGAAACATATTGATTGACTGAGTAATAGAAAAAAATAGTGTATACATTGGAATTATTTATGCTCTATCTTTTTAAAAGTCAAATATTTATGTAATATATTGAACTAACTTGAGGATTTTAAAAAATTACTTTTCATGCATTTCAAACATCGACTAAATTTGAGTTTGTTATATTTAATGAAATATTTTTAAAAATTCTAAAAAATACCTCAAAAAATTCACTTATGGGGTAAGATTACGCATCCACAAGTTCTTTCGGGTGCCCCACACATAGATATTTTCTGGATCCACGACTGTGAGTGTGTGTGCACAAACACACATATACATACACTCCTAAACACACATACACTCACATTAAAAATACACATTGAAACAAACACACACACACACGAAAATGTATACAGAGAGAGAGAGATGTACACTTATGGTGGTCGCAGATGGAGAGAGATAAAGAGAGGGCTTGGTGATGGTCATCAGTGGAGAGATAGATAGAGGGTGAGATCATCGATGTAGAGAGGTAGAGATGGTTGGAGTTTAACGCGAGAGAGAGAGAGAAAGAGAAATGTAATCGGTGGGTGCAATCTGAGACCTAAGTTCTCTAATTTATAGCTTTAAAATGGTCACAGTTCAAAATCGTGACCCATACTGTGACCAATGGAACATTAAAACTTGGTCACGACTTTAGACCATGACCCCTATTATGACCAATTAAATATGGAGAACCAGTCACGGTTGTGGACCGTGACCATATTAATGTGGACATTTTGAACTAAAATTAGGGGTTACGATCTAAAATCGTGAACATAATTCAGTATTATTGGTCGCGGGTGGGTTACGGTTCTATACCATGACCATCATAGTAAACATTTTGGCGGGATATTTAGCGCCTAAGGGGGTTATGGTTGGGTCGTGATTTTGGATCGTGACCCCTCTGGTCATAGCTCCAGACCGTGGCCATATCCTTATTGATGTCACTCTTTAACCTGGTCATCTTAGTAGTCATAGTATTTTAGAAGGGGTTAAGATTTTGGACCGGGACCACCTGGTCACGGCTCTGAACTGTGACCAATTTATTGTGACAATTATCGATATTTGGTGCAGTGTAGAAACATATGGTTAGATATAGAAAAATCACATAATATGATTGATATTAGTCTCATACTTTCCAAGTCAATGGTAATCGTTTCTTGCAAAGATATTGATTGTAATTATTATGTCCGATATTGTGTTATGTATAATAATACACTAACAACGTAAAGATAATTCAATAACAACATTCTAAAATGGTATTTCTGGACTAAATATATATATTTATCATCCTATTTAGGATGATTTGGATATTAAAATATCCAAAGCCCCAAGACCATGGGTATACATAATGATGTTGTTAATATATGCTAAAAACTGCAGGACGTATCAATCCATTTAATTTATGGATTGGTGTTTAGACAAAAATTTTCTTAATCTATTGGTCGAGACCATAACAAATTGCCCCATGATCATTCATTTTTGAATTCCTTATTTTGGTATTTTTCATTTCGGTTTAGCTCTTTAGGATGACATCCTTTTAAGGATAATTTTATAATGGCACATTGCATGTGTGATTGTTTTTAAACCTTTCCTTAGACAAATATCTACTAAGACGATTATTCCTATATCCTTCTGGGTCGCTCAATGTACAATGAATATCTTAGTGCATCTGAGTACGTACTCCTTATCTTTTCTTCAGGTAAAGAAAATCCTTCCAGGATTTTTATATGTATTTTTTTATGTTAATATAAATAAGAAATTACAAAATTCATGAGTTTCATATATTATATATTTCAAAAATTATTAAACTAGTAAGATAATTACAGTCGTAAAGAGATGGTATGTTTGTATACAATCAATTTTTGATTTCTTTAGTAAACTTTGTGCCCTAGGTCATGCACTTTTTAGCGAGTTTATTACTTCACTTTTTTATAAACACCCATCCGTAACCTTCGGGGTTCACATATTATGGGTTTTTTCTATTGATCCAAATACATTACGTATATTAAGAGACTCAAATTGTGCCATAATGGAATTTTCAAATTTTAGTCAATATATTCTTTGTCGACATTCATTTATAGTACGTGGATCTGTAGCATCATTGTCCTTTGACTTTTGTGTAGCTACAACATATATAATTATGTCATTGATGATCATCTTTGGTGATCCTACTTTTCTCTTGTATATGTATAAAACGTAGGGATCTTATAAATATTAGGTACCTTTGCCTACTTCGGAGTCTTTAAAGGTCACTTCAGAAACTTATTTCTTTTTCATAGACAATAACCTCTTTGGGGATTTTAAGAGAATATGGATATGGATATTTTGTTCATAACATCTTCTTGAACATTATGTATAATTTATCCTAGAGTTTTATTTGGGGCATGATTTTATTTGAGCTCCACTACTAGGGAGTCAAGTACATGGGATTTATAAGTTTGGTATACTTGTGGCATGAAAAATATTTTGAAATTCTTTCTCACTTCATTATCATTGAGTGAGACTGAAGATTAAATAAGACTGAGTGGAAGTATTCCATGATAATTAATCTTTTTTTTCCTATAGGGATTAATATACTTTTCTTTCTTTTATATAAGGATGAATCTGGTGATAGTTAGGGAGATCCCCTATGTAACTTTGCCTATCGATATTTCCGACGATTTCACTTTTTGTGCAGCTCTGATTGAATTCATCGTGGAAATGGAGTCACGTCATCTATTTTACATTTAAATAAATGCTTTTAAAAGAATTATATATTTGGGTTTATATGTTTTAGTTGTTTATATAAAACATGTATAAATTCTATTTGTAGAAATACGTGAATTTATCTCAGAAAATTTTAATGTGAACTTTTCTTTACCATTGGTGAACTTAGCTATCTACGAAATGTTAACTTGGGAGCTCAATTTGTTTGCATAAACTTTTATTGCTTAAAAAGGTAATATAATTAGTTGAACGAACCATTATATATTTTGTGGTGGTTGTTTTCTGGCTGATTATTCAAAGTAACATATACTTTTTTTTATTTTTTACTCACTTATTTGATTGGTTGTATTTTTCGTATTTAAAAAACAATTATTTATAAACAATTAGATTTCTAATATGAAGACATGAAATTCTTTATAAAAACATAATGTTATGGCGACATATGAATCAAAAAATGTCTTAGTATGAAAATTCGAAAAATTAACATGATTTCATTGGCAATCAATTAGTTAATATAGGTAATGCCAAGGTTTTAAAAAACGCGGGGCGTGATTGAGGCGTAGAGGCCAAGCCTTAAGCCTTAGAAGCCTAGGCGGCCCTAGGCGTAAAAAGGCGTGAAAAGACGTTTAGGCCTTCTTAATATATTTTAATATTTTTTAACCGTAATAAGGTTGTTAAAATACAAAAATTGCACATATCATAAAAATATGTCTAAATATATGCAAATTAAAATACTATTTGATTATTTTTGATGAGATAATGGTTCGGTTTGTAAACATTTAAAAGGCGACATCGTTTCACTAAAGCATTGTTGTTTTTAGAAAAAAGTGCGTCTTGAGGGTTTTACCAATAATAAGGCATCAAAAGCGTAAGGCGAGGCGTTTCTCCCAAGCCTTAAGCCTAGGCAGAGCCTAGGTGGATTTTTTAGAACAGTGGGTAATGCTTAAGTACAATGTAATTTAATAGGTACCTTGAGCTATATGGCAAGGGTAAAGGTTACAAATTCATCACTAATTCTTTTATGGAGAACTATGGGACATTACAATTTTACTAATCACACAAAAAATTTAGTTATAAACTAGCAAGATAAACACACACAAAAAAAAAATAGTATTGCGCCATCCCTATCACGTAGCTAGGAATTTGTCTGGTGTCATTAATTTATGTTATTATTATACTAAATCCATGCTAATCAAACAATAAAGTAAGTAATATCATTAGCATAAACCTTTTTTTTTTATTGTTTACTCTTAAATATTTAACATTAAAAAATCATTTTTTTTTTTTTTATGTTTTTTATAAACTGTTTATAAATATTTTATAAATTATTTTTACTGTTTTTAACTGCAAAAAAATTTCTAATAGTTACATATTTTTTATAAACAGTTTTTACTGTTAAATTATTTTTAACAGTTAAATTTTGTATTTAAACTAATTTTTATTGTTTTTACATTTTTTATATATATTTATAAAAAAATATTTTTATATATATTATAAAAAACTGTTAAAGAATGTTTTTTCTATTTTTACTGTTTTAAACGTTATCAATAACGTTATTTGAAAACCACATTATTAAAAGTTTTTTACACATTTTGTTATAAATATATATTATAACCACGTTAACTTTTTTTTTTAATTTATAAATATATATAAAAACGTTTTCATTTTATAGAACCTTTTGATTTTATAAAAGACATTTAATAGTTTTTTTATTAAATGTAAGGACATATTTTTATAAGCCCGTTATCAATTTATTATGTCGTATACCATTACAACCGTCGAAGAACATTCAAGAGTAATCTATATCAAGACGGATCCAAATTAATCAAGTACTTCACCAAAAAGGCTCCACGAAGTTTACTTGGGTAAGGTTATGTTTTTAATACCTTAACTTTCCATTTAGAGCTTTTGGAATATTTTTACAAAATATTTTCTAAGTGTTGGAGCGGCACTTTTCGTCAAAATTTGAGAATGAGTATTTTTTCTAAGTTCTGAAGCGTACCTCGATTTTGACGCCCAGGCATTCAAGCGAGATAGCTATCTCGTTCGAGCGACTTATGGATGTCGCGCGATGTTGTTTGAACGACATCTGTACATCGTTCGCGCGAGATCTTTATCTCGTTCGAACTCGCTCGTTTACCGAGGTGGCACATTTTCTTATAAATACTCATTAAATGGTTTCGTTTTCATCAAGAAGTCCTAGCGTTTTAAAAAATAGAAAACTGCGAAATAGCAGAATCCTTTTGACTTCTTCTTTTAGGGTTTAATCTCTTTTTGTTTACAATTCACAAAAAATTCCATATGCTTTGGTGAATTATTTTGGTGTTCAAGAACACACTTTCATATGGTTTATTCTTTGTTGTGAGAACTCTACAACCGTAGAGCTACGTGTTATTGTGGAAGGAGTCCTTATAAAGTTCACACTTGTGGAGAAGCCATTTTCTTCTTCATTGCTGACCATCTGGAGTTCTTGCGGAAGATTCCAGCCGACGTCATTTCTAGCCATTACTTTGAAGGCTTGACGAAGACACCGTGCGTTACACTTGTGGGCGATTATCAGGTTGTATGTAAGTCAATGGTCTTGTGAATTCTATAAAGTTCTAGAAATAAAAAGGTTTTTTCCTTCGGGGATTTTTTCTTAAATTTGTGTCGGATGCTTTACTTATTTATGGTTTGACACTCGCACACATGTTGTTGCATGTTTAGGGGATGAATTAATTTGGTTTATATAGACTCTAATTAAATAAGTATGCCAAATTAAAAATTTGCGAATTAATTCAAGTCAATATCACACATCGCATTTATTCGTTTTACAAATTGGTATCAGAGCAGGTTACACTAATTTATCGTGTGATCTTTGTTTTTCGTAAAAATTTGTGTGATATTGATTGTTTTTGAAAAATCAGTTTTGTGAAAAATCGTAATTTTTCCAATGGAGCACTTATGTAATCGGATACCCCCATTGATGACACGAGTCAGAGTTTTGATGATATAAATCATTTGATTTTGACGTTTGCTAAAAGAATTGACTTTTGGAAAAAGAAAATTCTCGTTTTAAATCCGCGATGGATCTTTTGCAAACGGTTCAAAATCAAAGAGATTTTTATCGTGAGAAACTTGTTTCCTTGGACCATGAATTTATTGCTTTAAAATTGTCCAAGAAGGAGAGATGATAGAGTCGTATTTTTAGAAAAAGAATTAGAGGACCTTAAAAATTCGATGGCTTGTGTTTGTGCAAAAGATGACAAAAATATTTTAATCAATGAGTTTGTGGCACGTGACGAGACTCTTAGGGAAAAGTTTTCTTTAATTGAGGGGGAGAGAGATACCGTTTTAGGAATTGTTGAAAATTTGAAAAATGCGTCCCTTAAATTGGAAGAGTCTAATTCTTTGGTTGAGTAAAAAATTTTGAAGTTAAAAAATAATTTGACAGACTCGAGTAGGTTTGATAGTGATGGTAATGGCTCATCTTGTTCTCATGCTACTAGTGCTAAAACCAAAACCATTATTTGTTTTAGAGGGTCAATTAATCCCAAGGACGTTAGAAAAGATCACACTTTAGGTAACATTCCTCCTGTTTACACATGTTCACATTGTGGTAGGAAAGGTCACCTTTGGAGATTTTGTTTTGATCTTGGAAAATATCCTAGGAAGTTTATGTCTAGTGTTCACTTGGTTCCTAAATTCCCCACATGATGTTTCACATCTATTTGGGGTTAGGAAATCACTTTTAGAGGCACTAGATTTTGATAAGCTGATTCCCGTTTGCTTGCACATGATTCTTCTCTTTCCATATCATATAGATGATTGTGTTTGCATGTTTGTCATACACTAATTGTGGTTTCATGATATATATTTTCTAGTGTAATGACATGTACTTTTTGTATAAATTTTTGCTTTTGAAAATTTTTAAAAAATAAAAAAAGATTTTTTTTGATAAAATTTTGAGAAAATCCAAAAAAGAGTTTTGTATTTTGTTTACACCTAGGGTTGTGTTTTTTTTTCGAACTTTTCGATTTTTTCGATTTCCGATCCGATTTTTTCCGAATTTGGAATGAAATTTTAGTTTGCCGATTTTTGATTTTTCGATTTCCGATTTTTCTGAAAAAAATCGGATCGGAAATCGGAAATAATTCTGAATTTTCGATTTTTTCGAAACTATGCCCATTCGATTTTTTCGATTTTTTTCTGAATTATTTCCGATTTTTTCGGAATTATTTTCCGATTTCCGATTTTTCTGATTTTTTGAAAGTTTCCCATATCCCACATCGGTTGGGAGAGGGAGAGGGCTCCAAAATATGCTCTATAAAAGGAGAGTATCCTCCTAACTTCTACACAAATGAAAAATGAGCCAAATCCTCATGTGTTTACACGTTGGGTTAAGCTATTTTCATTGTTTCTTTAAAATGAGAATTTCGAGTAATCGAAAATCCATAATTTATTTTTTTGAAATTTTGGAATTTCCGAAAATTCTGGATTTTTAATATATTTTGTGAATTTCCGATTTTTTTCGATTTTTGCCGATTTTTCGATTTTTTCGAATTCAGAATTTTTTTTAATTTTCCGAAAAAATCGGATCGGAAATTGGAATAGTTATTTTATTTCCGAAAAAATCGGATTTTTTTCCGAATACGCATTTTTCGATCGGATCCGGCCGAAACACAGCCCTATTTACACCTTTTATGGGTGATCACTTAGGATGACCGAGTCACAACATCATTTCATTTTTAATGTGACTATTTGATAGTGTTTTGAGACAATAGGTCAATTCATCCATGTGCTTTATAATGTTTGGAGTCATTAAGATGTAATTAAGTGTTACTTGCTACATGTTTGACTCACGATTTCCTTTATTGCACACATGTACGGATTTGTTTGATTATTGTACTTGTCTTATCACATGTTGGTTGGGTGTTTTCACTTCAATCCTGTCCTTAAAACGAACCAAGCGCGATAAAACTTGATAAGAAAGTTATGATTGTAAGAGTCGTTTGTGAGTTTGTGTGCTTTGTTTAAAAACGGTGAAGGGCTACAAAAGATTATCATTTATCCTTTGTGATTAAGCCGCTGTTTAAATTGGACCTAAAAAATTGAAGAATTTTATTATCCGGGATCCAAAGAGGTTTAAAAGCGGCCAAAAAAATTTAAAGGCAATAAAAAGAAATTCATGCGAATTATGGGCCAATTAGGTTTTTGCACCAATTCTCCAAAGTTTGAGAATTTAGTTTATTCACCTCTAAAAGAAAATATATACGAGGGAGTTTGAATGGAGAATTAAAACGGGTTTTCACTTCCTTCAAAGTCCTGAAAAAGTATTAAATCGTTTTGGACGTTATTGGTGTGGAAATCACTTTGAGCTTTGATTTGTTGAAAATGTCTCATATTTCCATATTTTTACACGTGAGAAGGATGTTGAGTTCATTCGTTAGGAGTACACATATGCATCATTCACATATGATTGATTGAGTTTATTTACCTATCGAATGTGTTCACACCCATACATTCCATTTCCATGACTTAGTTGTTTTAGTTTAAATCCATGGTGTGATTTTTGGTATCTTATTTTTGTATGAAAAATTTGAAAAATGAAAAATAGTTTGTGAAATTTTTGAGATATTCCTTTGCATGCGCGTAATTTGATCCATGTTTGTTATGCATTTTGTCGTGACACTCCATGTTTTGATTTTTTCTTCTTATCTGTCTCTTTGGGGACATTATAAAAAGGGGGAGAAAGAATTATAATGTTATGGGGGAGTTTTTTCATTATGGGGGAGATTTGATTTATATCATTTCAAACTTGATGCGTCATGAAGGTATTTTGCTTTATCTCATGTGTGTAGGTACAAAAATTGAAGATCATTATATTGCACACCCTGATGAGAAAATCTTTGAGAGTTGATGAAGATTTTTGAAGAACAGTTTGGGATCTTGCAAATTTATTCATGGGAGGTTAGATTTGTATAGGCAATTTGGTATTTGATAATTCAGATGTTTTTATGTATGTACAGGCATAGACATAGGGGGAGATTTATAAGGACATATTTTTATAAGTCCGTTATCAATTTATTATGTTGTATACCGTTACAACCGTTGAAGAGCATTCAAGAGTAATCTAATCAATAGGGATCCAAATTAATCATGTTCTTCATAAAAAAGGCTCCGCTAATTTTACTTTGGTAAGGTTATGTTTTTAATACCTTAACTTTCCACTTAGAGCTTTTGGTATATTTTTACAAAATATTTTCTAAGTGTTAGAGCGGCCTTTTTCGTCAAAATTTGAGAATGAGTATTTTTTCTAAGTCCTGAAGCGTACCTTGATTTTGATGCCCAGGTCGTTCAAGCGAGATAGCTATCTCGTTCGAGTGACTTATGGATGTCACACGATGTCATTTGAATAACATCCGTACGTCGTTCACGCGAGATCTTTATCTCGTTCGAACTAGCTCGTATAGCGAGGCAACACGTTTTTTTTATAATTACTCATTAAATGGTTTCGTTTTCATTAAGAAGTCCCAGCATTTTGAAAGACATAAAACTACGAAATAGTAGAATCCTTTTGACTTATTCTTTTAGGGTTTAATCCCTTTTTGTTTACAATTCACAAAAAATCCCATATGCTTTGGTGAATTATTTTGGTGTTCAAGAACACACTTTGTTGTGGTTTATTCTTTGTGGGGAGAACTCTACAACCGAAGAGCTACGTGCTATTGTGGAAGGAGTCCTTATAAAGTTCACACTCGTGGAGAAGCCGTTTTCTTCTTCATTGCTGACCATCTGGAGTTCTTGCGGGAGATTCTAGCCGACGTCATTTCTAGTCATTGCTTTGAAGGTTTGACGAAGACACCGTGCGTTACACTTGTGGGTGATTATCAGGTTGTATGTAAGTCAATGGTCTTGTGAATTCTTCAAAGTTCTAGAAATAAAAAGGTTTTTTCCTTCGGGGATTTTTCCTTAAATTTGTGTCGCATGCTTTACTTATTTATGGTTTGACACTCGCACACACGTTGTTGCATGTTTAGGGGCTGAATTAATTTGGTTTATATAGACTCTAATTAAATAAGTATGCCAAATTAGAAATTTGCGAATTAATTCAAATCGATATCACACATCGCATTTATTCGTTTTACATTAAAAAATGTAGAATTTGTTTTTAATACACTAATATAAACTTATACTAATATGTATTAATGTATTAAGGTGTGTATACCTAGGTGTTTAATATCTATATTAAATTATTTAATATTTGGCTGATTATATTATATCCTAAGAAATAGTATCAAGACGCTACTTTTGGAACCTATCACTGTCACAGGTACATGAAAAAATACAATCAACATTGCTTGGTATTTGAGATTTCTTCTTGGATCAATTTAGACTTATAGTAATCTTTTATGTGCAGATCATACTCAAAGTATGTTGAATGTATGTAATTGTAGAGACACATAACTCATATGAATAAATAATTACTCGCATTCAATATGAATAAGAATTTTTTGACCAAAATATATCTCTATTTATTTGTGACATTATAGGTAAAATAATTTCAATATCAGTAATAAATGTAATTTTGTATGATGGACAATGTAATAAATAAAAATAATATTTTTAATGAAAGACGTATTATGTTTACATAATAAAAATTATTAAAGTGAATCTGCAGTGTATATTTGATTGTATATATGTATATATTATAAATGTTTTATGTATGTCGTCCGCACATCGCGCGGGTTACATGCTAGTTTAATACTTAAAAGAACCAAAAGATCAAGATAAAGTGTTAATGGAGAAACCATCAATCACTAAAAGAGTATATGAAAATTTATTTGATTTAATAAAGAAACTAAAAAGTTAAGAAGTTAAAAAATCATGTTTTAATATTTTATTTATTTGTAAGTAATCCGCCAAAAAATAAATATTTAGAGTTCAGGTCCAAATTATAAATGATAATTTTGGGAATTTGTAATCTCATAGCCCATGACATAAATAATTCAAACTTCAAGTTTTAATTTAGGGTATATTTTATTGGAACTTCGGGTCCAACTTTTAAAAAAAAATTAGTTGAGAGCTTCAGGCCTCATTTTTTCAATATTAATTAAGAAAAATAATATTCCAATTATAAATAATATAGTGTGAACTTTTGGTCAAAATAATAATTAAAATGCCCATATCACCAATTTAATTGGGGGACTCTTGGTCTAGACGTTGTCAATTAAACAATCAAAGTTTTATGTTTGATTGTTATATAATTTATCTGTCACTTTAAGGTCAAATAATTGAGGAATTGAAGGTACCAAAATTTTAACGGAGAGAAATTTAATTTCCATATCTAAAAAATTATTGAAGAACTTTCGATTCCAATTGTACATAATTAGGGAAACTTTAAGGCAACGTCATATCAAGACATTAAATATTTAGGGATTTAAAGGCCCTATCAATTATATCCAAACTTTAAGTTTGAAAGGGGGTAAAATTATTTTGAACTTTAGGTTCAAAATATAAATATTAATTGAGAACTTTTAGTTCTAATTTTAAATGATTTGGGAACTTCTGGACCAAAATCAAAACGTCAATATGAAAACTTTAGGCTCTAAATTAAAATTTTAATATAAGAACTTCAACCCTAAATTGAAATAACTATTTGGGAACTTCAGGTCCTAAAATGTATATAGTTATTGAAAACTTCAAGTCCCAAAAGTTAAATAGCAATTGGAATCTCCAATCTCCAAATTTTAAATAGTAATTGGGAACTTCGATCTCAAATTTTAAATATTAATTTAACTTTTGATTATAAAAAAATATAATCATTAAATAACATGTACACATATTAAATAAATGGAAAAATATATTGGAAGTTGGTGATTACTCATATAATTACATCATGAATTATAAGCTCCCTATAACATTATATAAAAAAAATATGACTAATAAAAGTAAAAATATACTTTTGATAATCAACAACTATATTAATTATTCTTACGCTGTAAATTTTAAATAGTGGGGAAACTTTAGTACCTTTTGATTGTGATTCTGACATTTTGCAAGAAAATTGTCATGATGAAAAAAATTAAGTTTCAATAGTAAATAAATAAAAGTGCAAAACCATATATCAAAGAATTATTTTTTAAAGAATTAATTGTATATGACTAAAGAAAAAGTACATGTAAGGACACAATTTCCAATTAAGCCCATTGTACAATTTTGACTTATTCCTGGAACAAAACACATTTGAGTCGTAGGTCATATTTTTATTATCACGATCCCACACAGACTATGATGTGTTGAAGTTTAATTGAAGACGTTCTAGCAAAGCTTGAAGGGATTAATTATGCCGAAGTTTATTCGTCTTCAAAGTTCAATTGAATTTGAAGATCACTCAAGTATGAATGCGTAATATTTAATGGGACTCGGAATTAATTTTTTATAAGAATAAGGATGTTATTTTCTAAAATAAATATTTTAAAAATGTTTTATAAGTGTTTGAAAAGATTTACACTTAGTTTTAATCTGGTGAGGATGGATTAGAGTTGGATTTAAGTGGAACTCTTTCTAAAGATTTGGTTTAAATAACAAACTCTAATTCGCTTGTCGTTCAAACGACTTGTCCAGTCATTCGAGCGAGATGCTCTGTCATTCAAGCGACATTGCTCGCTTGAACGAAGCGCCGCCTCAAGGAAATTATATAATGCGTGTTTTCCATCAGATCTCGTAAGTGTGCATTTTGCGAAAATCAGTATTCGTCCAGAACGTTTCTGCACACAAGTTTCCTAAGGTTTTCTAAAGTAAATGCATCCTTAGAGTTTCAAAGATCCTAGTATTCATTGATATATTCTATAGTGATCTTTGTGGCACCAAGAAGAGTTGTTCTACATTTGAACATTGTTGTTTTTGTGGTGAAGATTCGGTGGAGTTCGGTTTCAACATCGTAAAGTTACAAGCCATATCGCTGGACACCGATGTGACACCCCGACTAATTAAATACCGGGTAGCTATTCCTTTATTAAATTAATACAAAATGCCAAGTTGGTTCAGTTCATAGCATCACTGTCGAAAACATTTTAATATTTACTAACCACCTAGTATTTAAAAAGTGAGTTGTCAATTTAATTAAATCCGATTAACATGCATTAAGTAAATTATGAAATGCTCACATAACCACCACAACATAGTCACAATAGAATAACCATCAAATAATAATGAGTCTGGAGGAATACACCTCACAACAATCCAAATACTGAAATAAATAAATACCAAGCCTGCATCACTAAATTAATTACAACCCAAAGTCTGAAATAACTGAAATGTAAGAAGTCTCTAAAGAAATGGGGCGACATGCCAACCAAAATAAGAAAATATGATAATGGAATCAAGATCGAAGATGGAGGCGTCTACTGTCAAGGTCCTGTAACTTCCATAGCAGCTACAACACGTCACCTGAATATAACTCCTACGCATGGTGTCCTTGTGGCTGGGCACCTAAAAGGTTTTATAGCAAAATAGATTTGAAGGCAAACGGGTCAGAGCCCGATTGTGAAAATAGTTTAAAATTTTTCAAGTGTTTAATATCATTAAACAGTGAATATAAAGTACATGATAGTGTGTGCACTCACATGAGTTCCTCACTTCTCAACTAATTGTGCACTCCTATCGCACCCGTATCCATTCTAGTTGTTCCCATATCTAACTAGTCCGATAGTAAAATCTAACATTTCTATATGATATCTAATTCAATTCCCAACAACTTTTACTTAACAGAGTGTTATAACTTGCTACATAGTTTTCCCATGTTAGTACTACTAATTACTAGAGATCTTCCATTTTCACATTACAAACCGTTACTATTATTTATCCTCACATTTATACACGACAATTCATTTCAATTAACAGTATATTATTCTCATCATGAATATACAATACAAGCACCCCGAGACTAAGCTGCGGTGCTCACATACTCTGCTATCAAATCCCGGTACATCACGTACATGAGGACCACGTATTCCGAATCTCTCATGAAACGTTTCATTAACAACAATCACAAATAATGGAGGCGAACATAGTTCACATCCCATGGGTCACGCACATGCTTATGCTCCCATGATCAACAGACTTATTAACTTCTCAATAATCCCTTCTCTGATCTATGTCCTCGAGGTACCAATCTAAATCCCCCCCCCGTAGGCACACAAAGATTAGATGGCCCTGAACGAACACCGACCTCCCATGATAGCAAGTACGGTAGGCATGTTATACACAGATAATTACATATACTAAGCATTCACACATCTTAGATATCACAATATTTCATTAGTGGTATACTTCTCATTCTTATACCAACACTTAGTGTTATACAAATCACAAGTCCCCGGTTTATATGTATTTAAATTATCAATTATTCTCACTTCGTGATTAGTTACTCGCTTCCCAATTCACAAATGTCATCCGGTTTAAGACACTATTCTGAGTTTTACTCCTCAATGTACCCCAATCTCCCAACTATACTCACTAGTTAATAAGGGAAGGTTATCTCACCATTTAAATAAGTCTACGGGATATTAGAAATCAAATCAGGCCAAAAAGGCCATTCTGTCAACTCGTTAGAAGTCTCGTTCGAACGAGTTCATTCGAATGAAGGGCTTCGAACGAAATACCAACTTGTTAGAAGTCATACTGTCATCTCGTTAGAAGTTCGTTCGAACAAGGTCGTTCGAATGACCTGGGCAGGTCTTCTAACGAGATGGCAGTTTCAGCCCAGAAATTCCCAAGTTCATTTTTCTCAATTCTTCTCTTCTCTAAATCCACCCTAAGTCCATCCAATTTATGTTTTAACGTATATAAACCATTCCTAATCATCCTAGATCATCTCTTAACACATTTTAGGGGTCAAATCTTACAAATCATCATGGAATTTATGTAAATCTCCAAATATTCCCCAAACCCTATGAACATGAACCCATAATTTTTATTATGCCCAATTACTCATCATAAATCCATTTTTAAATCATCATATACCACTCTTCGAATATTAAATAAATCCATTATCATTCTACATGCAAATCCTAACCCAAATTCAAAGTTTCTCCATCAATTTCATTGGTTTTCTTCAAAATTTTCAACATAAGATAATTCCTACACTAAACATGGAAGACATATTCAATGAACTAAAAATATCAAATCATTTGCCTTAGATTGTTCTTCAGAATTCATGTTGGTGAATGAAGGTTGATTCTCTCCTTTCTCTACAGATTTTCTCCCAAGGTTGAAGATGGTGGTTGGAGGTTTCTTTTTGGAACTCTTCAAACTCTCCTATAACTCCCGTATCCCTCTAACTCACTTAATGCTGATAATGGGCTTAGTGGGTTCCTAAATAATATATAATTAAATCCTAAAATTCGTAGGTTTTAATCCCCAAAATTTCAAAATTACCAAAATACCCTTTTAAGTTGCCGGTATGGCCCAAAAATGTCCCAGGACCCAAACTAAACTCCCGGCTAGTGTTTTCTGACTATTTCGACTCTTCCGGACTCGTTGGCGAACTCAAAATGACCATTTGGTTGATAAAAATAAAATTCACTTTTTAATTCAAATAATTACATTCCTGACGCGACTGACACGCGCGTCCCAACTAAATTTCTCAAATTATCGTATTTCAGTCTCGCGACAATTTAATATTTTCAATATTCATATATTTCCATATATACACTTCATAATCAAATACCAACTCACATCTCGTAAGTATTTATATTCGGATTAATTCTCAATTAATTCACATTTAATTTAATTAATCCTTTTAATAAATATCAATAAAATTACGGGGTATTACAACCGAGACATACGTGGATGCGTGTGTTGTGGACATGTATCGTGGAAGAAGGTTACTTTTTACGTGGGCACTGTGAGATGAGTGGTTGAAGATCAGAGGAGCGTCAAGTCTTGTGGGTGGATCGAGTCGTTGAGTAAGACTATCGTCTGTACCTTTGTAAAACCATATTCATAGTGATTTTTTGAATTGAGTCGTCCGAGATTTTTCCTGTTGTTGTATACATCCGGTGTTTTGAGTATTCTTTACTTTATTTTACTTTCTTTAATCACTAGATGTATGTTTAGGATTAATCAAGATAAAATTTGGTTAAGTTAAAATTATTTATAACTTGGTGCGAATTAAAAAATTAGAAAAAGTTTTTTCACAGAAATAGAAATTATTTTATCATCCTTAAAACAATTTTTGCATAAGAAATTAAAAGGGACCATCAAATTGGTATCAGAGCTAGAAACGTATTTATATTGTGTTTGGCCCCTTGTGTTTTTTCGGAATGAATTTTTGAGGTTTTAAAAGTTTTTGTGCTTCTGTTTTTGATGGCACAAATTCAGCTTATTGGAAAATGATAATGAGAAGTGCTTTAATATATTGATGAGCGTGTTTGGTTATCGGTTGAAAAGGGTTGGACACCACCAGTCACACGAGAGGGTGAGGTCATTAGTTTGAAATCGTTGAGTCATGGACTGATGCTGAACATAGGCTTGCACTATATAACTCTAAAGGTCTGCACATAATTTCCTCACATGTTACACCTTAAGAGTATAGTATAATCATGACTTGTGAAACATAAAAAGAAGCTTGGTATACACTTACCCTTACTCACGAGGGCACTAGCACAGTTAGTCCATCTAAGTTACAAAACCTCACTACACAGTTTGAGACTATTAAGATGTTAGATAGTGAGTCGTTTGATGAATTTTACGCTAGGTTGTCTAATATTGTCAACTCGTCATTTAAATTGGGAGAGAGGATTCTCGATAATCGTGTGATAAAGAAAATTTTGAGATATTTGTCGAGTAGGTTTGATGCAAAAGTGACTGTTTTAAACTCCTTAGGAATGATTGATTCGACAAAAGACTTACAAACCTATGAACTCGATATGTTTACCTCAAAGCAAGTGCCAAAGAAAGAGAAGGGCATTGCTTTAAAAGCCCGAAAGGAGGAAACTAAAGTTTTGAATAACGATTCTGATTCTAATTTTGAGGATATCGACTTGTTGGCTAAAAAGTTCAAAAAAAATTTAAGTTTCAAAAGCAATCGGAAGATGCCAAAAAGTTTGAGAAAATCAAGAACAACAAGGTTGAGTCCACCCCTCAAGATAAAAGTGAGAATTTTAATAGGGTTGAGTCGGATAGGTGTTTTGGGTGTGAGGGGTATGGTCACGAAGTTATCGAGTGTCCCACTAGACTTAAGACAGAGGTCAAGAAAGCGATAGTTTATAATGCCACCTTAAGTGATAGTGATACGAAAGAGGTAGAGAGTTCCTCCAATGAGAGCAAGTTTGTTGCTTTCTTGGCATGTCATGTGAGCGACGACGATAAATTATCCCACGAAGATTCTCATGTGCATGACACTTCTGAGGCCGTTGAGAGTGCATCTCGAGTGTGTGAGGGTGATGAGAGTGAGGAGGAGGAAATCATGTAAGTGAGTTACAAGTTGCATTTAGAGAGTTATACGAAGAAACGGTGAAGGTGAAAAAGGAAACCTCTAAATTGTAAGGTAGGTTGAATGAGCATGCCATAGAAAATAATGATGCTTTGATTGAGGATCTTAAGGCACGGGAGAAGAAGCTTAGGAAGAAGCTAGAGTACGTTGAGAAAGAGAGAGATAGTCTTCGTGGTTTGATGGAGACTTTGAAAAGGAGTTGCTAGAGTTTGAGGAGTTTAGGCGTGTGCTTAAGTTTAGGATTTTTGAGTTAGAAGAGAGATTGATAGACTCGAGTAAGGTTAAGTTTAACTTGGAATCTAGGTCAGAGAAGTTGGATAAGATGTTAGGCACCGTCCAAGTCAAAAGTGATAGGTTTGGTATAGGCTACGATGATCACGTCGTTCCCATTCCTAAAGTCAATACCAATCGTGTGAGAGAGCCCACTAGGAACGTGAGGAGAGGTCAATATTTTGGTACTCATTATCCCCGTCTTTACACTTACACATATTGCGATAGGAAAGGTCACCTTAGACGTTTTTGTTATGACCTAAGGAATGCTCTTAGGAAGTTTAGGGTTAAAGTCATGTCGGTTCCCAAAACCCCCATCCATCATGTTACCTACTTGGATTAGGAAATCAGATTTAATGGCTTTAGGACTAAAACTTCATGGTTCTCATTTCGTTGCACTTGATTCTTCCCATGCTAAATCTAAATAATGATCGTGTTATCATGTTTGTCATACGCTAGTCTTTGCATCATGATTTATATCTTGCTACTGTTATGACATGTGTATTATATTTTTCATTTATTGAGTCTTATTTGAAAAACACAAAAAGATTTTTGGTTTATTACATTTTTGAGAAAATACAAAAAGATTTTGTTTTTTATTTGAGTCAAAATATGTTAAAAAATAAAAAAGATTTTCAATTTGTTTTTGTTTTTGAGTTTACATGTTTGATGTCGCATATTGGTGCGCTTGGACCACCTTCTTTTCATTATCCATGTGGCTAGGTCATTTGGTCATAATTATTGATGCTTAAAATGATCTTAATCATTGTATTATGGGGTTGTTTTGAATTTGATATGCATTTTGATTCGACTTTGTATATATGCCATCTTTGCACACATGCACGAGTTTATATGGATGTTTGACATCTCTTGAATATTTGAGTTTGGTGAGACGTTCTTATCTCAATTTTGTCATCTATGCGTAAGTAGACATAAGGAGTAAGTGTGCATGTAAGAACCGTTTACCGTGAGGATAGTAATTAAAAAAATAATGAGTGTTCACGGGAAAGGGTTGTGAGAGTGTAAAATTGACTCGTCGTGAAAGCCACCGTTTAAAAAGAGCCCGAAAAAATTGGAAGGCAATAAAAATAATTATATGCCAAAATATGGACCAATTAGTTTATGCTCATTTAAAAGATTATATGAAATATATATTTGAGGGAGTTTGGATGGATAAATTAAACGGGTTTGCACCATGAATCCAAACGTTGAAAAATCGTAACATGACGCTATTATTTGTAGAATCGTCAAAATTATGAATTTGTGTGCAGGTTTTATTATTTATTTCATTTATCTCACACTTTAAATGACACATATGGCTATATTAAGGTTTGATAATTTATCGCTATCAATTAGAGCTTCTTGATCGTTTCGTTTCGTTGGAATTGCGATTCATTTGTTGTAGTTCACACTCATACATTCCATGTTCATGTTTGAGCACATTGATATTATGTCAACATGTAGCTCACATTTGGTTATTTTTTGAGTTTTTTTAGTTTAGCTACTGTTTTGGTATTGTTTTGCAGTTTTGAGACCCTTCCAGTTAGATTTTTTACCAAAATTTTTCACTGGGCAACACTGTTTAACCTTTTGGACTGGAAGTGGTATTTGTGTTTTCTCATTCGAGCGAGATCTTCTTGTCGTGCGAAGCTGTCATTCTAACAACAACCCTTTATCGTTCGAGCGACTTATCCTCTTCGTTCGAGCGACCTGATTTGTTTTCTAGTTTATCCTGTTTCAGTACCCTACTTCTTATAGTTCCATATTTTGGTACTGTTGGTTACTACTGGGCTTTTTATATGTAGTGTACTTTGATTGTTTTCAAATTTTGCTGCATTAATTCGTTTAATCACACATGCGTTGATTTATTAATTCATTTGTATGATTATTTGTTTGCTAGCTATGAATTTTATTATGTTGATATTTATTAGCTAGTTGTTTGCTTGAGTATCTAGATATATTTCATTGATTATGCTTGTGTTAGATATTTTGTTAAATTATTATCTTTTCACCGAGTTGTCTATTCGAGACAAAAAGGGGGAGAGATGTATGTGATGTAGGGGGAGGTTCGTGTTGAGAACTGTGTTTATTTGTTGCACACTTTTGTATCTACACTGGTATCTTATTTATGTGCATATTTGATATCCGGTTTTGAAAAGTTTTTTTTTTTCAAATTGGTATCAAAATATTTTTCTTACATATTTCATTGTGATTTATATCATTTGTTCCTCCATACTTCACTCGGTATTTGTATGTTTCATGTATGTAGGATTGTTTAACGAGATTCGAGATTTCAAGACTACATCACATTCAGACATTCAGAGATAGTTTCATGCTTGCTCGTCCATTGTTTACTAGTCTTGTCCTGTAATTTTTTATTTTGGGTATATGGGATGGGGTTTAGGCATCATATGGTTTGACGACCCGGCTTAGGCATTTCACTGTTGGTTTTGTCCCGGAATAGTCAAATGGGGAGATATGTAAGGACAACATTTTCAATTGATTCCATTGTATAGTTTTGACTTATTCCTGGAACAAAACACGTTTGAGTCATAGGTCGTATTTTTATTGTCACGATCCCACACAGACTACGACGTGTTGAAGTTTAATTGAAGACGTTGCGGCTAAGCTTAAAGGAATTAATTATGCTGAAGTTTAATTGGTGCAAGTTTATTCGTCTTCAAAGTTCAATTGAATTTCAAGATCACTTAAGTATGAATGCGTAATATTTAATGGGAATCAGACTTACTTTTTTTATAAGAATAAGGATGTTATTTTTTAAAATAAATGTTTTAAAAATGTTTTACAAGTGTTTGAAAAGGTTTACACTTAGTTTTAATCTGATGAGGACGGATTAGAGTTACATTTAAGTGGAACTCTTTCTAAAGAGTTGGTTTAAACAACAAACTCTAATTCGCTTGTCGTTCAAACGACTTGTCCAGTCGTTCGACCGAGATGCTCTGTCGTTCGAGCGACATTGCTATCTCGTTTGAGCGACATGTCAATGTCACTTAAACGATGCACCGTCTCAAGGAAATTATATAAGGTGTGTTTTCCATCAGATCTTGTAAGTGTGCATTCTACGAAAATCAGTATTCGTCCAGAACATTTCTGCACACAAGTTTTCCAAAGTAAATGCGTCCTTAGAGTTTCAAAGATCTGAGTATTCATTGATATATGCTATAGTGATCTTTGTGGCACGAAGAAGAGTTGTTTTACACTTGAACATTGCTGGTTTTACGATGAAGATTCGGTGGAGTCTGGTTTTAATATCGCAGACGTTACAAGCCATATCAGTGGACACCGAGACAAACGTGGATGCGTGTGTTGTGGACATGTATCGTGGAAGAAGGTTACTTTCTACGTGGGCACTATGAGAGGAGTGGTTGAAGATTAAAGGAGCGCCAAGTGTCGTGGGTGGATCGAGTCATTGAGTAAGACTATCGTCTGTACCTTTGTAAAACCATATACATAGTGATTGTCTGGCTTGGACAGTCCGAGATTTTTTCCATTGTGGTTTCCCTCGTACATCCGGCGTTGTGAGTATTCTTTAATTTATTTTACTTGCTTTAATCACTAGATGGATGTTTATGATTAATCAAGATAAAATTTGGTTAAGTTAAAATTGTTCACAACTTGGTGCAAATTAAAAAATTGGAAAAAAGGTTTTTCATAGAAATAGAAATTATTTTGTCATCCTTAAAACTCATTCCGCATAAGAAATTAAAAGGGACCATCACTACAAAATCTGAAGAAAAAGAAAAAGAAAAAAGAAAAATAATATATTATACGATTTCAAATTTCTACTTATATATATATATATATGCAAATTCATATATTAAATAAATATTAGATAAATACAATATGTTGATATATGTTGATGATGGAATTGATCCATTTGGTTTTTTCTCAAATAAACTAAGTAAAATTGTGGGTCGTAAATATTTATAAAAAAGTGAAAAAAAGAACAAACACATACCTAAAAAGTATGATCATGGTGTGTGTGTGTGTGTGTGTGTGTGTGTGTGTGTGTGTGTGTATGTGTTTACACACACACACACACA
Organism: Sambucus nigra; assembly: GCA_949130495.1. Classification (NCBI taxonomy): domain Eukaryota; kingdom Viridiplantae; phylum Streptophyta; class Magnoliopsida; order Dipsacales; family Adoxaceae; genus Sambucus; species Sambucus nigra. The sequence goes on from OX422217.1 coordinate 275,148,822, forward strand.
CACACACACACACACACACACACACACATATATACAAAAAAGTGAAAAAAAGAGCAAACACATACCTAAAAAGTATCATCATGGTGTGTGTGTGTACACACACACACAGGGGGGGGATCTTAGGCGGGTGAAGTTAACGAGTGTTTTAATCAGATCTCTTAAAAAGCAAAGAAAGGAGGCGCGCCTCTAACCCATCCCTCTTCACCTTCATCCATCTAGCCCCTCCCTCCTAACCATATTTGTTTTTTTTATTTATCATTTTTATCACTTTTTTTTTAATTAAAAAAATTAGTTTCAATTTTCCCCCTAGATAAGTGGAATATATTTTATTTATTTATTGTTCAAATATATTGTTCATTTTTATTTTTTTTCAAGATATGTGGAATCTTTTTTTTTAAATTTTTTTCACTTTTATTTAATTAAGAAAAAATGGATTCAATATTTCTAGATACGTGGAATCTATTTTTTTATTTATTGTTTAGATATATTGTTCTTTTTTTTTAATTTAAAAAATAGATTCATTTTTCTCTAGACTATTAGAATATGTTTATTTATTTATTGTTCAGATATATTGTTCACTTTTTTTAATCAAAAAAATTATATTCATTTTTTCTAGATATACGGATTTATTTATTTATTTATTTATTGTTCACATATATTGTTCACTTTTTCAACTAGGAAAATTAGATTCAATTTTTTCCCAGATAAGCAAGATCTTTTTTATATATTGTTCAGGTATATATGTTTCACTTTTTTCAATAAATAATAGATATGCTTTTTTTTTTCTAAATATGTGGAATTTGTTTTTTAAGTTGTTGGTCAAATATATTGTTCACGTTTGTATACTTAAAAAAGTTAGATTCAATTTTTATCTAGATATATGGAACATTTTATTTATTTATTTATCGTTTAGATATATTGTTCACTTTATTTTAATTAAGAAAATTAGATTCAAATTTTTTTATGTGGAATCTTTTTTATTTATTGTTTTGATGAATTGTTCACTTTTATTTTCAAATAAGAAAAATTAGATCAATTTTTTTTCTAGATATGTGGAATCGGTTTTTTATTTATTATTTATTATTTAGATATTGTTCATTTTTTTAATTAAAAAAATAGATTCAATTTTTTTCTAGATATGTAGAATCTGATTTTTTTAATGTTTATTATTTTAATTAAAAAAATTAGTTTCAATATTTTCCCTAGATATGTGTAATGTTTTATTTATTTATTTATTGTTTAGATATATATGTTACTTTTTAATTAAAAAATATGAAATTCATTATTTTATAAATATGTGGAATCTATTTTTTATTTGTTATACAAATTATAGATTATCTTAGATAAGATGAAGAGGGGGGGGGGGGGGGGGGGGGGGGGGGCTCGAGGGGTAAATGTGAGGAGGGATGGGTCAGAGGGAGTCAGCTAATAGGCGTGACGAAGAGAGATGGAGTGAGGAAGAGAGGAGTAATAGGCTTGATTTTTCTTTGATTTTTTCAAGACATTTGCTCTTTAATTATGTGCTCACATGCCTCATTTCTTTGCTTTTTTAAGAGACCCACTCAACACACTCGCTTAAGATCCTCTATCTTTCTCTCTGCCTCTCTCTCTTTACAGTATATATATATATATATATATATATATATATATACTACATGTCTATATATCAAACCACAAACACACATTCAAATTGAGCTGCTAATGACTGTGTTAATTTTCTAACAAATAATTTTTAATTTTTATAATTTGTTTAAGCTATTCATACATATGGGCCAACATCATTTATGGAGTGTGATACCCCGCTTAATTAAATACCAGGTGATCAGGCCTTTATAAAATTAAACAGGATTTCCATCTGGTTCATTCTTAGCATCACTATCGAAAAACTTATTAATTACTAAACACCTAATGATTAATTTAGCCGGTGTTAAATTTTATCTGTCAAATGACCAAGACAAAACGTACAACAAGAGACATAATAGAACCGTCACAATATAAAAGCGCATGAACATGTCACAAATATCTGATACAAGTGCTAGCCGAATAAACATCGGCTAAAAATAACCAAACCAAAATAAATTAGGCACAGGAAAAATATAGTTGATACAATCTGAACTGAAATAAAATGTACAACTTCCATGAGCAACATGCTCAAAAGAGCAACTGAGATACTCTCCCTATCTAGGAGTGAATAAGAGAAGCATCTAATGCAAGTCCTACAACACTCACATATACTGCGGATACGTACTCTGGAATAAGATCAAGTCTGGCGCCCTTGTGCTCGGACACTTTGGAAAATATTTAATAGTAAGGGTTAGAATCCAAAATATTTTGAAATTATTTATCAAGTGAATTAAATTGTAGTAAATTAAAATGCATGAATGCTTTTCATATTTAAGCTAGTGTCGCACTCTCTTGAGGACCGGCTCACCCTTCAACTAATGTGCACACCTACTGTTTTTTATATAACCCACCTAGTCATCTACCCCGTAACTAGTTCTTGTTATATAGTTCCTTCCTGTCACCCTACTCTAACCCGAGTATGCTTAATATATGATTTTTAAGTTACATTTCACATTAACAAAACTAATCATTATTTCCATTTAGGACCATATAACATTCTCACAAGTTATATAAAAAAAATACAGATCATATCATGTATTTTACCCGTATATAATTATTTGAATCATATATACGTATCAACATACTACGACATTCACGCGCATGCTAAATATATAACCATCCTTCTGAGTAGACACTCACCGAATGTTCTCTATAATGCTATCAATCTAGGTATACTCATCCACCCGGACACCCTGACCTGGTTAGCTCCCCGAATCAGTGAAATAAAATAAACGCAGCGGAGGCAGTCATAGTTCCCTCCAAATATTAGACTAAATCATACCCAAGATATCTCACCCCTATATACGGAGGCTATGACTTGGGGACTATACTCACCCTGCTCCTCAAGTCAGGGGATTCACCCACATCGTGCAACCTCTTATGATAGCACTAGAGAGGTATGCTTTTAATAAATATATAGTTAGCGATATTTATGAACACACACACACACACACTATATATATATATATATATATATATATATACTATCACACGATCGTATATATATAATAAATTTAATTCCATCTATACTGGCCCCAAAGTCCATAGCACTAGCCCAAACTATACCCGAGTTTGTATTCCGACTCAAATTTAATTAATTATGCATTAATTAATATAGTACCTTGGTTTCGTCAACCAATATACCCGGACTCGCTCACTTGGCCCGAAAATCCAATATTCAATTTTTTTTTATCCAAAATCCTTCTTAATAAGCTTTGCACACTTATTAATCTAAGGTTTTCAAATTACTCAATTTCAACCTTCATTTCCCTTTTGGATTATTTTCCTAATTGTACCCTTAAAATTTTACACCAAAATCAAGACCTCATAACTATAACCATTAAAACTTCACACAAAATTAAGACCCCATATTTGTAATCCCTCAAAACAAAAAACCATGGCCAAAATAGGGGAAGGGAGAAAGACGCTGAACCAGCCATCTCGTTCGAACGACACGCTTATCGTTTGAACGACGACGATGTTGATCGAACAAAGCCTAGGTCGTTCGAACGATCTTGTGTTCTCTCCACCTCCTTCTTTGTCCAAAACTAATTCCGCCATTAACAACTTCTAAAAGCTCTCTATAAACTTTTGCGAAGAAATTCATATCGTAATTATTTACCCACTAACCACAAACTTAATATTTCAAGATCCCCAAATCTTAATTTAATAATCATACAGATTTAAGACTTAATAATTTAAACTTCTCAAATCCTCTACAGATTATAAATCTAAATTCATTGAACCTAATTAAGATATCAAAATAACCCCAAAACAATACATTCATCTCACACCCACTATGATAAGAATAGAAATCTGCAATTAATTAGGAGCAAGTTTAACCACTAGCCTTCTAGGGTTTTTAGGGTCTGAAACTCTTTGGTGTAGATGATGATTTTATGAAGAATGTCCAAACTTGTTCTTGATTTAGGCTCCCAAGGTTTCTCTAATTGCTCCGTCTTTTGTCCTCTACTTGATTAGGTTTTCATAAATGAGTTATGACTCTCACACCCTCTCACTTTTAGGATTTATTAAGTCAATAGCGTTTTTAGGGTTGTGGGCTTTATTAAAAGGGCGCAAACACCCCTACGTGGGCTTGGTTATGCCTAAAAATGCTCCGAGACCCATTTACTACCCATGGGTACTCTTTTTTGACTATTTTGACCCATTCGGACTCAACTATCCACTCAGAATTGCCATTCGAATTATTTTACTAAAAGTTAATATTCACCTATTAACTTATTAAATTATTACTATTCACTTAGTGAATTTAAATTGCATAAATATTAATCATCTACTCACCGGAATTATAATTAAGTAATATTAAAAATAATTAATTCAATTAAATTATGACACACAAGTATTTAAAATTTACCGAATTAATTAATTAATAAATGCCCAAAAATACGAGGTGTTACATACTTCCTCCCTTACAAGTGAATTTTGTCCCCGAAATTAGGTCATACTTGCGATGAATAGCTCCGGATACTGCTCTCGTATGTCATCCTCCCGCTCCCAAGTAGACTCGTCGGCACTGTGATGTCCCCACTGAACTCTAACTAGTGGTACTACCTTAGACCGTAGCCTGCGCTCACTACGATCCAGGATAAATACAGGTCTGTGCTCATACGAGACGTCTGTTGTTAGATCAATCTCCTCGAGTGGAATGTGCCAAAAAGCCCTCTCGCTCCTCCAGTATTTCTTCAGCGATGCCATGTGTAAGACATCGTGTATCCGCTGAAGATGCTCTGGCAAACCCTGTCTATAAGCTACCGGTCCCACTCTCTCAATGATAAAGCAATGTCCCACATACCTCGGTGCTAGTTTCCCCTTCTTGCCGAACCTCATCACCCCTTTCATGGGAGATAGCCGAACCAATTCCTGATCATCGACCTCTAACTCAATATGTCTCCGATTGGCATCGGCATAACTCTTTTGCCTATACTAGACTATCCAAATATGTCCCCGAATCAACTCGATCTTGGTAAACGTCTCATGAATCATCTCTGGCCCCAATAGCTTGTCCCCCACCTTTAACCAACAAGCGGGTGAACGACAAGGTCTCCCATAAAGTGTCTCAAATGGGGCTATCCCGATAGTGAATTAGTATGAGTTGTTATACGCAAACTATACCAATGCAAGATATTGATCCCATCCTCCCCCAAAGTCCAGAATGCACATCCTAAGTAGATCCTCCAGCATATGATTTACCCTCTCAGTCTGCCTGTCTGTTTGTGGATGATAGGCGGTGCTCAACCACAAATATGTGCACATAGCCTCCTCAAAGCTCTGCCAGATGTGAAATACAAAAATCTTGTCTCTATTAGACACTATGTTAATCGGCACTCCATGTAACTTAACTATCTCCACTATGAATAGATGCGCATACCGCATTGTCTCAAAATTTGTGAGAACCAGAAAAAAATGGGCTACCTTGGTCAATCGATCCACTATCACCCATATTGAATCATAACTTCTCTGTGATGTTGGCATCCTCGTAATGAAATCTATAGAAATGCTCTCCCACTTCCACACGGGAATCTCAAGTTGCTGCAACATCCCTGAAGGCCTCTGGTGGTCTACTTTAACAAGGTGGCAGGTGGCACACTTCGAGATAAACTCTTCTGCATCTCACTTCATCCCCGACTATAGTAATACCTCCTTATATCCTGGTACATCTTATCCCCGCAAGGATGTATTGCGAATCTAGAGCCATGGGGCTCAATCAAAATGACATGTCTCAAATTCTCGTCCTCTGGCATAACCAACCTCCCATTAAAACGTAAATCTCTCTCTGAGATGATAGAGTATGACTCTGCACCCTTTGCTAGTAACTGTCTCACCCTTTCTTGGCAAAACGGATCCTCCGCCTGTGCTCTCACCACCCGCATGACGATCTCGGGCGTGATCGCTAAAACTACCATACATGCCCTGGCGACCTCATCGTCATGATGAAGTTCACTCCACTTTGCTTTCCAGACCTCTGTCAAGTCCTCTGTAGTCGTTGGCTCAACGCGTCTACTACTATGTTAGCCTTACCAAGACGATACTGAATATCAAACTGGTAGTCCTTCACGAATTTTATCCACGCCCTCTGTCTTATGTTCAGTTACTTTTGTGTGAAGAAATACTGAAGAGACTTGTGATCCATGGATAATGTGAACTGCTCTCTTAGAAGATAGTGCCTCCATATCCTCAAAGAAAAAACAACCGCTGCCAACTCAAGGTTATGGGTGGGGTAATTCCTCTCATGGGGCTTAAGCTTCCGAGATTCATAAGATATAGACCTCTCCTCCCGTGCAACACACCCCCAAGTCCCTGCAAGGATGCATCCATTTAGACCCGGTACTCCAATCCTCCCTTAAGGCAAAGCAAGTACGGGTACTGATGTCAACTTGTCCTTTCGCTCATCGAAAGCTAACTGACACTGGTCGCTCCATGCAAATGGCACCCCTTTGCGAGAAAAATTCGTTAATGGGCCCGCAATCTTTGAAAACCATTTAATGAAGTGGAAATAATACCCAACCAACCCCAAAAATCTACGAATCTCGGTGGGTGTTGTGGGCTGTCCCCATTCCCTCACCGCCGATACCTTACTCGGATCAACAACAATACCCTGATCGAAAATAATATGGCCAAGTAACTTCACTTCTCGTAAAGTCTGTAGAACCATACGTATACGCTCTGCATTCTCCTCCTCCGTGCGCAAGTATACCAAAATGTCGTCTATGAACACGATGACGAACTGATCGAGAAACTCTCTGAAAGCCCTGTTCATGAGATCCATGAACAGTGCTAGCGCATTGGTGAGACCAAATGGCATCACCTAGAACTCGTAGGATCCATATCGTGATAGAAAAGCGGTCTTAGGGGCGTCCTCCTCCTGAATATGCAACTGATGATACCCCGATCTCAAATAAATCTTGGAGAAGTACGCCACCCCTCTCAACTGATTAAAAAGGTCATCAATTATCGGCAACGGATACTTATTCCGTATCGTGAACTTATTCAGCTCCCTATAGTCAACACACAAGTGAAGCGAACCATCCATATTCTTCACAAACAACACATGATCACCCCATGGCGATGTGCTCCGCCGAATGAAACCTAGCCCAAAAGATGTTGAATCTGTTCTCTCAACTCACGCATCTCTGAAGGGTCTATGTGGTAAGGTGATCGGGCAATCGGTCTCCTACCCGATACTAAATTAATAACGAACTCAATCTCTCAATTGGGTGGTAACCCTGGTATGTCCTAAAATACATCCTCAAAGTCCCTCTCGATTGGAATCGAGTCTATCAGAATTACCACCCCATGTGAGGTCTCCTCCTTAATGTGATATAAATGAGTGTGCGACCCTCCCTCGGGAAGATGCATCTCCACTAAAAACATCTCCTGTCCCGGAATGGAAAACACTATAGCCCTCTCAAAACAATCCATTATCGCCCTGTATCCTGCTAACCAATCCATGCCGAGGATAACATCATATCCCTCCATATCTAACACTAAGAGGTCTGATACTAAAATTATTCTCCCAATCACAATATCTACTCCTCTACAGATCGAGTGTATTAGTGATCCACCCCCCATCGATGAATCTACACACATAAGGAGACTATCGGCTGATTCTAATAACCCAGCGACTCTAGCAAATTTGGTCCTAATGAATGAACGCGATGCACCAGTATAAAAAAGAATCTTACCCTCATGCCCATAAATAGGAAAGTACCCTTAACTGCTGGCAACACCTGAGGTGTTGGTGGAATCGGAACATCCCGGACGTTATACACACGCCCGTAGTGCAGCTGCCCCGACTGCTGCGAGGCTGGTGGAGCTGGTACAGCTGGAGGCATCTATACCTGTTGTCCCTACAGGGCACCCTCTTGCTGGACCCTACCTCTCTGTGGGCACTCCCTCCTCATATGGCCTGGCTGCTACCGAAGCAACGCCTCTAAAAGTCTCCCTGATGTTGTCCCTGCTGGCCCTGATGTTAGCCCTCTTGGCCTCTTCTAATGTTCCCTTAGTCCTAGAGGCCCTAAGGAACCTACTGTTGATTAGGGCCCTGCTGGCCCTGCCTAAATCCCTGACCTACCGGTCAAAATCTCTTAGCAGGATTCCCCTGGAGGGTATCCTTCCCTTGCTGTCTGCTTGTCTGCTGTGCTCTATTAGTAATAACCCCAATTTCCTTGCCCTGATGGCTAGACTCACCTCCCCTCTTACTTCCCTTCAGGTGGAAGTGATTGTCCTGGAAATATAGCAAGGCTGCATTGATGACGTCTGAATATGTCACCAACGAGGGTTCCCAATCAAATGTTGCCTGATCCTTCAGGCCAAACCTTTAATAAATTTTTCCTTCTTCCTCTCCTTGTTGCTCATCTTGTCCGGCACCAAATTAGCCAAATGGGTGAACTCCTTCTCGTATTCCGTCACAGAACAGTCACCCTGAATCTCCTCCTCATCTCGGCCTCAACTACTGGAGGAAAGTACTTTCGATTAAACCGTTAACACAAAACTCGAAGATGGTCATCGTATCTCTCTCTCTCCAATAGTGGTAGTAGACTCCCACCACTGCAAGGCTGCCCCTGTCAGCCTGAATGCAGCCAAATCTTTCTCTGGACCTCGCTGAAGCCGACCATGCGTAAGTGGCTATGCATATCTCTCTTCCATTGATAGTCTAAAACCATCTCTGTACTGCCCTGAAACTCCGGGGGATGGCCCTTCTGAAAGGCCTCCCTAACTCGCTGCCACTTCGATGGACCCGGGTGGGCCTAAAATGTTGGGGTTACTCACTGTTGTGGCTGAGGCTGAGGCTGAGGAAAGTGGGTAGCCATGTCTGTCATGGCGGAATTGATCGTTTGGGCCACAATATCACCTACTTGTGCCGTGGATACAAACCCTGGTGGGGCCTGTGGCTGCGGAATCTCGGTCTCCTGATGATCCTCTCCCTCTCGCGGGTCTACCTCTCCCTCTCCCTCTCCCTCTCCCTCTCCTGGGCGAAATCTGAAATTAAAAACTAGTTGTATTAGTTCATCGTTAATATAATTCTTAATAGCAGAAGTACAATATCTCATAAGCATAAAGATGAGTCAATAGTCCTAATAGTAGGGCTCTATATCAAAAGAACACTACACTAAAGTCGTAGTAAGCCGTAAAGATTCTATGAACACTAGAACCTGATGCTCTGATACCATCTGTGACACTCCACCTAATTAAATGCAGGGTGATGAGGCCTTTATTAAATTAAACAGGATTTCCATATGGTTCATTCTTAGCATCCCTGTTGAAAAACTTATTAATTACTAACCACCTAATGATTAATTAAGCCGGTGTCAAATTTTATCTTTTAAATAACCAAGATAAAAAGTACAACAAGAGACATAATAGAACCGTCACAATATAAAAGATCCTGAACATATCAGAAATCTCTGAAATAAGTGCTAGCCGAATAAACATCGGCTAAAAACAACCAAACCAAAGTAAATCAGACATATAGAAAATATAGTTGATACAATCTGAACAGAAATAAAATGTACAGCTTCGATGACCAACTTGCTCGAAAGTACAACTAAGATACTATCCATTTCTAGGAGTGAATAAGAGAAGCGTCTAATGTAAGTCCTGCAACACCTACATGTACCGCAGTAACGTAACCTGCAATAAGATCAAGTCAGGTTCCCCTATGGTTGGACACCTAAAAGGGTTTTGAAAATATTTAATAGCAAGGGTTAGAACCCAAAACATTTTGAAAATATTTATCAAGTGAATTAAATTGCAGTAAATTAAAATACATGAATGCTTTTCATATTTAAGCTAGTGCCGTACTCTCTTGAGGACCGACTCACCCCTCAACTAATGTGCACACCTACCATTTTTCTATATAACCCACCTAGTCATCTATCCCGTAACTAGTTCTTGTTATATAGTTCCTTCCTGCCACCCTACTCTAACCCGAGTATGCTTAATATATGATTTTAAAGATATATTTCATAGTAACTTAACTTATCATTTTTTCCATCTGGGACCATATAACATTCTCACAAGTTAGATAATAAAAATACAATTCATATAATGTATTTTTTAACACCCCGCTCATAATAATAACGGGTGGCCAGCCCTATACTATATTAAATCAGGAGTCTCAGATGGCTCAATCTCAACATCAACTGTCCGTACTACATAATATACGTCTAACTACCCGATATCATATAAGCGAGATGTTAAAATTTAATAAAATATGCAACAGATAACAAACCAGCTCTAAGCTACTAACAAAGAAAAGAAAGATGCATACAAGAAGTATGATAAATGAAATGAGTAACAACTAAATATAGATTACCATATAAGAACAACTCACAGTCTCCAAATGATATCCTTGGGATGATGTAACCGAAATATTCCTTAAATGCGATACATCACCCCCCATCAAACTAGTACACCATAATCATCCAAGATGTACTCCATAAAGATTCCATATCCTTTCACCTATAGGATATATAAATATATATATAGGCATTTATTCTAACCATATATATATATACCAACCTCCAATCCCATAGCCAAATGTACATATTACATATGACGTACAAAGGCCATGCACATAATATACCCGGCTATATATATCGCCGATAAACTGTACCATGCTATCATCCTCCCAGTGCCCGGCTCACATAGAAATACTGGGGACCACCAGGTGGGGATCAACGACACCCACCTCGTGATAAACTCACGCACATGACGTCCCGGGAATCGATCATAGCTCCTAACCGGTCAATGATACGAGACATACCCACCACGTCCCACTCCAAAATATATATCAAATAATAACAAACTGGATGAATATGACGTGGGGAATATCCACACCCTGCTCTTTGATCTAGGATGCTCACCCTCTGTGCGAAAACTTCCCAATTATAGCATGAGCGGGGTATGTTTAACCACATAAGTATACATATCGTTCACATGCACAATATATACACATCCATATGATCCCATCATATGATCAAATATTAAACCTTCACATACGGTTTAATTATTCACATAATGTATATCCACAACATAAATATATCCATACATTCATATTCATGCAGATATATATACATATATTCACATATCCATATGTCTGTATATACAAACTAATTCTTGTTCATAAGTATAAGATATATAAACTCGGCTATAAGTATACATAATCCTCAATATACAAGCCGTCACCACAAACTCATTTACTTTACCTCGATATGTGAATACAATCCCTTACTTAAAGCACATTCATCCATTTTCCTATGATGAATAGTCTCCCCAAAATACATGTATATATATCCAACATTAGGGTTATTACCCAAAAGTTTAATGTATGTATAACAATTTCTGTACATTCCATTAATGTCTGAAAGTATATCAACCCACGATACTTATCTCGATCATAGGTAATTATAAAATTAATAATCGATGAGCCTCAAGCTCTATACTAAATTCATTTCTTGGTCCCATTACTTATTGGAATCCTCAATATCAATCACACCCGGATATACAACGACTGTCCCCACTAGATTGGCAACCCACCCTAACCTAGTTGATAGCCAAATCACATGATTCTCAAAATCCTATCTGAGGTTTATTAGCTCTCATGAACCCTAAATCTTATTACATTCACAATTTATTTCTTAAGTCTATACTCCCCAAGGAAACACGACATCTTCTCTCGTCGGTCCTGAATCATATCTAAACTCCCTGATGACCTTAATCTAGAACTCCCGTCCTGACTGAGATTCCCCCACTATGCCTAAGGGTATCCATTATTAATACACATATAGGCAAGAGAGACTATCCCTTTACCATTTATAACCATTTCATGATAATTCACCTATATCATAATAAAACAATCCGCCAATCACTTCAGTCCCATATTCCTTTCATTACTAAAAGAGGCATCCCATCCTCCTGAATCAATTTAACATAGGCCCGCAAGCCCCTATTCGACCTAGGTCCCTATTCCTTAAACCTAATATTATATTATATCCTCCCTAAATAAGCCTATTAAGAAAGCCCCTAAGAATAAAACTCCAAAAGAAAAGGGGTAAAAGAATTTCCCATTCTTGGGCTAAAAACAGGGGACCAGTCGACCGGGGGTCCAAAATTTGCCTACGAAGAAATGCAGTAGGCTTCTCCATTGAGGCGCAGTCGATCGGTCCCCGGAACGCGGTCGACCGACCATACCAGATATCCTGGCCGATTTCCATTTCTCAACAAAGCCCACGAATTTAAAACCCTAAAATTTCTATTCTAACCTCCAAATCTTTATCACAATATGGCTCTAAGCTAATAAATCAACCCAAAGTTAATCCCAACCATTTCTACACCATTAAACCCACTCTTTAAACAAAGATTTCAAGATTTAGACAAAAAATTTAGGTTTTGATATTTATACCCTAAAATCCATTTCTTTAACCCAAAAATTATGAAATGAAATACACAAATGACTTATTTAGCAAGATTAAACACTTGCCTGAGATTTGTAGAGGTTGGATCATCCTCGATGTCCCGTTTGGGCCGGAATCTCCCAGCTTTTCTTCCTCTCTCTCTTCCTTTCTTCTTCTTTCTCTTCTTCTTTTTCTCTCTAGGGCTTTTTCTCTCTTTCTCTCAAATGAGAATGGATTAATCCGTAAGCCTCTTAAACCTTAAAATAATAAACCCAATTTTAAATGTTAATACACACTTTAAATGACTCGTGTACTCCAATTCGAGTCAAACTGACTTAAAAATATTCCGGAGCCGAAATAAAACCCAATGATAGTCATTTTGACTATCTCGACCCTTCCGAGATCGATGGTACACTCAAAATCATCATCCAGAATACTTTGAAATCTTCTCTATTTTTGAACCTCAATTCCCAAATTTTAAAATTCTCCAATTTAATTAAATTTTATTTTCCCAAAAATTTAATTTCTCAGTCTCCAAAATCGTGGGGTGTTACATACTTCCTCCCTTACAAAAATTTCGCCCACGAAATTTAAGATATGCCTAGGACCTCAATCTCATCTAGTCCTTACATAAACTCTCAGGATGACTATACCGATCCTTTCTAATTCTCACGTCGAACCATATAGATTTTAAAGTAAATGAACTACCCGGGGCGCCCATACACCCCGTACCCGAGCTCAACTCGTAGAATTATAATCAGGCTCCGTTAGCCTCAAATCGTAATAAAACTATTACTAATATAATCTATAACCACATACTAGATATATATATAAAAGTTTGAAAATTCCCAATGGTTGAACTCTCCTTAAATCCTGACGCTAGCAGCCTTCGTGCGGGGGAGGTCTCGCAAGAGAAATCCAAATAAGGAACCCTCCCAATACACTACTTTGTAGCTAGGTCGGGGATTGAGATTAGTTAAACCAGGGTTAAGGTTTTATAAAAAGATTTTTCATATTTAGATATTGCCCGAAGGCCTATACAATAATACAATATAAATTAATTCCGCGTCTTTCTACTTGCAAAACAAACACCTTATGTTTAGGACATAAGGCCTCAACAAATACAAAACTCTAACCAATACTTAGTCCTCCAACTAGCACAACTATAAGCTAAATCCTCCGCTTAACAACGAGTCTACCAAACTTTGAACCTCTCAGTTATACCATTCCTATACATCACACCACAACATCGTTCAAAGTAAGTCCTTCCCCCCTTGGAACACTAAAATTACACGCACTAACCTACCCATAAGGCAATAACCTTATAGCCACTACTCAATAAAACTTGACATTCCACACCTCCGGAATTCAATATTATAACTCTCGACGTTCCCGATATCGCACAAAGCATAACTTAAACCCAAAGAAATGTATTTTACCTTATACTTCCATAATCCCATTGATTTACTTCATCCTTGGATCCTTATTTAAAGTTTAAAGTCCTCTACTACTTCCTAACCATTATGAAGGACAAAACGCAATTGCGACTACCGAAAACTTCCTCAGTCCTACTTAACGAAACTGAGTCTCCAATTTCTTACTCCCTCTTCCCAGAAGGCAATACTCCCGATATTGGGACAACTCCACACACCTCACGTCGGCAAAAGTCACAAACACCAGGTTCCCTAACAAAAGCTGACGGGTTCCTCCATCTAAACCTCCCAAGGACTTCACTACATGCCTCTCCTCAGACTTACCTTACTATGTCTAAGATTCGCAATTCGAGTAAATTTCCCTTTCTTACTCAACCACCGATAGAACACCCTGAACCACTGCTAGAGTTCTCTTTCTTATATCTCTGCCGGAATCGAGAGAAACAAATACCCCCGATCAAAGCGTACCCAAAATCTGTTATGGGTATCGTATCTCTAATCTTGTCCTTTCCTAGACGACATACTCTAGGTGACGTTTGAAACGAGAGAAAATGTTATCATAACGTCGATCAAGTGAATACACTTCATAGAAGAAAATAAGCGCACTGAACACAACAACCTTAACAGTAGGGCTCTATATCAAGAACGTTAATGGAAGAATGCAGAAAACTCGCACAAATCCTAAAGACTCTAGAACCTGATGCTCTGATATCATCTGTAACACCCCGCTCATAATAATAACAGGTGGCCATCCCTATACTATATTAAATCAGGAGCTCAGATGGCTCAGTCTCAACATCAACTGTCCGTACTACATAATATACGTCTAACTACCCGATATCATATAAGCGAGATGTTAAAATTTAATAAAATATGCAACAGATAACAAACCAGCTCTAAGCTACTAACAAAGAAAAGAAAGATGCATACAAGAAGTATGATAAATGAAATGAATAACAACTAAATATAGATTACCATATAAGAACAACTCATAGTCTCCAAATGATATCCTTGGGATGATGTAACCGAAATATTCCTTAAATGCGATACATCAACCCCCATCAAACTAGTACACCATAATCATCCAAGATGTACTCCATAAAGATTCCATATCCTTTCACCTATAGGATATATAAATATATATATAGTCATTTATTCTAACCATATATATATATACCAACCTCCAATCCCATAGCCAAATGTACATATTACATATGACGTACAAAGGCCATGCACATAATATACCCGGCTATATATATCGCCGATAAACTGTACCATGCTATCATCCTCCCAGTGCCCGGCTCACGTAGAAATACTGGGGACCACCAGGTGGGGATCAACGACACCCACCTCGTGATAAACTCAGACACATGACGTCCCGGGAATCGATCATAGCTCCTAACGGGTCAATGATACGAGACATACCCACCACGTCCCACTCCAAAATATATATCAAATAATAACAAACTGGATGAATATGACGTGGGGAATATCCACATCCTGCTCTTTGATCCAGGATGCTCACCCTCTGTGCGAAAACTTCCCAATGATAGCATGAGCGGGGTATGTTTAACCACATAAGTATACATATCGTTCACATGCACAATATATACACATCCATATGATCCCATCATATGATCAAACATTAAACCTTCACATACGGTTTAATTATTCACATAATGTATATCCACAACATAAATATATCCATACATTCATATTCATGCAGATATATATACATATATTCACATATCCATATGTCTGTATATACAAACTAATTCTTGTTCATAAGTATAAGATATATAAACTCGGTTATAAGTATACATAATCCTCAATATACAAGCCGTTACCACAAACTCATTTACTTTACCTCGATATGTGAATACAATCCCTTACTTAAAGCACATTCATCCATTTTCCTATGAAGAATAGTCTCCCAAAATTACATGTATATATATCCAACATTAGGGTTATTACCCAAAAGTTTAATGTATGTATAACAATTTCTGTACATTCCATCAATGTCTAAAAGTACATCAACCCACGATACTTATCTCGATCATAGGTAATTATAAAATTAATAATCGATGAGCCTCAAGCTCTATACTAAATTCATTTCTTAGTCCCATTACTTATTGGAATCCTCAATATCAATCACTCCCGGATATACAACGACTGTCCCCACTAGATTGGAAACCCACCCTAACCTAGTTGATAGCCAAATCACATGATTCTCAAAATCCTATCTAAGGTTTATTAGCTCTCATGAACCCTAAATCTTATTACATTCACAATATATTTCTTAAGTCTATACTCCCCAAGGAAACATGACATCTTCTCTCTTCGGTCTTGAATCATATCTAAACTCCCTTATGACCTTGTAAGGACATTTTTGTCCATTATCAATATGTATGTCATACGCCGTTACACCGTTGAAGAAATTCAAGATTGCATCTACATCAACGGATCCGAATATCAAAGCGTCTTCAACATCATAGCCTCTGCGAGAATGAACTTGGTAAAATTTTGTTTCTACGTTCCTTAAAGTTCATATTTAGTATTGGGAAATTTTTATAAAATGTTTTTTATAAAAATAAGGCGTAAGTTTTTTCAAGCAAAATGAGGCATTTATCATTCTGGGTCAACCGGACCGATCCGGTCACAAACGGACCGATCCGTTTTGCTGAAGGCCAGTATACCCCGGACCGATGGCAAACCGATGAGGAGAAATAGCCGAACCGATCCGACCTCATTCGGACCGATCCGCCTCTTAATAAAAGAACCGATCCGGTCAAATCGGACCGATCCGCCCTCAATCCGGACCGATCCGACGGGGATAATCTCTGCCAGATTCGCTGCAGATTTTTTAGGCTCAAAGACTTCTTATTTAAATCCAACTTCGGGGAGTTATTTTTCAAGACTTACATACACGATTTTCAGAGTCCTAAATACTCAAAGTCTTCATCTTTTGATGTGCCAAACATCTTTTTGATTCACACAAAAAAAAAAATCCCAATTACTTTTGTGAATCTTTTGGAACCCTAGAACACAAGCTTTGTTACTGTTCATCTTTGTGGAGAGATCTTTGCAACCGAGGGCTGCGTGTCATTGCTGAGGGAGTCTCTACAAAGTTTTATGACTGCGTGTCATTGAGGAGAGCTGCGGTTCTTCCTTCGTTGTTTGGGCTGCGAGTTCTTGGAGGGTGCTGCGTGTATTCTCTTGCTGAGTTCAAGACTGCGTGTCTTTGTGGGTTGGCTGCGCGTTGATCCATTGCAGATTTCTCTATGTAATTGTAAGTTGCGGCTTGTATATTCATAGTGAAATAAAGGTTTTACCCGAAAGGGGTTTTTTCCTGAATTCTGTGTCTCAGCATATTTTTGTGTCACATGATTTATTTGTTTATGGGTTGACACACGCACGCACTTTAGATGCATGTTTAGGGGCTGAAATTTAATAAGTGTGCCTAATTAGAAATTTGCGAAGTTAATCAATATCACGCATTCTCAGACCTTAAGCTAGAACTCCCGTCCTCACTGAGATTCCCCCACTATACCTAAGGGTATCCATTATTAATACACATATAGGCAAGAGAGACTATCCCTTTACCATTTATAACCATTTCATGATAATTCACCTCTATCATAATAAAACAATCCGTCAATCACTTCAGTCCCATATTCCTTTCATTACTAAAAGAGGCATCCCATCCTCCTGAATCAATTTAACATAGGCCCGCAAGACCCTATTCCACCTAGGTCTCTATTCCTTAAACCTAATATTATATTATATCCTCCCTAAATAAGCCTATTAAGAAAGCCCCTAAGAATAAAACTCCAAAAGAAAAGGGGTAAAAGAATTTCCCATTCTTGGGCTAAAAACAGGGGACCGGTCGATCGGTCCAAGACCCCCGGTCGACCGCGGGTCCAAATTTTGCCTACGAAGAAATGTAGTAGGCTTCTCCCTTGAGGCGCGGTCGACCGGTCCCCGGACCGCGATCGACCGGCCATACCAGATATCCTGGCCGATTTCCATTTCTCAACAAAGCCCACGAATTTAAAACCCTAAAATTTCTATTCTAACCTCCAAATCTTTATCACAACATGGTTCTAAGCTAATAAATCAACCCAAAGTTAATCCCAACCATTTCTACACCATTAAACCCACTCTTTAAACACAGATTTCAAGATTTAGACAAAAAATTTAGGTTTTGATATTTATACCCTAAAATCCATTTCTTTAACCCAAAAATTATGAAATGAAATACACAAATGACTTATTTAGCAAGATTAAACACTTGCCTGAGATTTGTAGAGGTTGGATCATCCTCGATGTCCCGTTTGGGCCGGAATCTCCCAGCTTTTCTTCCTCTCTCTCTTCCTTTCTTCTTCTTTCTCTTCTTCTTTTTCTCTCTAGGGCTTTTTCTCTCTTTCTCTCAAATGAGAATGGATTAATCCGTAAGCCTCTTAAACCTTAAAACAATAAACCCAATTTTAAATGTTAATACACACTTTAAATGTCTCGTGTACTCCAATTCGAGTCAAACTGACTTAAAAATATTCCGGAGCCGAAATAAAACCCAATGATAGTCATTTTGGCTATCTCGACCCTTTCGGGATCGATGGTACACTCAAAATCATCATCCGGAATACATTGAAATGTTCTCTATTTTTGAACCTCAATTCCCAAATTTTAAAATTCTCCAATTTAATTAAATTTTATTTTCCCAAAAATTTAATTTCTCAGTCTCCAAAATTGTGGGGTGTTACATATTTTACCCGTATGACATGCCTGTCGTTTGAACGATGACGATGTCACTCGAACGAAGCCCATGTCATTCGAACTACCCTGGGTTCTCTCCACTTCCTGCTTCGTCCAAAACTGATTCCGCCATTAACAACTTCTAACAGCTCTTTATAAACTTCTGCCCATAAATTCATACCGTAATTATTTACCCACTGACCACAAACTTGATATTTCAATATCCCCAAATCTTAATTTAATAATCACAGAGATTTGAGACTTAATAATTTATACTTCTCAAATCCTCTACAAATTATAAATCTAAATTCATTGAACCCAATTTAGATATCAAACTAACCCAAAAATAATACATTCATTTCACACCCAATATGATATGAATAGAAATCGACAATTAATTAGGAGCAAGTTTAACCACTGACCTTCTAGGGTTTGTAGGGCCTGAAACTCTTTGGTGTAGATGATGATTTGATGAAGAATGTCCACACTTGTTTTTGATTTAGGCTCCCAAGGTTTCTCTAATTGCTCCCTCTTTTGTTCCTTGATTAGGTATTCTTAAATGAGTTATGGCTCTCACACCCTCTCACTTTTAGGGTTTATTAAGTCAACCCCGTTTTTAAGCTTCTAGGTCTTATTAAAAGGGCTCAAACACCCCTATGTGAACTTGGTTATGCCTAAAAATATCTCGAGACCCATTTACTACCCATGGGTACTCTTTTCCGACTATTTCGACCCATCCGGACTCAATTGTACACTCAGAATTACCATCCAAATTATTTTACGAAAAGTTAATATTCTCGTATTAACTTATTAACTTATTAACTTATTACTATTCACTTAGTAACTTATAATTCCATAAATATTAATCGTCTACTCGCCGGATTAATAATTAAGTAATATTAAAAATAATTAATTCAATTAAATTACGTCACACAAGTAATTTAAAAGTTATCAAATTAATTAATAAATGCACAAAAATACGAGGTGTTACATGGAGTCTCCTTTAATTTTGTTGGGTTTATGCTTTATTTTTATCTTATTTTTTCTATAGGGTAAACAACACAGTTTATTGCTAAAATTTATTCGGGCGAGTTTTGTATTTTGATAGTGGTTTTGGTGTTAAAAAGTTGTGCACTGCTGTAAATAAAAAATTTATGCATTACAAAAAAAATATTATATAATATTATGCATGTAAATGTCATAAAAAATATTTTATACTTTTTTGTGTTTGTATGTTTCACAAAAATGTTGTATAATTTTTATGTATGTATCATAAAAATCTGTATTTTTTATGTATAAATGTATCATAAAATATGTTGTATAATTATTTTCTTACCTATGTTGAATGACCCATTTCAATGTTTAGTTCGTCGGTTAAAACATACAATGGTATATTGATTTTATGTTTATGCATTGTTAGGTAGTAAAAACATAGTTTTCATATAATGCATTGTTGGTATCATGAACAATTCCTCAGTAACACAAATAAATGTGTAAATAAGGACTACTTTAGTATTTGTCTTTAATAAAGGGTTATTTGAATTTTATATGTAATGAAAACATAATTTTTAAATGTTTATTATTCTTACAAATGTAAAATGAAGCACTACTTCTTTCAACATAATATTCATGGCAATAGTGTATTTAGAAAATTAAAAATGATGTTTAGTTTAAGAGGAGTATTGTTGTATAATTTCTTGACAAGTGTAATCTCAGAAGATAGATCATTATTTGTTGGGATTCATGACTTGGTTAGGAAAGAAAATGATAATAGAGAAAAAAACTAAAAGAAAAGAAAAATAATTGTAAAATATCATATAGTTATTTCGGCAGTAGTTACGGTGTGGTGGCATAAAACACATTTATTGAAAGCACCTTCTGAAGATTTCAGAAATATAAGAGTGCTACATTTGGAAATACTTTATTATGGAAGTGATACAACTTGTAGAGAGTAATTACGTCTTGGCATAGATGCATTTAACAATATATGTAATAAATTATATGATATAAAATTGTTACATGAAACTGCTCACATTCGGATAGGAGAAGTTATGACTTTGTTTTTATATATGCTTGCACACAACCTAAAAAATCAGGTTATCAAGTTTCAATTCATCCGCTCAGGGGAGATAGTTAATCGACATTTTAATGCAGTTTTGGGTGCTATAAATAAACTAAGGTGCGAGTATTTAGTCCAACCTGAAAAAGATTGTGAAGGTTATGAAGATGAAAAGTAGGAATGGTTTGAAAATTTGTTTGGAGAATTGGATGGGACATATGTTCCCATAACAGTTCCTTTTCAAGATGAAGGGATATTTTGAAATATAAAGAGTTTTAATGCGATAAATATATTATGATTTGTTCTCGTGATTTGAAGTTTACTTGTGTTTTACCTAGGTAGGAAGTGTTGGTTGCAGATGGCAGAGTTTTACGAGGATGCATTGACAAGACAAAATCTATTATTTATCCCAAATGGTGCGCATCTTGTTATATTTCAAACTAATACATAATATGTTTTTCTCCTTTTTATATTTTATTTAATGGTAAAAAAAATAATTTATCCTCTAATGTAAGTAAATATTAACTTGTTGATGTTAGATACACAAATGGACCTATTTTTTGGCACCTTATAGAGGCGCGCATTACATCTAAATTAGTGGTCAAAAAGGGAAAATAATTCGTAAAATACAAGGATCTATTCAAATTTTTCCATTCAACTGCTACCAATGTAATCGAAAGAGCCTTTGGACTTTTTAAAAAACGATGGGCTATTCTTATATTTTCTTCTTTGAGATGAAAAGGCATGCATGGATTATAAGTGCTTGTGTCACCTTCTATAATCTTGTACGAATGGAGAAACCAAATGATCCCCTATTGGATAAAGTAAATGAGAATTTATGTAATGAATTGCGAAAAGAAAGTGATGAAGATTGCATTGATGAGGAGGGTGTGATGGATAACCATGGTGCAACTAATACAAATCGGATTAGAAATGTGCAAATAACTAGGGAGTGGACATAAAAAATGATGTATTAACACAAGCAATGTTTCTTGAGTATCGAATTAGGCAGTGTCAGGAATAAATATCTTATTTCGCTAGCTTTTCTAGTCATATACTTGGTGAAAGTGACTTGGTTAGGAATGAAAATGACGATAGAGAAAATAAAAGGAAACAAAAATAATTGTAGAATATCATATAGTTATTTTGGTGGCAATTTTGGTATGGTGGCATAAAATACATTTATTAAAGGAGCCTTGTGAAGATTTAAGAAATCCAAGAGAGCTATATTTGAAAAGAATTTATTATCGAAGTATGATAACTTGTAAAGAGAAAATACGTTTTGGCATAGATGCGTTTAACAATCTATGTAATAAATTACGTGACAAAAATTATTACGTGAAATTGCTCATGTTCGGATAGAAAAAGCTGTGAATATGTTTTTATATATGTTTGCACATAATCTAAAGAATCGGGTTGTCAAGTTTCAATTCATCCGCTCCGGGGAGACAGTTAGTCAACATTTTAATGCAATTTTGCGTGCTATAAATAAACTAGGGAACAAGTATTTGGTCCAACTAAAAAAATATTTGAAGGTCATGAAGATGAAAAATGGGAATGATTTAAGAATTTAATTAGAGCATTGGATGGGACATTTGTTCCCGTAATAGTTCCTTTTCAAGATGAAGGGATATTTCGAAACATGAAGCATTTTAATGCGACAAGTGTATTAGGATTTATTCCCGTGATTTGAAGTTTACTTGTGTTTTACCTGGGTGGGAAGGGTCAGCTGCAGATGGTAGAGCTTTACAAGGATGCATTGACAAGACAAAATTCAGTATTTATTCCAAACGATGTGCATCCTATTCTATTTTATAATAATTCATGATATGTTTTTATCCTTTTTTTTTCATCAATGGTAAAAAAATCCTCTAATGTAAGTAAATATACCTTGTTGATGCTAGATACACAAACGGACCCATTTTTTAGCAACTTATAGAGGCACGCGTTATCATTTAAATGAGTGGTCAAAATGGTAAGTAATCCGTAACATGCAAGGATCTGTTCAAATTTGCCATTCAACTGTTACAAATGTAAACGAAAGAGCTTTTGGGCTTTTTAAAAAACAATGGGCTATTCTTATATATGCTTCTTTCTTTGAGGTGAAAACTCATGTAAGGATTATAAGTGCTTATGCCATCCTCCACAATCTTATACGAATGGAGTAACCAAATGATCCTTTATTGGATAAAGTATATGAGGATTTACGTAATGAAGTGCCAGAAGAATGTAATAAATATTGCATTGATTAGGTGGGTGATGGATAACCATAGTGCAACCAATACAAATTAGATTAGAAATGTGCAAATGACTAGGGACTGGATGTAAAAAAATGATGCATTCGCACAAGTAATGTTTCTTGAGTACCGAGTGAGGCAGCATAAGGGATAAATATCTTATTTGGCTTACTTTTCTAATCGTATACTTGGTTAAAGTGACTCTAGATTACATGCTTAAATTTGGTATCATGAATGTGTATGGGTTTAGATTAATTGATTAATATATATCGTTTTAGATTATATGATTAATGTTTATGGTTTTAGATTACTTGATTATTGTGTATGATTTAAATGACTTGATTAATGTATATGGTATTAGATTACTTAATTAATGTATATGGTTTATTTGATTATATATCAATTTAAATGAACGTTGGAACTACTTTTTTATTTATTTTAAATTTGATTGATGTGAAGGGATGGATTTTTAATCTCAAGTTGGAGAAGGGAGTAAGAAGAGAAAAATAGTATTTCGCATGGGCCCTCGCAATGGATAACATATTATGCACTTGCTTTATAGATCAAATGAATCAAGAGAACAAATTAGATGGACAATTAGCATGAAAATGGATGCATGGAATAGTGCCATAAATATTATGAGGGGTGAATATCAATTTTCTATGACAAAGCAAAATATCCAATAATGCCTAAGACTTGGGAGAAACACTATGATATTATAAGTCAAATGCTATCAACATCGGGCTTCTCTTAGAACTATGATAGGGCTAAAGCTGATGTTGAAGAAAAAACGTGGAACACATATGTGCAAGTAATAATTTCTTATTTTAACGTACTCGTATCCTTACTTTGTCTTATTTTCCTAATTTCTAATTCATATACTTGGTCATAATTCGTAGTCTATATTGTGGTTCTCTTTATTAAATATTTTGGAATTTTAATATTTGAAATTGAATTCATTTTGAGGATCATCCTAAAGTTGTCCCATATCGAAGGAAAATTAAAATCGACAATTGGGATATTTTTTGTGCTATTTTTGCTAAAGTTCGTGCTAATGGGGAACGATGCTCGAACGACATTAAAAGATGAGATGGAAATGACAAATAATGAAGAGTCAAATAACTTAGAAGATAAATTTGGGATGGATAAGAGAACCCTTGAAGATGATGCCACATATACATTTGGAGGTTGAAATGAACAAGGGAAGTCTAATGCACCATTTTCGTCTATTTCTTGCATAAAGAAGAGAAAGCATTCGGGTTCTGTTGCACTTTCGAATGTCTTGGGGCATATGACAGAGTCTCTTGATCACTTCTTGAATTCTGAACCTTCCAAGGCAACACCAAAAATGTATTGGATGAGGTTTCGAAAGTTCAAGACTTAGATGAAACATGAGTCTTAAAAACAATTGATCTTTTGATGAACGACCAAAGAAAATTTGATCATTTTTTTTATCTTCTTGATGAGCTTAAGAGGTGATGAATACTGATGCATCTTGGGGGTGTGACGATTATGAGAATTCATCCTTCTAATATGTATTGACTTGTTTTGTTATTGGGTGGAAAATTTTCATTATGGTGATGGTGCTTAGAAACTAGTTCTAGTATTACAAATTCTTAAATTTAGATGAACCTTTATCCATTTTATTTTACCAATATTACTTCAATTTTTTTATAATGTGATGTGATTTGATTCCATTTTTCAATTAGGATATTCTTTAAAAAATATTATTTTTTAATTATTTATGTTTCACAAAAAACTAGAATTCCAAAAGAATACTATACTTGAACCAAACAAAGAATTTTGAAAGAATTATAAACATGAAGTAAACAATTGAAATATAACACTATTCAATTCCAAAGAATTAAAATTTTAATTCAATTTCAATTATGTACCTTGAAAAGAACTCTTAAATACTCTAATAATTCAAAATGATTTTTTTTAGAACACTGTATAAAGACTTTTTGAAATATTTATGAGACGTTTAATGACTTAAATTGACTTTTGCAACTAAATTCCATACATTCGATGGTACGTTTCTTTTGGCTTCACAAGCATAACAAACATGACATCCGGTGTCATTTAAATATCGCGTATGTATTGGTTAAGTTCATAAAGCTTATCATGTAAGAGCATCCACAATGGTGGAGAGTTTGGACAAAATAATTTGTAAAATTACCAATTTGTAGACGTACAATGGGGATAGGCAGTTGGCAAAAATGGAGAGAGGAAAGGTAGGGATTTGTAAAGTTACCGGATGTATATTGAATCAGTAAAAACTTCTTACAAACTTTTGATGGTCGTAGGAACTTCCTACGAACGTCTTTTGTCCGTAAGAAGTTCTTACGAACTTCTTTTGTTTGTAGGAAGTTCCTACGAACTTCAAAAGCTCGTAAGAATTCCTACGAACAAAATAAGTTGGTAGGAAACCATTTTTACTGCTGTAAAATCTAACACCGTTTGGGGCCTTTGTTTATAAATATGACCAAGGTTCTCACAATTTATTATTATTATCACCCTTTATAAATTTTGAGAGTCCTCTGTTTCATTTTCTTATTTTCATTCTAAATATATTTTATTTCTATAGAAAATATGTCTTCCTCTCAACCGATTATTTCCGGTACATCTCGACAACCTAATATGACTCCTTTTGAGGATGAAGTATTATGTACCATTTATGCAAAATATACAGCTCGAAGTATTGAAGGAAACTCAATATCATCGGGCACATTTTGGGACACTGTGAAAGATGAGTATAACGCCACGCATGGAATTACAATTACTCGTACGAGATCCATGTTATCAACACGTTATAACCATATATCGCATCAAATAATGCTATATATTGCAAAGCTTTCTCACCAAATGAAGAATATGGGAAGCGAGACAAACGAATTCTAAGCGGTTACTAATGCAGGCGACGCGTACCGCGCTGAAACCAACAAACATTTTACGTTCGATAAATGCTATCAAATTTGATAAGATTTACCAAAATTTGACTTGGAAAATACAGCGGGGAACGACGACAGCCCTACACCTGTACGCGAAGATGACACTCCGGGGGTACGAGACGTACAGGATAGAACCCCAGGCAGGAAGGGTGAGAAACAACGTGCACGTCAACGAGCGCGTTCTGACAGCTTGTATTGTAACACGGTAGTACACAAACATTGCTAAGACTTCAATGCAATGTTTAAAAGCAAGCAAGAGTGGAAGAATAATCGTGCCCTTAAATTTGACTCTCCAATGGATGCGTTCATTCAGATGAAGCGAGCTAATCAACTCACCAAAAAGCAGGATCATCTCGTGCGCCTAGGACGAGAGCAATCCTACATCATGGAGCTGGATATGACCCATATGAATGAAATACAAAAGCAGTTTCATTTTAAAAGGTTTAATGACCTAACAGCGATGGCTGCTGCGACCGAAGCTGCGA
This sequence comes from Sambucus nigra, assembly GCA_949130495.1. NCBI lineage: Eukaryota > Viridiplantae > Streptophyta > Magnoliopsida > Dipsacales > Adoxaceae > Sambucus > Sambucus nigra. The sequence goes on from OX422217.1 coordinate 275,175,281, forward strand.
CATCTGAGTTGCAATCGAACTCTGCCGGGTCGTCTGGTCCAAGCGGTTCAATTAATGGCTAGTAGTGTTTTTAAATGATGTATTGAACCCTCATAATTGTATTTAATTTTTTTTTTCGGTATATGGAGAGTGATTCACTATCCATCTTAATAAATGAAATGCCACCCTTAAATAGATGAAATGTGAGTATTGTTTAATAATTTTTCGCTTATATAATATTGTCGGTTAAACCATTATTTTATATAGAATAACAGGTATATGATCACTACGACAATCCTACAAATACAAATTGAAAATGGAACAAACAAAACATTTAACCACGGTTAAAATAAAAAATACAATAAATTCATCAACCGACCATTTCATCACCGTGGGTGTTCCAAATGTGCTCTACCAAATCATTCCGTAACTGTTGATGTTTAGTTACGTCTCTTATCTTAGCATCCCGTATGAGGTAGTCGTAGAAATTAGTTTGGCCCCTCATAATTACAGGTGTTTCATCATTGTGTTCGTACTCATTTTGCCATGGACAATCTCTGCGTTCATCGCCAATAATCATATTATGCATTATAATGCAGGATTTCATAATGGTTGATAGTGACGTCCTATTCCATAATTTACAAGGTTCCCGAACAAAAGCAAATCGAGCATATAATACACCAAACGCACATTCAACATATTTTCTGCACGCTTCTTGGTACTTGCAAAATAATTTCTGTTTTTGTGTAATACCATTTTGGTTCCTAAATATTTTTACTATTAAAGCGTACGGAGGGTAAATGCCATCTCCAAGGTATTAGCCCATGTCGTAAGAATTTCCGTTAACATTGTAATTAACGGGAGCTGCCGTCCCATTGCGAAATTCTTGAAAGACATTAGATCGGTGCAAGACATTCAAATCATTGCAAGAACCAGACACCCCAAAGAATGATTTCCAAATCCAAAGATCGTACGAGGTAATCTCTTCAAGGATTATAGTTGGTGACTCTTTACGACCACTATATTGAGCGTGCCGTGCTTTTGGATAATTTTTCCAATGCCAATGCATGCAATCTATGCTACCTAGCATTCCTGGGAAACCTCTATTTGCATTTTGTTCGAGTAACCTTGTAACGTCGCCTTGTGTCGAATTTCTACCGTACTGGGGATCGAAAATTCGTACAATTTCCTCTGTAAATCTAATAATAGTTTCTAATAGAGTGGTTTCACTCATAGCGTACTGCTCAGACCACACGTCATGGGAACCCCCATTAGCTAACAGTCGAATTGCCCCCAACACTTTCTGATGAGAGCTTAAACCTTGACGACCGCAAGCATCATTCTTCTGAATAAAGTAGTTATCATAAAGGCAAACAGATTCAAGGATGCGATTGAAAATACTATACCGCATCCTGAATATCCTTCGGAAAAAAATACTCGTTATATACCTTATCTTCCCCAAAGTAATCTTCCCATAGTGTTGCATGTCCCCTTTCTCTCCTACGATTCACTCGACCTTCATTAAGTTCTGCATATTCGAGAAAAATATTTCGTCCCTCATCGCTAGATTTAGAGGAGTCCATGATATAATATGGTTACAAATTAATTTAGATGTAGATGAAATATTATACTCTACCTGTATAGTTTTACGGTACACATGTATTTATAATTATAGGTAAAATCTTATATAGGTAAGTGTGCTACATGTAACTGTGCGACAGATAAGTGTGCTACAAATAATATAGGTAAAATATTAATTTTTGTGTCCTATTGGTAAGTGTGCAATATAAATTTATCTAGATCAGTGAGCTCATTCAGCGTCAATAATATCTGTGTCCTTTCCGTATGTAAATATACTGTATGATCGTGGTAAGTGTGCTACAGATATTATCAGTGCTATTGGTAAGTGTGCTTCATTTTGGGTTTAGGTTCTTCAGGCAATCGATATGTTGTATAGTTAATTTAGAAAGTTACTATGTGGTAACTTCAATCGTCTGCATGTTATTATTGTGCCTTTATATGTGCCTTTTTATAATTTATAAAATTATAAAATTACTACGTGATAATTTTTCAGCTTTATGTGTGCCTTTCTATAATTTATCTTTTCCATTGGTATGTGTGCCTTTGTATTATTATATATATTTTTTATCATTGTAAAATAAAATTATATCTTCGAAGGTTTAAAATTGCTTATAAATAAATTAGAAGGATTGCAACAATTTTTTATCTACCATTGTATTATATTTCAAAAATGGCTTCATCTCCCTACTATTCATCCATTTACAATGGCTCTTACACAGATATTGCTGGTAACGATTGGTATGGGAAAAAAATAATTTTCCAAACATATCCAATTGATACTTCTCGACGTTTTCTGAATGACTTTGGTAATATATTCATAATCTCTCCCAATTCGGAACCTGAAGACGGAGTTGTGTATCCTTGGGAACACCTCACATGGCCAGATAAATATGATGAAACGTGTGACCTGGAGGTGCTTTGCCATTACCATCACATATCCGTGCCAAAAAATCGGGCTGCCGGACTTTGGCCAATATCGTATCCCGAAGAAGCGAATATGTTTTGTCTTGACTTATTGGAGGAAGAGATATGGCAAATGGAGAGGCGCCTACAACGTTATCGCAAAGGACAACGCACGATGCTATCAGGTCGTCACATTCAAGAATAATTAATTAACATATATAACGACTCTATGTTGGCATCAGATAACGATATTTTTTACTACACCAATTCCGGTTATGATTACTTTTCGGAATGTAAATATGAAAATGATGGGGAAGAGTACGAACCAAATATATCAAACTACAACGAAGAATATGTTGATTCCGATATGCAACGATCTTACTTACCTAAATGTTTAGTGCGCAATGGGAAACCATATTGTTGTACTTCTACTAGGTTCGACCTAAGCGTTTGAACACATACTTCTAATAATCATTTTGATCATGTATTATTGTTTTTACTACTTAAGTCAATATATTTATACTAATAATAAATGATATCAGAGCAATCGTAATAATTGTTTGTCCTCATTCGATGTGTAATAAATGAAAATAAATATGAGACATTATACATCATAACATTTTTCATAAATATGAGACATTATACATCATAACATTTATCATCACAATTAAATTGAGACAATAATACAAAATTTATTCTTAACATTTTTCAATTGTACATTATACATCATTGGCACCCCGGGCCGAACTCAAAATCAGCACCTAAATCTGTATGTGAACCCGTGTAAGGGTCAGACCCAAATAAATTACCCCAAACTTGTTGCGCCTCATATGTCGGGATCGGGTCAGAGGGTGAGGCTAGGTGTGGTCTGTAAACGCTCAGAAGACTAGAACTAGTACCACCCTCCTCAAACCCACGACTAGGCATAGTAAACCGTGCTAGTCTACGCTCCAACTCATCAATGCGATCATCACGTGCTTTGAGTTGATCCTCTTGCTGACGTGTCTCGTGTAATATTAAATGACGTATACCTCTAATGTTATCTGCTGCCTCGACGTAGGACTGACGCCATTCTAACTGCATCAAAGATTGAGCTGGAGGTGTGTTGGTTAAAAACTCAGGTCTCGACACATCTATAGTTTATGAAGCCCCCTCCGGTAGGCCTACGTCAACCGTCCAATTCTGCCTCGGTGGTTGGATGTACGTAAAACCACCCACAGAGAATTGTGTCTCATACACATGCGGATCATTTGTCGGTGCTGGTGCTTGCGGGATTCGCAACGTCGAAGGTGCCACTGAACCAACTCCAATCAAATCTACATTAACATATCTGGCAATCGGCGGTAGTAATGGCCCGAGTGCTACTGCCTTCTAATATGCATTATACTCTTCTTGTGACACATCTCTTACGTATTGATTTGCGATAGGCCAATTTTGGGCGGCAGCTGCTTGAAAATCGTGTTCTGAGGCACAACACAAACTTGATGGTGGGTTGTCTGCTATACATATCCGTCCAGTCAATTGACGGATGGCCCGATCACCCAAGTAACAAAAACCCTTAAATAAGGGATCCCAAAAAATCATCTGTAACCCCGATATCTCACGAGCATATAAGATGACATCAGAGTCACGGTAGGCAGAAGTCTCGTATGGCTGCCATATAATGGACTCGGGTGACCGCATCTCAAGCTGATGTTGACTGCTTGAGATATTAAACCGCTGTGCTCCCTTTACTTTCTTTCTATTCCCCCTCGACCAACGAAATATGCGGGGCCACGCATCAATGGACGGATCGACGAGAATAGGACATGCCGTGGCCATGTACTCGTGATGTAAATACTACAAAATTTGTCAAGAAATTTCATTCATTAGAATAAGTTGACATATATTGTAATGAAACATAAATTTTAATAAATAAGATGAAACGAAAATATACCTCGAGTATTTGCCACATGCGTTCAACGCTAGTCAACGAACGTCGGCTGGCTTTGTCCAAAGACCATAAAATATGGGCATAAATAGCCGAACCCCAGTCGTATCTGCCGATGGCAAGAATATCCTCCAGATAATGTAAATAGCTTAGGTCGGAAGTGGAGTGAGCATTTGGAAAAAATACACTCCCCAATACATAAAACCAAAATGCCCGAGCTATGATTGGGGTCATATAATCTGGTAAAGGTTCAACCTTGACAAAATTTTCTATGTATTTCTTAAGATCAGAAGCTAGAATTCCCGCACCAGTAAATCTCTGTATATGAATTTCTGGAAAAAATTCATTTATGGTATTAAAAAAATTTGTATACTGTTCAATTCTTAGATTTTGAATGGGTCGTCCTTGTCCAATTGGAATGCGTGCACGAAGGTTTAAATTTTTGTTATATATTAAAATAATTTTAAATATAAATACCATAAAATATATTTCAAAAAATCAATTATGAATTTAAGTACAACTAATTATTTTCATATATTAAAACAATTATGAATATAAATAATTATTTTCATATATTGACACAATCGTAATGCGGGTACATTTTTCAATATTTTTGTCATAAATTAAAATAATTATGAATATAATTACCTAAAAATATATTTCAAACAACTAATTATGAATTTAAGTACACCATATTATTTTCACATTTTGAAACAATTATGATGTCGATACATATATTTAAAATTTGTCATATATTTAAATAACTATGACTCTGAAAACCATAATATATATTTCAAACAATCAATTATGAATTTAACTAAAACTATTTATTTTCACATATTGAAACATTAAGTGAATATAATTAATTATTTTCATATATTAACACAATCGGAATGCGGGTATATTTTTCAAGTTTTTTGTCATATATTGAAATAATTATGAATATAATTACCTAAAAATATATTTCAAACAATCAATTATGAATTTAAGTACAACTAATTATTTTCACATATTGAAACATTAAGTGAATATAAATAATTATTTTCATATATTGACACAATCGGAATGCGGGTATATTTTTCAATTTTTTTGTCATGTATTGAAATAATTATGAATATAATTACCTAAAAATATATTTCAAACAATCAATTATGAATTTAAGTACAACTAATTATTTTCACATATTGAAACATTAAGTGAATATAAATAATTATTTTCATATATTGACACAATCGGAATGCGGGAAACATTTTTCGAGTTTTGTTGTCATATATTTAAATAATTATGAATATAATTACCTAAAAATATATTTCAAACAATTAATTATGAATTTAAGTACAACATATTATTTTCACATTTTGAAACAATTATGATGCCGGTACATATATTTAAAATTTTGTCATATATTTAAATAACTATGAATATGATAACCATAATATATACTTCAAACAATCAATTATGAATTTAAGTACAACTAATTATTTTCATATATTGAAACATTAAGTGAATATAAATAATTATTTTCATATATTGACACAATCGGAATGCGGGTATATTTTTCAATTTTTTTTGTCATATATTGAAATAATTATGAATATAATTACCTAAAAATATATTTCAAACAATCAATTATGAATTTAAGTACAGCTAATTATTTTCACATATTGAAACATTACGTGAATATAAATAATTATTTTCATATATTGACACAATCGGAATGCGGGAAACATTTTTCGAGTTTTGTTGTCATATATTTAAATAATTATGAATATAATTACCTAAAAATATATTTCAAACAATTAATTATGAATTTAAGTACAACATATTATTTTCACATTTTGAAACAATTATGATGCTGGTACATATATTTAAAATTTTGTCATATATTTAAATAACTATGAATATGATAACCATAATATATACTTCAAACAATCAATTATGAATTTAAGTACAACTATTTATTTTCACATATTGAAACATTAAGTGAATATAAATAATTATTTTCATATATTGACAGAATGAGAATGCGGGTATATTTTTCAATTTTTTTGTCATATATTGAAATAATTATGAATATAATTACCTAAAAATATATTTCAAACAATTAATTATGAATTTAACTACAACATATTATTTTCACATTTTGAAACAATTATGATGTCGGTACATATATTTAAAGTTTTGTCATCTATTTAAATAACTATGAATATGAAAACCATAATATATATTTCAAACAATCAATTGTGAATTTGAGTACAACTATTTATTTTCACATATTGAAACATTAAGTGAATATAAATAATTATTTTCATATATTGACAGAATCGGAATGCGGGTACATTTTTCAATTGTTTTTATATATTGAAATAATTATGAATATAATTATCTAAAAATATATTTCAAACAATTAATTATGAATTTAAGTATAACATATTATTTTCACATTTTGAAATAATTATGAATATAAGTATAACGAAATAAGTCATAAATTATTACCGAAAAGCATTGTGAAGTCCAGCGGAGTGAACGCAAGCGCGACATATGGTAGTTGGAAGGTATGCGTCGTGTCCCACCAACGTTCGATCATCGCCGTCACAATACATTGATCGGAATTGGGCATCACCATAGAAAAGAAATTCGACATAAAACCGACACTGTCGATAATTGTTTTGATATCTGGTTTTCTGTCTTGAATCAATTTGTACAATTTCATTGCCCCGCCCAATTCCCCCGAAATTCGAATTTATTTTCGTTTATTATCGGAGTTTCACCGTCCGACACGTGTGATACTCCGTCGTAAATACGAGTATAGTTGTCAATTACGGGATTCGACGATTGAATCGACGCGGAAGAATCGGAAATTGTCGTTGAAGTCGACCCGTGTTTTTTCGATTTCCCGATATTAATACATTTCTTCCATTTTCTACCTAATTCCATCGTGTTGACAAGATCGGATTTGGAGGATTTTCTATATCTAAATTGGGACTGATTTGAAATTATTTTGGGGTATAAATGGAATGATTTTTGAGAGTATATGAATAAATTTAGGAAAAATATATAAAATGTTTGGACTGAATTTTATGAGACTGGTACGTACAAATTTTGAGTAAATAAGAAAAGAAAATGGAGGAAGAAGATTAGTTGAAATAGGTATCGATGAAAATGGAGAAGATGAAGATGCAGAAGAAGATGAAGAAGAAAGAAGATCAACTGAATAAAAACGGAGACAGAAGATGAATAAAAACGGAGGCAGAAGAATGCAGAAGAATAATATATAAACGGAGGAATGTTACCGTTTAAATGTGACCGTTAAGTTCTTACGAACTTCTATAGTTCGTAAGAACTTCCTACGGACTTCATTTGTCCGTAAGAAGTCCCTACGAATTATAGAAGTTCGTAAGATCTCCCTCACTACTTGTTGTTCATTTGAACAAAAGATAAATCACACACACGCGCCTCACACCTACCTTTTGTCGATTCACACTATTACGAATGCGCTAAGACATCTCTTATCACTCACTTCGTTAAGTTTCCTAATAACTGAACCTCGGATGGATGATTAACAATTCACCAGATTGAAGGTCGAATTTATTTTTTTTAATGACAAAAAAAGGTTAGTTTCGACCGACTGAAAAAATATCAAATTTGATTGGACACATCCCGAACTATTCGATTATATTATACAGAAAAAACTAGAATATTCGTGAAGTGTATTTCACGCACACGAAAGTGCAAGTGGATTCAACACATTCAAAAGACACTAATGTAAGAACACGTTGTTCTAGATGGTCATACTTGAGACTAGTGCCACACATGTACGCGGTGATGCGTCACCAGTAACATCTACAACGCTATCTTACTCTCCAAGAAATAAAAGTCGACTTAGCCATCTGCTATAAATAATAAGAATATTCAACATTATTGCTAAGCTAGCTATATATATCCAACTTAAATTCTGTAGATAATCCATTCAGACACTCTTATTAAAACCACGCGAAATCCCTCATATTGTTGCATATATTATAGGAGAGAGAGAGAGCGATGACGATGAAGAGAATTATAGATGATAGAGAGGTTGAGACACTGGCAATGGCCAACTGTTTGATGCTTCTCTCTAGGGTGGGCAAAACAGATCAAACTCAACAATCACCGGGTAGGGTCTACGAGTGCAAGACATGTAACCGGAAGTTCCACTCATTTCAGGCACTGGGCGGGCACCGGACAAGTCACAACAAGTCCAAATTCATGGCCTCTGACATTTTTCATAGGGTTGACTCGTCACCCAAACCCAAGACCCACGAGTGCTCTATATGTGGAGCTCAGTTTGCTTTAGGCCAAGCACTAGGGGGTCACATGAGACGACACCGTTCCGCCATGAGTCCTAATCTTTCAGTGAAGGAGATCCCGGTTTTCAAGAGATTGAATAGTAGTAAGAGAGTTTTGTGCTTGGATTTGAACTTAACACCGTACGAGAACCAATTTAATGTGGAGAAAGGAGCTCCAACGTTGGAATGCTTTTTCTGAACTTGTGGAAATTAGTATATCTAACATTCTTGCTGTAGATACTAGATAGAGTTTTTCATTGTTTGAGATACACAGTTATGGATATAATTTGTAGTTTTATTCTATTCAACTTTTTCTATATTCGTAGATTGTCACTGATGTACCTTTGATAGCTCTGTGTAAGATTGGGTAAGTTTTCAGTTGGTCACTTGTGAATTAGTGTGAAGTTGGATATATTATATTATATATAAGTAATATATTAACCGCCCATCATTTTAATTAAAAATGTTTATATATATATATATATATATATATATATATATATATATAGAGGTTGGATCGTATACGGACCTAGTTTACGGACCTAGTTTACAGACCGCTACCGTCCAAGAATTATCTAGGGACCGTTTTGTCTATTTAGGACTACCTTTTGTGACCGCAATGTCTTTTGTCTTTTTCTAAGTTTTGGGAAATATCAATTTTTACCCCAATGCTTTCTAACGTCTTTTAAGCTTATTTTAAAGTCTAATTAATCTAGAAGTCTAATTGTAGAAGTTTCAGGGGTGCTGCTACTTCTCAAGCTTCTTCCGTCACTATCGTACTGGAATTCAGAATAGCGATGATTACCTATATAAATAGTTTCTTCTGGAAGTCTAGAAATTGAAATAGGTTTTGCTGGAAAATATTCTAGTCTTAAATACCTTATACGGTATCGTGGGTTTATCTGTCTAGTTTCTTTATATATTTGATTAATAATATCGATTATATCGTTATCTATAAATTCGTCTAAATTATTATCACCATAAGATGACAAAAATCTACGGTATGTTCTTGGGGCAGCTGTCTCTACGTTTTTAAGGAGAGGACGGATTCCTCCGGCTCCAATTAAAATAGTATTTGTTTCAGCTAACCTTTTACGTCTAACAAATTTTAATACGTCTATACTATCTTCAAGTATCCTAGTGTATTCTAGATACTTTTCAGGTCTTGACAATTCTTCTGCAAATTCATCAGTTCTTAATTTTTGTCTAAAAAGGTCACGGATTCCTGTTCTAATTATTTCTATTCTAGGTACTTCTCTTCCTAACCACTCAATGATCTGGTCTATGTATTTAAAAGTACCTCCTGCATATACTAAAGCAGATTCTATAAGTTCTTTATCTTTAGGGTCTGTAAGAGTCCAGTCTTGAATTTCTCTAGTTAAGTCTAAACTTGTTTGATTAACAAAATCTAAAAAGTCTTTAGTGATTTGTAGGGTCATATAAGATTTTTCTTAAAACAATATTATGTAAAATAGTTAAGGGTTTGGTTCGAGTTTATACCTTCCGTCTGGTCTGCAATATCTTTATCTTCTTCCCTTTGTCTCTTCAGCTTTGTTACTATTCTTCTCCGGTCTTGGCCTCCTACAACTCTCTCTTTATGTGTTGCACCTCAATCCACTACTTTGGCGGCTTACCCGTTTCCTGCCTGTACGCCTTCACGCCTAACGCCCACCCTGGCTAACGGCTCACGGCAAATCGGCACCTGACGGCGGTTCACCAGTATAACACCTTGTGTGCTACACCAGAGGTTCAACACAATAGTCCTCTATGAACAGAAAGTTGGAGACAATTTGGAAAATAATAACAACTTAACATAAGAGATTTCTGGAAAAGAAAAACACTTATATTGCATATCATAAGTAATTACAACTCTCCCCTCTCCCCTAACTATGAGAGGTTTACTCACTCATATACATAACATTTATTACAAGCATAGAAGTCTTGTTATCTCTCTAACTCTCTAACTCCTGCCATCTTAAACACAAATGGACGCTCCCTTTTATAGATCAAGGGTACTACAACATGACTGGTAACCGGCTACCAAAATCAATCCGGTTGAAAGCATAAATTATTAAAGCAGCATAGTCTTGGGAATCTTTATCAACTGGGTCTACAACTTTAGACATCTTTTGATAATGGAGGGACCCTTCCTTTATGAAAAGAAAGGCATGCCAGGTCTTCATCATAGGTCTTGTCTTTTTGTAATAATGCATGAGCATCAAACAAAGTCTTCATCAGTCTGGTGGTCCATGTGGGGCATGGGTCTTTCTTGCTTTATGGAAAGCATGGTCTAGGTAAATGATTCTTCTGTCTTTATTAATTCATCCACCACTGAGGGGCCCTTCTTTGTCGTGTCTGTGTCTTCTTCTGCCTTGTCTTGATTTGGGAGGGTATTATTGAAAAATTCATCAATAAGGCCTACCGTTCTGAGGCTGGCTGGCAAAGCTATCTCCACCATGTCTTTAGATTCTTTCTTGAGCCTTCCGTTGAATGGCTCATCAGCTTGGATTATCAAGTCTTCTTTGTGGTAGGCAGTGTACCATCTGTCTTCTCCTGTTAATAATTCAATTGTTTCCATCGCCTGGGCGATCTGGAGTTTGGACTTATCAACAATTAAATCTTTAGTTTCGTCTTCAGATAGGATCTCAATGTCTTCAAATGTATAGTTAGAAAATCTAACAAGTCTAAATCCTTCCACCCTCATTCCTCCGCAGGAACTTGGAGCAATCTGATAGATTCTAGCAAATAAAGGAAGGAAATCTTCTACCTTTTTAACATACTCATGGACTATCTTTCCAAGAGCAACAGAGTCTTCAATGTCTTTTATTTGAACGAGTCCAATGAACCCGTGGTCTGCAAGAGTTATATGTGCCATTTCTGATTTTCCAAAAAGATATATTTTTGGAACATCTTTGAAGAAACCTTTAACTATTAAGGCATCTCCACTTATTCCTGATAATAACATATTAAAATGATCAATAATGTTATTAGATTCAGTTTTAAAGTCTTCAGTTAATGGAAGATTATTATGACCAAATGGTATAACAATCTTAGTCTTAAAGGTCTTTTTCTGATAACAAAAATTATCAGTGGGTCTAGCTTTGGAGGTTTCTCCAAGAGTCTGAGCATAAGTCTGATTCTGAGGTCTAGGCACAGTATTACCACTAAGCTGGGTAACTGCGAGTCTTTGTGTTCTCATAAATCTGGCAATAGCTACCAAATTTTGTTTGAACTCAATCCAAAGTCTATTCTTTACGTTCCACCATATGGCATCTACAAGAGTATTTTCGTCTTCTGAGAATTCTCGTCTATATTTGATCAAGTCTGGATATCTTTGATCAGGTCTATATTGGGGGAAATACATCTTCCCAATGAGTCTATTTTGAGAAATAATCTCTTGTCTAGATTTTCCAGGAGGAACTAAGATATCATCAAAGTTCTCTAGGATTGGTCTTTCTTGCGAGTCTTGAATATGAGTCTGTCTTCGCGTTGCACCAGCATTTGGTCTTACGCGTCTAAGATAGTCTGCAACATCGTCTTTGTTCAGTCTATTTGTTCCAGAGGAACTCATGTCTTCTAAGTCTTCTGTTTGCAACATAAAACATGAAATTATATTAGTGTTAGCAAACATTGGCTCTCTTGATATAATATATGGAATGGTATTTTTACTTCCCTTAATATGAATAACAGAGAAGTCATAACCATTAAGCAATTGATGCCATCTAATAAGTCTATTAGTTCTTGATTTAGATAAATCTAAGTCTCTGAATTTTACTGCATAAGAAGAGTCTGTATAAACAGTAAAATGTTTAGGTCTAAGAAATAACATATATTTTTCTATTGCCCTTACTATTGCTAAAACTTCTTTTTCATGGGCAGTATATCTTGTTTCTGGGTCTGTGAAAGTTCCAGAACTATGTCTACATAATTTCTTCTTTTTTGTCTGATGATCAATGGCAAAGTATACTGCTCCCCATTGCTTATCAGAGGCATCTGTTTCTACTATGAACTGGTCTTCTGCATTAGGCAGCTCAAGTAAAGGAATATTCTTGACTGCATCTTTAATTTGTCTTATTACTTTAAAATCGTCTTCAGTCCAATAAAAGGGATTAGTTTTGTCTGTTCCTTTTAATTTGGATGTTAAGCTTTGTCTTTTTGAAGCAAGGTCTTTAATAAAGTCTGCAGCACAATTAAGCAATCCTAAAAATGACTGTAATTGTTTTCTATCTTTGAGTTGGTCTGGAAACTCAAGGATCTTTTTAGTTATGTGTTCTGCCAAGGATAATTTTCCTTTATTAATATGCATTCCCACAAAGTCTATCTCAGTCTGAAATAATTGCATTTTCCTTTCGGAAATAACAATACCATGTTTGTCTAATTCTAGAATAATCTTTTTAAGATGGTCTACATGCTCTATCTCAGTCTTACTAGCTACAAGAATATCATCTATGTAAACAAGACAAAATTCTGAATAAGGTCTAAATATATTATCCATTCTTCTTTGGAAAACTTGAGGAGCATTCAAGTATCCAAATGGCATGACTAGCCATTCGTATTTTCCTTGGGGCACACTAAAGGCTGTCCAAGTAATACTGTCTGGATGCATCTTAATTTGCCAGAAGCCTGATTTGCAATCAAACTTACTGAATATTATTCTATCTTCGATTAAATTAATCAAATTGTTCTTGTCTGGTATCTTATAAGAATCAAATTCGCAATTCTTATTTAATTGTCTATAGTCAATAACCATGCGTCTTTTTCCTCTTTTACGTTCAGATTCATTTTGAACATAGAAGGCCAAACTATTATGTCTACTTTTACTTTCCCTAATAATGCCTAACTTAAGCATTTCGTCTATGTCTTTCTTAAATTCTTCCCTATCTTCTTGTGAGTATCCTTTCTTATAGGTTCCACCATTAATAGTGGCGTCTGGGTTAATGGGGATAATTTCACAATAAATTTGGTCTTTATCCCACTTAGCGATGGGATTTTCTCCTAAAGTAGGTTCAGCTAGTTGCCTAATCTTCTCTTTTTCTACTTCTATATCCATTTTCTTCTGTTTGGATATGGCTTGAATCTGCAATAAGGTCTGCTGGGCTTGATCTAAAATGTCTTGTTGTATAAGCGCTATTTGCTTATAACACTTTTGATCTGGACACTTACACTCTTTTTGTAAGGGTTTAGTTATTTCTAAGGCTTCTTGTTGGGTTGTAGGTCTAGGTCCACCATGCTCAGCTGAAGAACTCTGATGTTTGATGGTTCTATAATTGGGCTTGACCTGCATAAGGTCAAAGGCAGTCTTATGATCTATTAGAGGAGCTTTAATATTAAATTCCTCTTGGTCACTAATTAATATCTTATCATTATACTGAGTATAAGGATGATATTTACTAATAAAGTCTTGTCCTAAAATAAGGTTTCCTGTGAAACTAGGACGAGGATCCATTATCCAAAACCGATGATTAACGGTTTTGTTGGTCTGATTTCCTAATTTAAAATAAATAGGAATAGTCTGGAAATATAAGGTAAAGGGATCTCCATTAGCCACTTTACCATAGATTTCTTGAGTACTTTCTAAAAAGTAGTCTTCAGGGAAGGCATTAGCCTTACAAATACTCTGAGAGCACCCTGTATCTATAAAGCCTGAAAGTCTTTTAGGATAGTCTTTATGTTGAACAAATAATTCTACAAAACAAGCATGTGGTTTAGTAGAAATTCCTAAATTATTCTTTTCTACAATAGATATTCCTTTCTGGGGTTTATCTATAAGATCGAAGGGTATTTGTTCTTCTGAACTATCATCAGAATGGTATTCGTCTAAGTCATAGGAAATTCCTTTTCCTTTGAAGTCTTCATTTTCTTGCAATCTTTTGGCTATATTCCTATCAATGTCTTGATAATAGGTTTTAATATCTAAGTCTATTTGAGCGTCATACTGGCTAGTATAAATTGCTCTAAATCTAGTTCTCCAACAGTCTTCATGGTAGTGTAGTTGACAAACAATACAAACCATAAATAATTCTGTTTGTATAGTCTCAAAACATTCTACACATCTAAAGTCTTTTTTGCAACATTTCATTTCAAACGTGCAGTAATGTCTTTCATCAAAGTAACATCTAGGTATATAGGTCAGTAGCTCTGGATTACTAACAGTCCATCTTTTCTTCAGAAAGGGGCTTAATATACATTTATACCAAGCGTCTTCAAAGTCTATATATTCATTATCTAGATCGCCTAGATCAGTCTGCATCATATATAAGTCTAAGGTATCCTGAGAGTCTTTATACTCATCAGTATCACTATAGTCTTCTGAATCACTGTCTGTGTAAACACTATAGATACTAGTGTTATCATCATCTTCTATGTCTGATATTTCTATAGCATATAGGATATCTAATTCTTCTTGATCTGCATAGTCTAATATTGTATTAATAATCTTAATACTTTCTTTATCTTTCTTATTAGGACAGTCTTTAGCAAAGTGTCCTTCTTTGCCGCAAGTCCAACACTCTTTGGTGGCGGTCTTAGATTGAGCTACGTCTTTTTCCTTCCTATAATTAGGAACCTTCTTATACTTACTAGTATTCTTCTTAAAGTATCTTCTCTGATTAAATCTATTTTTCTTAGTTTTAGGATTCTTTTCCCTAAAGGTAGTAGATTGTCTAAATTTGTATTTCTTTGGAAATCCTAAAGGTCTAGTCTTAAACTTTCTATGTTTCCATTCTACTTTCTTTTTGAATTTCTTAGATTCACTTCCACATCCCCATTGGATTGGAGCAATGTCTCTTTCGTCTTTGATTGGAGGGATCTGCTTGAAAGTTTCTTCTATTAATTTTCCATGGGTTATATCACGTCTCTTTGATATGATATAGTCTTTGGCGAAATTGATTCTTTCACCAAAGGAGTTATTCTTAACTCCAGATACTCCTGGCCAATTCCTATATTCATTAATTAGGATTTGTCCTATGGCTGGTATCTTTCTAAAGTATTCATCTTTTAAAGTCTCTCCAAATTCTTTAATTTGGTAATATAGCTGTTCATAATTATTGCTATATTCATTTATCTTATCTAATTTGCAAATGCTAAGGAGGGCTAACTTAGTTTTTGCTAGGTCTTGTTCATTGATCTGAGCTAGATGTCCGGCTCCAATGAATTCTGCAGTGAACAATTGAATATATTCTTCAATTGATCGTTCTTCTAGGTTTTCCTTTATCTTCTCAATCTTAGCTAAGGAGTCTTCATCTGTAGCCTTTCTTAGACTATCTAAATAGTCTTTTGCAATACCTCTAATGGATTGCTCAGCGTACTGCTTACATGAACTTGCATCCCATTGTTCATTAGATGCAAAACACATTTTCATCTGATTACGCCATTCGTCTAAGGCTTTCTTCCTATCTTGCACATTGTCTAGGTTGAGGTATATACCTACTGGATTTATGGCTTGGCTTGCCATAGTCTTGACGGGAGTGAAATTCTTGTCACTAGTTGGGAAGTCTTTTATATAATCAGGTTTAGTCTTTACTACGGTGCTAGAGTATATAGGAATATTTATTCCTATAGGTTTACTAAAAAGTCTAGGAGCATCTTCTAGCCTACTACTACTTTCTGTCTCTTGCTTACTAGGTTCTACTTGTGTAGCTGGCATTAATCTTTGTTCTCCTTCTTCTATTAGTCTTAAGTTTCTAAGAAGTTCTTTAGTGTTCTTAGATTCTTTTAATTTTAATATGCGGTCTTGGGCTATCATATTAAATCTTTCTCTTTCTTGAAACCTAACAGAATGACTTTTCTTAAGGTTATCTTTAAAGGTCTTCATATCCAATTCTGAGGGCTCATGTCCAAAGTTTTGGATCCTAGCTTTTTCTTTAACTAAGTCTTTTTGTTCAAATGATCTTCTAGGTCTAATTATCGGATCTTGTCTAAGTAAACTAGCACTAGTCTTACTACTACATTCTCCTTCTGAAGGATCATTGATTATGGCTTCTCCCATATTCCTAAATCTAATTTCTTCGGTCTGGATATTCTTATTGACAATCTTAGGGGGACCAAACTGGATGGTAACATTTCCAGTGACGTCGTCTTGATTAATAAACAAGGGTTTATTTTGTATAGTCTTAGTTTCTTGAAATTCTGGCAATTGCCAGAGAGTCTTAGCTTTCTCTTTCATAGGTCCAGTATTCCTAATACTGTAAGTATGATTATAGTCTGATACATTAGTTCTTACTAAGATTTCTTCATTAAGTCTACCGCTAGGAATTCCCGATTGCATTCCTTCATAAGGAAATTGGGAGAACTTCACATAGCTTTGAAATTCTATATTTATATTAGCGTCTGGGATAATATAGTCTTCATAACCACTAGCATATAAGATTAACTTAAAATGCTTGGCTGTGTCTACGGTTACTGTAAATGCCGGAATGACATTAAAGTATCCTATGTTGTCTGACATTTCTAATTGGGCTATTCCAATAAGACTCTTCTCAAAGTCTTTCCATCTTTTGTCTACTAAACAGCATAATATGTTAATATTATTCTGGGGTCTATGTAATCCTTGGATTCTTGCTTGAAAGAGTCCAAAGGTTAGGAATTGGAACTTCCTATCAGTTCTTCTAGATCTAAGCCATTCTGAGTCAAATACTTGGAGCTCAGTATAAGATTTGTCTAACACATGATTTCTACAATGGTAGGTTATGTTATAATTAGGAGTCTTAGGAGTGGCACCTTCTTTAAACAGGTCTATATATCTAACGGCTGGAAGTTGTCCATTATGGATGGAATCTTCTACGATCTTCCAGTCCACTTCACCCCACTCTTTCCATTGGAGAGGATTGGTGAAATTTCTTTCTTTCCACCATGTCCTAACATTGGAGGATGAATCCTTAAGTCTTTGGAGCATATGATTACTCTGTCCAATATTTGGGATAGAGCTGGCTACCTTGCTAGTTTTATCTAATCCGTCATTTATGACTCGTCTACCTATAGTATTCTTTTCTCTAGTTTCTATGGGAGGAGATTCTTTAAACTTACAGGTGGTTACCTGTTTTTGTTCAAGTCTTTTTTCAATTCTTTCTAAGAAGTCTGAATAATCTTTTTGTCTTTTTATCTGATTAAGGATTTCTTCTTTAAAATTTTTATTTTCTTTTCTAGTCTTTTCAAAAGTTTCTTCACTGTGTCTAGCTAGAGAATTAACAATGGTTTTACCCACGTTAGTGATATAGTCTTTTACTTCATTATCTTTTTCTAGTTGTTGCATAGTTCTAACTTCTATGGCTTCTACAGTCTTTTCAATTTTATCTAACCTAGTTAGAATAAAAGGAGAGTCTATTTCTGCTTGGGAAGGTTTATTATATACGGCCTTAATTCCGTTTATAATTTCACCGTATTTTTCTTCTACTTGGGCCATGTCTAGTCTAAGTTCATTAATAATGCTATCCATTTTAGATAGATTATGTCTTTCCATATTATTAAGGTAATTTGCTAAATTCTGTTGGAATTTAACAAAGTCTGTATAGAAGGTAGTTAATCCTTCTGTTTTAGCTTTTAAGTCTAAATGCAAGTCTTTAACAAAGCTACTATTATAGTCTTGGGTAGCTGCTATAGATGTAGAAATTAAATTTAGTCTTTCTAATATAAGTCTAGTTGCCTTAGCTGCGTTGGCAATCTCATTTTCATTTATCTTGTAATAAAATCTATCATCGTTTATCTTTTCTAAAATTCTTTGATAGAATTCGGATAATGTCTGAATGGAGAGGTCTTTTGATACCTCATTCCAGTCTGATCTAACTATCTCCATTAGGAAGATAACTATCAAGTCTAGGGATAAGCTTAGCTTGTTCCTTAGTAAGTTTAATTAACTCACTGTCTTGGTTTTTAATTAAAGTTTTAATTTCTAAAATGTCTTTGTTAATGACTTCTATATGATTAGTCTTAATATTTATTTCTTGTAACACGTGGACTAAGTCTATAGGGATTTGATTATCGATGTCTAATAATCTTTTAGAGATATTTTTGATCTCTGTTTCTAAGGTATGAGTGTCTTTTATTAATTGTCTTAATATAAGCAATATACACTTATTTTGGTCTATTATGCTATTAATAGCACTAGCAATGACTTGTCTACTATCTGCGTGTTTGGCTGGGATATGTTCAATATGTGAACAACCATCTATGTGTGTGGTTAAACAACCTTCTGAGTCTAAATCAGTTATGGGTATAGGTTGGTAGTCTGGGTTGGTTCCAAAAATATCTTGGTAAATGCGAGGGATAAATCCCAAGGGCATTAAAGTCTTTTTACCGTATGTCTAAAAGGAACGTCTTATGGCTCTGATACCAGAATTGGGTTTTGGTCAGAATTTGGTGAGGTTCTAAAATTTTTAAAGTCTTGATACCAATTTTGGGTCTGACTTATAAATCTTTTAACTATATAGTCTTAAACTAAGGTTTTAGTATAAGACAAGAGGGGGACCATCTACAGTAAATAACAAAAGTCTTTGGGACCACGAGGGGACCACTTTCGGGATAAGGACAAAAGTTCGCACGGGAAGTCCGCACCTGAGCCTGTCTGTATATATATATATATATATATATATATATATATATATATATATATATATATATATATATATACTTGTGCGGATCAGTCTGCATTTTAAGATTGCGGATCGGACATGTGTCACCTGTCGGTGATCGTAGAGGAGAGAGAGAGAGAGAGCGCCTATAATTTAGTCAATAAATATTAGGGTCATTACCAGGAACACATGTCTGGTTCACACTCTTAAAATACGGACTGTTCCGTATAATAGTAGTACTATATATATATGTCTTTAGACTTGTTAAAAAACCTTTGGGCTATTCTTATATCGGCTTTTTTGTTTGAGGTGAAAACATATGTAAGGATTATAAGTTCTTTTGCCATCTTCCATACTCTTGTACGAAAGGAGCAACCAACTCATCCATTATTGAATGAAGTAGATGAGGATTTACGTAATGAAGTTTCAAAAGAAAATGATGAAAATTGCATTAATGAGGAGTGTGTGATAGAGATAGATAACCATGGTGTAATCAATACGAATATGATTAGAAATGTGCGAATGACTAGAAAGTGGACGGAAAAAAAGGAAGGCAACATCGGGTATAAATATCTTATTTCACTTGCTTTTCTCGTCATGTACTTGGTGAACGTGACTCTAGATTACATGCTTAAATTTGATGTCATTAATGTGTATGGGTTTATATTACTTGATTAATGTGTATGATTTTAGTCTTGATTTATGATTTTAGATTACATGATTAATCTATTTGGTTTTAGGTATTTGATTAATGTGTATGATATTAGATTACTTGATTAATGTGTAAGTTCTAAATGACTTGATTAATGTGTATGGTTTATTTGATTATATATTAATTTAAACGAACTTGGAGCTATTTATTTATTTATTTTAAATTTGATTATTTTGAAGGAATTTATTTTTACTCTCAAGTTGGGCAGGGGAGTAAGGATGGAAAAATGGTATTTCTCATGGGTCCTAGGAATGGACAAAGTATTATGTACTTGCTTTATAGATTAGATGAAGCAAGGGAAGAGATTGGGTGAAAAATTTGTATGAAAACTAATGGCATGGACTAGTGCTATAAATACTATAGAAGATGAACATAAAATTTATTTAACAAGGAAAAATATTCAATCACGCCCTAAGATTTGAGAGAAACAATATCATATTATAAGTCAAATGCTATCAATATTGGCATTCTCTTGAAACTATGATAGGGGTGGAGTTGATGTTGAAGAAAGAGTGTAGAACGTATATGTGCAAGAAATAATTTATCATTTTAACATACTCATAATTGGCTTGCTTTGGGGGTATTTTCCTTATTTTTCAAGTCATATACTCTGTCATAATTCACAGTCTATGTTGTGGTTATTTTAATTGAATGTTCTCGTTTAATATTTGAAATTGAATTCATTTTTACGATCATTTTAAAGTTGTCACATATTGAAGGGAAATTAAAATCGACAACTTTGATATTTTTGTGTTATTTTTGCTCAAGATTGTGCTAATGAGGATGGTGCTCAAATGACATTGGAATATGAGATGGAGATGACTAATAATGAAGAGTCAAATAACTTAGAAGATGAAGGAGTGATCCAATTTTATAATCACAAATAAATAATAAGAGCAATCTAATTAAACACACGAGAGACAAATATTTTTAAAGTTGTTCGGTGAGGAAGAATGCTTATGTCCACGATTAGTTTTATTTATGTTGATTACAATAACTTAATATGGTGTGCTTAAAAACGATTGGATTTTCCTCTTGAGCTAAGGGATACTGTCTATTAATAGGGGTCTGGAACCCTAGAGATGAAATGCCTTTATATTTTCAGGCATTTACATATGTTTACAATAAATGTGATTCTTAGTTTTTCGTGTTGATCGCCTTTCCACCTGAGTATCTTTTGCCATTCCCGATGGTTCAATTTCTGGAGTTGGTCGGCCTTACAGCCGACTAGTTTCCCCTGATGCCGACCAAGATAGCTTCGTGGTCACCTAGGATGATAGGTGTCTGTCGTTCATTAATCCACGTGGGAAGATAATTTTTACATACAACAAAAGCCCCCAATGATACATGCTTGATGATTGATCGAAAGTAGGGAGTATTTGTTCAAAATGTTGCTCAGCATGTGACTGGAGAGATGGTCGGCCACCGACCGTCAAGACTTCTAAATTTTTTTACAGGCACTATGGATAATGGTATTTTTGAAAATGCTTCGAACTTTTTTGAACCACCAAAGGGTACGCTGGTCTTTTTGTGCTTTGAGAAGCGTGTAGTCTGCGGTAGTTCAATCGAATATGTAGTTAATCATTTTATCTCTATTATCAAGGAAACCTATAAATTAGTGGAATTTCCCCTTATTTTCTCTTCATCTCAAACTTTTTGTACTTAGAGTTTTTCATCGTTTTCGAATTTTCTTTCTGCAATTCTTTGATGTCTGTTACTCGTCACTATTTCTTCGTCTTTGTGGTTTTCTTAGGATTCTTGTAAGCTTTATTTCCTTCTTCCCTATTTTTCACCATTTTTCTCTATTTTAACCATGATTTATATTCTGGATGAGGATTCGTTGGAAGAGTTTAGGACAAAGATAATAATTCCTGACTAGGTAGACTTAGAAATAGCTCAGGGTCCCATCAATGTTTATTCTTTAGGAGAAGGTCACTAGATTCCCACTCTTTTCATTGCTGAGTTTGGTATCACTTTTCTCCCAAATCCTTTATTTCTCCCAAATCCTATATTTCTCCCATTTTGTCAGTACTTTGATGTAGTACCTGCTAGAATAGCCCCAAACACATGCAGAGTAGTAAATAGAGTTCATACACTAAATGAGATTTATGGAATGCATATCGGGATCCCTGAATTGATGTTTTGTTACAAGTGGGGAACCATTGGAGATAACACGTATTATCTAAAGACTATGCAAGCCAATAGGGCTTTAGTGGTTAATCTGTCAGATTCTAATAAACATTATTGGGATAATGGTGTTATTATCACGAATTGGCAATATGCCCCCTTCCTGCAGGGGTACCGTACACTAGACCCAGGTGCCCCCAAGAAGGGCGTGTAATAGGTTATAATTTTCTCCTTTAATTTTTTTTATATTTATCATCTATTTGTAGACTCGTCGACAAACTTGCTGCTTTATATTCTTTCGCAAGGAGAGTAAGAAAAGGTGTCCCAAGGAAGGAGAGATCAACCTTACAGACCTCAAATTTCTGTGGGGTCTTAATAAAATAGTTGGATAAGAACACCCGAGAGCTACTTTTTTACTATTAGAGTACAACATCTCAATTACGCCTTTTATTGCTCGGCCATCATCTGTACTTCCCTAAGATGCCATTAATTTAGAAGATCTTGTATCCACTTCCTCAGCTGCAGAATCAGCTAGGGTTTAATTTATCCAAGGGGGAACTTCTTCCTCATTTAATTCTTTTGACATATCTGATATCCCTACCTCGCCCTTAACTGACATGGGTAAAAGAAGGATTCCCAATTTTCTGAGTGGGCCACTATCTCCACCTATTAAGAAGAGTACTGATCTTGGTAAGAGAAATCCAGTAGCTAAAAAGAAGAGGCCTCAAGTTCTTGGTGATGAAGAAATTCAAGGCAATTAACCTCAGTACAAGAGGTTAAAAAAAGGATTTCTTGGTCCTCAGAAGCAAGCAAAGAAAGTTCAAGCCGACCAATAAGAGTTGGTTGAAAAGATTCAAGCCCACTTGGGTGATAATTGGTCAGCTTCTGTGGCCATAAACCCTGGATTGGCCAGAGGTTTAATCAAGGCTAAAACTCTTCCAACCGACAGAGTGACATGAGTTCCCATGCCTAGAACAAGACTAATTGAAAGAGCTTTCCAGAATTTGTATTTAGTACTTATCAATTTTTTGTTTATCTTTATTTTGCTGAACTTCTTTTAATGTCACATGTTTATTATTTTTTAGTTTTTGGTTGATTTTAATCAAATGATGGAGATAGACGGTCAGTTGAAATCTTCCTCGGTTGAGGTAGAAAAGGCTTTTGACGGTTTGAGGCAATCTATGAAGGATTCCTAGAAGGTTCTTGAAGAGAAACAAAAACTCCGTGATGAGAAAATGTAGGAAGCTGTGGATAGGGAAGTTGCAGTAAAAAATACAGGAGAAACTACAGAGGAGAAATCCCAGTCTATCAAGAATAAGTTGAAGGAGGATGAAGATAAGACCAAAGATGTAATAGACAAGATGATAGAGACTAAGAACTTGGTCAAAGATGCTGATGATAAAGTGGGTTTTTAATTACTGAAGTTGATTCTTTGAAGGTTAAAGGCAAGAAAGATAAGGAGACTATTTTTGACAAGTGTTGGGAGAAGGCATTTTTTACAGCTTCTACCCAAATTGAATGTACCAAGAAGTTATCCTTCAAGAAGGTTAGTCATAGGTATTGAAGGTAGTCGGCACAGAGGCAATCTCTGAGCTTTTTCAAAGACATGACCTAGGCAATCCTCCCAATTTAGATGAAGAGTTTGATGATAAGGAAGGGTCTGAAGAATCCTGAATGGTGCTCACCGATACTTTAGTGCGGCCAACAACTATTGTCGACCTGCTTGTTTCCAACCAGGACCAATCTAAAGACAAGGAGAGGGTTTAACTCATTTTTAGCCAGTTTCTTTTTGTCCTTAATTTCACTACTAGAAAAATACCTTTTAACGATGGTTTTAGAATTCAATTTTATGACCATTTTTATTAAACTGTCATAATAAATACCGTTGTTTCACAATTATGACCCTTTTTACCTTTAAATAATTAATTATGACACTGTATACTTCTTGGGTCATATTAATATGATATGTTATGACAGTATTATTTTAACTCTCATATAATATATTTATTTTATGACACTTTTTTGTACATGGTAGTATTAACTCTAATTTACAAAATTAATAATTTTTTTAATAAACCTATTTAATTATTTACGACGCTTTTTAATAATAAAAAAATATTGTATACGCGGGAAACAAATGTTTGGTGATAAGAATCCTACGCATCAAATTAGAGACTCATTTCACCCAAACCATCTATTCTACTACGATAAAGATGGAGAACCCACAACCCTTTCATCCCACATATCTCGTGTTCAACCCCCACACAGCTGTATACATCTATGTCTTCAACCTGCATATTTAATCATTCAACTTGTATAGCTTTGTCTTCAATCTCCGTCCCTCTTATTGCCTCACCGTCGCTCTCCCGCTAATCTCATCTTCAACAACCGCCCCTTTCGTCGCTTCCCTACAACTCACAGATCAAATCAAGCTTCTGCACCTGAGTACATTTAAGTATGTAAATATACTTCAAATCTTCCTATCAATCATTTAAGTAGAGATTACATTGTTTGTGGTTAAAGTAACTCTGGTAATATATTGATGTTAAATATAATATTAATCTTATTTCTATTAGCTCAGTGACTGAGTTCCAACTCTGCACAACGCTATTCATTCTACCCTCCTCTGATTGTTTAGACTCCTGAAGCCCGATTTGGTTGTAGGTTAGTTTTTAGGGTTTTATGTCATAATTTTATTTGATTGTTCTTAATGTTTTATTTTTCAACTAATTGATATTGCGGAGTTATTCTTTCACATTTTGACCTAATTAAAGCATTTGAATACATTTTTGGATATATAATTGCCTAAACTTAGTCAAATTATAAAATCTAGCAATGTGAATTTTTAGATTGTAAATTCGTGCTACTATAAAATTCCGTTGAATATTTATCAAAATTTATCCCACGGTCTACAATGAACAATTTTTCAACTTGTAGTGGTGAAATTTTAATTTTAACGAGTTTGGTTCTTGTTTCAATCAAATAAAATATCTCAAATACAAGTCGGAGCCTTGAATTTGTGCTATTGTATCCGATGTTATTTGATTTGAGTTATAATTGTCTAAAAATATAAAATTATCAATTAAATATTTGTAAAAATGTAATAATAACCCTAATTTTTTTTCCCGGCCGCTCCGCCCCGAACCCGAGTCAATAGTTTGTACCCCACCCTCCTAGCTCCACCATTGATTTCTAAGATGCGTATTTTTTAGCTGGAAAGTACATCATTGTACAAAGTTTTAACCTCATTTTTCTATTTTTAATGCTTAATAGACATTTGATAATATTCTGCTTACACATTTAAAAATCGTTATTTCATGGATGCATTGTAACTTAAAGTAATATTTCCCAGTTTCTTTTAATGTTATTATATTGATTTATGATCCGATGTTTTAATTGCAGCGGGTTCTCTGTCCAAAATACTTCGATTTTCCAGTTCCTATAACACTTACCATGATTCATATGGAATTTCCCGGAGAAGTAGCATTCTTTCTTATTCATATCTTGAAGGTATGACTCTCAATGGAATTTGGACAATCTCAATTCTAAATATGCTTTCCATTTATCAACTCACTTGCTAAAATATTTCCTGTTAATTTGGTTTTTCAACTAGACAACATACATTTATGACAACTCCATTATCCTTCCATTGTATACCAAATAATACGTGATTTTAATGATTAGATATCCAGTTAAGTTGTGCTATCAATCAATGTTGATGCTTTAGAATGTTCTTATTTTGCGAAGATATTAAAGTTTTGCGCATCATAGTCTTGTCACTCACGTTGTTACTGATGTTTTGGGTGTTGAATGTGGTTGGGGATGGGCTTCAAACGATGGTGGGGGAAGGTGATCATTCGAAAGCAGAAAGCCTATAGAGATGCACTGTGCCGACTGCATTTTGGGGCATATGGCTTGAGAGAATTAGCATTTTTTTAAGGAAAAGGGATGTAAACAAGGATATTTGATAGAGGGTGAAATATTAGTATCATTACGGGCATCTCTTCTGAAACCTTTAAAGGGGACTCCTCGGTTTTGGAAACATTTTCAAGCTTGATAGAACACTGGTATTGTCTGTCTAGGGAAGCTTCTAATTGTTGTTAAGCGAGATCTTATTGTGTATTCTATTTATGCTTAAGGGTCCTTGTGTCACATGTGACTTCAGTTTTGGGTTGTGCATCCCTATTTTATCCTCGCTTGTTGGGGTTGATCCCTGTTACTTTCTCAACTTTGTTTTCTGTTTGGATGGGGTTTTGATTTATCTAGCTATGTCATATTGAGAACTGTTTGTCCTCCATCTTGTATATCTTCTATGATTAATAATAATTGTTTCGTTTCCAAAAAAGAAGGACATTATTTTCTCCTTAGCTTTATCATGAAATATAAAACATGACATTTACAAGTTTAAATCTTTTTTTTCTATGTTTTTTTACACTAACGTGATCTGGTGATCTTATTTAATAGTATTTTTTTTTTCTATGTGGAAGGTTGTATCTCCCGTTAAAATGACATTTGAAATGTAAGAGATCTTGTTTTTTATTTATTTAATTTTAAATGATATAATTCTTTTTTATTTTTCTTACAAATTTCTTGTTCTTTTTTTTTTGTAATTTAATTTTAAAATAATGACAGATATGCAACATGTGTAATTCCAATAAGTGCCTTCTTTGCATCAAGTCTTTACTAAGTATTCAACTGAATTGATATTGATTTTGTGAATTGTTATGCTACTGCTATTGGGATGAATGATACAATTTGGCATATAAATTTCTGGTGTATACGTAGTGATGCACATGTCATTGCCATTAGTATACAACTCAAAAATAATTATATAACTAACTTAGACTTATTTTGGGTGGTGTGTGGGGAGGATACTTGTGATTTAAAGTTTCTCTGTTGTTCAAACTAGAAACTCTGCTTAAGGAGTTACTAAACTTTTTTCGTATTAGCTCAGTCATTTTTGGATTATTAAATATTAAAACTCTCTTTGTAACTCGTTGGAAAATTCTATATGAAAATGATTTTTTGTTTGGAGTGTGATGTGTCTGCTTGATTTATTTTGGGATTTTAAAGCATTTTCAAGTTGTAAGAGTGTTAGAACTGGATGGTAAGTGTCAAGTTTTATCTCATGAAGAAGTTTATAGATTGTATACTTTCCAATATCGTTCGCTGGGTTTCTCACTTTCCTTTTTCTAGTAAAATCGGATTTTACTTTTATAAAATTTAAAGTCATGATAATAATATTTTTACAATATGTAATTATAGATGTTTGTGAGGTCAAATCTTAGTTCAAGTTTATGTAATGTGTACTACGCTATGAAGCTTAAATTCTTCAAAATTATAAACGCATCCAACTCGGGTGCGAGATTCTCCACCGATTCGCAGCTACCGCATATCCAAATTTTTAAATTAAATTTTATAATGGAGCCACGATGTGTCGAACGATATAAAGTCGTGCCCATAGGGGGAATATGATTGAAGTAATATGCGGCATCCTTGGGAGGAGGCTCGGTCAGTATAGACAGCATAGGGTTATGAGAGAATAGCAAGGGCCTCAATGGTTTTTTTTAGCAGGCATGTGAACAGCAAGCAGTGATTGCTTGGTGTTGGGTCCACCGACCCATTTTCTGGACAATCCAATGCAAAGGGCCCGAAATAAGGGATGGACCCTTTTCATGAGGTACTTTGGCGGCACCAATGACTAATTCATGCAAATTTTAATATTTTATTAATTTTTTAATCGAAAACAACTTTTATTGAAACAAGAGGGAAATTTACAAGAAAGATGGACCAGGAATCCATCAAAAGCTACTAAAAGGAAATAAAGTGATACATCTCCAAAGAACTTTGACGTTTTTTCTATCTTTGTCCAGAATGATGCCTATACTAAGAAGCATATAGAAATAAAGATGGAACACTCCTACCATATTGAATTCAGTGCCAGTTATGCCCAGTCCCAACAGTACCTCGTCAGCTCACAATGGATGAGGATATGATCAACATGGTATCAAAATAAGAATTAGAGGAATAAAGGCCTTACCTTGTCAAACCCGAAAACAGTGCTCGTCACAGTTACTAATGTATGTGCCCTCTAACTCGAGGTATAATGCTAAAGAAAATTAGACCATTTGACATGACAAACTCAAGTTTTCTCCTAGTTGTTCTGATCCTTTAGAGCCTTCTGATAAGATTTAATAACAAATTTCTTGCAGATCCTTCTCCTAATACTTGACTGTCTAAACTACTGTAAAAATCTTAAGTAATGTAGAGTAACTAAGGGTGGGCCCTGACACAATCTAATTGAAGAATCCAACATTTTGACAATTTGATCGTTCTGAATCAATACTTCTCCACTACTTATTTTGCACGTGTCATTGAGGAAATGACAATCATGTGCTAGTAATCATCTTGGACTTGATGAGCTATAACAAATCTCTGCCTCATCAGTCTATTGAAACCCTGTCACTACGAACCCTTCAATGCAGAAAGAAGAGCCTTTATAGTACCGAAGCCCTCAATAAACCACTTTTGTAGAAACTGGTGAGACCATGGAAGTTTTGCACTTCATATACAGTCGTAGGAGCAGGACAATCTACAATGGCCAATTCCTTGGTCTCGTCTACTCTAATCTGTAGAGTAGCCTACTCCCTCATTTGAAGTAATTCGCCTAAAAGAACAGTAGAACATATGACAGTAAGGTGTAGAAAGTATATGCAACACTTTCCTATAGTACAACAATATTAATACGAGGATACTTATAAATTGGTCAAATTGGCAATCTTGACTCTCGGATACGACCCGATACGTTACGCTTTTTATATAGAGGGATAGATTTTTGTACTTTAAAAACAATAAAAATAAAGAAACAAGGCGCTTGAATTGTGATTATGCAAAGTTGAAAAGTTTAATTATAAAATTAAACATATGCACGTTATGTTCCATAAAAACATGCTTAAGTTCTTAATTCGTAAGCTGGTGGCCTTAATTGCCCGATGAAAGGTTGCATGTCATTTCCCACATCCCATATCATGTCAAGTAACTCAAATGATGATTCTTGCTTTTGGGAGAGGACCCGATGCAATAAGTATGGTATCAGAGCCAACCCAAGGCTATCAAAAGTGGTGATACAACTTTTCTTGTTCTTGAAATAGATAATAAGTCTTCTTGTTCTTATCAATTAATTATTCATTCAAGAACAAGCCTATTTTATTTGGTTCCATTTTCAAATTTGTGCTTACTAGAAAGAACTTCCTTAAAAGTAGTTTCTAAAGTGAAATGTATTGCAATTTTGCACCGTGGATAATAGATGCTTGAGAAATGTCTCCAAATTCTGTATTAGTTGCAACTTGGGAGATCACATAGATGCCTAGAAACTGAAAAATGGCATACTAAGGCTTGAAATGTATCTGGACATCTTTGTTTAGTTTTAATGGCTCAACTTTTTATGCACTTTCTTATTGGATTATAAAAAATAACACCCATTTATATATGTGTTTCTTCAAACAGGTTTGGTAATATTATTTATTTGTGTATATCGGTGGCCTTCATTTAGATGCTCAAAGTCGTAAGTACGTTAAGATAATTTTGACAACCCTCTCGTGTAAACATCATTGCAGTTCTCTCCATATCTAATGAATAGCTAACTTTTAAATTTTGGAAATTATAGGGCAGGTGGCAATAGTTCTCATGGTGGGACTAGGGGTGTGCACGGGTCGGTTCGATTCGATTTTATATCGCAATTCAAACCGAACCGATCGGTTCAGTTTTGGAAAAAATCAGACCGAAACAGAACCGACGATGAAAAAAACCACCGGTTTCGGTTCACATCGATTTCGGTTCGGTTTCGGTTTGGTTTTAACCGATTTTCAGTTTTGGTCGGTTTTTTTTAGGTCGACTTTGGTAGGTTTTGGAGGTTGGTTAATGGTTTTTAGAAATAAAAATAAAAGATATTTAAGGGTTTTTTAATATATAATATTGATGTCGGTCCGGTTCGGTTAGAATCGGTTTTTTCATTGTCTAAACCGACAACTGAACCGATATTATCAGTTTTTTAAATCCTTAAACCGCGAACCGAATCGGGCTAAAAAAACAGCCGATTTCGATTCGATTCGGGCCGATTCGGTTCGGTTTTCAGTTCGGCCTGTTTTTTTGCACACCCCTGGGTGGGACGTGTTCTTGAACATGGTGCTTGTCAGTGTTGGTGTGGAAAATATTCTGGAGAGTGAGGTTGGTTATGAGTCTCCAATTGAGGACAGGGAACTAAGGGATTTAACTATTCATTCCTGGGAGGAAAATGATGTGGAGAATAGGGAAACTGAATGTGTGGACTATGAGTCTGATGACGGAGACACAGATGGTTTTGATGTTGTTGATTACCTTTGTCAGAAAATGTTGAAATGGGTCTCGAGGGTTAGGAAATCCTTGAAAAATTAAGTTCATTGGTTAAAAAAGATGATATTTAAAAGATTGGGATTGTTGGAAAGAGAATGATAGATGCAAGATCTGTTAAAGGCGTTGAACAATTTTTAAAAGGAGGTGCTCTGAAGGAAAAATGCCTTTTAGTGACAAAAAGGCGATTTCAGGAGAGGATCAGTTGTAAGAACAGAGTCAAGATGTGATTGCAGAAGGCAATGATGACAAAGGTTTACTAGCAGGAGAGGCTAGATCAAGGGCATCCATGGGGAAGGGACCGCATGTTGAAGGACCATCATCTTATCATCGCATACACAGAAAAGAATAGCATACTTATACAGAGGGGTTGATCTGACTACCTTGATGTCTCATCTTCCCGTGTGGAGAGGGGTTTTAATTCTGAAAAATCAATGGTAAGAGAGAGATATTCTTTCCAAGTGTGTGGAAGAAATGAAATGGATGATCGCTGGGTTGATTCTTTAGTTGGATATTGAGATACTAGACGCCGTTATCCACATAGTTTTACTGGCCCCGAGGGTGAAGGCTACTCCAAGCCAAGGAGTGCTATTGATAATTCTGCTGATGGATTGGACTTCCATGGTGACAGGCGATCTATCAATTATTCCTTAAAACGCATGTATAGGCCCCTGGCCAGGAGGAGATCACCACCAGTTGATAGATTTGATTCTTATGGTGGTAATAATAGGGGATCACCTCCAGTGAGAGGCATAGGTCGCGATAGAATCAGGGGAAGGTCTGGTATGTATCCACAAGGAGTTAGGAGAGCCGGTCCCAAAGAAGAATACCAGAAACCCATGCCTGATGATGTCGCAACACCTTCTGTTAATATGCCACATTACTTAACCAGGAGAGAATGAGGGTTTTCTCCCAATCTTAATATGGGTAGAGGCGGTGCTCACTTTTCCAAACCATTGCACAGAAAATCCCATTCAAGATCCTCAACACGCTCATATCTCGTATGGCATTTAGAGAGGGGAGACTGAGATGTGTGCCCCAGGCGTAACAGTCCAGATTTGAGTTCTGAGGCAAGAATGGAAGGAATGAGGTTACCCTTTCAGAAACAAAAATTTTACAGCAAATGATTATGAAAAAAGTTGTGTGTCCCCACCAAGAGGTCTCTTATCCCCACAATGTAACACCAGATGGTCTGATGATGACCATTTCATAGACAAGAGATCATCGCCCGTAAGAATGTTCAGGCGGAACCAATGATTTGACTATGTTAGCTATCCTGGAAGATTGAGGCCAGATGATTACTTTAAACTTATGGTATGTCGGTGGAGATCTCCTCAGATAGTAGGTGGCCGGGGTCGTAATTATGAGGACAACGATGTTGATAGAAGTAAACACAGTGATGGACATGAGATGATCCATCGAGTGAAACACTATGATGCAGGTGTTGCAAGGTGTTCCAAGGTTGTTTTGAGGCTCGCAACTCTCATAATGAGCATAACTTATTTAGGAATACCATAGGAAGGACCTTGGGTTACCCCGAGAAGAGATAGTTCCTAGATATAATGGTGACAGAATGTATATAATTTCCTCACCATCTGGACAACAAGATTACAATGAGGATGCTTCACCAAGGGGAGTATGACCTTCAGAAGCTTTATGGTCATGTACCCTTTTTCCCTTCAAGTGAATTGCGCAAGCTCTCTTGTGTGTGATGACATATGTAGTATAATTATAATGCGGTGTTTTAATTTGTGCCTTCAGATTGAAAAGCCTCTCACAGAAATATTGTTTCCTTGATTTTAGTTTCTTTATGCTACGATTGATTATTTTTTTTTTTTTTTCATAAGATAGTTCTCCTTTTTACAGTTTTATTTTGTATATGAATTATTTGGGCAAATTCTGTAGAGAAGATGTAGAAGTGAAAAATCTTGTATGAATTGCACATAGAACTTGCTGCAACTTGATGTCATATCACTATGGTATATAATTTTTGGATATCTGTTTGTTAATTATTGTTGTTCTTTACGAAATATGAAGGGATTATAAGTGTATTTGTGTGTGTGTGTGTTTTCCTCTTTCTACTACTAGTTAATTTGATGATTAGAATTTGAATAATAAATATTTTAAGTGTGTATGTGTATGTATTCCTCTTTCTAGTTTGGGTTGCTTTGATGATTGAAGTTTGGGATATCAGGTATTTTAAAGAGCATAGTTGGCCATCTTGGACAATCTTTGAGATGCCTCCTAAGGATAACACCGATAGGGCAAATCTAATTGACACTCTTCAGGTATATCTTCTCACTCATACATCTACACATGAACACACACTCTTATATTTGATTGCCATTTGAAAACTTAATTTCTAGAATTTTATAACTTGATTCTATATGTACAAATTTTATTTAACTGTGCAATTTGAGTAATATCATCTTCAATTGATCAAATTTCAATCTCAGTATAGATAGTAAACATTAAGTAGAAGCATCTACAACCCTCAAATTTCCATCACAATTAATTTGGGTAAAAGTGACCTCATAATTGATAAAGGTTTTGGCTAGAGGGTCGGAGCCCAATTTTACTGACATTAAAGTTTGATACAAATTTCGGCTAGGATGCACGAACACTTTTCTTGAGTTGATGTACTTATTTTGGATACTCCGACGCGCGTACGACACACTCGGACACGTGTCCGACACTCCACATGATGTGTCAGACTTATTTGACATTATAAAGAAGTCAGACACTCCACGGGCACAAATGGACGCATATAATGTCATCATGTAAAATTAAATAGTTTTAGAGTTCCAAGAAAAGTATAAATAATGAAGGTAGTCTCTTGCTCGATTTTAATGCTTACTTTTGACTACCGGTGACTATCATTATGAAATATAACCATGTTAATTTTGATAAATTAGTTTGAGGACTAAATTTGTTTTTCAAGTGCGAAATAGGTGAAACTATACATATAAATATGTATAATTAAAAAGATATGTTTATTTGTCAACTATCAAGTAAAACTTTATTAAAAATGATGCAAAATAGCATCAATTGTAGGCTTGTGCAGTATTTAGTCACAAGATCACGTTAGCTTTGTGTATGAACTTTATTAATTATTTTTTGGCATTCTTTGTATAGATGTAACACAAGTCAAAGTAGCTCAGTTAGAAAAAGCTCAGTCGAGATCACTAACAATGTTAATTAAGCCGCGCTTGAGCTGATCATTTAAGGTACGATAATGTTAATGAATATACATTACTAACTTATATCTTAAATCTTAACATAGCTATTATCCTCAACATATCATCCTATAGGGCCCTCTACAATCGGGGAATGTTGAATGTGGGTTTTACATATTGAAGTTCATGAGAGATCTAATGGAGAATCCGTCTCAATCTACTAAACTAAAGGTAATAAATATTTATTTTATAATATTTTGTTTCCCTGCTAATTAGTTTTACAAGAAAAAATTAAATACAACTTCTGTCATTTGAATTGTTAGATGAAGGAGTTGGCTGAAAAATCTACCTATGAAAATCATGAGATAGAAGAAGTTCAGCATGAGTTCATCGATTTCATTCAAGATTATTTTTAGTGAGCTACAATTGTGGACATTTTTGGCATATCTTTTTAGGTACTTTTTTTTTTCTTCAATCTAATTAATTACTTTGTGTCGATGTTAATAATGTTTAATATAGAGAATCAAAATACTATTTATGAAAATATAACAA
Organism: Sambucus nigra; assembly: GCA_949130495.1. Classification (NCBI taxonomy): domain Eukaryota; kingdom Viridiplantae; phylum Streptophyta; class Magnoliopsida; order Dipsacales; family Adoxaceae; genus Sambucus; species Sambucus nigra. The sequence continues at coordinate 275,209,519 of OX422217.1, forward strand.
ACATCGTACTTAATATTATCAAAACACTATAAAAATATGATGTCAAGAATAATGTTGTTAGTGAATGGACGAGGTGAGATTTATATTATTGTTGTTGTTGATGAAGATGTTGAATGCCCGGTGTGGGCTTTATTTTGTTGATAGTGAATGCCCGGGTTGGGCTTTATTTTATTGTTGGTTAAACATGTCATGTTTTATTTTGGATTATTAAAAAAATAAAGGAAACTCTGTCGAAATTTTCACTAAACCTTCACCATTTATCTCTTCCTTGCGTTAAAAAAGAATGAAATAAAAATTAACTTTGTGATTCTGCAAATGTTTAATTGTGATGTCCGTTTGGGCCTTTATATTATTGTTGATTTTGAATGTCCGGGATGGTATTTATTTTATTGTTATTGATAATGAATGATGCTCAGGGTGAGATTTATATTGTTGTTGTTGTTGTTGATGCTAAATACGCGGGGTGGGCTTTATATTATTATTGATAGTATATGCACATATTAGGCTTTATATGGTGGTTGGTAAAAAATGTCATTATTTTGGATTGTTAAAAAACAAAGGAAATTATGCTAAAATTTTCATGATACTTTTCCCATTTATCTCTCCCACGCCTTAATAAAGAATGAAGTAAAAATTAACTTTAAAATTATGCAAATGTTTTTTTTATGCTTGATATTAAATTAGAATATCATTATTGTTTGAGATATATTCTTTTTATGGTTAATCTGTTTTAATTGTTAACTGCTATTTGTTTCCTTCTTTTGTTCAGATATCAATCATGTTGTTGCTTATTGCGTATCCGATGTAGCTATTGCTAAATTGAGTTTCCATGATACACGAATGGAGTTAATGTTACAGTTTAATTTTCTAGTTTTTATGTCTACAGTATAGGTCATTTTAGATATATTTTTGTTTGTGAGTTGTCTAGAAGTCAAATTAAAATTGTTGGTGTATATATTATTTTTTTAATTTCAAATATTAATGACAATTTTTATACTTATTGTTCAAGTCATATTGGTACTTGGAATTTGCTACTTTGAGTATGCAAATTTTTGCTTTGAATTTGTAAATCGTAGTTTTATGCATTACATGTTTGGGATATTTGAATAGCACAATGCAAAAAAAGAAAGGAAATTTTTTTTTGTGACGGTTTACAGTTCACATATAAATACTAGTATATTTTTGTGACTGTTTTATGTACGCTGTCATTATAATTAACAAATTAACCGTCGTAATAGGTACCTTTTATGATGGTTTATATGAAAAACTGTCGTAATAGGATGGTTTGTTATGACAGTTTTATCAACACCAATTTTATTAAGACACACAACATTATTATTAATAACGGTTTGCCTGAAAAACTATCGTAATATGATGGTTTGTTATGACGATTTTGTCAACACCAATTTATTATGACACACAACATTACGACGATTTTTAAAGCTTTGATAACCGTCATAAATAACCTTTTATGACCCTTTTTCCCCGTCGTAAAAATGTTTATTTCTAGTAGTGTTTTATATATTTTTATTTCTTCTTCTTCGTTCTTTTTTATGTACCCACCGTTGTAATCATGGCATCAATTAATGAAATAATTTTTTTTCTCCATTGTTTACAATCTTCAAATGATGTTGATTTCTCATTTATTGGTATCTTGTATACTATTTATCTTCCTGAATTTGCCCATACACTCATACTTATAATTTTTTAGTTTGATGCCGGGAAGAAATCTATTATTTATGTTGAATCTAACCTACTTAGGCGGTGCAAAAATCTATTTGAGGCTATCCATGTTCCTTTGTCCGAGGAAGATTTATGAGGGTTTCTTGGCCCAGATGTCTTTGACCAAGTGAAGGAGTCTTACATTCATATTCATTGCCTCTTTGACAGAGCTATAGATAATAATGTCAATTATTTTGAGATGATTGGTCAGATGAAGGAGGATCACAAAATTTCTAAGGCACTGCTCTATTCCGATTATGAGGCCAAATATAAGGCATTAAGTAAAGGCTGGGGCTTTAACAAGAAGTTGCATGACATCACTTTTGCCCTGAATAAGAAGGAGTTGGTCTTGAACCAAGAAATGTAGAACGCTCGATCAATTGCGGCCATGTTGGAGAAAGAAAATAATGCATTGAGGAACAAACTTGACAGTTTGAAGAAATCAACCACCACTGGTCCAGACGAAGGAGTTTGATTCTTGGAGACTAAGAATGCCAGGCTATTAGAGGAGCTGAAAGCTTTGCAAAAAAAGAAAACCAAGTCTGGCCAAACCCCAAGGCAAGGTATAGTTATTCGACCAACTGTTGATGAGGAGAGAACCAAGAAAACCCTGGCCGACCAAGCTGCTCAGATTAAGGAGAAAGACAAGTCCATCAAAAATCTTCAAGATAATGTGGACGAACTTAATTACCTTCCATTTTCATAAGCAACCTAGGGATGTGTGGATAGATGGGTATGATGAGCCTATAACTTACATAGACAAGCACATGGAGCAAGCCAGGAATAAGGGCTATAAATGGGGTTGGATGAACTTGATCACTTTGATGAAGATTCCTAAGAACAATAAACTATGGTACTAACACGACCCAAGACTCACTACTAGAAATATACATTTTTATGACGGAGAAAAAGTGTCATAAAAGGTTATTTATGAAGGTTTTTGAAGCTTTAAAAATCGTCGTAAAGTTGTGTGTCATAATAAAATTGACGTTGACAAAACCATCATAACAAACCATCCTATTATGACGGTTTTTCGTAAAAACCATCATTAACGATAATATCATGTTCATTGAACCGTCGTTATAAACTTCTTTAAATGACGAATGTTAATAAAACAGTCATAAAAGGTACTTGTTATGACAGTTAATTTTTTCATTATAATGTTACGTACATAAAATAGTAATAAAAATACCCCTTTTTTTGTTCATTATAATGACTGTGTACTATAAACAGTCATAAAAGTTGCTTTTTTCTTTCTTTTTTGCTTTGATTTCTATTATACTAGTCCAATATCCCAAACATGTTAGGCATAAAATACAATCTGTCAATTCAAAGCACAAATTTCCATACTCAAAGTAGCAAATTTAAGGTACCAATATAACTTGAACAATAAGTATAAAAAAATGTCATTAATATTTGAAGTTAAAGAAAATAAGTATACATCAACGGTCCGCAAACTAATTTCTGGACAACTCACAAAGAAAAATATATCTAAAATGACCTATGCTATAGACATAAAAACTAGAAAAATAAACTGCAATATTAGTTCCACTCGTGTAGCATGGAAACACAAAATAACAACAGCTACACCGGATACGCAATAGGCAACGACGGGATTAATATCTGGAAAAAAAGGAGAAAATAAATAGCAGTTAACAACTAAAATAGATTAACCATATAGAGAATATAGCTCAAACAATAATGATATTATAATATAATACCAAGCATAAAAAATTGAACATTTGCATAATCTCAAAGTTAATTTTTACTTCATTCTTTATTATGGCAGGGGACAGATAAATAGGGAAGGTATAGTGAAAATTTTAGTAGAGTTTCATCTATTTTTTTAATAATTCAAAATAATATGACATTTTTAACCAACAATAACCATATAAAACCCAATTCAGGCATCCACCACCAACAATAATATAAAGGTCACCTCGGGCATTCAGCATCATCAACAACAACAACAATATAAATCTCACCCCGATAATTCACTATGAACAATTACAACATAAATATCACTATGTGCATTCATTATCAATAATAATAAAATAAATACCACCTTGAGCATTCAGAATCAACAACAAGTCTAATATATTTGTTGTTATTGTGTAATTGTTATGTAGTGTAGTAATAACGCTTTCGCATTTGTAGATTTAGATCACAACCTTTCTTTTTATGTACAAATTTGTATATTTAGTATCCACACTAGGTAAAGATTGATCACTTTTCCTTACAAATTTACCTACATACATGTTCCCAATTATCAACAAATGTAAGAGATATAAATCAAGAAAAGAATGCAAGGGGTGGGGATTTAACAAAACCACTAACAAATCATAAAAAAATGAATAACCAGGAAGAACACATACATTTGTTTCCCTTAAACAGTAGTCCCATTGAGATTATCAATAGCAGCAAGTGAAGATTCCTCAGAATCAAATTGGACAAAGACATATCCTTTAATCTTCCCATTCTCAAACGCCACAACTTTGCAAGACAAAATATTCCCAAATTTTTGAAACAATACTTGAAGGCTCACACTATCAATAGTCTCACTCAAGTTCTGTAGTAAACACGAAAAACTGATTTTAGATCCAAAACTTAATTGGGATAACAATAAATCTAACAAACACATATCTCAATACCAACTATCTATTTGTTAAATCAAGATAACATAAATACCATGACAAACACATTCCCAATTCCACTTTTTCTCACATTAGGATCCTGACGTGACCATGTAACCCTCATCACTTTCCCATTTAGTGTTGAGTTCTTTGCCACCTCAATAGCAAGAACGATTGCTCAAAATCAAAGAGGGAAACACAAATATAAGAAGAAAACACCAATATTCAATAAAAAATAGCAGCTGATATAAATCCCCCCAAAATCCACTAATGAAACCAGATACAAGAAAATGACAACACTATATATCTTTAGTCTCAAAACACATCACAATTGTAATCATTCGGAAACTTACCACACAAACCACAACAAAGTATACAAAAACTAAAATTACAGTAATAAACAAAAATTCAAGAAATTGACCATTCATTAAACAAAAATCAAGAAATCACAGCAAACTATCGAATAAACAAACAAATCATCCGAATAAAATCATTGGATAAATAGAAGATAAAAAAATCCCCCAGAAACCATCCAATAAACAAAAGATCAAGAAATCCCAAACCACTCAATGAACAAAAAATTCAGGAAATCAGAGAAACAAAATTTGCGAACCTTCTTGTGTCCTTCATCACTGATCACAACCTGCTTTCGGGCAACAAACTTCACGTGTCCTTCATTTGTTAAAAAAAATGTCAATGTAAGTACAGAGAAAATAATACATTTTTTATCCGACTGTGTATAGTAACTAAGAACACAAACTCTATAATAAAATATCTCCATTATCAATGATTTCAAATGTAGAACTTGATGAAACAAATACCCAAGTTACCAGAGTACAACACAATCACTTACAACAAAACAAAAAGAGAAAGGCGTTTGATTACTCACAAGAAATTAGAAACAAGTTCTGATCAAAGTTCAAGAACTAAATCAAAATGAACTAAAATAAAAATGTATACAAACATTGCATTTACAAAACTCATAAATAAAATCCCACTAATCAAAAAACAAATTTACTTCTAAATTTAACAAAAGAACCAAAATTCCTGAGATGGGGACAACTAGAAATCGCACTATTCTTCTTTAACAACCCTTTGTGTAGGCTATTGACTCATTCTTATTTCTTTAAATCATTTCTTGACAGGTTATTTGAAGGGGCTTTGCAGACGTTCAATTTGTGAGAACATTTATTAGAGGGAGTTATTCTCTGCTGCTGATGTTTTAATGTCTTACTTGAGAACTGATGAACCATTAGTTTATTTATTGGGTGCTAATAGATACTACAAAGTAATAAGATTGTAATTTATTTATTGAGTTCTCTCCCATGTAATGTCTTATTAACAACATTCTCATTGTAGGATTGACTGATTTTTATTTTTACCTTATGTTAGTGTTTAAGCTAAGGAAATCTCTGTAATTATCCTACTTATGTGAAGTAAACACGACTCTCGAAGGAATTAAATCACAAATGAAAGATCAACATTCAATTCAAGAATCAATAAAATGAATCTTAATATTGATTGTGATAAAAATTGTAAGGAAGCCTCTGTTATAAGAAGTTACAAGACTTAATCCCCAAGATTTCTACCTAAACTAGGAAACTTCTTACAAAAAAAAGTAGCAAGAAATCATATTTAAAATCCATAAATGAAAATGGTTTTTTTTAACTCCTAGATTGAACCCTATTCCAGCTTCCTTCTTATGTCACTTAATGTCAATAGATTTTTATGTAAACTTTTGAGTGTTGATAATCCAATACCCAACAGCCCTCTTGGCACTCTGCTGGACCGCCTCCCTCTCTCTCCACAATGGCCACGGATAGACAGTTTCATGATCTCAGGCTCGTGTAAATATCAGACTATTTTAGTCAATAAGTAGTTAGCAGTTGAAAGCAGTTAGTAACTAATAGTTTTGAATTGCAAGTTGTTCCAGTTATAGGGGTGGGTTGACATTATCTTGGGCATGGATTGGATGAAAGAATGTAATCCAAACCTCTTTGACTTCGATACTCCTACGCTGAATTTTAAGAGAAATGGGAAAAAGGTAGTTTCGAGAAGTACCATTAAGGAGGCTAATCTACAGATGATGAGTGACAGTTCTTTCAAAAGGATGTTGTAGAAATAAACATATACTCATGAAGAAACTCAAGTTTACACACTACCGAGGTACTTTAGCACCCCTACGTTAAAGATTTACTTCCTCAATTTGAGGATGTATTTGTGGCACCTTAGGGATTACCACCCCAAATAAGTCGGGATCACCAAATAATATTGTAATAAGGCACTAATCCTACTACTCATAGACCTTATAGGGTACCTTATTTTCCAAAAAATGAAATAGAAAAGTTTCAATAAATGCTCGTGTCTGGAGTAAATCAACCTAGTCATAGTCCATTTTGCATTTCCAACTTTGCTGGTCAAAAAGAAAGATGGAAGGTGAAGATTTTGCGATGACTATAGAAAACTCAATAAATATATTGTTAAGAATAAATTCCCAATTCCAACCATTGAATAACTCCTAGATGAATTGTATGGGGATAAGGTATTCTCATAACTGAATCTTTTGTGTTGTTACCACCAGATCGGGATGAGAAAACAAGACATAGAAATAACTACTCTCAGAACCGAAGTTACCTAGAACGTAGAACGCTTTGGTGTGTGGTAAGGGTACTGGTACGTGGAACGCTATAGTGCCTGGTACGTGGTATGTTGAGGGTAGGTTTATTTGGGACACTATTTTGATCCACGGTTCATTTGGAACAATTATTTTGATCGTTGTAAGTACCATTTATAGTGTATTTATATATATATATATATATATATATATATATATATATATATATATATATATATATATATATATATATATATATATATATACACTACAACTGACCATACATACTCAAATTATGTAGTTATGTAAATTAAGTTTTTCCATCAACCCATAGTATTGAGGTACATAGTTTTTTCGTAAATATACTGGAGATTGAGAAAATTAAGGGAACTTCGTAACATTGATAAATTCTTTCTCATTTTTCTTTGTTTTTTTTTCTATTCTTAAAAACAAAAGCAAGGAGCAAGATTTGGAGATATGGGGCTCTAAAGTACCCTAAAAGGGAATATGAATTTAGGGTCATGCCTTCTGGTCTTACAAATTCCATCAAAGTTTTATGCAGTTCAACCCTTATATGAGAAAGTTCCTATTGGTATTTTTTTTTTAGATATTCTTGTGTTTACTAATAATTTACAGGAACATCATAAACATTTGAGAATGGTTCTTAAAACGTAGAACACATCAATTATTGGGTAAATTGAGCAAGCACCTTTGCACAACCTACGCTAAAGGAACACAGAGGTGGAATTGACTGGATTCTACCAGGTCAAGGTTAAAGGGAAGGAAAATTGTCATGATCCAGTAAATAATTAATTAGTAGTTAAATGCAGTTAGTCAGTAGAGTTTAGGATTGCAAGTTGTTCTAGTTGTATCATGCACTTGACCATGCTTGAATTCTAGCTCATAATGGTAGTTACGTATGCGAGTAGATGTCTTATTCGCCTTGAATGGATTAGAATACAAAAACGTAAGAAACCAATAAGTTGAGAATACAGGAATGTTAAACTGAATTAGCAAAAAATGAGTAATTTTATTCCATTCCAAGAAGTTAGTAATCTCAATGTTGTAGAAGAATAGACTAATTCATGGCTCCAATAAATTCAAACCTCTGCTTTATCCAGGAAGGACGCAATTCGAAGTGACCTTGAGAAGTCTCTAAAGTGTAAATAAACCGCATATGTTGTATCCATCACAACACTAACACCGTCTACAATGCTAATACATCTGCAAAAAAAGGAAAGGGAAGGAAGTAAATGAATTTAGACATTTGCGTTAACTAAATTTTAGAAAAATAATGAAACATTAACAGGTTCTTATTTTCATATGCTCATGTTATAATGAGAATTTAAAAAGTTAATTTATGTATGGGTCAACTGAGTTGGAGGCACAATCCAATGCAAGTATGTAACATTGAAGCCAATAGTTTGTACAATTGCAAAGGCTACTACCGTGGACCACACATTATAAGAGATTTAATATAAGAAATGAAGAAAGTCCTTTTCATATCCCTAGACACAAAAATCATAATGGAGGTCAGGAGTCTATTTTATGTGATGGTTCCTTCCCAAATCAAAACAAGTTACCCAAACACCAACTAATGCACCCAGATGATGGTTCGGCTCTAATGTGAGGATTAATTTATTGATTATCAGATGATGGTTCGGCTCTAAATTTCCCTCATTTTGGTGATTTATTGTCAAAGTCTTAGGCAACGAATGAAATGGATTGTCGTCTATGATACATGACTGGTTGTTAGGCCTTCAATATTTTTTCGTAGACTCCATTGAAAACGTGATTAGATTGTACCTTCGAATGAACCCTATGGTGTGACCCATCCCCACGAACAGGCAGCATTCTCAGTCATAATCTCAGTGCCCTGTGACTGTTCCCTTATCTGGCGAGGTCATGAAGTGGTATTACTATGTTGTTCTGCTGCTGACGCTGTGCGACTAGAAATGCCAGAACTGAGTTAGTCGAAGAGAAAAAAAACTCACTACCTATGTTTCAATCAATAATAAAAGTAACTAGAAATTTTTTATTTAAAACACATGATCATCTATTGTATAAATATTTATTTTATACATTAGAGACTAAGAAATTATAATCTTAAGATTTGGTGTATCTATTCTTTCTTTTCTTATAGTTGAAAAGTGAGACAATAAAGGAAACTATAGTCTTGTTTCCATATTCAAAAACATTTTTTTGTTTTCATGGGATACCTTACTAGCAATGACATAAAAATATATTGAATGACAAATATAATAGTGAATTTATACAAGAATACCCAAATTCACAAGAATTTGTAGAATTATAATGCATAATTAGAAAGCGAAAAAATATATATGAGGCAACACTTCGACAAAACACTGCCTCTGTCCCAAAAAGTGATGGTTAAATCATGTTGCTCAATGCATTCTCTACCAATGTAATGACCACACAAGGAAGTAAACTAAACTAAAATAAAATGTACCTATGAACCATATTCCAGCTGCCAAAACAGTACAGATGCGCTCATTGCCTTCATTTTGACCAACACTTAGTACACATTCAGAAGGACTAAACCATACAACCTGTCCAAGTTAAAAAAAAACATGCAATTTTAAACTAATCTTACAAAATCCACAAAGTAGCATTGACAATTCAGAGAATCTATGGAGCATGAAGACAATTCAGAGCCACAAAGTAGCATTGACAATCTCACGACAGGAGGGTGATGAATTGGGCCTGAACTTGTTTGTATTTATGAGCCAAAAATTTGTTTTGATATCTTATTCCAATAGTTTTTCAGAACTTATGGTTTGAATTTTCTTGTTATTAATAAAAGCCAAATGTGATAAAATTCCATATGCTTTGAATTTGCTTGGATGACCATTGGAGATATCAATTGTGTTAGAGGGCACATGATTACAAATGTGATAAAATTCCATATGGTTCTACTTCTAATGATTTAACAAAGTGATAGATGAATGTCACTTTACTGAGATTACTTCTAAGGGGATATTATTCACTTAGAAAAGAAGTTTGAATTCTAATGTGGAGAGAAAACATAGATAAGAACAATACTGCAGATCACCTGTTATTCATCATATGTATCACTGCCTCCATTTTCAACATCAAGATCCATGTTACTGCACGGCTATTGACCCAAGCAAACCTCTTTACCTTTAAAATGTAACACCGGTTATATAACATACAATTAATTAAAAGTCCAATCTGCTCATAAATAATAATATCCAATACGGATAACAAAGAGAACACTTCTCATTTGAAGGATTATCAACCCTTAATAATATTTTTCAATGTATTTATAAGCTCGTAAGAACATAAGAGCACACACTAAAACACTCAATCTGGAAGTATAATTGAGAAATTGTGTTTGATAGGCATCTTGGACCTAGATAACACACAATTTCAAGGTATAGAAGAAAAATGGATCATATAAATCACAAAACCATAATCCAACCAGAACAGAACAGTTCCAACTAACAAAAACATAAGAGCACACACTAAAACCTTAAAAAACATCATAGTTAACTTCATTAAACTATAAGATCCAAATTTAACTGAAACCATTGATCAAAATTTACAAAAAGTTGAAAAAAATAAATAAGTATACTGAAATTCAATAATATTGATAAAACCAGTACCTTCTAAAGCTAATTGTGGGGTGGCCAAAAAATTAAATAGGTATACTGAAATTCAATTATATTGAAATTTCGATTACGTCGACTGGCCTAAATTGCATTGGTGTTGTGTGTCGGGTGTCCCCGACATGCCACAACGTTTGAGCAATGGTTCGAAGACTTTCCTTAGTATATGGTGTTGACAAATTAGTATGCAACGTTGGTTGGACTAAATTGCATTGGTGATATGTGTTAGATGGACACTATGTAGCATCATTTGAACATCGGTTGGCCTACTTGCCCTGGTGCATTGTGTCGGCTGACCGACGTGCAACGTTGTTTGGGTGTCGCTCGGCAGGCATGCAACGTCATTTGGATGCCGGAGGGCAGGCGTGCAATGTTATTTTAGCATTTTTTGGTCAAAATATCAGTGGTGTCGTGTGTTGGTTAACCGACAAGCAACATCGCTTAAACGTCAATTGGTCGACTTGCCTTAGTGCATAGCATCGGCCGACCGATATGCACCATCATTTGGGCATCGAATGGTTGATTGAACTTTGGTGATGTGCTTTAGTAGGCTGGTATGTAGCGTCAATTGGATGTCAGCTGGTCGATATTGTATGTTTTTTCATGACTTATCTAACAAAGTATGCAAAGGCCAATTAACCCAACTCTAATGTTCTACCCCAATAATTCAACGCGGTTTATACCTTATGATACAATATTTTGTTTAATATGTTTTAAACCATGACGAACACTACTCAAGTCAAAATGCCATGAGTTAGGACGTGGGAGGTAAATGCCAGTTAGTCCTAGATGTTTTTGGAAAATTTGTGGGAAATGGGGAAGGAAACTCCTCACTCTTTCTAGGGAACTTATGGAGGAAAATTCTAAAATGTTAATAAGATTACAAGTCCACGCTTGATACACATGAATAATAGTTAATCAACTCTCCTATTGTTCCATAACTAATTTAAACGTGGCTTGGGAGTGCAAATGAACGTCGTAATGAATGTAATATAAGGTTTGGTTGGAAGTTTAACTATTGTGGTGGTATTGGGCATACATTCGGGATAAATGGGAAGACCTATTCACTGTAATCAAGTGTGTGGGAGTCCTCCTGTCAGTGTTTCACAATCAATTTAGATGGCCCCTCCATGTCTTCTGGTTCACATGATGCACTGTCCACTCAAATTAGTTAGCTTATTCAGAACCATTATACCAATTGGACATTAATAATGCTTTTTTACACGGGGACCTACATGAGGAAGTTTATATGGCTTAACCACCTGGATACTTTTCTTCTAGGAAGAAGCAGGCAGTATATGGGTTGCGTAAAGCCTTATAGGGTTTGAAACAGTCGCCACATTCTTGGTTTGATAAATTTAGTGAGTTCATGGTTCAAAGTTGCGGTATCGATTTATGACGTGGACGCTCAATTTTTGACTCGGTATGGGTCTCGGGCGATACACCTCTATACAATATTTAAAGAACTAAAAAAAATTGAAAAAAATATAGAAAAGTTTAAGAAAATAAGAATAATAACATGGCTCAATTAGAAAAGTACAAAATCATCATTTAATATGCATAACATTGTCTAAAATTTTATACCGAATCACCATTTAGTATGCATAACATTTTCTAAATCAAAATATATATTTAGTAATATATTCTTTATGAATGTTATAATAATACCTATTACCGATTAAAGATATATATAATGAAAATAATCATATACTTTAAGGATAGATGAATAATGATACATTTTAATACAAATTAAGTATATACAAAAATAAGGTTAAATGGGAGATAACCCCTTTAGTAATACTACCAAGGAAAGAAATGAGAGATTTAACCCAAAAAACCCAATTTGCGATCACGAAACATCATATACCCTATACTGAATTGAAAGCGATTGCTCCAATCGTGACATGCATACACAATCGAGTCTTAATTGAGTGAGTTAGAAGCAGAGATAGAGAGATCGATGCTTAGTAACGTATACCATCGCGGTCTATATATCACCGATATGGGTCGATACTACCCTGACATCGTTGATATGGGCCGATTCTACCGTGATATCTCCGATATGAGCCGATACTACCGAGAAATTAATTACCAATATAGGGTCGATTCACGTCAATAAGTGAAAACTCAACTCGTAACTCAGAATTGGATTGGTGGGTACCGATACCTAGTCAACTCGGTCGTATCGTCGCGATCTCGGCCTTGACTTTGAACCATGAGTGAGTTTGTTATTTATTATGGATTTCAACGCTTTTGCTCTTATCATCAGTGATTTAGGTATAACTGATTTGAAGCTTCATTTCAGTGAACAATTCCATATTAAAAATTTAGGATACTTGTGTTATTTCATTAGAGTAGATATTGCTCGATTGAAGGAAATGATTAGTTTGTGCCAACGACACTTAAAACTAAATTAGAAAAATAATCCATTGTCGCTTCATTTTATATTTGTGAAGATTCATATCATATTTGTGAAGATTCATTTTATATTTATGAAGATTCGTTTTATATTTGTGAAGACTCATGTCGCTTCTTTGCACATATTTATTTGTAACAGATCTATTATGATAACCTTAAAGAGGAGGAGAACAACCTATAACTGAGGGGTCAAGGACGGAGAATTTTCGTTAACGTGCACACTAAACTCTACAAATGAAGAGGCGCTTGAATCATGTCTAATATCAGATGCATGTAAATATCTATGTTAATTGTTGCTTCAAGATTGGAGTCGAAATCTTAATACCATAGTTTAATGTTTAAAATTAATGATATCGTTAACAAAATTACTAATCATGTCTAGAATTAAGTAAATGGGACTACTGATAGAACATATATATATATTAATAGATTGGTAAAAACATAAATACATGTTAACGTTGGGGAACATAAAAGTAACAAACATTTTCATGTGCATATGAGCCATTTTGTATATCATGTGATGTTGATAATTCGTAATTTTTTTCCAAAAAAAATAATTTCCAGAACAACAAACCAAACATGCCCTAAATTTAACCAAACCAATATGTATCTCGGATTTTGTTGGATGTTTTTTCATATCATTAATGACAGTTAGACGAATAGATCGAGGGGATTCGGATTCGTCAAGAATGAGAATTTGTAATTTAAATTTTATAACTTGATGTTTGAATTTCAAATTTTGAACAAGAAAAATTTGTTAAGATTTTGTAAACCAAAACCCCTACACGCACGCTATAGAGGGAATGAACCGAAAAACATAAAGTGTAACCTTGAACTAATATAAATTATTTTCAGCATATAAAAATGATTACTTTCATCATCGGGATGTCGTTAATTTCATCAACGGGATTAGGGGTGGAAATGGGTCGTGTCGTGTTGTTAATTTCATTAACGTAATTAGGGGTGGAAATGGGTCGTGTCGTGTAGATTTCGTGCCGGGTCTAACCGGGTTCGAATCAAAATCACCTCTACCCAAACCCGACTCATTAATTATTTCGTGTGTACCGTATCGTGTCTTATCGTATTCATGTCGTGTTTGGATCGGGTTCGAGTCGTGCCTTAACGAGTCATGTCATGTATTTACACTAAATGGCTAACCCCAAACCCAATTAGTTAAGTTATCGTGTTTAGCGGGTCTACCCGTTAAGCACCCGTATTCGTTAAGGCTACATCCAAACCCGCTAAAAAGTCGTGTGGGTTGTGTGACAATTTGCCACCCCTAATCGAGATGCATGTTTTTTTTTCCAGTAGTAAAAAATATTTTCCAACAATATGAATTGTTACCAGCATATAAAAAATGATATCCAGCAAATAAAAAACTATTTCCCACAAACAAAAATAATTTCAGGCAATAAAAAGAAAATTTTCAGCAATATAAAATATTTCCAGCATATAAAAATAATTTCCAGCAAATAAAAATTATTTCTAGCAATAAAAAAATTATTTCCAACTAATAAAAATTATTTCCAACCAAATTTATAATAAAAAACAGAAAAAATACATAAAAATAGACATCGTACCTGTGTGAACTTGAATCTTGAATCATATCTCTCCTTTCTGGTTGTTTCAAAACTAACCTCAACCTTGAATCTTGAAATACAATGGTACGAATATTGTTTACTAGATATGAACCTCTGATACAAGATTCAAAAAGAAGAAAATCGTACGAGTATAGCCAGAAATTGAAGAAAATCGTACGTGAAATAACTCAGCGATTTTGAACCGTCGGTTTTACCAGATAACGAGGGGCCGCTTTTTTCTTGTTGTTGCTCTGAGACTTTTTGTATCCTAGGTTGAAGATGAGAAATTGAAGATGAGATTGTGGCTCCATTTTTATCGTCGAAGATAAGGGTGGGTAGTTTGAGATGCGTAAGAGTCTAATTATTTTTGTTTCCTTATAAGTTTTTCTATCGATACAGTCATAAATAATTACATAAATTTATTAAAAAAATTATTAATTTTATAAATGAGAGTTAATATTTCCATACATACAAAAGTGTCATAACAAATAATTATATTATATGACAGTTAAAATACTACCGTCATGAAATATCATACTAATATGACCCAACAAGTTTACGCGTGTCATAATTAGTTGTTTAAATGCAAAAAGGGTGATAATTGTGAAATAATATTATTTATTATGACGGTTTAATAATAACGGTCACAAACTTAAATTCTAAAATCGTCGTAAAAAGGTATTTTTCTAGTAGTGACTCTTGGATTGCCCTAATCCTCCCTTCTTTATTGATGTTAGTTGGATTCCTACTTATGCCATCCCTTACAGCCTAATTAGAAAATAACTTTGGGGTTATGATTGGGAAGGATAAGTGGAATATTTTCGTCCTCTGCATTTTCTTAACCGACTGAGCAGAAGAAGGCGTACTAGGAGTAGAGACTTCAGGTCTATCAATCATTCGAACACCCTTAATGAACCTCTTATTGTGTGAACAAGGCTGATGGAAAGTGTCCAATAGAATAACTTGTATCTTGTACTTGGTTGATCTTTGTTTTGTAATTTAAGTTTATTAGAATGCAATGAAGTTCTTTGTGACACTTTTGTCCTTTACATTTAAGCTTGTGGTTGCTATTAATTTTGTTGTTGACTAGGTAGTATGTACCCTGACTAGTTAGTTAGCCTATTGATGAAATGTCCTACTTAAACGTTAGATATTTGATTTATGATTGAATCCGATTGTGTTGCCTTGGATTCTACTAATGTTGTTCTTAGATTACACTACAAGAAAAATAGTCATTTATGTCGGTCAAAACTGACATAAATGACCATTTATGTCAGTTTTAGAATTTTTAAAACTGGAATATAAAGCCCTGACATAAATGTTCGTAAAACTGACATAAATAAGATCACATTTATCTCAGTTTTTAAGAACACGTATAAAAACTACGATATTCAACATATTTTTAATCATATTTTCATGTAAAATTGACATAAATAACATCACATTTATCACATTTTTGGTAATTTTATGAGAGTTTTTTCAAAACTGACATAAGTGTTGATATAAAAATTAAAAAAATATCATTACCCCATCAATAGACAACTATTATTTGAGATTAAATAAACTCTTGTAAATAGATAATAACCAAGGTCATAATATCACTAACTTGATATACATCAAGATATTTACAATAAAAAAATATTGATATGAGCTACATCATATCCAAAAACTAGATAATGTGTGAGTTACGTGATGATATCTAAAAGCTAGCTAACGTCTAGTTATCTACGTGATAATATCATAAAAATAGTGGTGATACATCACAATATCCAAAAATTAGCATTGCGGACTACATCGTAAGATCTATAATCCAAAATAATACTCAAGCTAGGACGTTGTAGAACTTAATACTCGATCAAGTTTGTTCTCAACGCTATCTAACCCAGAATGAGTAACCCTACAATCAAATATAATCAACATAGTTTTCATCAAAACACAATCATCTCAACAAATTATCATTTCGACATAACAAAATACAGTTATTCAGAAGTACCTAATATATATAATTCATAATGAACTCAATGAACTCCATTTTAACTTTATTTAGCTCATTCAACATGTACGTCGCTTTATCGAACAATCTTCTCATATAAAAAATGGAAGATAGAATTGAATTTATTATTACGGTATATAATAGTTAATAATTAAACTAAATTTTATATAATAAGATAAAAAGAGAAAACATTGGCAATAAACCTTTGTTTTAAAAGGTATGGAAGGATGCTCTAAGAAATAGTTCATGAACTTCAACACAAAATATCTGCAATGAAGAGTGCCCTTTTCTTGCATTGGCACTAGTTAACAAAAAACATTATTACCGGAAATATAATAAGAGTAATGGACTGTTAAGCAAGGTGTGACACCCCGACTAATTAAATACCGGGTAGCTACTCCTTTATTAAATTAATTCAAAATGCCAAGTTGGTTCAGTTAACAACATCACTGTCGAAAACATTTAATGATTACTAACCACCTAGTATTTAAAAAGTAAGATGTCAAATTTTAAATTAAATCTGATTAACATGCGATAAATGACATGTAAAAGAATAACATCACCATACACCATAATGTCTCAATAAAGTAACCAACAAATAATAATAAGTCCGGAGGAAAACTCCTCACAACAATCCCACAAACTGAAATAAATAAAATAGTGTATCCTGAATTAATTACATGCCAACAATCTGAATAACTGAAATATGAAATGTCTCTAATAGAAATGGGCGACATGCCCTACAAATGATGAAAACTGAATAGAGTCAAGACAAAAGAAGCGTCTACTAGCAAGGCCCTGTAACTTCCACAAACAGCTACAGCTCGTCACCTGAATGGAAATCCTATGCATGGTGTCCTTGTGGCTGGGCACCTAAAAGGTTTTTACAAAAATGGATTTGAAAGCAAACGGGTCAGAGCCCGAAAGTGGAGAGTATTTTAAAAACAGCAAGTGCTTTAATAACATTAAAACAAAGAATGCAAAATACATGTTAGGATGTGCTCTCACATGAAATACTCACCTCTCGTCTAATCGTGCACTCCTAACGTACAGTACCCATCTAAGTGGTATTTATATCTAACT
This sequence comes from Sambucus nigra, assembly GCA_949130495.1. Lineage (NCBI taxonomy): Eukaryota > Viridiplantae > Streptophyta > Magnoliopsida > Dipsacales > Adoxaceae > Sambucus > Sambucus nigra. The sequence continues at coordinate 275,227,212 of OX422217.1, forward strand.
AAACCGACATAAGTTCTAACCCATCTACTCGATTCACAATATGAATTCCAAATGTTATCACTTGAATATATAGCTTTACTTAAACTCGGATTCTCAATTATTAGCATTACCATTTACTGGAGGTTATCCCCTTATTTATCTTCTCAAGGAGTTACTATAAATTATACTCATAATTAAACATGACAAGTCTGTTCATTTAACCGTATATCATTCACATCATAAATATACAATACAAGCACCCCGAGACTAAGCTGCGGTGCACACATACTCTGCTATCCATCCCGGTACATCACGTACATAAGGATCACGCATTCCGAATCTCTCAGGAATCGTTCTCAGATAATAACAATTACAAACAATGGAGGCGAACACAGTCACATCACATGGGTCACGCACATACATACGCTCCCATAATTAGCAGACTTATTAACTTCCCAATAAGTCCTTCTTTGACCTATGTCCTCGAGGTACCAATCTATATCCCCCCGTAGGCACACAAAGAATAGATGGCCCTAAGCGAACGCAAACCTCCCGTGATAGCAAGCATGGTAGGTATGTCATACACATAAAATCATATACATATACTAAGCATACACACATCTCAGTAATTACCATAAATTATTAGTGGTATACTTCTCATTCTCATACCAACTTATAATGTCATAATTCATATGTCCCCGATTTATATGTATTCAAGTCATTAATTATCCTCGCATTGTGATTCGTCACTCGCGCCCTAATCCACCAATATCATTTAGTTCAAATCATTCTTCTATATTTTACTCCTCAATATATCCCGAATATCCCAACTATATCAATTAGTCATCAAGGGAATGTTATCTGTACAATTAAACAAGGTTTCGGGACACTAGAAATCAAATCAGGCCAAAAAGGCCATTCTATCAACTCGTTAGAAGTCTCGTTTGAACGAGGTCGTTCGAACGAGAGTTCGTTCGAACGAAAAAGGTATCTAACAAACATCCAACTCGTTAGAAGGCAAACTGTCACCTCATTAGAAGCTCGTTCGAACGACCTGGGCAGGTCTTCTAACGAGATGCCAGTTTCGAGCCTAGAATTTCCTATCTCGTTTTTCTCAAACTTTCTCTTCTCAAAACTCATCCAAAAATTATCCCAACAATGTTTTAATGTTCCTAATCATTCCTAAACATATTTAGGTCGTATCTCAACACATTTAGGGGTCAAATCTTCCTAAACAACATGAAATTATCATCAATCCCCAATTTTCCCAAAACCATATGAGTATGAACCCTAGAAATTTAAAGTCATCAATTCCCCTAAATAAATCCATTTTTGCATCATAAAAATTATATTTCTTTTAGTATAATCACCCAATAACAATTCTACATGCAAGCCCTATATCAAAACCTGACTTTCTAACTCAAATTTCATGGGTTTTTATAAATCTCCCAAAACAATGCAATTATATAAATTTCTAAGCATGGAGGAAACATTCGCTTGAAATTAACGTAATTAAACCACTTGCCTTGGATTATTCTCTGAATTTGGTGTTGAATTGATGAAGGTTGCTCTCTCCTTTTCTCCCAAGGTTGAAGGTTGAAGATGGAGGTTAAGGTTTTCTCTTTTAGGAACTTCTCTTTACTTCTCACGAAACCCCCGTAGCCCTCTAATCAGTTAAGTGTTGGTAATGGGTTAGTGGGTCATTAAATTTTCTATTTTAAACTCCCAAAATTCGTTAGTCAAAATTCCCCAAATTCCAAAATTACCAAAATATCCTTTTAAGTTGCCGGTGTGGCCCAAAAATGCCCCGGGACCCAAACTAAACCCCCAGCTAGTGTTTTCTGACTATTCGACCCTTCCGGACACGTTAGCGCACTCAAAATAACCATACGGTTGATAAAAATAAAATTCACTTTTTAATTAAAATAATTATATTTCTGACGCGACTGTCACACGCGTCCCAACAAAATTTCCCAAATTGCCGTATTTCAGTCTCGCGACAATTTTAATATTTTCAATATTAATATACTACCATATATGCACATTATGATCAAATACCAACTCACATCTCGTTAGTATTTTATCCGGATTAATTCTCAATTAATTCACATTTAATTTAATTAATCCCGTAAATAAATATCAATAAAAGTACGGGGTATTACACAAGGTTGTTATTAACTATACCATTATGTGACATCATAATGATGACAATTATACGTTTATGTAACATCACAATAATAAAAAAAAATGTTTACAACACGAAAGTGTAAGTATTTTTAAAAATATTTGTCAGATTTTCCTTCGTTTATAGGACTATTCACCCTGTTAAAAAATAATCCAACAAAAATAATACTATCACAATCTTAAATTGATTAACTGCCATTTCACTAAGCCCAATCCACCATCTTCATTTAGATTGTCCAAATGTACACATCAAAGAAAAGATTAGTCTGTCCTAACACAACAAATTAGAAAAGAACAAAAAAATACCACTACCTATAACAGATCTAGCTATGCCAAGTATAATAAAATATGCAATTATTTTTTCAATTATACCTCAAATCCTTTGACTAGCCTACTACAAACAAATTCACTCCACACATCTGGACTAACGATTTTCTCGTATTTTGGTGGAAGATGTTTGAGAAGATCGTGCTGGTGTTTCAATGGTCTAATCTAAAGTCTCGTGAGTTGTGTATTGAACGATCTCCAATTGCAACCCATAGAGGACAACATCATCCTCTTGGTGTTCGAATCAACATCAAATTTGATCTGAAAAACAAGATTTGTATTAAAAACATGTATAAAGTTAACCAAGACCTGTTAACCTAATATATAATTAGTATGAGTATATGAATTGTTAAATAATATATATAATCTTGATGTAAAAGAAGCTATTTATTTTATATATATATATATATATATATATATATATATATATATATGTTATACAATTATATAACAGCTAGTGATCACTGTATAAAAAAAAATCTAAAGATGAAGAAGCCCACAGAATTCAGCAATCAGTTAATGTTTCTTTGAACAAAGTCCAATGTGTTACTATGAGAATTAAAGAAACTAACATCCATGTTCTTCTAGAGGTATACATTGGGGACCAACGCTGTATTAACTAATAGGGAGTTTCAGCAGTTGAAGAAGAAGGTAATCAAGTGTTTGAGAACCTTAACATCCCCGTAAGACCTCCTCCAAATGAAATCGATAATTCGACTGAAGTAACTATCAAGAATAAAAATAAAAAAGAAATTAATATGACATCAAGCCTTAGTAGCATGGCTTTAATATCAGGATCCAAACTTTACTCTCCCAACCATTTTTAATTATCAGTGTTTTAGTTTGGAATATTTAGGGGATTGGAAAAAAACGCGATCAGAAGACTTAAAAAAAATTAAAAGTATCCATAACTTATCCATGGTGGCTTTCACTGATCCTAAAGTTTATCAGTCTAAAATTGAGGAATACAACATGAAATTTGGTTTTGAATTATGACTTGTTAATGAATCCAATACGATTTATCTTTTCTTCACCCATAGTATTGATTTTTCTGTTCAGTCTTGAATGTCTCAGGTCGTTTCTCTGCATATTAATCACCCTATGTTACCTAAGGCTATCAAATTTACCCTTGTGTATACTATGTGTAATAAAGATGCAAGGAATTTTCTTTGGGACTACCTCTATATTGAAGCTATATTGGAGTCATGGATTAATGCTAATGTAGCCACTAATTTTCACATTGACTTCTACAGATGAGAAAGTTAGAGGTAATGAATCAATCCATGTGTAATAAAGGTGAAATTTTAGAACATAAGCTAATTCAGAACTCCCATATCATGTTTTCAAAGATTCAGCTTTTAGTTCCAAATTCCAGTATAGTGTTTGGTTATTTCTAGAAGCCATATCTGCAAAAAATAAACTACTCATCACCATATCTATTCTGATGTATTAGTGACTTGATCATATTATATTTATTGGCTCATGTTTGAGACTTAATCCACACTCGAAATAGTTACTCAGCTAGTAATGTGTCCATAATCTATTTCTCAACATACTTAATTGCTTATCTACTCACCAACTTTCCTATATACCGTGAGGGACTCATTACGATATTGCTCTTAAAGTCATGAAGGAACTTATTCGATCCATTACGGGATGATGAATCGGGAAAATAAAGAAAAAATAGTGAGTTTGTGAGTTGTTTGGAGAGGAGGTTGAAGACATGTCATGGAATTAGAGCACATAGAGATGAGGTTGGGGCTTTTCTTTACCGACCACAAGAAGTATTTGCTATAAAATTTAATTTGGAGAAAATATTTAGTAATATTGATGAGATTCGGACAAAGTTAGAGAATCTTAAAGGTTTTTTAGAAAATTTTGATAAAGCGTGCATTGGTGTAAGGAGTTCATTGACATATACGAATTTTGAGATAGGTTGACTAGTGACACTGATCTGGTTACCAAAATGGAGAGCCTTGTTGCAGGAAATTAATCATGTTTCTTTTTTTTCGCACACCTATTGATTCAGCATTTTGATAAATGATGTTGTTGAATTCGACTTAAACTCTGTTTGGTACATATTTGCAATTAAAGAAGTCATGGTATTGAATTATTTTTTTCTCATATGAAAAAAACATCAAAGATACCACAAGGAAACGTACTTGGGTAAAGTGAAAGATGTTTTCAATGAACAAAAGAACATTTGTCCTTCAACATCTTAGAAATGCTCAGCTACTGTCAGCCCAATAAGCCCTACCCGAGATTCATTTGGTCAGACATATGAACAAACATATGATGTAAAGTAAAAATAGAGTAAACATTTAGTACAATGAGATCAGTGTAGACACACCTCCATTCATAAGCCATATTCATATAAAAATACTTGATAAACTTTAGAGAACCCATCAATTAGTTCACCCTAGGAATAACAAAAGGAACTGAGTGTCCCTGAACTAAACTCCTAAGAACCTACCTATAAACTTACCAGATTTATTTAATCCCACAACAAATACCTCTACTGCTTGAAAAAAAATACAATGTAGGACGATACCTCAATGTATTATGATTTGGGTGTACACTATACTTATAAAGCATCCACAAATTTGAATAAAGAAGGCAATTAAATAAATAATGCAATATTCGAATAATTACCAACAGCTTTAAGGGTCGTTTATGAGGTTGGAAAATCTTATTGAAAAGCATAAACAATGTCAACTAATATTCGTATCCACTATAAAATAACAAAGACTTGGAATTTATGAGGTTATATGTTAGATACCTTAAGAACTGTATATTGGGATAACCTAGCTCATTTGTGATATAGTATAGTATTTATGATAACATGAAAAAGTATAGTGGATTAAAAAAGTAATTACAAATCAAGCTACATCAGGGGATATGTGAAACGGATAAATGAGATCATAAAAACTAACTAAGTGTTTTAAGATATCAAGCACACATTAAGTGAGTGAACAAAAAGTATACCTATTTACGGTTCGTTTTCACTTCTCAATCAACTTAAGAGACATCAAAACCAATACTAAATTGGTCATGGCTGATATGCCTACCTTCTGCTCAACTATAGCCAAGCTTTTAGTATGGACCAACTCTTTACAGTTGTTTACAATTTAATATTATGTGTCCAATTTCAACATGGTCAAACTATCTAGATTTGAGTTTGCATATGATCAGAAAAATAATAACAATTGTCAACAGTTGATCAGAATAATAACAATGAAATTATAAGTTGGACGAATGGAAGTGCCAATACAACTATCATCAATTATTGTCTAATATATCCATGCCTAAGCATGATGTTTAGTTACTCAAAAGTATGATAGTTTCATTGGTTGAATGTTATGTAGCACAAATGCGGGAGTGGATTAGCATATCCACACATGACGGCCTACCATCACCCTGATCTCACTCCAACCCAAAGATCGAGCCTCCCCCTCCCACTGAGTGGCGCATTGATGTGTCCCCTTTTGATTCTTTGGGATCGAACGTTACTCCGTATGTGCCTCTCTTGGAGCGACATTATTTTTTGTGCTACCAGAAGGGGCACCAGATGGACCATTGCCTATACTGCCAGCCATTGGTCCCCTCTCCACCTCCTTTACCTCCACGGGAGGCCATTCCACCTTATATTCCTCCTCCATCAGCCCCTTGACAACCACCTCCACCAGCTCCTGATCCACCTCATCCATCGCCTCAGAGATAGCCACTAAGAGCACAACTTGATAAGCCTCCGCTAGGAGATGATTACCTACATGAGGATGCCTTGGCCCTACAGGGTGGTAACGTCATTACATGCTTATCCCTTCAGTTATTATCGAGGAGTCTACAGGGCGATATTCTGGTGGATATCTCGATATTCGATGGCTACCTTCAGCCCAATGTCGTTGTTAATTGGCTTACCGCCATAAAGAGGATTTTTTAGTATAAATGAGATTGAAAGGTCGCCAGTGTATTTTGTTAGAGGCAACTAAGTTTCAGGGATACACTAGTGTTTGGTGGAAAGATTTGGAGCATTGTCGTGCTTTTGAGGGTTAACCTCCTATACAGTCTTGGATCGAGCTCCGGGCATAGCTGGTGGTCTTTTTTTTCTCACTACTTACGAGCGTAATCTCTTTTTGCTGGTATAGTCTCTTTGGCAGGACACTATAGTCTTAGACTACACGGAGGGCTTATAACTTCTCTGTACTCGTGCCCGCTTTGACGAGAGTGAGGAACAACAAATTAGTCGTTATATTTACGGTCTTTAGATTTATATCCATAGAGATCTCGCTTTACGTGACATCACCTCCTTTGCAAAGGCGATCGAGTATGACACTAAAGTCGATTCATTCCATCAGACTTCCCCTCCACCCCGTGGCCTCTCCACTCCAGCTCCTCCAGCACCCGTGACTTCTACGGCTCCTGTGATCCCACCTACCTCAGATGTTCCGACACCCATGGTTCCACCTCTTGAACCCACTCACTAGGTACAATTGTGGAGTGATTGGCCATATAGAATCGAACTTCTCCCTTCCACGACATCACGATCTCCTAGCTTCGGGCGATCCTGAGTATCTTGAGGAGATGGAGGAGGTTCCACCCCAGCATGCTCTCATTAATATCTTCGATAGTGACACTAAAGGCCTTCCCCTTTGAGTTAGAGGATGAACTCTTTCAAGGGGGAAAGTGATGTGAATAAAGGCCTTATAGTCATTTTTTTTAATCATTTTTAGTCTTTTTTTTATTTTTAGTATTTCATTGTATTTTTCTTTTGTTTAGTATTTAGAAGACGGACGATTATTGGCTCCTAGGGACGTAATTATAATTAGATTGTTAGCTTAGAGGCTAAGAAATCTCCTTCTTATAAATACTCATTTGTAACCTCATTTGAGGCATTCTTTCATTTTTGAGATATTGAATTAAGAGAGTTTAGACGAGAGTCATCTTTTCTTGCTCCCATTTAATGTCATTGACGTCACAACTTCCCACTACTTAATTTCATCTTTCGTACCATATATTTAACTTTTGACCACCACTTGTGTAAGTCATTATGGAACTATTATTCAATGTCACCGCTAGAGGTAAAAAAATGTTGAAAGTTGATTTGTAATAACACCTCAATGTTGAGCTTAAAGATCCACATCAGTCCACGTCAATAATTTTCAATTCAATATGTAGCTTTCTAACCCGCGAATCTCTGTCTTTAGCCAACTCTCACCTTTTCTCCTTCTCAAAGTTCCATTAAATCTAGACTATATATCCTCATAGCTTCACAAAGAAAGATGATAAAAAATACCATAAAAATTGCTTGACCTGAGTATTCTTCACGAGAAAAATCAGGATTCTTAAAGAATCCATGAAGAATCCGTAATTAAATTTAATTAAAATAATTAGATACACGGTGGGTGCGAATCAGAGGAGAATCGAGTGATAATCGCAACCGATTCGGGTGTGACTCGAATTCGTTTACTATTTTGAAGAGTTCGTGCTTCATAGGACGAATGGTAGTGCCAATGCAACTATCCTAAATTTTTATCTAATATATCCACGCCTAAGCACGCTATTTAGTTGCTCAAAAATATCAGGAGTCTAATATGTCCATTCTCATTAAATATATTACCTTTAGAGTATCCAACATCAAGCAAAAATGGATAGATTAGTTCCTTTAAAAAAAAGGATATCAGAAATTTTTAAACTCTTCTTAAAACCCCCTGTTTGAATACACCCCATAGATTATGACTACATGTGTATTTCCCCAAATTGCACATTGAGTCTCCATATATTTAACTATTTGTTGATATTGAGGTGATTAGTCGCATTTTGGTACTGTGCTAGTGGAGAAACTGTATTTGCACGTAACTATTGATATGATCTCTCCCCTTGAATTTGATAAATATATAAATTTTTAAACAAATAAGTTATGTACACTCAACACACAACTGAATTAATCATTGAAAGATCATTACACTCATTTCCTTAGCCATGGTCCAGAATGATGGAGCAGGTAACATAAGAATAGAGAAAAATAGATATTTTACTTATTATTCAACAGCTAACAAAATAAATAGAACCCTGGGATATTGAAATTTTTACGTCGACAGGGTCTTGGTATGCGACAGGAATTGCCTTTAGATGGTGGTGAGAGAATTTTTGTTGCTCGACCAATCCTTGAAGGTCTGGAAGACATGGAAGAAGAAGAAGATGGGCTGGCTTGCATGGGAAGATGCTTTATATCAATTGAGCACGAACGCTACATTATGCTTTCGTGCCTATCTATCATGAATGGTTTCCCATTTTCTTTTTGTATCATATTTTTTTTAGAAAAAAGGAATTCATTTTCATTTATCGAAAGTCTATCAAGAAATCCCTAGTCGAGGCAACTCTATGGTCGAGTGGCCATGCTTCCCCACCTATGTTGAGTTATAATTTGAGACCTACCGACTTGCTGGGTGTTTACACTTACAGCAGACGGGTGAATCTAGGTGTCGGGACTTCAGGAAGTGCTCGTGGGGATTTTGTTTACACTACGATTAGCAATTCAACTTCATACATTTCTAGTGCCATCAAGACGCTAAGAGAGAGGATGCTACTTTCAAGAATTCCGAAAAGGAATGGGATAGGGAAACCCTCAGAAACAACGAGACCCTTTGCACTAATTTATTCCCCCTGAGAGGTCCATTTGAAACAAAGACATTAGATCACTTGTGAAGCCTAAAAATTCATTTACAAAAAATATAAAGATCCATCTCATGTTACCATCTGTGAAGATCATAGATTATTACTCCCTAAAATAAAAACAAAAAACATAGATGGATAAGACATTTGAAAAAGTTTGTTCAGACCCAAAATAACTAAAATATGAAAAAAGCAATTTCAACGACAAAAAAGAAAGAAACCAAACTAAAAATATTCGGGCGCAGAAAAATATCCACTCCAACAAAACATTAATCTAAAACCATATTAGTTTTATGATGAAATCCAGAGCATAAAGAAACTACATCCTTAACAAAAGAAATCAAGAGCATAAATTATTGGATTAAGCATAAAAATCTAAACATAAAATTAGTTTTACGAAGTAGATCTCAATATTAAGCATCCCTGATTAAGTTCATAAATAAATGAAACTCTCATTATCTGATTAAGTGCATAAACAGATGAAGATTTTGTCGGACTCCTACTAAACTTTGGTTTGTACGACTGTAATTTGAACACCTTTTTTTCTTTAAACGGAGAGATAGGTACATTCTCATGACCCAACTTAAATACTCAAAATAATGAATCACAAACCAACCACAAGTTGAACGTATATCATTACTAACACTGGTGAAAAAATAAAACTTTACTTGAAAACTTAGGCATCACAATTCTGAGCGAGAAAGACAAATTATACTATGTAAGATAAAATTATATCTCAAATTATACTATCCTACTTTTTCTTAGCTGACATGAGTTAACAACTCATTAATAACGTGTCCCTTTAAGCACACCACAAAATTATACTGTGTAAGCTAAAAGTATATCTCAAGAACCCAAAAATCGACTTGCAAAGTAAATAGATGATCACCACACTTTGAATCAAAATAAATCACAACTAAACCTCAAAATTGATCCCCACAAACACCCAACAACTGTAAAGTACAAACTAATGAAAAAAGGTAATACTAACTGAAAATAGTCATAGTTCAAACATCCCTACACATACAGATTTAAACAACTATAGAACACAGTAGAAGATATCAATATTTAATAGTAAAGAAATAAAGTAGAGATAATATGACGTACCGAGTCATGGAAAATATTCCAGATCAAATATGTGCATTATTTCTCTACACAAAATGAGTATAGAAATTAGTGTAAACCCTAGTACAAATATATATATTGGTACAAAAAACGTTGATAGAGGATAATAAACAACAAAATTAACTCTCCGTTTCCTATAAAAGGACGCAATTAAAAAAACACATATTAAAGATTTGAATTGGTAATGAGTTCAAAACTAATATGCAGTTAAAAAAGTATAAATACAATGCATGAGATAGAAAATAAAAAAATAAAAAAAAGCTTGGCCTCAACCCAAAAAAAAGAAAAGACTAAATTTCAAAGAAAATTAACATGAACATGAACCTTCGCAAGAAATGAAATAAGAAAAGCACAAAAAAATATTGTCAAATGCTACCATTGTACTCCACCACCACCAAAACGGACAAAAACATCAGTACCAAGGTTTTAGTTATTCATATTATGTGATTATGCAATTAACTCAACCTTAACACAAACATACCAATGATGCAAACACATTTCCATCTCTAATATCATAGGCAACAAAATCAAACTTCTTCCTTCCATATCTTATATAAACTGATCAGATGGGTAGGGACCCGATCATGAAGAAAACTATATTCTTATACGAAAAACATTGTCACATTAATTTCCTATGACATATTATATCATCGAAACAAAGCAAACAAGTTATTTAGTATCCCCAAGAACAAATCTTTCTAACAAAATAACCTTCAATGTGGAGAAAAAAATATGATCTTACAAACTCTAACAACCATTTATATCAATAGAGACTCATTTAGGGATTATCTTTGATGAGGTGAGGATTCTAACAATAGGATGATCTTAGATTGGGTCATATATATGAATAAGTCCACGGTGACTTTGAATCATCAGAATGACTATTGGTCTTTGAAAACTACTCACGTGATTAAATTTATAAATGATATAAACCAAAATAACTACTCATTAATAAAAAAAATGTTTACAAATAATAGTCCCATTGTCAAAATAGCAATGCTCCTCATAAAGCCCACAAGTAAGATCAATTATTTATGTACAGATGTAACAATTTATTTTCCAATGAATGAACTCACTCCCAATTCCCAATAACATTATAAACATTCTTAAAAAGAGTGAAAATTCATTAAACTTCGAACAAGATAATAAATCACAAAATTCCAAATCTAAATTACTCACAAGACATAACATTCAAATATTAAACATTCTTATATTGTTCTATCATCGTCAACCCCATGAAGTAAACCACATTAGCATTTTTATAATTTCAAAAGGTTATAGAGATGTATATCACATTCCTTTCAATCAATTCATTACCATAAATCTTAATACAATCATCCATATGCATTTTCAACATGAGTTACACAACTTATATTATTTCTCTATATGAAACTGTAGATGTAGATAAAGAAAAACAATAAAATCATACGAATCAAGCTATATTCATTACTAATATCAATAAAATTAAAGAAAATTAGTAGTGTAAATGCAATCTCAAGTGGGCATAAACACATCATACAATTTGGTTTGCAAAAATCCTACTAACTATAAAACTTCAGCCTCTATTACAGCTGCACAAATATAAATCCAAGAAAAGTTGTAGAATGAATATATATGTAGTTTGGTTTCTTACCTCTGTATTCTTCTATGGAGACTAGGAGCAAAATGGGTCTTGAGTGGTGGAGGCGGATAAACCCTAGCCTCAACTGCCACCTGGACAACACAAACTACCGAGATAAACTCTGATAGTGGGTCTTGAGTGGTTAAAGGGTAGATAGATAGGACAAAGCGCATGAGAGGAAAGGAGCTTTGAGGAAAGGGTTATTATTAGAACGACCCGCTTCTTTACTCAATTTTTCAACGTGGGGGGAACGAGCGCGCCTATCTTTTTTCATTTATCACAGTTTTGAATTTGAGAATGGGATAAATAATTATATTTTTATAGCAAGTTTATTATAAGTGACATAAAAATTAACTATTAAATTAAAATTGACATAAATATAAAAATTTATGTCATTAAACTTTAACTAACATAACGTTAATTTTAAAACTGACATAAGTGGTTGTTTCTCTTGTAGTGTAAAACTGTAAATAGTTTTGTTGAACTAGGTTGTAGCATTTGGTATCAGTGGGGACTAAGTGTATTAGGAATTTATAATTAATCCTATATTTTAACTTAGTCGGGTAATACCTCTTGTGTTTGACTTTGAGTCTTATAAGATATTTTACTAACTTCTAGTTCGCGATTTGTTGAAAACGAAATCATACATGAAGTTATTAATGATAAAATTTTCTGAAGTTAAAAAATTTTGACAAAGAACTTTTCTGAAGTTGTTGGAAAAGTTTGATAAAGAACTTTTCTGAAGTTGGAAAAGTTTAAAATTAAAATTTAGCTTCTAATTTAAGGTGTACGGATTCGTATCGAATATTGCATATTTCTGCCCTTCATCTTTATGCATTCTAGCACTTTTATGGTCCTAAATTCCTATATATATGCTCATTAACCAGAAAACCTTGGATTTGGATATATACATGCTTTGTAGGGGTAAATTGTGCTTTTTTAGGTATTGGAACGCTAAAAGTGAGGAACCAATGCATTTCGAAGAAGTTTCATCATGAAATGCAACTTAAAGGGAAATTTAGTCAATTCACATTTCTTCTCCAGCTCATGGAAATTCAACGGATGCGTAGTACATTGAGTTAGCATCGATTGGTCGCAAATGGTGCGTCGTTTGGAGTTAGGACAAAGAAGTTATGGCCATTTCCGTTTGCAACCATTTCCCCCCTCTTCATGGACCAAAGGCTGCCTAAAATAGAGTGTCGGTCGATCGGCCTTGGGCCCCTGGTCGATCGCGGTTTGAAGTTAAGCCTACGAATTGAGACAGTGGTCAGAGACCTGTTCGATCGATCGATCAATGGTCTTGATCGATCAATCGATCTTCCCAAATATTTGCCAATTCGGTTCCTTTTCTTTTCTTTTTCCTTTTCTTTTCTAATTTAATTACTTTTACTATATAAAGGATTTTATTTGTAAATATTAGAGATATTATACTATGGAGAGTTTTAGGTTAGTGTTTGGGGAATTGAGAGCTTCTTCTTCGTTTCTTCTTGATTTGACACCCAATTGGGTTTGTATTTGGTACTTTCCTATTCACTCTCCATTAATATAGTTTGTATTTCATTAATTCTTGATTTCTAATTTATTTTACATGCTTTATTTACATGCTTTCATTTAGTTTCTTTCTAGTGTAGGTTTATTGCATTTATTTACCGCATTTTAATATTCTTTTTAGCTAAATTAGTCTAGGTTGTGGCGGATGGAACTTATTTCGGGTTGACATGTTACTTTTCTTTGGTGATGGAGTTTACGGGTCTATTTCGAGTGCGTTGTCCTAGTTATTATGCCTAGGAGATTTTACGGGGCATATCATGTATGTTCCGTGCTTAGGACCTTGCGTGCGTAATTTTCGGGGTATTTGTTGACGCCAAATTTGTATTAGGCTTTTATGCGAATTTAGGAGTGTGACAACTCTTAATTCAATTAACTGTCGAAACGAGAAGTAATCATAATAACTCATCGACCCATGTAACCATTTTGTACTAATTAACCCGGGTGAAGGATATTTGACGCAACCTATAGTTTTATCCGCTTTGTTAATCTAGTTTCAATACACTCGCCTAGATTAATCATTTCCCTTTTTGCATCTTTTCCTTTTTGTTCATATTTATCTTTTACACTTTTATTTAGGAATATTAAACCTTATAAATTCTAGCAACCCGTCTCAGTGAATTTTCGATACCCGGACTTGGCCTCTATACTCACCTGCTGAGTGTAGTAATAAGTTTAGTTTTTTGATATTGAGGCGGTGAACCGAAAACAACGATCGGCGTTTGACACGAGCCACTTTTCACCCACTATCAAAATGGCCTCATTGCCGGGGATGAGTTTGTTTTAGACTTTATTTGATTTATTATTTCGTAGTATTTTCTTTCTATTTGTATTTTTTGCCTAACTTTTTTGTAAGACTTCTACATTTGAGCATCTAGAAACGCTCGAATTTCTCGTGCACACATCTACTTTGTGGAATTCGCCACTTCGAGCCATTTTTGGGGTAATCATGTCTTATTCCAATTCTTTCGATAATCATTATGATAACTCTCAAAATTCTCGCAAACTTTTGACTTTTAATCAATACTTAGGATCCCCAAAAATTGCAACATCTAAAATGACTTTGGACAAGTATTACAAAAGTCAAGCTTTGGAATGCGTGTATTTTGAGGAGGATGATAATGATTTTGGGCCTCTAATTCCTTATAATAGGAATTTTTAAATGAATTGCAATAGTTTTCAAAATTCCTATAATAACTAGTTGAACTTTAATGTCGATAATGATTTTCAAACTCCTCATTTTCAAGAATCCACACCTCGGCCTATGATTTTCTACGAGGGTTTGCTTATGCTTGAGAACGAGAGGTATGAAGAACATTATCGGGAAGAAAATCATTGCTAGGAGCAAGACTTGGATTTATTATTCGAATTCGACGATGATTTATCTTTCGAGACTTTTGAAGTCAAGGAATGTTTTAAGCCAAATTGGGATTTTGTGCCTACATTGGAACAAACCATTCTTCACTTGGCCCATCTCTTAATTGATAATGAAAGTGAGGATGAAACGGATGTAGTATCCATTTGCAATGAGATGATTTCTTCTTTGAATCCCAAAGAAGAAAGTTTCATTGAAAATGATCCTATCTCCTTTGAAATTCAAACTTTGAGCGATGATAACTCATCTCTTGAGTTTGAATTTCTTTCCTCCCCATTTTCATTCTCTGTAATCACACCGTCATAAGTACCCGATGAATCGATGCCAAACTTTAAAACGTTAAAATCTTTCGCCGACGAGGAGTACTTGCTCGAGTTGCTTTCCATGAAGGCATCTTTGCCCTCATGTGCGCCACCTCCCATTCCGCTTGCTAAATCTTTGGGAGGATATTTTTCTTTTCTCGATCCCCACATGTTTTTATCACCCGTTCAATCCAAATCCCCCATCGTCCCTCCAAAACTTTTAATTGACGATGGTTCCTTTCTTACGCCTTACACATGCCTTCCGTTTTTCAAACGAAATTCATATTTCTCAAAAGGTATGCTTGTATGTGAGGGTACACCGGTTATCTTCCAAAGTCAAATCATTTTCATAGTGGACCCTCAACTATTTAGACTTTTAGTGTATAATTAGTGTGAAGCCTAAATAGTAGGTTGTCTATAGTTAGCTTTTTATCATTTCTTTCTTTAGTTTTTCTTTCTTTTAATTTAATCTCTTGTAATTAGTAAAATTTTTGTTATTTATTTTTTCTATGCTCGGTACTAACTTATCTTGTAGATTCTATGGACTTGTTCTTATGGGGATCGCTCTAATTGTGGGTAATTTCGCTCTTTTCCTCTCTTTAACTTGGTTCTTAATTCACGTTGAGGACAATGTCACGTTTTAAGTTAGGGTGTGTGGGACATTCTATCCATTTATTGGTAGTTTCTTTGATTTGATTGCATGTTAGTTACTAAGTATGCTTTCTTAGAAAAATTAAACATTTTAAAAAGATTTTCTTCCTTTTTTCTCCTTTGTTGGGCATTTTTCCTTTGTTTTTGATGATAAATTTTAATAATTGCCCGATCCAATAGACAACTCAATGATGCATGTTCTCGATTTTAGAAGTTATTAGACTTTAGTCTTCATTTATTGATATTATGAATAACTTTATGAATTAAACTTTATCCCATGAGCACATGCACTATTCTTGTTCTATTGAATTGGTTTAAGATTTTTATAACTCGATAATCTTTTGTTGCATTGTATATACTTACACTGAGTAAGCTTTGTACCTTTCGTCATTTGCGAGTGTTATACACTATTCTTTCCTCTTTGAAAATGTTGAATTCGTTGGTAATTTTTTTATTATTTCATTGATCGTTCATTAATTGAGTTTATATCTTGAAATGTATTACTTGAGCGTGATTTTCAAAGTTTGTTTTGACTCGAGAATTGCATAAACTTTTGAAAATGATCGCAGGCAATCTTTGTTATATCACCCATATTGACCTCGACCTCAACTTAAATGTTTTCCCTAGTCAACCCCTTTGAGCCTTAGTATAGCCTTTCATTTCATAACCCAAAATCCCATAACCAACTCCAAATTGGAGTTATACACCATACTTATTACCCTTACATACCTTTGTTTGGAATGTCACTTGGGATTGAATGATGTTATTGTCTTTAGGTTGCAATTTAGGCATGTGAGAGTGAGAAAAGTAAAGAAAAGAAAGAAGTGAAAAAGAGATGAAAAAGAGAAAGCAAAAAGCAAAAGAAAACAAAAAGAGAAAAATGAGAAAAAGAAGAAATGAAAAGAAAGAGAAAGTTGTAAATCTTGTATATAGTGCAATAAGCTTTGATTACTCTCCCCAATGATACATTTAATGCCTTTTTGGAACTTGTTTTCCAATTTTGGATATTGCCCGCATTTTTCCATTATTCCGAGTTTTCATCCCGCACACTTTGAATCCGTATATACATTCCTTTCATTTCGTACCCTACCCTAACCTACATTACAACCCTATTAAAGTCATATGTGATCTTAAGTAGATGTAATTCAAAAGTTTAAATAGTTTTGATAATCTGTGAAGATGCATTTCGCCTCCTTTAATGAGCTATATCCTTTCATTGAGATTATAATTTTTCATTTTATATATAGCGTTATTCATTTGTGACATGTGCGCGGCCTAGTTTCCATTTACATTTACTCCTTATGCCCGCATGTCCCGTGTGTTAGATCCATGTTTCGAGTGAATTCACTTGATGAGTGTAATGCCCGTGAGGATTGAATATATGTTTGCTTTAACTTTTAGTATCCGATTTATTTAAGTTTTTGCCAAATCACACTTTTCATGTGCTAGCTTCCCTCCCACATTATAAGGTTTCAATTCTATGAGGTGCATTCTAAAATGTTAATGATTCGGACTTTTGTGTGAATTCATTCACTTTGCTAATAATGCGTATGAAATCTTTTTCGCTTTTGTTGGGCTTGTCGCATGTTGGTTTGGGAATATTTTGAGGTAACCATATGATGTTTGTGGGTATTATCCCTAAAAACCCTCATGAGACGACACTCGTCCACTAGGGTAACCTAGGATTTTAACGGCTCATTGCATATGCTAAATGCAATCGTGTTCCCTACGAAAGTGGCATTTATATTTTAATGCATATATACGTCTTGTACTACCCTCTGTGGACTGGATTTATTTCTTTCATTACTAGGGACTAGCAATGTTTAAGTTAGGGGGTGTGATTCGTATCGAATATTGCATATTTTTACCCTTTATCTTTATGCATTCTAGCACTTTTACAGTCCTAAATGCCTATATTTATGCTCATTAACCAGACAACATTGGATTTGGATATATACATGCTTTGCAGGGATTAATTGTGCTTTTGTAGGTATTGGAACGCTAAAAGTGAGGAACCAATGTATTTCGGAGAAGTTTTATCGCTGGACGCTACTTCAAGGGAAATTTAGTCAATTCACATTTCTTCTACAACTTATAAAAATTCCACGGATGCGTAGTTCGTTGAGTTAGCATCGCGTGGCCGTAAACAGTGCATCGTTTGGAGTTCGGACGAAGAAGTTATGGCCATTTCTGTTTGCAACCATTTCCCTCTCTTCATGGACCAAAGGATGCCTAAAATAGAGTGCTGGTTGACCGGCCTTGGGCCCCCGGTTGACCGCGGTTTGAAGTTAGGCCTACGAATTGAGACAGTGGGCTGAGACATGTTCGATCGATCGATCGATGGTCTTGATCGATCGATCGATCCTCCTACATATTTGCCAATTCGGTTCCTTTTCTTTTCTTTTCTAATTTAATTCCTTTTACTATATAAAGGAATTTTGTTGTAAATAGCAGAGATATTAGATTATAGAGAGTTTTAGGTTAGGGTTTGGGGATTTGAGAGCTTCTTCTTCATTTCTTCTTGGTTTGACACCCAATTGGGTTTGTATTTGGTTATTTCATATTCCCTCTCCATTAATATAGCTTTTATTTCATTAATTCTTGCTTTCTAATTTAGTTTACATGCTTTATTTAGATACTTTTATTTACTTGCTTTCTAGTGTAGGTTTATTGTGTTTACTTACCGAGTTTATTTATTGCATTTTTAATATGCTTTCTAGCTAAATTAGTCTAGGTTGTGGTGGATGGAACTTATTTGGAGTTGACATGTTATTTTGCTTCGGTGATGGAGTTTACGTGTCTATTTCGAGTGCGTTGTCCTAGTTATTACGCCTAGGAGATTTATCGGGGCATATCATGTATGTTCCATGCTTACGACCTTACATGCGTAATTTCTGGGGTATTTGTTGATGCCAAAATCGTATTAGGCTTTTATGCGAATTTAGGAGCGTGACAACTCTTAATTCAATTAACTGTCAAAACGAGACGCAATCATAATAACTCGTCGACCCATGTAACCATTTTATACTAATTAACTCGGGTGAGGGATATTCGACGCAACCTATAGTTTTATCTGCTTTGTTAATCTAGTTTCAATACACTCGTCTAGATTAATCATTTCCCTTTTTGCATCTTTTCATTTTTGTTCAATTTATCTTTTACACTTTTATTTAGGAATATTAAACCTTATAAATTATAGCAACTCGTCTCTGTGGATTTTCGATACCCAGACTTGGACTCTATACTCATCTGTTGAGTGTAGTCATAAGTTTAAATTTTTTTGTATTGAGGCGGAGAATAAAAAACAACGATCGACGTTTGACACGTGCCACTTTTCACCCGCTATCATGTACCACACCCTACCCCCTAAAAAAATATAAAAAAGAAGTATAATGAGTAGAAACATGAAATTTTATTAACTTGATTAACTGATTACATCAAAAATAAAATTACTGATAATATTTGTGAAGATGATCGACGTTCTAGGGGTTCTTAAACACCTCGCCTTCAAATGTCTCCGGGTGATATGTTCCTTGTCGATTTTTTGCCAAAATATGATAGGGACCATGTCAATTGGGTTCAAACTTGTTATTTTTCTGAATTACCTTCTTCAGCACAAGGTCTCCCTATCTAAAATTATTCGTCTTAACGCAGTGATTATAGAAACTAGCAGTCCTTTATTGGTAGGTAACCATCCGAATTACAGCCTCTTCTCTGACCTCTTCAACCATGTACATATCTATTCGCCTCATTATATCACTCATGGGGGATTCAGAATTCAGCACTCTGTGTTTGCAAACCTATTTCAGCTGGTACCACTGCCTCACTTTTGAAATCCAACATATATGGAGTTTCTCCTATTGCAGTTCTTGTTGTAGTTCTGTAAGGCCAAAGAGCGTTGTACAGTTCATTGATCTAATTTCGTTTAGCATCATCCAAGCTCTTCTTCAATCCGTCAAGCAAAGTTTTATTTATGATTTCTTCATTTGATGTTTTTCCATCTGGTCAAATGTTCGTGCCAAATCAGCAATGTGGTCGATAGTGAACTTGCTTTTGGTGAGCATATCATCTACATACACCTTCATGTTCTTTCCAATTTGATCTTCAAAGACTTTGTTTACTAACCTCTGATACGTTGCTCCAGCGTTCTTGAGCCCAAAGGGCATCATATTGTAGCATTAAGTTCCTCGGATGGTGATGAAGAATGTGCTCTTCTTATCCTCCGGCTTCATCTTAATTTGGTTATAACCAGAATAGGCATCCATGAAGCTGAGTACTTCATGAGCTGCTGTGGCATCTATCAATTGATCAATCCTTGGTAAAGAAAAGTGATCTTTTGGTCATGCTTTGTAAAGGTCGGTAATATCCACACACATTCGCCATTTTTTCTTCTTCTTCTTCTTCTTCTTCTTGACCATTACCGCATTAGCCAATCAAGTTGGATATTTAACATCCTTAATAAACTGTACTTTCTATAATTTTTTACCTATTCTTGGATAGCCATATTCTTCTCCGGGCTAAAAACTCTGCGCTTCTGGTTGATCGACATAGTATCTTTGTAAATATTGAGTTCATGGTAGATGAAGTTGGGATCAATCCTTGGCATATCCTCATAACTCGAGGTGAACACATTTTTCCTATCTTTAAGGAATGTAATTAGTTACTGTTTGATAGAAGGTGTTAGTCTTGAGCCAATTTGGCTGGTCCTTTTTGGTTTCTCATCGTCTAGCACAATAGTTATCATTTCTTCCATGACTTGTTCTTTTATCAAGTCCTCCTCTTCGTGAGGATCCAAAGTATAAACGTGGAAAATAGTTGTGCCCCTCTTTATCTCCTATTGGCCAGCTGAGGTATAATAGCATTTCATTGCTTCTATCTGGTTACCATTTACTATGTCGACTCCATAGTTGGTTGGGAACTTCATGCATTGATTCACAGTTGATGGAACAACCTCCAGTTGCTTTAACCCTACTCGACTAAGGATTATACTGTAATCTGAAGGTACATTTTTATCTAATACAAAAAAGTGAATTCGTTTTACCCTGCTCGCTGACCAAGTGCCGACCAGTACGTCCAACTTGACAGTTCCTAAGGGATATACCCTTTCTCCAGAAAATCCTATAAGAGAGGCCTATGATACGGTTCCAACTCACTGTCTCATAGCCCTAATTTTTGGAACATTTATAGAATATTACATCAGTTGAACTCCCATTATTGACTAAAACTCTGGCCACTCTGTCATGATGAACTCCCATTTTCGGCTCGTCGGGCTTCTTCGATTGGTCGAGGTCATCCTCATAGTCGTTGTTGCATTCCCTTTTTATGTCGTCTTTTCCTCGTCCGGGTGATTCATAACTTCTCCGGGTAGCTCGACTACCATTTCGATCAGCAAATTTTTCCAGCTGTCCTCATCGAATAAGATTTTTAACTTCATTATTGAGGGTTATACAACTATCAGTCGTGTGTCCATGATCGCGCTGAAAATCACAGTACTTGGAATTATCTCTTTTGTTTAGGGGAGTCCTCAGTTTTCTAGGCTAGTTCAGATCTTTGTTAACCCTGATTTATTCTAGGATATGGTGAACACCCTCAGTGAGTGGAGTATACTCATCGAACTTCTTAATCCTATCAAACGTCTTATCTTTTTTATCTTTCTTGAATGAATTGTTCTTCTATCCTTTAGTTTTATTTTTCGGTGCTTCTTTTGCTGCCATGGATTATTCGGCGTTCATGATCTTTCTAGTCTTGGCCATCAACTCTGTCATAGACTTGGGTTGGTTTTTCGCCACGACGTAGTGAAGATCTTTTTCCAGTAACCCACTTGTTAAAGATGCAATGGTTATTTTTTCTTCATAATCCACCACTTTTAACTTCTCATTATTA
Source organism: Sambucus nigra (assembly GCA_949130495.1). NCBI lineage: Eukaryota > Viridiplantae > Streptophyta > Magnoliopsida > Dipsacales > Adoxaceae > Sambucus > Sambucus nigra. The sequence goes on from OX422217.1 coordinate 275,248,879, forward strand.
AACCATGTGATATAATCCCTAGTGCTCTCTCCAGGTTTGTGGCTTACGGTCAAGAGATGCGTAACACTCTTTACCGGCTTGTCCCCAAAGCTAAAGTTATCAATGAATAATTCGGCCAATTGGTGAAAACTGGAAATTTCACCTGTAGGAAAATTATTGTACCATATGTGGGCTGGACTTGTGACGGAACTAGAGAAAGCCCTGCACCTCATCTCGTCAGGGACAAAATAAATGCCAGCAGCAACTTGATACTGCTCAATGTGTAAAACTTGATCAGTTTTCCCATTATATTTAGGAGTGACGACCGGTGACTTAAATATGAAAGGTGTGGGGTAGTCCACAATAGCCTGGAAGAAAGGTGAGTCTTTAACAAATATTATTTGCAAATGATTTTTTGTCTTGACTATTGATCCCATCCGATCTCCCAATCGCTGCATGGATCCCTTTTGAGAATATTCTTCTAGTTTGGCTTTGATAGAAGCGGATTTGGTGGCTTTGCTATGCCTGTGTGCTGAACTCTCCTCCAGGTCTTCTCGACACGTACAGAGCCCCCCATACTAGATATTAACCTCATAGATCCTTCTCTATGCTCCTGATGACATTCTTTCTTCCTGTGATGACCTCTGATTACTCGGGGACTTAGATGGTCAAAAGAAGATTCACTACTTAGACTGTCCAGTACACTGGGTCTCCCTTTGGAAGAAGATCCACCTCCATAGTAGTCTGTTAATTGAGATGAAGAGGTTGGGCAAGGACGATATGACCTATCGTGAGAAGATCGGGAACGATAACTTCTTTCATTCCTAGTTGGTGGAGGTGGAATATCTCTTCTGGAATTGGATGATTTGTCTTGAATTGTGCGAGTCATTTATCTGATTGACTCTTGCATAACCTCTTATCCTTTAGCCAAATTAAGTAGGATCCTATGGAGGTCTCTCTCACTAAAGGGAGCGGACATTTCTGTATTATTGCCTACAGTTGCCAAACTGCTTTCAGGAATAGTAGTCATTCTTCAAACCAAAGAACGAACAAAGAAATATATGGGGTAACGAATGATGACAAACCATCGTTCCCACAGACGACGCCAATCTGTTGATGCCTAAAATGGAGTGATCTAATTTATAATCATAGATAAATACTAAGAGCAATCTAATCAAATACATGAGAGACAAATATTTTTAAAGTGGTTCGGCTAGGAAGAAAATCTACGTTCATTGTTAGTTTTATTTATACTAATTACGATAGCTCAGTATGGCGTGCTTGAAAGTGATTGGATTGTCCACTTGAGCTAAGGGAGACTGTCTATAAATAGGGGTTTGGAACCCTAAAGATGGAATGCCTTTATATTTCTAGGCATTTAAATCTGTATACAATAGATATGATGCTTGGTTTTCAGTGTTGATCACCTTTCTAACTGAGTGACTTTTACTATTCCTGATGGTTCAAATTCTGATGTTGGTCGACCTTCCAGCCGACTAGGTTCCTCTGATGCCGATCAAGATAGCTTCATGGCCACCTAGAATGATAGGTGTCTGTCGTTCATTGATCCACGTTTGGAGATAATTTTTACATACAATAATAAATTTGGAATGAATAAGAGAACCCTTGAAGATGATGTTGTACATACATCTGTAGGTCGAAATGAACAAGGAAAGTCTAATGCATCGTTTTGATTTATTTCTTACACAAGGAAGAGAAAACATTCCGGTTCCGACGCACTTTCAAATGTCTTGGGGTGCATGACAAAGTCCCTCGATCATTTCTTAAATTCTGAACCTTTCAAGGCAAAACTCAAATGTATTGGATGAGGTTTCGAATGTTCAAGACTTGGATGAAACATTACTCTTAAAAAGAGGTGATCTTTTGATGAATGATTAAAGAAAATTTGGCGCTTTCTCGGGTCTTCCTGATGAGCTGAGGAGGTGATGGATACTGATGTATCTTGTTCTAATTTTACGAACTCTTAAATTTAGATGAACTCTTGTCTATCTTATTTTACCAATACTATTTCAATTATTAATTCTTGTTAAAATGTGATGTGGTTTGACTCCATTTTTCTATTAGATTTTTTAATAAATAATATTATTTTTAAATATTTATATTTCACAAAAGTACTAGTATTTCAAAAGAATTCTACTAGAATTTTGAAAGTATTATATAATTGAACCAAACCATTGAAATATAATATTATTCAATTTTAATAAATTAGAATTCTAATTCATTTTCAATTCTGTGCATTCTAACTACCGTTGAATACTCTAATATTGGAAAATGATTTTTTATGACAGTGTAAAGACCTTTCTAATATTCTAGAATTCCATACAATTAATGGTATGTTTCTTTTGGCTTCACAAGCATAAACAGGACGTTCGGTGTCATTTAAATATCGCGGATGTATTGGTCAAGTTCATAAAGCTTATCATGTAAGACAACTCTTATCACTCACTTCATTAAGTTTCCTAATAAGCTGAAACTCGGACGGATGATTAACAATTCACCATATTGTCGATTTTTTTTTTGGGTACGTTTGGTTCGTGGTGAAATACTTTTCACCGTATTAAAAGTAAAAGATGAATTATTAGTGCGGTGATTTTGTTTTCACCATCTCCGTTTAGATGGTCGAATTTTCACTAGGTGAAAATTTTAACTTTTTCACCATTTGTTGTTTGGATGGTCAAGATTAATATGGTGAAAAAATAAAATGACTATATTACCCACATACTTCAAATGCATATAACTATTTTAATTTTCATCACACAAGGTCAATGGCCATTAAAAAATATGCATTTACCCCAAACTAAAATTTTACATAATCACCCTAGTCATATTTCGCTACGCAAGACAAATAAGTAAAAAAACAATACCAATTAAAAATAAAGTCCTTATTAAAAAAGAAAACAGTCCCAATTTAAAAAAAAATCCAACAATGAAAAAAAACTGTCATTTGTAAAAAAAAAATCACAGTTAAAAAAAAAAGAGTCAACTATAAAAACAGTAGTCCATAATAAAAAAAAAGTTCTCAACAATGAAAAAACAGTCCCAAATAAAAGAAAAGTTTTCAACATTGAAAAAAAAACAATCCCAATTAAAAAAAAAGTCCCAACTATAAAAAAAAAGTGTTCCAATTAAAAGAATTAAAAAAAAATAGTTCCCAACTATGAAACCGTCTTAATTAGTAATTAAATTCCCAACACATTACCATGCACCAAACAAATATTCATTTTTTTATTTTTTTTTATGGGAATAGATATTCTCACACCCTCTATATGTTCCTCCACACCCTTTGAATAATAAATGACAATTGCGCCCTTAAATTTATAAAAGCAAAATGTCCAATTTTTTCACCTCCAACTAAAATAATTACATTTGATAAAAACAAAAAAATTATATTTTCAATAGAAAAAGTTGTTTTTTATAAGTAATAATAAAAAAAACTGTTTATAAAACGTAAAATCTTATCTATTTGTTTTATTAAAAAATTGTATATAAAACGTAAAATTTATTTTTCTTAAGAAACTCTTTTCTTAAAAAGTGTTTTATTTTTTAATTACAAATTTTATTTTTGGTTAAAAACTGTTTTTTTTTACTATATTAAAAATAATCTTTTTACTATTTTTAAAAAATATTATCTGCGCCAGCGGTATGTATAGGCGGTCTGACCACCTATACATACCGCTGGCGCGGAGCATTTTTGTCTAATATGTTGGTCCGCGCCAACGGTATGTATAAGTGGTCGAACTGCCTATACATACCGCTGACGCGGACCATTTTTTTGTATAGTAAAAAGATTATTTTTAAAATAGAAAAAAGTAGTTTTTAACTGAAAAATAAATAACGAAACAATTTTTTTAAATAAATAAAAGAAACAGTTTTTTAACTAGAAATGATAAAAAGAATGTCCATTTTTTAAAATAAATAACGAAATAGTTTTTTTATCAACGTCCATTTAAATAAAAAGTAATATGTTTTTTTATAAATAACATAATATTTTTTAAATGAAAAAATAACTTTTATAATTTTTATATTTTCAGAATATTAAAATTTTAATTTTCTAGAATATTAGGATTTTTATTTTCAAAATATTATGTTTTATTTTTTTCTTAATATTACTTTTTTTTTAAAATAATAGATTTTTGTGCAAAAGATTATATTTGCTCAAATCATATTTGCATAGAGGGTCTTTTGATCTTTTAGTATTTAAATATTAAAAAGGGTGTGGGGAAAGACATAGAGGGTGTAGGAATCGCTATTCTATTTTTATTTTTTATTTTTTATTTTAATTTTTAATTATTTAAATTTTTTTATTTTTTTTAATTTTTTAAAATAAAAAAATGAAATTTAGAAAAAAAATATTTTTTTTAAATGAATATTTGATGATCGTATTAATTGAGAGGGGGAAATGAATGTGTGATAATTGTAAGTGAAAATAAGAAAGGTTACTTTGATAATAAGATAAATTTCATTGTTTTCACCTGTTAAATTATTCACTTTACCCATGGTTTAAAATGGTTAAAGTTTCACCTCACTTTTCACCATATTCATTTTATTTCACCGTGTTAAATGACCAACCAAACACATATTTTACCTAGGTAAATTTTATTTTAACGCGATAAAAAATATTTGATCACGAACCAAACGGATTCTTAATGGCAAAAAAAAGTGAGTCCCGACCGACTCAAAATATATCAAAATTTGATTGGACACGTATCGGACTATTCGATTTTACTACATTGAAAACACTAGAATATCGTGAAGTGTATTTCACACACCCGAAAGTGCAAGTGGATTCCCCACATTCAAAAGACACAATGTAAGAACACATGTTCTTGAATAGCCACATGGTCATACTTGAGACTAGTGCGTGCGACGCAACTACGGCGTGATGCGTCACCAGTTACATCTACAACACTATCTTACTCTCCAAGAAATAAAAGCCGACTCAGTCACCTGCTATAAATAATAAGAATATTCAACATTCCTATTCCCTATTCCCATCGTTAGCTATATATATCCAACTTGAACTCTGTAGATAATCCATTCAAACACTTGGTAAAACCACACGAAACCCCTTATATTGTTGCATATATCAGAAGAGATGACGATGAAGAGAATTATAGATGATAGAGAGGTTGAGACACTGGCCATGGCTAACTGTTTGATGCTTCTCTCTAGGGTGGACAAAACAGATCAAACTCAACAATCACCGGGTAGGGTCTACGAGTGCAAGACATGTAACCGGAAGTTCCACTCATTTCAGGCACTTGGGGGACACCGGGCAAGTCACAACAAGTCCAAACTCATGGCCTCCCACTTTTTTCATGGGGTTGTCTCGCCGCCCAAGCCCAAGACCCACGAGTGCTCTATATGTGGAGCTGAGTTTGCTTTAGGCCAAGCACTAGGGGGTCACATGAGACGACACCGTTCCTCCACGAGTCCTAATCTTTCAGTGAAGACGGCCCCGGTTTTCAAGAGATGGAATAGTAGTAAGAGAGTTTTGTGCTTGGATTTGAACTTAACACCGTACGAGAACCAATTTAATGTGGAGAAAGGAGCTCCAATGTTGGAATGCTTTTTCTGAACTTGTGGAAATTGGTATATTTAACATTCTTGTTGTAGATAGTAGATAGAGCTTTTCATTGTTTGAGATACACGGTTATGCATATGATTTGTAGTTTTATTCTTTCACCTTTTGTTACTGATGTACCTTTGATAGTTGTGTGTAATTAGCAATTCTTTTATTATTCCTTATTTTATGATTAAATTGGGTCAGTTTTCAGTGTGTTGGTTGCGAACAATTGTGAACTGGGATATATTATATATAAGTAACATATTAACCCCAATCATTTTAATTAAAAATAATAGTATATAATTAAAGTTGATATCAAAATACAGTATTCATATTTTTCGCGCTCACATAATTACATGTGTACACTTCATTAATCTACTAGTTATTGATTAATTTTGTATTATTAGATTAGTGTAAATACATATGTATTTAATCAATATATGTATTTAGTTGGTTCATGTATTAAAACGTTCATATATATAAATCTAAATGGAATATGTTTAAATCATCATTTCAATCTTTTATATATATATATATATATATATATATATATATATAGAGGCAGGCTCCTGTGCACACTAAGTTTGCACACTAACTTTGCACATTACCTTTTAAAAGTGGTAAAAAAAATATTTTTGAGTTGATTTTTTTTGTGTGATATTTAAACATTTCAAGGAACCCATATAAAAAAAATCAGCTCAAAAATTTTTTTTTTGCTATTTTTAAAAAATCGGTCAAACTTTCGCAGTTTTTAAGCCCTTTATAAATTGCGAAAGTTTGACCGATTTTTTAAAAATAGCAAAGAAAGTTTTTTTGAGCTAATTTTTTTTATGTGAGTCCGTTGAAATGTTAAAATATCACACACACATATATATATATATATATATATATATATATATATATATATATATATATATATATATCAGAGTCGATCTCTGGCGGGGCCAGAGACGGACATATTATCGGTGTGAGGACAAAAGGAAAGAATGTGTATTTTGAATCCATTTGACTAACTTTCATGGTTTGCCCAAAATGAACAATGTGGCTTTTAACCAAAACAAAATGCCCGTACCACCTTTATCGGATTCCTAACCATACAATGTGCTAAAGTTAGATCATGTTCTCCATTCATTTTTTTTAGGGTAACGCTATTTACACTCCCAACAAATTCTAAGGCACTCCATTTGGGGTTCAAACTTTGAATTTGACCATATTGACCTTGCATAATCAAAATGCAATTTCTTACTTTCAAATCAAATGGACTTCTCCATCTATCTGTCTCTCCGCTTAGCCGAAAAACATATATTCATCTCTATTTCTAAAAAATAATTGTCTAGCTAAAAAAAATTTGACAACTGATGTTTAGTTCTAAAATTTTTTATATTAGATATTTTTTTGATATATAAAAAATAAGGGAGTTTCTCAATATAATTCGGGACCAATAAGATATTTTGAGCTCTAGTCCACTAATATATATTTTGACACCTATGTCTTTCCCCACAACCTTTTGATACTAAATAACAATTGTATCCTTAGATTTATAAAATCTAAATACCCAATTTTTTCACCTCCAACAAAAACAAATATATTTGATAAAAATAAAAAAAATTATATTTTCAATAAAAAAAACTATTTTTTATAAATAAAAACTGTTTATAAAACGTAAAATCTTATCTATTTTTAGTTAAAACCTTTTTATTTTATTTATTTAAAAAACTTTTTCTTTTATTAATTTTAAAAAAAAGTTTCATTATTTATTTTTTTAGTTAAAAACTATTTATTTTATTATTTTAAAAATAATATTTTTACTATTTAAAAAATTGTCCATGCCAGCGGTTTGTATAGGTAGTTCGACCACCTATACATATTATTGGCCCGGACAAACATATTAGATAAAATGATCCGCGCCAGCGGTATGCATTGGTAGTCATACCGCCTATACATAACGCTGGCGCAGATCATATTTTTTTTAAATAGTAAAAAGAACATTTTTAAAATAGTACAATAAAGAACAATTTTTAACCAAAAAAAAAACTTTATTAAGAAAACAGTTTCTTAAGAAGACAAATTTTATCAAATATATTTTTAAAATGTATATATTTCGTACATTTAGATATTTCGTATATTTAATATATTTTTTTATATTTCGTAGGTATGATATATTTCATATATTTCCTATATTTTTTAAGTATTTCATATATTTCGTATATTTTTTTAAATGTTTCCTAGATTTTGTATATTTCATATATGTATATATTAGTTGTACATAATTTGTTTAGTTCGTAAATTTTATATATGTATATATTTCGTATATTTCACACACACACACACACACACACACACATATATATATATATATATATATATATATATATATATATATATATATATATATATATATATATATATATATATATATATATATATATATATATATATATATATATATATATAATAATGCTCTTGTGCGGACTAGTCCGCATTTTAAGAATGCGGACCGGACATGTGTCACCTAACGGTACGCCTAGAAATTATTGCTTAAATTATAGGCACACTCTCTCTCTTTTCTGAGCTCACCGCCAGGTGACACATGTCTTGTCCGAACTCTTAAAATGCGGACTAGTCCGCACAAGAGCAGGACTGTATATATATATATATATATATATATATATATATATATATATATATATATATATATATATATATTAAATATTTCTTATATATTTTGCATATTTTTCTAAATATTTTATATATTATTTTAAATATTTCATATATGTTTTGTATATTTCATATATGTATATTTTTATCGTATATAATTTGTATATTTTGTATATTTCATATATTTTTATATATTTTGTATATGTGTGTGTGTGTATTTAAAAAATAACATTAACAATATATGTATATACTAGGGTGTACCCGTGCAGATGTCACGATGATAAATTTGCTCCTGACTATTTGTGGTTATAGCACACTCATACCCGACTATTTGTAGTTATAGCACACTCATACCCGTGTCAATGACACTATCTTATTTTCCACCCAGTAAACCCATGTTTAAAGTCTGCCTCCATCCGATGTTTATATAAGACTGCATGTGCCTAGTTGATATATTGCCTAATCCACTTGAAAAATAATTGGGATATCATAGGTTTAAATCGAAATCTTCAGCTCATTCAAACTTTAAAGTTAATTATGGATATCATGTGTTCTCTTCCCGTGATAAATATCATGGAAATCGAAAAATAATTGGGATATCATGGATATCATTTGTTCTCTTCCCATGATAAACATATTTTTTTGTTCTTTTTTCCGTCCAAGTTTTTATTATTAAAAAAATGTTTTGTTTATTCTCTTTTTGTCAAATTTTTTATTTACTAAAAATATTGGTCACTAAGAAAAGTGGGAGGAAAAAAAAATAAGAAACCAATATATATTTTGGCACCACAATAATGTAAGTTTCATTTATCTTTTTTTATAGTTAACATTGGAAGAGTATTATGGGCCCTTCCATTTTTCAAACTGTTTAGAAGTAGCACTCATAATTTTAAAACACACTCAGTAGTATAATCTCACTTGAGTATTTCATTTGGTTGATAATGTTGGAATACACTTGGTGTATCCTAATTTTGACACATTTCATGAATACCCCCTACAACACACGTTGTGCAAAAAAATTTACATTCCTACCACTACATACCAAAAAATTATTTATTTCGAGCTAAAATTTAATTTACAGGCCTCTAATTACGTATATAATGTTAGAATACACTTATTCAGCTAAAAGTTTATAAACATTGCAAAAATGAATATCACAAACAAAATCATTAAAAAGAAATTTGAAAACGAAAAATACAGCATAAAGTGGGAGAACATCAAAAACAAAATTCTATTACTTCTTTTACCTGTATCATAAAGATTTACTTATGTGTTCAACAGTAGCATCCAAAGAAAAATGAAATAAAAACAAACACAATCTATGAGAAATGTAGTGCAAAAACCATTACAAATTGAATATTGTTAGGCTACTCGGGTGTTAACCCCGGGCTAGTACAGGGATACCCTTTTTTTTTTTTTTGGTTTCTCACGTAAAATGAGTTAAAATCAATTATAAAAAATATTTTTTTATTAGAATAATTTTTTTGTTTTTTCAATTTTTTTTAACTCATTTTATCCATCAAACATCCATTTACTCAATATTCTCTTATTTTTAAAGGTCTGTGCTAGCAGCACCCGTTATTTTTAAACTTTTTTTTTAGTTTACAACATTTGAAACAATTTTTGTATTTTTCCATTAAAAAACTAATCTAATAATTTTTTTTTAATTCATTTAGTCCCTCAAACACCCATTTACCTAATATTCTCTTATTTTTAAAGGTCCGCGCCAGCGGCACACGTTATTTTTAATTTTTTTTTAATTTTATAACATTTAAAATAATATTCGTATTTTTCCGGTAAAAAAACTAATCTAATAAAAAATTGTGTTTGTAATTATTTTTAACTTATTTAGTCCCTAAACACCCATTTACTCAATATTCTCTTGTTTTTAAAGTTCCGCGCCAGCAGTACCCCTCATTTTTAAACTTAATTTTTAAAATTTAAAACAGTTTAAAATTGTAAAGAAAAAGTTTTTTTTATATATTAAACTAACTTTAATTTTTTTAAAACAGTTTTTTTCAAAAAAAATATTATATTAAAATGGTGTTTTTTAACAATACAATTTTTCTAATTTATAAAAAAAAATCTTTTCTAATAAAAAAGTTTTTTTTTTAAATAAAAAAAAAGTTTAATAATTTTATTAAAAACTATAACATATTTTTTCAAAAAAAAAAAAAAGGGTAATCAATAAAAAAATTGCCAACAAATCATTTGATACTAACTTGTGCTAGTACAGGGTAAAAATATCATCACTCTTAGAAATTTCTAATGTGGACCATTGAACTTACCCTTGAATCCTACAAAATGATTGGACCAATAAAAAGGAGAAAAGCTTCCGTACCTGAAATCTAAAACACCCACAAATTACCACCGTATGATCAATACCAACAAAACTGATGTAAATGCAAAGCTCCTGCTCATTTCCTCACCCCATAAATCTCATATTAGAAAAATAACAATACAAAAATGATACAGCTGACTTAATTTTGAGACATAAATCCCAGACTTAATAACATGGAACTGCCATGTCAGCACCCTCAACTGTCATCATCACCCACAAACTCGTGAACCTATTTTAGGAAAAAAAAATATGTAGCATCTTCTATATAAAAAAAAATATGTTTTCTATAAAAAAAAATTATAGTACAATTATGAAAAAAATAAAATCGTTGACACGGATAATTATACTGCATTTATCTATGGGTTCCCTCATTTATATTGCATTTATACATATCGTTGACGCGGATAATTTTTTTAAAATAGTAAAATGAGTTTTTTTGGGTCCACACAAATGTTTAAATACCACACAAAAAAACTCAACTCAAATAATGTTTTTGTTATTTTAAAAAAATATCCGTGTCAGCAGTACGTATAGGCGTTCCGACAACCTATACATATCATTGACGCGGACCATTTTTTTTAAATAGTAAAAAGATTCTTTTTATTTTTTATAAAAAATGGTCTGTGCCAACGGAATGGAAAAAAAATATGATTCCATGCCATTTTTTTTACAAAGTAGAAAATTATTTTTGAGTTCAATTTTTCTAAATAGTAAAAATATTATTTTTATTATTTGTAAAAAATAGTCCGCGCCAGCGATAACTGCCTATATATACCGCTGACGTGGACCATTTTTTTAAATATCACACGAAAAAACTAAACTAAAAAATAATATTTCTACTATTTTAGAAAAAATAATCTGGGCCAGCGGTCCTATTTTAGGAAAAATGTTGGGACCGCCTATACATACCGTTGACAAGGACCATTTTTTTAAAATGGTAAAATGATTATTTTTACCATTTAAAAAAAATGGTCCGCGCCAGCGGCATGAAAAAATACGATTCCATGCCATGTTGTGTTTTATTTGGATCTTATTTCTGAAGGTTCGCGTCAGTGACACATATTGAGTGGTTTTATGCGGTTGGTGACTTTTTGGAATAAAATAAAAATACTTGGACTAAACCTGTATTAAAAAATATTTGAGAGACTATTTAATATTTGATTCAAAAAATTAACATTATAGTATATTTTAACACATAATTTTAACATATATTTTTTTTTTATATATGGCGTGTATTTATGTTTTTTAAATGGACTGGTTTTTTTTTTAATTTGAAAATAATATTTTGGGAAAAAATGAATTTATAAAGTGATAAAATAAATAAATAAAGAAATGTTTAGAAATAAATAAGTATTGTTAAATTAATGATGTGACAATGCCACATCATTAAGTATGAAATTTAAGTAGAATTTTCATGTCGCTGTAGTCTTGCTCATAACAATAATATAAGAAACACGGGTTAATTATTTTTTTTCATTAAACGCTAATACAAACTCAGAAATCAGATTTAAGAAACACACGTTATGAGATGGAACACATAACATTAGAACACAGAGTCCCATCAGTTAGCTTTAATACCAAATATTTACACAGAAGTTTAAACAAGTTAACTCGAATATAGTGCCCGTTGTCTAAACTTAATATTTGGCAAGGAGATAGTATGGCTTATATGCAGATCTCGTTTTCCCCTTTGTTTGCTTCTTCAGTAAGCACTTATAGAACCGCCTATTTGAACAACCACATCATTTTCCCCCTTTGTTTGATTCTTCACTAAGCACTCACGGAACAAAAACTTAGCCACTTTATAACTGTCACACAACACATGAGTGATAAACCAAACAACCCAAACAAAGGAAAAAAACGCTAATAGACAACACCGGAGTGCAACAGTTAAACACCGCTGAGCCAGAAAATGTTGGATTAATTCCAATATTTAATGATTTTAATTTTTAGTTGTTAATATTTTATTATATTATTTGTGTTTTATTTTAAACATAGTTTGGGTTTTAATTTAGAAAGTAGAAACATGAGCAAATGGGTGTGAAAGATATGGGGAATGCTCAAAATCCCATATTGTCCCACATTGGAAGAATACTACAAAAGGTAGTGGTATATCAACTAAAGGACAACTAAGATTCTTAGTTGACAAGTCAAATAAGAGGCTATGATCCTACGCATCGCGGTGGTGCTTAAGCACCACCAATCGTGACACGCGTAAGCGCGACACGCGGCGCGCGAAAGGGCGATTGGGCGACTTAGGGCGCATTGCGCGCTTTGACGCGCACTTGGCACTTCGCACGTGCGCATCCCGAAACGGCTTGATCTAAACCGTTAGATGAACTCGTAGCGTTTCGTGTAGGGGATGTCCATTCGCTTACGATGGGACGCCTAATCTGAACCGTTAGATCGTAGCTGTTCCAAACAGGCACGATCCAACGGTTGCTGAGTCACTTCATGAAGAGCTGTGACTGTTGAAGAACAGTCACAGAAATGGCTATAAAAAGAGTTCCAGACCTCTGTTTTGGACACCGAAAATTTCTAGTTTCTCCTCTCTCCGTCCTCTATACTTTGGCATTATCAACTTACAAATTCAGAGTGTTCTCGGGTTTGATCAAACAGTACATAGTTTGAATCAAACAACTGTTCATACACTGCATTGTATCCTGAAGGCAGATTCTACAAAACCCATTGTGTACTCGCGGTTCTGGTTCTGTCTCAACCGGATTGGGAGAAATTTTGCCTAAAAGAAAGCGTTCCAAGAACGTGCCTTGCAGAAAAAATTATTATATTTCGTTCTTTCCATAAGAAAACTCCAACAGTTTTAGGCAAAAATAAATATTCTTATATTCTTATTACTCCACTCAAATGGAAGGAACTGTGGCACAATCTATCCAAGTCATGACTCAAGACTTAATCCGACTCGACCGTTTTGATGGCGGAAATTTCACCCATTGGCAAGAGAAAGTTATGTTCTTCCTCACATCACTAAAACTTGCATACATTCTAGATGATAACCTTGAACAAATTCCCGAGCCCACACCCGAAGACACCGAAGGAATAAAGCAAAAACGTGTGAAGAGGAAAGAAGACGAATTTATGTGTCGAGGACACATCCTCAATGCTTTGTCTCAAACTGTTTATAGCGCTCATAGAATGATTCCGATGACAAAGGAATTATGGAAGGCTTTGGAGATAAAGTATCAAAACGAGGAAGCGAGCAATCGTAAGTTTCTAATTTCAAACTATATGAATTTTAGAATGAATAATGATAAATCTGTCGTTGCACAAGCCCATGAACTCCAACAAATTGTTGGTGACCTTAAAGCCGCTGGTATTAATCTGCAAGATGAATTTCAAGTAGGGGTGATTGTTTCAAAACTTCCATCCTCTTGGAATGGCTTTAAGAAGAAAATTAATCATGATGAAAAGACTTATACTGTGGAATCCCTTCTTCGTCACCTTCGTATTGAAGATGATACTCGTATTCGAGAAAAGAAGGATGAACAAAGTGAGGGTCATTCAAAAGCTAATATGGTTGAGGATCAAAAATCCAAGATTACCAAAGACTCAAAATTTAAAGCAAAGAATGATTCCAAATTCAAGAACCAAGGTGCAAATAAGAAAAAGAAGGGAAAATGTTTCTTCTGTGACAAACCGGGCCATTATTCTCGAGAATGTCGTCTTAAAAAGAAGGCATTTAAAGAAAAACAAGGGTCGAAGGAAACCAACAATGTTGAAGATCTTATTGCTACTGTTTGCGAAGCAAATTCAATTGATAATGAAAGTGGATGGTGGCTGGATACCGGCGCAACGGTCCACATATGCAAAGACCGCTCTTCATTCAAAACATATCAAGAAATTGATGGAAAAGAAGTGAAGATGGCAAATAATCTTCACGCAAATGTAGTTGGAAAAGGCACAGTGGAATTGAAGCTAACTTCTGGAAAGACACTTACTCTAATTGATGTACTTCATGTACCTGATATGTGTAAAAATCTTGTGTCTGGGGACCTTCTCAATAAGAGAGGTTTCAAACTAGTGTATGAGTCTGATAAGTTTGTATTGTCTAAGAATGGCCAATTTATTGGCAAAGGGTACTCTTGTAACGGCATGATTAAAATTAATGTAATCAATGATATTAGTTCTGCTTATATGGTTGAGTCTATTTCTTTATGGCATAGTAGATTAGGTCATGTGAATTATAGAAGTATAAAAAATATGACTAATCTCGGCTTAATCCCGGATTGTAAATTTGATAACCTTTCTAAATGTGAAATTTGTGCTCAATCGAAGATAACTAGAAAGTCGTTCAAATCTGTTGAGAGGAAATCCTAAATGCTTGATCTTATTCATAGTGATGTATGTGATATGAAGAGTAATATGACTCGTGGTGGAAATAAATATTTCTTAACTTTCATTGATGATTACTCTAAGTATGCATATACATATTTACTTAAAAGTAAAGATGAAGTTTTCGAGAAATTCCTAATTTTTAAAGCAGAAGTTGAAACTCAACAAAATCGAAAAATTAAAGTCCTACGATCCGATAGGGGTGGTGAATATTACCCGAGTGAGTTTATACAATTTTGTAATACTCATGGGATAATCCATCAAGTTACGGCGCCATATACGCCACAACAAAATGGAACGGCGGAAAGGAAAAATAGGACTTTAGTTGAAATGATAAATTCAATGTTAATCAGTTCTGGATTACCTTTGTCGATGTGGGGAGAAGCGGTTTTATCCGCATGTTATATTTTAAATAGAGTTCCATTGAAAAACAAGGATATTACACCATATGAATTATGGTTTAATCGTAAGCTTAATCTTAGACGTCTTAAAGTTTGGGGATGTCTTGCTTATGTAAGAAAACCCGAACCTAAAAGACCTAAACTAGGAAATAGGACTTACAAATGTGTTTTTATTAGATACTCTAGTAACAGTACGACTTATAGATTTTTAAACCTCGAAACTCAAGAAATCATCGAGTCGGTAGATGTGCAATTTTTTGAACATCTAACAAAGTTTAGTACTTTGAATCAAGGTTTAGAAAATAATAATTCGACTGTTGACTCCTCAAATTTAGAAGAAAATTCACAACCTATATCTTCTTCAGAAACAATGAATGACGTTGAACCACGAAGGAGTAAAAGACAAAGAATTGAAAAAACATTTGGGCCTGACTTTGTTATTTATTTAGTTGAAGGGGATTTAAATGAGACTAAGAACAAAACTAAATTTGTTTTTAATGTAGAAGATGAACCGACCACATTTCATGAAGCGGTAACATCTAGGGATGCTGTCTTTTGGAAAGAAGCAATAAATGATGAAATGAACTCAATTTTGTCAAATCAAACTTGGGTTATTTCCGATCTTCCCCCCGGGTCTAAACCTATTGGGTGCAAATGGATATTTAAAAGAAAATTAAATCCGGATGGTTCTATAAATAAATTTAAGGCAAGACTAGTTGCTAAAGGCTATAAGCAAAAATATGGAATTGATTACTTTGATACATATGCTCCTGTTGCTCGAATCACTTCCATTAGGATATTAATATCTCTTGCTTCTATTCACAATTTAGTTATTCATCAAATGGATGTTAAAACTGCATTTTTAAATGGTGATTTAGAAGAAGAGATTTATATGGAACAACCCGAAGGGTTTGTATTGCCTGGCCAAGAAAAGAAAGTGTGTAAATTGGTTAAATCTCTTTATGGCCTTAAACAAGCTCCTATGCAATGGCATGAGAAGTTTAATAATATTGTTATATCCCATGGATATAAAGTTAATGATGCCGACAAATGTATATATAGTAAATTTGAAAATGGTGTTGGTGTTATTATATGCTTATATGTGGATGACATGTTAATATTTGGGTCTAATCTCAAATATGTTGAAGAAACCAAAAGGTTTCTTTCATCAAAATTTGATATGAAAGATCTTGGAGAAGCTGATGTGATTTTAGGAATCAAAATTGTGAGAAAGGATAATTCTTTAGCGTTATCTCAATCTCATTATATAGAAAAAGTTCTTAAAAGATATAATCATTTTGAACTTAAGCCAGCTGCTACACCAGTGGATCCTAGCATCAAATTAATGAAAAATACTGGGCGTGCTATGGACCAACTTAAATATGCTAGTATTATTGGGAGTCTAATGTATGCCATGCATTGCACTAGACCAGACATTGCTTATGCAGTGAGTGTATTGTGTAGATTTACAAGTAATCCAGGACAAGAGCACTGGAATGCAATTTCTAGGGTGCTTAGATATCTGAAGAGGACTTTGG
This sequence comes from Sambucus nigra, assembly GCA_949130495.1. Taxonomy (NCBI): domain Eukaryota; kingdom Viridiplantae; phylum Streptophyta; class Magnoliopsida; order Dipsacales; family Adoxaceae; genus Sambucus; species Sambucus nigra. The sequence continues at coordinate 275,265,733 of OX422217.1, forward strand.
ATTATGGCTTACATTATGTAGGATATCCTTCTGTTTTAGAAGGATATAGTGATTCAAGTTGGAATAATCTTGAATCAAAATCCAAGTCAACTACTGGTTGGATTTTTACGCTAGGAGGAGCAGCTATCTCTTGGGGATCCAAGAAACAAACATGTGTATCAGATTCAACAATGCAATCTGAATTTATAGCCCTAGCAGATGCATGTAAAGAAGCATAATGGCTTAGAAATGTGTTGTATGATATTCCTTTATGGAAAAAAGCCATCACCTTCTATTATGATAAGTTGTGATAACCAAGCCACAATTTATAAAGTTTCAAACAAAACTTACAACGGAAAATCTAGACACATTAGTCTAAGACATCAAATTATAAGAAAATTACTCAAGGAAGGAGTAATTACAGTCGACTATATTAAAACGAACAAGAATTTAGCAGATCCTCTGACTAAAGGTCTTGTGAGAGAGATGATATATATCACCTCAAAAGGAATGGGACTAAGGTCTATTAAATAACACAACTATATTTAATGGGAACCCAACTCATATCTTGAAAATATAGATAGAGTTCAATGTGGTACAAACAAGTTAAATTATAGTTATGGAACACTAGGAATTTATACAAAAAGTTCCATTCCTATATGCTTAGTGTTGGTTTTCTGCATGTTAGAGGATGAAGTTCACTTCTTAATAAATCATATAAGTGTGACTCGCAGAATCACTAAAGTTGATTTACCTATTCGAGTGTTGAAAGTGTGGCCGCTTTCTATGAAATCAAGACCGATCCTAAAGCGCTCGTGAAATCAGGATTAGCACAAGGCCATAAAAGTGCATGCTAGAAGAACACTTATAAACTCAGAAATCGGTATGTGTGATAGTTCCGGCTAGTCTCAAAAGGTCCTTGGTTCAAGATACGTTCACCACAGCACCTTGATGAAGCTTTGAATTATTTTCACTATATGGAAGTTCAAGTCCGAAAGACACTTCTCATTTATGTATTAGATTTTAGCGATAATGCCAAAAGTTATTTATTGTCTTTTTGCTTTGCTCTCTTGTGTATATTGAAATTGGTGGGAGAATGTTGGATTAATTCCAATATTTAATGATTTTAATTTTTAGTTGTTAATATTTTATTATATTATTTGTGTTTTATTTTAAACATAGTTTGGGTTTTAATTTAGAAAGTAGAAACATGAGCAAATGGGTGTGAAAGATATGGGGAATGCTCAAAATCCCATATTGTCCCACATTGGAAGAATACTACAAAAGGTAGTGGTATATCAACTAAAGGACAACTAAGATTCTTAGTTGACAAGTCAAATAAGAGGCTATGATCCTACGCATCGTGGTGGTGCTTAAGCACCACCAATCGCGACACGCGTAAGCGCGACACGCGGCGCGCGAAAGGACGATTGGGCGACTTAGGGCGCATTGCGCGCTTTGACGCGCACTTGGCACTTCGCACGTGCGCATCGTCGCTTGGAGCGTGGGAGCCTAAAGTTTTGACGAGGTAAAACAGATCAACGGTTGTGATTAAACGATCCGATCAAAGGGTTTAAAATCCGAAACGGCTTGATCTAAACCGTTAGATGAACTCGTAGCGTTTCGTGTAGGGGATGTCCATTCGCTTACGATGGGACGCCTAATCTGAACCGTTAGATCGTAGCTGTTCCAAACAGGCACGATCCAACGGTTGCTGAGTCACTTCATGAAGAGCTGTGACTGTTGAAGAACAGTCACAGAAATGGCTATAAAAAGAGTTCCAGACCTCTGTTTTGGACATCGAAAATTGCTAGTTTCTCCTCTCTCCGTCCTCTATACTTTGGCATTATCAAGTTACAAATTCAGAGTGTTCTCGAGTTTGATCAAACAGTACATAGTTTGAATCAAACAACTGTTCATACACTGCATTGTATCCTGAAGGCAGATTCTACAAAACCCATTGTGTACTCGCGGTTCTGGTTCTGTCTCAACCGGATTGGGAGAAATTTTGCCTAAAAGAAAGCGTTCAAGAACGTGCCTTGCAGAAAAAATTATTATATTTCGTTCTTTCCATAAGAAAACTCCAACAGTTTTAGGCAAAAATAAATATTCTTATATTCTTATTACTCCACTCAAACGGAAGGAACTGTGGCACAATCTATCCAAGTCATGACTCAAGACTTAATCCGACTCGACCGTTTTGATGGTGGAAATTTCACCCGTTGGCAAGAGAAAGTTATGTTCTTCCTCACATCACTAAAACTTGCATACATTCTAGATGATAACCTTGAACAAATTCCCGAGCCCACACCCGAAGACACCGAAGGAATAAAGCAAAAACGTGTGAAGAGGAAAGAAGACGAATTTATGTGTCGAGGACACATCCTCAATGCTTTGTCTCAAACTGTTTATAGCGCTCATAGAATGATTCCGACGGCAAAGGAATTATAGAAGGCTTTGGAGATAAAGTATCAAAACGAGGAAGCGAGCAATCGTAAGTTTCTAATTTCAAACTATATGAATTTTATAATGAATAATGATAAATCTGTCGTTGCACAAGCCCATGAACTCCAACAAATTGTTGGTGACCTTAAAGCCGCTGGTATTAATCTGCAAGATGAATTTCAAGTAGGGGTGATTGTTTCAAAACTTCCATCCTCTTGGAATGGCTTTAAGAAGAAAATTAATCATGATGAAAAGACTTATACTGTGGAATCCCTTCTTCGTCACCTTCGTATTGAAGATGATACTCGTATTCGAGAAAAGAAGGATGAACAAAGTGAGGGCATTCAAAAGCTAATATGGTTGAGGATCAAAAATCCAAGATTACCAAAGACTCAAAATTTAAAGCAAAGAATGATTCCAAATTCAAGAACCAAGGTGCAAATAAGAAAAAGAAGGGAAAATGTTTCTTCTGTGACAAACCGGGCCATTATTCTCGAGAATGTCGTCTTAAAAAGAAGGCATTTAAAGAAAAACAAGGGTCGAAGGAAACCAACAATGTTGAAGATCTTATTGCTACTGTTTGCGAAGCAAATTCAATTGATAATGAAAGTGGATGGTGGCTGGATACCGGCGCAACGGTCCACATATGCAAAGACCGCTCTTCATTCAAAACATATCAAGAAATTGATGGAAAAGAAGTGAAGATGGCAAATAATCTTCGCGCAAATGTAGTTGGAAAAGGCACAGTGGAATTGAAGCTAACTTCTGGAAAGACACTTACTCTAATTGATGTACTTCATGTACCTGATATGTGTAAAAATCTTGTGTCTGGGGACCTTCTCAATAAGAGAGGTTTCAAACTAGTGTATGAGTCTGATAAGTTTGTATTGTCTAAGAATGGCCAATTTATTGGCAAAGGGTACTCTTGTAACGGCATGATTAAAATTAATGTAATCAATGATATTAGTTCTGCTTATATGGTTGAGCCTATTTCTTTATGGCATAGTAGATTAGGTCATGTGAATTATAGAAGTATAAAAAATATGACTAATCTCGGCTTAATCCCGGATTGTAAATTTGATAACCTTTCTAAATGTGAAATTTGTGCTCAATCGAAGATAACTAGAAAGTCGTTCAAATCTGTTGAGAGGAAATCCGAAATGCTTGATCTTATTCATAGTGATGTATGTGATATGAAGAGTAATATGACTCGTGGTGGAAATAAATATTTCTTAACTTTCATTGATGATTACTCTAAGTATGCATATACATATTTACTTAAAAGTAAAGATGAAGTTTTCGAGAAATTCCTAATTTTTAAAGCAGAAGTTGAAACTCAACAAAATCGAAAAATTAAAGTCCTACGATCCGATAGGGGTGGTGAATATTACCCGAGTGAGTTTATACAATTTTGTAATACTCATGGGATAATCCATCAAGTTACGGCGCCATATACGCCACAACGAAATGGAACGGCGGAAAGGAAAAATAGGACTTTAGTTGAAATGATAAATTCAATGTTAATCAGTTCTGGTTTACCTTTGTCGATGTGGGGAGAAGCGGTTTTATCCGCATGTTATATTTTAAATAGAGTTCCATTGAAAAACAAGGATATTACACCATATGAATTATGGTTTAATCGTAAGCCTAATCTTAGACGTCTTAAAGTTTGAGGATGTCTTGCTTATGTAAGAAAACCCGAACCTAAAAGACCTAAACTAGGAAATAGGACTTACAAATGTGTTTTTATTGGATACTCTAGTAACAGTACGACTTATAGATTTTTAAACCTCGAAACTCAAGAAATCATCGAGTCGGTAGATGTGCAATTTTTTGAACATCTAACAAAGTTTAGTACTTTGAATCAAGGTTTAGAAAATAATAATTCGACTGTTGACTCCTCAAATTTAGAAGAAAATTCACAACCTATATCTTCTTCAGAAACAATGAATGACGTTGAACCACGAAGGAGTAAAAGACAAAGAACTGAAAAAACATTTGGGCCTGACTTTGTTATTTATTTAGTTGAAGGGGATTTAAATGAGACTAAGAACAAAACTAAATTTGTTTTTAATGTAGAAGATGAACCGACCACATTTCATGAAGCGGTAACATCTAGGGATGCTGTCTTTTGGAAAGAAGCAATAAATGATGAAATGAACTCAATTTTGTCAAATCAAACTTGGGTTATTTCCGATCTTCCCCCCGGGTCTAAACCTATTGGGTGCAAATGGATATTTAAAAGAAAATTAAATCCGGATGGTTCTATAAATAAATTTAAGGCAAGACTAGTTGCTAAAGGCTATAAGCAAAAATATGGAATTGATTACTTTGATACATATGCTCCTGTTGCTCGAATCACTTCCATTAGGATATTAATATCTCTTGCTTCTATTCACAATTTAGTTATTCATCAAATGGATGTTAAAACTGCATTTTTAAATGGTGATTTAGAAGAAGAGATTTATATGGAACAACCCGAAGGGTTTGTATTGCCTGGCCAAGAAAAGAAAGTGTGTAAATTGGTTAAATCTCTTTATGGCCTTAAACAAGCTCCTATGCAATGGCATGAGAAGTTTAATAATATTGTTATATCCCATGGATATAAAGTTAATGATGCCGACAAATTTATATATAGTAAATTTGAAAATGGTGTTGGTGTTATTATATGCTTATATGTGGATGACATGTTAATATTTGGGTCTAATATCAAATATGTTGAAGAAACCAAAAGGTTTCTTTCATCAAAATTTGATATGAAAGATCTTGGAGAAGCTGATGTGATTTTAGGAATCAAAATTGTGAGAAAGGATAATTCTTTAGCGTTATCTCAATCTCATTATATAGAAAAAGTTCTTAAACGATATAATCATTTTGAACTTAAGCCAGCTGCTACACCAGTGGATCCTAGCATCAAATTAATGAAAAATACTGGGCGTGCTATGGACCAACTTAAATATGCTAGTATTATTGGGAGTCTAATGTATGCCATGCATTGCACTAGACCAGACATTGCTTATGCAGTGAGTGTATTGTGTAGATTTACAAGTAATCCAGGACAAGAGCACTGGAATGCAATTTCTAGGGTGCTTAGATATCTGAAGAGGACTTTGGATTATGGCTTACATTATGTAGGATATCCTTCTGTTTTAGAAGGATATAGTGATTCAAGTTGGAATAATCTTGAATCAAAATCCAAGTCAACTACTGGTTGGATTTTTACGCTAGGAGGAGCAGCTATCTCTTGGGGATCCAAGAAACAAACATGTGTATCAGATTCAACAATGCAATCTGAATTTATAGCCCTAGCAGATGCATGTAAAGAAGCAGAATGGCTTAGAAATGTGTTGTATGATATTCCTTTATGGAAAAAGCCATCACCTTCTATTATGATAAGTTGTGATAACCAAGCCACAATTTATAAAGTTTCAAACAAAACTTACAACGGAAAATCTAGACACATTAGTCTAAGACATCAAATTATAAGAAAATTACTCAAGGAAGGAGTAATTACAGTCGACTATATTAAAACGAACAAGAATTTAGCAGATCCTCTGACTAAAGGTCTTGTGAGAGAGATGATATATATCACCTCAAAAGGAATGGGACTAAGGTCTATTAAATAACACAACTATATTTAATGGGAACCCAACTCATATCTTGAAAATATAGATAGAGTTCAATGTGGTACAAACAAGTTAAATTATAGTTATGGAACACTAGGAATTTATACAAAAAGTTCCATTCCTATATGCCTAGTGTTGGTTTTCTGCATGTTAGAGGATGAAGTTCACTTCTTAATAAATCATATAAGTGTGACTCGCAGAATCACTAAAGTTGATTTACCTATTCGAGTGTCGAAAGTGTGGCCGCTTTCTATGAAATCAAGACCGATCCTAAAGCGCTCGTGAAATCAGGATTAGCACAAGGCCATAAAAGTGCATGCTAGAAGAACACTTATAAACTCAGAAATCGGTATGTGTGATAGTTCCGGCTAGTCTCAAAAGGTCCTTGGTTCAAGATACGTTCACCACAGCACCTTGATGAAGCTTTGAATTATTTTCACTATATGGAAGTTCAAGTCCGAAAGACACTTCTCATTTATGTACTAGATTTTAGCGATAATGCCAAAAGTTATTTATTGTCTTTTTGCTTTGCTCTCTTGTGTATATTGAAATTGGTGGGAGAATGTTGGATTAATTCCAATATTTAATGATTTTAATTTTTAGTTGTTAATATTTTATTATATTATTTGTGTTTTATTTTAAACATAGTTTGGGTTTTAATTTAGAAAGTAGAAACATGAGCAAATGGGTGTGAAAGATATGGGGAATGCTCAAAATCCCATATTGTCCCACATTGGAAGAATACTACAAAAGGTAGTGGTATATCAACTAAAGGACAACTAAGATTCTTAGTTGACAAGTCAAATAAGAGGCTATGATCCTACGCATCGCGGTGGTGCTTAAGCACCACCAATCGCGACACGCGTAAGCGCGACACGCGGCGCGCGAAAGGGCGATTGGGCGACTTAGGGCGCATTGCGCGCTTTGACGCGCACTTGGCACTTCGCACGTGCGCATCGTCGCTTGGAGCGTGGGAGCCTAAAGTTTTGACGAGGTAAAACAGATCAACGGTTGTGATTAAACGATCCGATCAAAGGGTTTAAAATCCGAAACGGCTTGATCTAAACCGTTAGATGAACTCGTAGCGTTTCGTGTAGGGGATGTCCATTCGCTTACGATGGGACGCCTAATATGAACCGTTAGATCGTAGCTGTTCCAAACAGGCACGATCCAACGGTTGCTGAGTCACTTCATGAAGAGCTGTGACTGTTGAAGAACAGTCACAGAAATGGCTATAAAAAGAGTTCCAGACCTCTGTTTTGGACACCGAAAATTGCTAGTTTCTCCTCTCTCCGTCCTCTATACTTTGGCATTATCAACTTACAAATTCAGAGTGTTCTCGGGTTTGATCAAACAGTACATAGTTTGAATCAAACAACTGTTCATACACTGCATTGTATCCTGAAGGCAGATTCTACAAAACCCATTGTGTACTCGCGGTTCTGGTTCTGTCTCAACCGGATTGGGAGAAATTTTGCCTAAAAGAAAGCGTTCCAAGAACGTGCCTTGCAGAAAAAATTATTATATTTCGTTCTTTCCATAAGAAAACTCCAACAGTTTTAGGCAAAAATAAATATTCTTATATTCTTATTACTCCACTCAAATGGAAGGAACTGTGGCACAATCTATCCAAGTCATGACTCAAGACTTAATCCGACTCGACCGTTTTGATGGCGGAAATTTCACCCGTTGGTAAGAGAAAGTTATGTTCTTCCTCACATCACTAAAACTTGCATACATTCTAGATGATAACCTTGAACAAATTCCCGAGCCCACACCCAAAGACACCGAAGGAATAAAGCAAAAACGTGTGAAGAGGAAAGAAGACGAATTTATGTGTCGAGGACACATCCTCAATGCTTTGTCTCAAACTGTTTATAGCGCTCATAGAATGATTCCGACGGCAAAGGAATTATGGAAGGCTTTGGAGATAAAGTATCAAAACGAGGAAGCGAGCAATCGTAAGTTTCTAATTTCAAACTATATGAATTTTAGAATGAATAATGATAAATCTGTCGTTGCACAAGCCCATGAACTCCAACAAATTGTTGGTGACCTTAAAGCCGCTGGTATTAATCTGCAAGATGAATTTCAAGTAGGGGTGATTGTTTCAAAACTTCCATCCTCTTGGAATGGCTTTAAGAAGAAAATTAATCATGATGAAAAGACTTATACTGTGGAATCCCTTCTTCGTCACCTTCGTATTGAAGGTCATTCAAAAGCTAATATGGTTGAGGATCAAAAATCCAAGATTACCAAAGACTCAAAATTTAAAGCAAAGAATGATTCCAAATTCAAGAACCAAGGTGCAAATAAGAAAAAGAAGGGAAAATGTTTCTTCTGTGACAAACCGGGCCATTATTCTCGAGAATGCCGTCTTAAAAAGAAGGCATTTAAAGAAAAACAAGGGTCGAAGGAAACCAACAATGTTGAAGATCTTATTGCTACTGTTTGCGAAGAAAATTCAATTGATAATGAAAGTGGATGGTGGCTGGATACCGGCGCAACGGTCCACATATGCAAAGACCGCTCTTCATTCAAAACATATCAAGAAATTGATGGAAAAGAAGTGAAGATGGCAAATAATCTTCGCGCAAATGTAGTTGGAAAAGGCACAGTGGAATTGAAGCTAACTTCTGGAAAGACACTTACTCTAATTGATGTACTTCATGTACCTGATATGTGTAAAAATCTTGTGTCTGGGGACCTTCTCAATAAGAGAGGTTTCAAACTAGTGTATGAGTCTGATAAGTTTGTATTGTCTAAGAATGGCCAATTTATTGGCAAAGGGTACTCTTGTAACGGCATGATTAAAATTAATGTAATCAATGATATTAGTTCTGCTTATATGGTTGAGCCTATTTCTTTATGGCATAGTAGATTAGGTCATGTGAATTATAGAAGTATAAAAAATATGACTAATCTCGGCTTAATCCCGGATTGTAAATTTGATAACCTTTCTAAATGTGAAATTTGTGCTCAATCGAAGATAACTAGAAAGTCGTTCAAATCTGTTGAGAGGAAATCCGAAATGCTTGATCTTATTCATAGTGATGTATGTGATATGAAGAGTAATATGACTCGTGGTGGTAATAAATATTTCTTAACTTTCATTGATGATTACTCTAAGTATGCATATACATATTTACTTAAAAGTAAAGATGAAGTTTTCGAGAAATTCCTAATTTTTAAAGCAGAAGTTGAAACTCAACAAAATCGAAAAATTAAAGTCCTACGATCCGATAGGGGTGGTGAATATTACCCGAGTGAGTTTATACAATTTTGTAATACTCATGGGATAATCCATCAAGTTACGGCGCCATATACGCCACAACAAAATGGAACGGCGGAAAGGAAAAATAGGACTTTAGTTGAAATGATAAATTCAATGTTAATCAGTTCTGGTTTACCTTTGTCGATGTGGGGAGAAGCGGTTTTATCCGCATGTTATATTTTAAATAGAGTTCCATTGAAAAACAAGGATATTACACCATATGAATTATGGTTTAATCGTAAGCCTAATCTTAGACGTCTTAAAGTTTGGGGATGTCTTGCTTATGTAAGAAAACCCGAACCTAAAAGACCTAAACTAGGAAATAGGACTTAAAAATGTGTTTTTATTGGATACTCTAGTAACAGTACGACTTATAGATTTTTAAACCTCGAAACTCAAGAAATCATCGAGTCGGTAGATGTGCAATTTTTTGAACATCTAACAAAGTTTAGTACTTTGAATCAAGGTTTAGAAAATAATAATTCGACTGTTGACTCCTCAAATTTAGAAGAAAATTCACAACCTATATCTTCTTCAGAAACAATGAATGACGTTGAACCACGAAGGAGTAAAAGACAAAGAACTGAAAAAACATTTGGGCCTGACTTTGTTATTTATTTAGTTGAAGGGGATTTAAATGAGACTAAGAACAAAACTAAATTTGTTCTTAATGTAGAAGATGAACCGACCACATTTCATGAAGCGGTAACATCTAGGGATGCTGTCTTTTGGAAAGAAGCAATAAATGATGAAATGAACTCAATTTTGTCAAATCAAACTTGGGTTATTTCCGATCTTCCCCCCGGGTCTAAACCTATTGGGTGCAAATGGATATTTAAAAGAAAATTAAATCCGGATGGTTCTATAAATAAATTTAAGGCAAGACTAGTTGCTAAAGGCTATAAGCAAAAATATGGAATTGATTACTTTGATACATATGCTCCTGTTGCTCGAATCACTTCCATTAGGATATTAATATCTCTTGCTTCTATTCACAATTTAGTTATTCATCAAATGGATGTTAAAACTGCATTTTTAAATGGTGATTTAGAAGAAGAGATTTATATGGAACAACCCGAAGGGTTTGTATTGCCTGGCCAAGAAAAGAAAGTGTGTAAATTGGTTAAATCTCTTTATGGCCTTAAACAAGCTCCTATGCAATGGCATGAGAAGTTTAATAATATTGTTATATCCCATGGATATAAAGTTAATGATGCCGACAAATGTATATATAGTAAATTTGAAAATGGTGTTGGTGTTATTATATGCTTATATGTGGATGACATGTTAATATTTGGGTCTAATCTCAAATATGTTGAAGAAACCAAAAGGTTTCTTTCATCAAAATTTGATATGAAAGATCTTGGAGAAGCTGATGTGATTTTAGGAATCAAAATTGTGAGAAAGGATAATTCTTTAGCGTTATCTCAATCTCATTATATAGAAAAAGTTCTTAAAAGATATAATCATTTTGAACTTAAGCCAGCTGCTACACCAGTGGATCCTAGCATCAAATTAATGAAAAATACTGGGCGTGCTATGGACCAACTTAAATATGCTAGTATTATTGGGAGTCTAATGTATGCCATGCATTGCACTAGACCAGACATTGCTTATGCAGTGAGTGTATTGTGTAGATTTACAAGTAATCCAGGACAAGAGCACTGGAATGCAATTTCTAGGGTGCTTAGATATCTGAAGAGGACTTTGGATTATGGCTTTTATTATGTAGGATATCCTTCTGTTTTGGAAGGATATAGTGATTCAAGTTGGAATAATCTTGAATCAAAATCCAAGTCAACTACTGGTTGGATTTTTACGCTAGGAGGAGCAGCTATCTCTTGGGGATCCAAGAAACAAACATGTGTATCAGATTCAACAATGCAATCTGAATTTATAGCCCTAGCAGATGCATGTAAAGAAGCAGAATGGCTTAGAAATGTGTTGTATGATATTCCTTTATGGAAAAAGCCATCACCTTCTATTATGATAAGTTGTGATAACCAAGCCACAATTTATAAAGTTTCAAACAAAACTTACAACGGAAAATCTAGACACATTAGTCTAAGACATCAAATTATAAGAAAATTACTCAAGGAAGGAGTAATTACAGTCGACTATATTAAAACGAACAAGAATTTAGCAGATCCTCTGACTAAAGGTCTTGTGAGAGAGATGATATATATCACCTCAAAAGGAATGGGACTAAGGTCTATTAAATAACACAACTATATTTAATGGGAACCCAACTCATATCTTGAAAATATAGATAGAGTTCAATGTGGTACAAACAAGTTAAATTATAGTTATGGAACACTAGGAATTTATACAAAAAGTTCCATTCCTATATGCTTAGTGTTGGTTTTATGCATGTTAGAGGATGAAGTTCACTTCTTAATAAATCATATAAGTGTGACTCGCAGAATCACTAAAGTTGATTTACCTATTCGAGTGTCGAAAGTGTGGCCGCTTTCTATGAAATCAAGACCGATCCTAAAGCGCTCGTGAAATCAGGATTAGCACAAGGCCATAAAAGTGCATGCTAGAAGAACACTTATAAACTCAGAAATCGGTATGTGTGATAGTTCCGGCTAGTCTCAAAAGGTCCTTGGTTCAAGATACGTTCACCACAGCACCTTGATGAAGCTTTGAATTATTTTCTCTATATGGAAGTTCAAGTCCGAAAGACACTTCTCATTTATGTACTAGATTTTAGCGATAATGCCAAAAGTTATTTATTGTCTTTTTGCTTTGCTCTCTTGTGTATATTGAAATTGGTGGGAGAATGTTGGATTAATTCCAATATTTAATGATTTTAATTTTTAGTTGTTAATATTTTATTATATTATTTGTGTTTTATTTTAAACATAGTTTGGGTTTTAATTTAGAAAGTAGAAACATGAGCAAATGGGTGTGAAAGATATGGGGAATGCTCAAAATCCCATATTGTCCCACATTGGAAGAATACTACAAAAGGTAGTGGTATATCAACTAAAGGACAACTAAGATTCTTAGTTGACAAGTCAAATAAGAGGCTATGATCCTACGCATCGTGGTGGTGCTTAAGCACCACCAATCGCGACACGCGTAAGCGCGACACGCGGCGCGCGAAAGGGCGATTGGGCGACTTAGGGCGCATTGCGCGCTTTGACGCGCACTTGGCACTTCGCACGTGCGCATCGTCGCTTGGAGCGTGGGAGCCTAAAGTTTTGACGAGGTAAAACAGATCAACGGTTGTGATTAAACGATCCGATCAAAGGGTTTAAAATCCGAAACGGCTTGATCTAAACCGTTAGATGAACTCGTAGCGTTTCGTGTAGGGGATGTCCATTCGCTTACGATGGGACGCCTAATCTGAACCGTTAGATCGTAGCTGTTCCAAACAGGCACGATCCAACGGTTGCTGAGTCACTTCATGAAGAGCTGTGACTGTTGAAGAACAGTCACAGAAATGGCTATAAAAAGAGTTCCAGACCTCTGTTTTGGACATCGAAAATTGCTAGTTTCTCCTCTCTCTGTCCTCTATACTTTGGCATTATCAAGTTACAAATTCAGAGTGTTCTCGGGTTTGATCAAACAGTACATAGTTTGAATCAAACAACTGTTCATACACTGCATTGTATCCTGAAGGCAGATTCTACAAAACCCATTGTGTACTCGCGGTTCTGGTTCTGTCTCAACCGGATTGGGAGAAATTTTGCCTAAAAGAAAGCGTTCCAAGAACGTGCCTTGCAGAAAAAATTATTATATTTCGTTCTTTCCATAAGAAAACTCCTACAGTTTTAGGCAAAAATAAATATTCTTATATTCTTATTACTCCACTCAAGTGGAAGGAACTGTGGCACAATCTATCCAAGTCATGACTCAAGACTTAATCCGACTCGACCGTTTTGATGGCGGAAATTTCACCCGTTGGCAAGAGAAAGTTATGTTCTTCCTCACATCACTAAAACTTGCATACATTCTAGATGATAACCTTGAACAAATTCCCGAGCCCACACCCGAAGACACCGAAGGAATAAAGCAAAAACGTGTGAAGAGGAAAGAAGACGAATTTATGTGTCGAGGACACATCCTCAATGCTTTGTCTCAAACTGTTTATAGCGCTCATAGAATGATTCCGACGGCAAAGGAATTATGGAAGGCTTTGGAGATAAAGTATCAAAACGAGGAAGCGAGCAATGGTAAGTTTCTAATTTCAAACTATATGAATTTTAGAATGAATAATGATAAATCTGTCGTTGCACAAGCCCATGAACTCCAACAAATTGTTGGTGACCTTAAAGCCGCTGGTATTAATCTGCAAGATGAATTTCAAGTAGGGGTGATTGTTTCAAAACTTCCATCCTCTTGGAATGGCTTTAAGAAGAAAATTAATCATGATGAAAAGACTTATACTGTGGAATCCCTTCTTCGTCACCTTCGTATTGAAGATGATACTCGTATTCGAGAAAAGAAGGATGAACAAAGTGAGGGTCATTCAAAAGCTAATATGGTTGAGGATCAAAAATCCAAGATTACCAAAGACTCAAAATTTAAAGCAAAGAATGATTCCAAATTCAAGAACCAAGGTGCAAATAAGAAAAAGAAGGGAAAATGTTTCTTCTGTGACAAACCGGGCCATTATTCTCGAGAATGCCGTCTTAAAAAGAAGGCATTTAAAGAAAAACAAGGGTCGAAGGAAACCAACAATGTTGAAGATCTTATTGCTACTGTTTGCGAAGCAAATTCAATTGATAATGAAAGTGGATGGTGGCTGGATACCGGCGCAACGGTCCACATATGCAAAGACCGCTCTTCATTCAAAACATATCAAGAAATTGATGGAAAAGAAGTGAAGATGGCAAATAATCTTCGCGCAAATGTAGTTGGAAAAGGCACAGTGGAATTGAAGCTAACTTCTGGAAAGACACTTACTCTAATTGATGTACTTCATGTACCTGATATGTGTAAAAATCTTGTGTCTGGGGACCTTCTCAATAAGAGAGGTTTCAAACTAGTGTATGAGTCTGATAAGTTTGTATTGTCTAAGAATGGCCAATTTATTGGCAAAGGGTACTCTTGTAACGGCATGATTAAAATTAATGTAATCAATGATATTAGTTCTGCTTATATGGTTGAGCCTATTTCTTTATGGCATAGTAGATTAGGTCATGTGAATTATAGAAGTATAAAAAATATGACTAATCTCGGCTTAATCCCGGATTGTAAATTTGATAACCTTTCTAAATGTGAAATTTGTGCTCAATCGAAGATAACTAGAAAGTCGTTCAAATCTGTTGAGAGGAAATCCGAAATGCTTGATCTTATTCATAGTGATGTATGTGATATGAAGAGTAATATGACTCGTGGTGGAAATAAATATTTCTTAACTTTCATTGATGATTACTCTAAGTATGCATATACATATTTACTTAAAAGTAAAGATGAAGTTTTCGAGAAATTCCTAATTTTTAAAGCAGAAGTTGAAACTCAACAAAATCGAAAAATTAAAGTCCTACGATCCGATAGGGGTGGTGAATATTACCCGAGTGAGTTTATACAATTTTGTAATACTCATGGGATAATCCATCAAGTTACGGCGCCATATACGCCACAACGAAATGGAACGGCGGAAAGGAAAAATAGGACTTTAGTTGAAATGATAAATTCAATGTTAATCAGTTCTGGTTTACCTTTGTCGATGTGGGGAGAAGCGGTTTTATCCGCATGTTATATTTTAAATAGAGTTCCATTGAAAAACAAGGATATTACACCATATGAATTATGGTTTAATCGTAAGCCTAATCTTAGACGTCTTAAAGTTTGGGGATGTCTTGCTTATGTAAGAAAACCCGAACCTAAAAGACCTAAACTAGGAAATAGGACTTACAAATGTGTTTTTATTGGATACTCTAGTAACAGTACGACTTATAGATTTTTAAACCTCGAAACTCAAGAAATCATCGAGTCGGTAGATGTGCAATTTTTTGAACATCTAACAAAGTTTAGTACTTTGAATCAAGGTTTAGAAAATAATAATTCGACTGTTGACTCCTCAAATTTAGAAGAAAATTCACAACCTATATCTTCTTCAGAAACAATGAATGACGTTGAACCACGAAGGAGTAAAAGACAAAGAACTGAAAAAACATTTGGGCCTGACTTTGTTATTTATTTAGTTGAAGGGGATTTAAATGAGACTAAGAACAAAACTAAATTTGTTTTTAATGTAGAAGATGAACCGACCACATTTCATGAAGCGGTAACATCTAGGGATGCTGTCTTTTGGAAAGAAGCAATAAATGATGAAATGAACTCAATTTTGTCAAATCAAACTTGGGTTATTTCCGATCTTCCCCCCGGGTCTAAACCTATTGGGTGCAAATGGATATTTAAAAGAAAATTAAATCCGGATGGTTCTATAAATAAATTTAAGGCAAGACTAGTTGCTAAAGGCTATAAGCAAAAATATGGAATTGATTACTTTGATACATATGCTCCTGTTGCTCGAATCACTTCCATTAGGATATTAATATCTCTTGCTTCTATTCACAATTTAGTTATTCATCAAATGGATGTTAAAACTGCATTTTTAAATGGTGATTTAGAAGAAGAGATTTATATGGAACAACCCGAAGGGTTTGTATTGCCTGGCCAAGAAAAGAAAGTGTGTAAATTGGTTAAATCTCTTTATGGCCTTAAACAAGCTCCTATGCAATGGCATGAGAAGTTTAATAATATTGTTATATCCCATGGATATAAAGTTAATGATGCCGACAAATTTATATATAGTAAATTTGAAAATGGTGTTGGTGTTATTATATGCTTATATGTGGATGACATGTTAATATTTGGGTCTAATCTCAAATATGTTGAAGAAACCAAAAGGTTTCTTTCATCAAAATTTGATATGAAAGATCTTGGAGAAGCTGATGTGATTTTAGGAATCAAAATTGTGAGAAAGGATAATTCTTTAGCGTTATCTCAATCTCATTATATAGAAAAAGTTCTTAAACGATATAATCATTTTGAACTTAAGCCAGCTGCTACACCAGTGGATCCTAGCATCAAATTAATGAAAAATACTGGGCGTGCTATGGACCAACTTAAATATGCTAGTATTATTGGGAGTCTAATGTATGCCATGCATTGCACTAGACCAGACATTGCTTATGCAGTGAGTGTATTGTGTAGATTTACAAGTAATCCAGGACAAGAGCACTGGAATGCAATTTCTAGGGTGCTTAGATATCTGAAGAGGACTTTGGATTATGGCTTACATTATGTAGGATATCCTTCTGTTTTAGAAGGATATAGTGATTCAAGTTGGAATAATCTTGAATCAAAATCCAAGTCAACTACTGGTTGGATTTTTACGCTAGGAGGAGCAGCTATCTCTTGGGGATCCAAGAAACAAACATGTGTATCAGATTCAACAATGCAATCTGAATTTATAGCCCTAGCAGATGCATGTAAAGAAGCAGAATGGCTTAGAAATGTGTTGTATGATATTCCTTTATGGAAAAAGCCATCACCTTCTATTATGATAAGTTGTGATAACCAAGCCACAATTTATAAAGTTTCAAACAAAACTTACAACGGAAAATCTAGACACATTAGTCTAAGACATCAAATTATAAGAAAATTACTCAAGGAAGGAGTAATTACAGTCGACTATATTAAAACGAACAAGAATTTAGCAGATCCTCTGACTAAAGGTCTTGTGAGAGAGATGATATATATCACCTCAAAAGGAATGGGACTAAGGTCTATTAAATAACACAACTATATTTAATGGGAACCCAACTCATATCTTGAAAATATAGATAGAGTTCAATGTGGTACAAACAAGTTAAATTATAGTTATGGAACACTAGGAATTTATACAAAAAGTTCCATTCCTATATGCCTAGTGTTGGTTTTCTGCATGTTAGAGGATGAAGTTCACTTCTTAATAAATCATATAAGTGTGACTCGCAGAATCACTAAAGTTGATTTACCTATTCGAGTGTCGAAAGTGTGGCCGCTTTCTATGAAATCAAGACCGATCCTAAAGCGCTCGTGAAATCAGGATTAGCACAAGGCCATAAAAGTGCATGCTAGAAGAACACTTATAAACTCAGAAATCGGTATGTGTGATAGTTCCGGCTAGTCTCAAAAGGTCCTTGGTTCAAGATACGTTCACCACAGCACCTTGATGAAGCTTTGAATTATTTTCACTATATGGAAGTTCAAGTCCGAAAGACACTTCTCATTTATGTACTAGATTTTAGCGATAATGCCAAAAGTTATTTATTGTCTTTTTGCTTTGCTCTCTTGTGTATATTGAAATTGGTGGGAGAATGTTGGATTAATTCCAATATTTAATGATTTTAATTTTTAGTTGTTAATATTTTATTATATTATTTGTGTTTTATTTTAAACATAGTTTGGGTTTTAATTTAGAAAGTAGAAACATGAGCAAATGGGTGTGAAAGATATGGGGAATGCTCAAAATCCCATATTGTCCCACATTGGAAGAATACTACAAAAGGTAGTGGTATATCAACTAAAGGACAACTAAGATTCTTAGTTGACAAGTCAAATAAGAGGCTATGATCCTACGCATCGCGGTGGTGCTTAAGCACCACCAATCGCGACACGCGTAAGCGCGACACGCGGCGCGCGAAAGGGCGATTGGGCGACTTAGGGCGCATTGCGCGCTTTGACGCGCACTTGGCACTTCGCACGTGCGCATCGTCGCTTGGAGCGTGGGAGCCTAAAGTTTTGACGAGGTAAAACAGATCAACGGTTGTGATTAAACGATCCGATCAAAGGGTTTAAAATCCGAAACGGCTTGATCTAAACCGTTAGATGAACTCGTAGCGTTTCGTGTAGGGGATGTCCATTCGCTTACGATGGGACGCCTAATATGAACCGTTAGATCGTAGCTGTTCCAAACAGGCACGATCCAACGGTTGCTGAGTCACTTCATGAAGAGCTGTGACTGTTGAAGAACAGTCACAGAAATGGCTATAAAAGAGTTCCAGACCTCTGTTTTGGACACCGAAAATTGCTAGTTTCTCCTCTCTCCGTCCTCTATACTTTGGCATTATCAAGGTACAAATTCAGAGTGTTCTCGGGTTTGATCAAACAGTACATAGTTTGAATCAAACAACTGTTCATACACTGCATTGTATCCTGAAGGCAGATTCTACAAAACCCATTGTGTACTCGCGGTTCTGGTTCTGTCTCAACCGGATTGGGAGAAATTTTGCCTAAAAGAAAGCGTTCCAAGAACGTGCCTTGCAGAAAAAATTATTATATTTCGTTCTTTCCATAAGAAAACTCCAACAGTTTTAGGCAAAAATAAATATTCTTATATTCTTATTACTCCACTCAAGTGGAAGGAACTGTGGCACAATCTATCCAAGTCATGACTCAAGACTTAATCCGACTCGACCGTTTTGATGGCGGAAATTTCACCCGTTGGCAAGAGAAAGTTATGTTCTTCCTCACATCACTAAAACTTGCATACATTCTAGATGATAACCTTGAACAAATTCCCGAGCCCACACCCGAAGACACCGAAGGAATAAAGCAAAAACGTGTGAAGAGGAAAGAAGATGAATTTATGTGTCGAGGACACATCCTCAATGCTTTGTCTCAAACTGTTTATAGCGCTCATAGAATGATTCCGACGGCAAAGGAATTATGGAAGGCTTTGGAGATAAAGTATCAAAACGAGGAAGCGAGCAATGGTAAGTTTCTAATTTCAAACTATATGAATTTTAGAATGAATAATGATAAATCTGTCGTTGCACAAGCCCATGAACTCCAACAAATTGTTGGTGACCTTAAAGCTGCTGGTATTAATCTGCAAGATGAATTTCAAGTAGGGGTGATTGTTTCAAAACTTCCATCCTCTTGGAATGGCTTTAGAAGAAAATTAATCATGATGAAAAGACTTATACTGTGGAATCCCTTCTTCGTCACCTTCGTATTGAAGATGATACTCGTATTCGAGAAAAGAAGGATGAACAAAGTGAGGGTCATTCAAAAGCTAATATGGTTGAGGATCAAAAATCCAAGATTACCAAAGACTCAAAATTTAAAGCAAAGAATGATTCCAAATTCAAGAACCAAGGTGCAAATAAGAAAAAGAAGGGAAAATGTTTCTTCTGTGACAAACCGGGCCATTATTCTCGAGAATGTCGTCTTAAAAAGAAGGCATTTAAAGAAAAACAAGGGTCGAAGGAAACCAACAATGTTGAAGATCTTATTGCTACTGTTTGCGAAGCAAATTCAATTGATAATGAAAGTGGATGGTGGCTGGATACCGGCGCAACGGTCCACATATGCAAAGACCGCTCTTCATTCAAAACATATCAAGAAATTGATGGAAAAGAAGTGAAGATGGCAAATAATCTTCGCGCAAATGTAGTTGGAAAAGGCACAGTGGAATTGAAGCTAACTTCTGGAAAGACACTTACTCTAATTGATGTACTTCATGTACCTGATATGTGTAAAAATCTTGTGTCTGGGGACCTTCTCAATAAGAGAGGTTTCAAACTAGTGTATGAGTCTGATAAGTTTGTATTGTCTAAGAATGGCCAATTTATTGGCAAAGGGTACTCTTGTAACGGCATGATTAAAATTAATGTAATCAATGATATTAGTTCTGCTTATATGGTTGAGTCTATTTCTTTATGGCATAGTAGATTACGTCATGTGAATTATAGAAGTATAAAAAATATGACTAATCTCGGCTTAATCCCGGATTATAAATTTGATAACCTTTCTAAATGTGAAATTTGTGCTCAATCGAAGATAACTAGAAAGTCGTTCAAATCTGTTGAGAGGAAATCCGAAATGCTTGATCTTATTCATAGTGATGTATGTGATATGAAGAGTAATATGACTCGTGGTGGAAATAAATATTTCTTAACTTTCATTGATGATTACTCTAAGTATGCATATACATATTTACTTAAAAGTAAAGATGAAGTTTTCGAGAAATTCCTAATTTTTAAAGCAGAAGTTGAAACTCAACAAAATCGAAAAATTAAAGTCCTACGATCCGATAGGGGTGGTGAATATTACCCGAGTGAGTTTATACAATTTTGTAATACTCATGGGATAATCCATCAAGTTACGGCGCCATATACGCCACAACAAAATGGAACGGCGGAAAGGAAAAATAGGACTTTAGTTGAAATGATAAATTCAATGTTAATCAGTTCTGGTTTACCTTTGTCGATGTGGGGAGAAGCGGTTTTATCCGCATGTTATATTTTAAATAGAGTTCCATTGAAAAACAAGGATATTACACCATATGAATTATGGTTTAATCGTAAGCCTAATCTTAGACGTCTTAAAGTTTGGGGATGTCTTGCTTATGTAAGAAAACCCGAACCTAAAATACCTAAACTAGGAAATAGGACTTACAAATGTGTTTTTATTGGATACTCTAGTAACAATACGACTTATAGATTTTTAAACCTCGAAACTCAAGAAATCATCGAGTCGGTAGATGTGCAATTTTTTGAACATCTAACAAAGTTTAGTACTTTGAATCAAGGTTTAGAAAATAATAATTCGACTGTTGACTCCTCAAATTTAGAAGAAAATTCACAACCTATATCTTCTTCAGAAACAATGAATGACGTTGAACCACGAAGGAGTAAAAGACAAAGAACTGAAAAAACATTTGGGCCTGACTTTGTTATTTATTTAGTTGAAGGGGATTTAAATGAGACTAAGAACAAAACTAAATTTGTTCTTAATGTAGAAGATGAACCGACCACATTTCATGAAGCGGTAACATCTAGGGATGCTGTCTTTTGGAAAGAAGCAATAAATGATGAAATGAACTCAATTTTGTCAAATCAAACTTGGGTTATTTCCGATCTTCCCCCCGGGTCTAAACCTATTGGGTGCAAATGGATATTTAAAAGAAAATTAAATCCGGATGGTTCTATAAATAAATTTAAGGCAAGACTAGTTGCTAAAGGCTATAAGCAAAAATATGGAATTGATTACTTTGATACATATGCTCCTGTTGCTCGAATCACTTCCATTAGGATATTAATATCTCTTGCTTCTATTCACAATTTAGTTATTCATCAAATGGATGTTAAAACTGCATTTTTAAATGGTGATTTAGAAGAAGAGATTTATATGGAACAACCCGAAGGGTTTGTATTGCCTGGCCAAGAAAAGAAAGTGTGTAAATTGGTTAAATCTCTTTATGGCCTTAAACAAGCTCCTATGCAATGGCATGAGAAGTTTAATAATATTGTTATATCCCATGGATATAAAGTTAATGATGCCGACAAATGTATATATAGTAAATTTGAAAATGGTGTTGGTGTTATTATATGCTTATATGTGGATGACATGTTAATATTTGGGTCTAATCTCAAATATGTTGAAGAAACCAAAAGGTTTCTTTCATCAAAATTTGATATGAAAGATCTTGGAGAAGCTGATGTGATTTTAGGAATCAAAATTGTGAGAAAGGATAATTCTTTAGCGTTATCTCAATCTCATTATATAGAAAAAGTTCTTAAAAGATATAATCATTTTGAACTTAAGCCAGCTGCTACACCAGTGGATCCTAGCATCAAATTAATGAAAAATACTGGGCGTGCTATGGACCAACTTAAATATGCTAGTATTATTGGGAGTCTAATGTATGCCATGCATTGCACTAGACCAGACATTGCTTATGCAGTGAGTGTATTGTGTAGATTTACAAGTAATCCAGGACAAGAGCACTGGAATGCAATTTCTAGGGTGCTTAGATATCTGAAGAGGACTTTGGATTATGGCTTTTATTATGTAGGATATCCTTCTGTTTTGGAAGGATATAGTGATTCAAGTTGGAATAATCTTGAATCAAAATCCAAGTCAACTACTGGTTGGATTTTTACGCTAGGAGGAGCAGCTATCTCTTGGGGATCCAAGAAACAAACATGTGTATCAGATTCAACAATGCAATCTGAATTTATAGCCCTAGCAGATGCATGTAAAGAAGCAGAATGGCTTAGAAATGTGTTGTATGATATTCCTTTATGGAAAAAGCCATCACCTTCTATTATGATAAGTTGTGATAACCAAGCCACAATTTATAAAGTTTCAAACAAAACTTACAACGGAAAATCTAGACACATTAGTCTAAGACATCAAATTATAAGAAAATTACTCAAGGAAGGAGTAATTACAGTCGACTATATTAAAACGAACAAGAATTTAGCAGATCCTCTGACTAAAGGTCTTGTGAGAGAGATGATATATATCACCTCAAAAGGAATGGGACTAAGGTCTATTAAATAACACAACTATATTTAATGGGAACCCAACTCATATCTTGAAAATATAGATAGAGTTCAATGTGGTACAAACAAGTTAAATTATAGTTATGGAACACTAGGAATTTATACAAAAAGTTCCATTCCTATATGCCTAGTGTTGGTTTTCTGCATGTTAGAGGATGAAGTTCACTTCTTAATAAATCATATAAGTGTGACTCGCAGAATCACTAAAGTTGATTTACCTATTCGAGTGTCGAAAGTGTGGCCGCTTTCTATGAAATCAAGACCGATCCTAAAGCGCTCGTGAAATCAGGATTAGCACAAGGCCATAAAAGTGCATGCTAGAAGAACACTTATAAACTCAGAAATCGGTATGTGTGATAGTTCCGGCTAGTCTCAAAAGGTCCTTGGTTCAAGATACGTTCACCACAGCACCTTGATGAAGCTTTGAATTATTTTCACTATATGGAAGTTCAAGTCCGAAAGACACTTCTCATTTATGTACTAGATTTTAGCGATAATGCCAAAAGTTATTTATTGTCTTTTTGCTTTGCTCTCTTGTGTATATTGAAATTGGTGGGAGAATGTTGGATTAATTCCAATATTTAATGATTTTAATTTTTAGTTGTTAATATTTTATTATATTATTTGTGTTTTATTTTAAACATAGTTTGGGTTTTAATTTAGAAAGTAGAAACATGAGCAAATGGGTGTGAAAGATATGGGGAATGCTCAAAATCCCATATTGTCCCACATTGGAAGAATACTACAAAAGGTAGTGGTATATCAACTAAAGGACAACTAAGATTCTTAGTTGACAAGTCAAATAAGAGGCTATGATCCTACGCATCGCGGTGGTGCTTAAGCACCACCAATCGCGACACGCGTAAGCGCGTAAGCGCGACACGCGGCGCGCGAAAGGGCGATTGGACGACTTAGGGCGTATTGCGCGCTTTGACGCGCACTTGGCACTTCGCACGTGCGCATCGTCGCTTGGAGCGTGGGAGCTCCAAGCGATCCGATCAAAGGGTTTAAAATCCGAAACGGCTTGATCTAAACCGTTAGATGAACTCGTAGCGTTTCGTGTAGGGGATGTCCATTCGCTTACGATGGGACGCCTAATCTGAACCGTTAGATCGTAGCTGTTCCAAACAGGCACGATCCAACGGTTGCTGAGTCACTTCATGAAGAGCTGTGACTGTTGAAGAACAGTCACAGAAATGGCTATAAAAAGAGTTCCAGACCTCTGTTTTGGACACCGAAAATTGCTAGTTTCTCCTCTCTCCGTCCTCTATACTTTGGCATTATCAAGTTACAAATTCAGAGTGTTCTCGGGTTTGATCAAACAGTACATAGTTTGAATCAAACAACTGTTCATACACTGCATTGTATCCTGAAGGCAGATTCTACAAAACCCATTGTGTACTCGCGGTTCTGGTTCTGTCTCAACCGGATTGGGAGAAATTTTGCCTAAAAGAAAGCGTTCCAAGAACGTGCCTTGCAGAAAAAATTATTATATTTCGTTCTTTCCATAAGAAAACTCCAACAGAACTCAGATCTGAAAAAACCCAAAAAGGAGTCTTTGAATGGGTGTGATTCCAAAAAGAGAGGGGGGGAGAGAGAGAGTAATAAAACACCAAGATATTAGTATTTCAATGTCATTGATAAAAAACAAAAGAAACCTAACCGAAGAGATAAATAGCAAAGCGCGGTGAACCTCACATACGATTTAGCAAAGGGCGGTAAATAAAACACCAAGATATGTTTGAACACCTCAAATCCGGAGATGAAACACCTGAAATCCACAACACTCCTCCCCATTTAAACCTAAAAAATCATTCAAACTAAAATAATAACAATGAAACGTTACATGAAAAACACAACCCTTGAACTGAACAAAAAAGGGAGAGGGAGGAGGGGAAGATGTATGGAGTGGAGATGGTGTTTGAATCTTTTATGGTACGTATGTCAAAAAATAACAGACTGTGCTCTGATATGGAAAGCAACACGGTTGTGCTCTGACCCTGTGCCTTTATGGTACGCTTGTCGTAAATCTTTATCCTTGTGCACCGAATAATCTTCTCAAACTTACATCATTTAGGACCGTTAAATTAAGGGAGTGGCTATCCCCACTCCCAAGAAGTCTTCTCCAACACCATTTTGGTGTAAGGGACCATTATACTCTCATACATTTAAATTGTAATGATTTAAAAAAACATTTTAATAGTTGAAGGCAAATTTGTTATATGTTTTCTTAATTAAAAAATTATTTATATCACATAAAAAATTATTTTAAATAAAATAAAAACTGTATTTTACAAAATAGTACTTGTATGTACATATGGAAAGTGTGAATAGTTGCCTTTATATAAGTGTATAATAAAAAAATGGAAATTATAAAGTTTTATTTAAAAATTCTAAAAATTAGAAAAAAAAATAATTCTACAAAATTGAAAATACAAAAAAAACTCTGAAAAATACTAATAGATATTAAAAATTAATTAAGAAAATAATTGTTTTCAACCAAAAAACGATTACAACATAAAAATTGTTTTATATAACATAAAAATTGCTTTTACAAAATAGTACCTTTATGTGCATTTGAAAAGTAAGTAGTGCCTTTAAAAAATAATGTATAGCAGGAAAAAACAACTATTTTTCACCAAAAAAATGATTTCCAACAGTAAAAAATTGTCTTTCACCCAAACACTGATTTCCAACAACAAAAAAACTGTTTTCACCCAAAAACCAAAATTGTTTTTCACCAAAAAAAAAAAATACTGTTTTTCACCCAAAAATACTAATAGATATTAAAATTGTTTTATACCAAAAAAAACTCTGAAAAATACTAGTAGATATGAAAAAAATTAAAATTTTGTTTTGTAATAAAAAAAATTTTAATAATTTTTTGTTCGGATTTCTTTTAAAAATAATTTGTTTTTGTTGGAAATTATTATTTTTCTATTGGAAGCCATTTTTTGAGTGGAAAATAGTTTTTTGATTTGTTGGAATTCGTTTTTTTGTCGAATTTCTTTTTTCTTTATTTTTGAAATGCATTTTGTTGCTGATTTGTTGTTGTTGTCGGAAATCATTTTTTGGGCGAGAAACATTTTTTTTCTTGACTGACATTATTTTTTTTAATATCTATTAGTATTTTTAAGAGTTTTTTTTTGTATTTTTCAATTTTGTAGAATTATTTTTTTTTGTAATTTTTAGAATTTTTAAATAAAGCTTTATAATTTTCGTTTTTTTAATTTTACAGTTTCATAATAGCACTATTTACTTTCCATATGTACATAAAGGTACTATTTTGTAAAAACATTTTTTATTTTATATAAAACATTTTTTAAGATTTATAAACAATTTTTTAATTAAAAAATATATAACAAATTTTTTTAAACAAATTAAACGTTTTTTAAAATCATTTATGAAAAGTTAAAAATAATTTTTTTTTAAAACATATTCTTATTAAAAACAATTTTTTATAAAAAGAATATTTTTTATTGAAAATACAAATTTTAATTATTTTTCAAATGTATTTATTTTAGTTGAAGATAAAAAAGTAAATATTTAGATTTTGTAAATGTGTAAGGATATAATTGTCTTTTGGCACCAAAATGGTGTGGTGGAAGACTTGGTGGGAGTGGGGATAGCCGAGCCCTAGATTAAACCCAAAAAGAGTTTAATATATATATATATATATACTAGGGTACGTCCATACTTGAAGGCACGCTGATAATTTTGAAAAATATAAAGTCGTGTTTTGATGCAATAGCAAGTGCTCTCGCCAAAACTACGATTAGTCTCGAGTCCGCATCCAAAAAATGTTGAATCTTTTATAATTAAGTCCAAAGTCGTGTATAATGTAAATAATAATTTTTTTTATATTATAAATGTAAAATTTTAAATTACTGAATCTTGTATATTTAATTAATGTTGAATCTTGTATAATTAAATCAAAAAGTTATTTTACAATACATAAGTGTAAATGATTTAAAGTATATGGTGCAAAAGAGACATAAATTGTTTACAAAGTGTTTTTTTACATGTTCTAAATTTCCTCTAAGTTTTCAAAAAGGAATGAGACCCATTTGTGGTGCCTTAATAACATATTTATCATGCAACTACTAAGGCACACATTGTGCCATTAAAAAATTCATTTGTTAGGTCTAGTTATCTACTATTGTGAATATGAGTACGCACATGCTCTACAAACATTTTGTATGTAGTGCAAAAGGGACATAATTTTTTAGAATCACATTTAAATGAAAATTACCTTTGTAAAAATGTTATCAGTTAAAGACACCTGCAAAGTAAAAAAATAGAAATATTCGTCTCTACATCAAACAATAAAAAATAATAAAATATAATGAGGCAAATGTTGTTTGAAATATAACACGGAATGGAACTTTGTATCCAAGTGATCAAAATGACTCTGTTAAGGCTTACAGAGAGCTCCTTCTTGTATATATAGATGCAGAACACCACAATATAATTTTGTCACCATCAACAAAAGAATAAAAAAATGGAACATCAACAAAATTAAACAATGAATCCAACTTTATCTAGGGAGTACATGTATATAATACCACGAACAATGTCCTATATGACTGCAACTACCGATTTTATCTCCACCTCACTCGCAGCCTCTATCGTCTAACCATGGTTGTTTGTGGGGAAAAATATTTTCTTTGTTTTTTTTAACAAAAAAAAACAGTAATATATTATAACTCAAGATGAAAATAATACAAACAAATTCCGGAAGGGGCAGGACTTGCCAACCTGCTTTGGATATATCTCAACAAACTAATCGATAAAGACATACCCAAAAATAAATAAATATAAATCTAAATCTAAAAAATTCTTCCAAAATTCCCAATTCTTTCTATCCAAAAGAATATGAGGCAAAGCAGCAAAGATATGTAGGTGTCATAAAGGGATCGCAGTGGGTGCATTTCATCTTTGCCGTCAATTATCTCGTCGAGCAAGGTGGCCGGCGAACATGTCAAAATTTATCTACTACCCCTCACATGTCAAAAATTAGAAACCCAACACCATTAGTAGATGAGGAAAGAGAGAGTAAAAGAAAAGAAAAGATTTGTATCTCTAAAGGTCTCCAAGGTGGCCGACGAACATGATAGATACCGAAGGATGTATCACCTGCCTCTTCCCCTCTTCCAAATCCAACATCTTCTCCTACCACCTGCTACTACTACCCTCTTCATAGTCACCTGCCTCTTCCCCTCTTCCATATCCCCTTTTTATCTCTCTTTCGAGTTATACTAAGGCCAGATGATCAAATCTGGTTCCGAGTTACGCTAAGGCCAGATCTGATTTCGAGTTATTTCTTACCTACCTCTCCAACTAAAACCAAAACAAAAAATAAAAAAATCAGTTCAAATCAAACGAAAATCGAAAACCAAAAATTAAACTTTGTATCCAAAATAGGAAATCAGAGAGAAATATCAGAAATCTAAAAACTAACTTGGTAAAGAACGAATATGTAGAAAAAAATACCAAGTTGTAAAATTAACTTTTTTGGGTTGTAAACTCCATCCCGAGTGCTGTAAATAAAACCCGCAAAAAAAGTGTCAAATAAAACACATTACCCTCCACTACATGACGTAGTTCCAGCGATGGGGAGCTATTAAACAAACTGGCGTTAGCCTCAGCTACATGACGGAGTTCAGGTTTACACCCACTCATAGGAATTTTCCCATTTCAGCTCAATTTGTCCACAAGGAGCTTCCTATTCGCATTGTCGGTAGAACTATTGAACTCCAAACACTCCCTTACAACTTGTCCCAAAAAATTGCTATTTAAAGGTGCAAGAACGGTCACAAAATTCAAACTCAACTTTCAAGCATACTAAAATAAGTAGGATACCTATTATTCACTAAATAACCACACTTGCAAAAATATATTCAAGGAATTCATTAGCTGTAAATCCAAAACTTGTGGTACCAAAGAACTAGAGCTGATATGAATTAAACACTGCCCAAGGCGGTTATGATTTAAATTATATAGCTGTCAGCACGCATGGCCCAAAAAAGTTGAGCTGATACTGAGTTTTGTTTGAAAATTCTATAGCAGAAAAAAAAATTTGTTTGAAAATTTGTAAAGGTGACTCAAATAGGGGAAACTACTTGATGGAGTGGAGAATTATAGAGTGGAGAGTGTAAAAATATACCTTGCGATGGAACATTGTTTGCATCTCGGTCCAATACAGGCTTGTCAGGTTGGTTTGTCTTCTGCCTTCATAGTTGATCTTCTTGAACAGTTCTGAGTGAATTCTACACACATGGAGACAAAAGCACAAACAAAGAAGTTATTGAATATAAAATAACAAAGAAACCCATACCAGTTCCCTATACCTCATCATACATGTCTATAAAACAGTTATTGAATATATAATCACAAAACAGTTATTGAAACTTTAATAGATTGATCAGATGATTGAAAAGGTTATGACAGCAAAATTACTTTGGATGCAGCTCACTCTACCTAATCATACAGAATAGATTGCAGGTATGTTTCATAGTAATATATTTGCTATATAAGTATCATAATATTAACCGAAACTGCTATTATGAAAGACTTCTATTTTTCCTGTCCTGAATTTATAGAAGTACTCTCTCCCCATTCCTGAGCTAACATCTCATATGCCCCTGCCACTCACTGAAAAAACTCATGTTTTACATTAGCTTCATAGCGTCTTAAGTGTCTTCAGTTAGCTTGTAGAAATCCATCCTTTGAAAAAACTAAAACACAAAAGCACACTTAGGCCTATTGTACAACAGTTTTGGGCAAGGAGCTATCCTGCTCGAACTGCAATAGAGTGCTCAAACCTAAATGTGCTGCACTAAAGCAAGTGTGGATTTGATAGCCTACGAATCAATGAAATAGGACTCGGAGAAGTAGGACTCAATGAAATATTAGTGTTGAAATCCCATAAAAGTAGTTTATTCTTACCCAAAATGATTAAACTGTTTTAGGTTCAGTGTCAATTTTATAGAAAATATTATCATGTGTTGCATCCTTGGCCTGGTGGAATTGAATATATCATAAATTAAGTTCATGGGCCGAGTTCTTAATTATAATATTACCAAGTAATTTTGATTAACATTAGAATTGGTTTTCTCCTTCAACTTTTAAAATTCACAAAACCTTCTCTCTATGTTTTTTTGCGTAGTAAAACGCTCGGAGAAAAATTAGAAACCAATTACTGAACCTGTAGTTTCAGAAATTACTATTATTGAAATAATTTTTAAAAGAATAGAGTGCATGCATCTCGTATCTCTAAATTAGGTAAAAGTAGAATAAAATTGTCATAGAAGCAACTGAGTGCTGAAACCTAAATGGGCTACACTAAAGCCTCCCATAGGCCAGAGGAGTCCCAAACAGAACGAAGCACATTATATATTACATTTAATGTCAAAAATTCCCTTAAAAGGAATGTGAAATCATTTGTTTTACATTATGTTGTTTCCTCAACCAAATAGAACCCGAGGAGAATGAGATCTTGAGATATGTACAAATAGTCCTAAGAGTACATAAAGGGTTGAAGCCCTTAAAATCAAAATCAAACAGTCCAGTAATGTGAGAAATCAAACAGTCCTAAAGGACACGAATTACTTATAGTCCACATTCCCATCAATCATTTGGAACATCCAATCATGTGAGAAATCAAAATCAAATTTAGAATGAAAAAAAGCCATGTATCAGCAAAAAAAAATTTGAATGATCCACAACATATGCTCCACAATTTGAAGAAATTTGAAAAAAGGCCATGAATGATCCACAACAAACAAAATTGAAGAAAAAAGGCCACTCATGTATTAAGGTGAAAGTTTCCTACTTCCTGCAACATATGCTCCACAAAATAGAAGGCACGACGCTAATTTTTGACTTTGCTTTCTTCCAGAGAAACAAACACATGAAAATAATCATAACATACTTAAATCCAAACAAACAACTTTAAATAGCAATTTACACACCTAACACATTACTGATCTAACACAAATTATATATCTAACACAAATTTACGGATCTAACAAATTTACATATCTAACACATTACTGATCTAACACAAATTACGGATCTAACAAATTTATATATATATATATATAGAGAGAGAGAGAGAGAGAGCTGTTCTCATGCATACCCCAGTTTGCATACCGCTGGCGCGGACCAATTTTGATAAAATAGTAAAAAAAATATTTTTGATCTAATTTTTTTTTTATAGTTTCTAAACATTTCAATAGGACCATAAAAAAAATTCAACTCAAAATGAATTTTTTTACTATTTTAAAAAAATCGGTCAAACTTTGTCAGTTTTTAACCACTTAAAAACTGACAAAGTTTGACCGATTTTTTTAAAATAGCAAAAAAATTCATTTTGAGCTGAATTTTTTTTCATGGTCCTACTGAAATGTTTAAAAATCATAAATAAAAAATCAGCCCGAAATTATTTTTTTTACTATTTTAAAAAAATGGTCCGCACGGAGGGTATGCAAACTGGGTATGCATGAGATCCTTTCTGTATATATATATATATATATATATATATATATAAGGTATATATAAAATAGGAACAAACGGGTATATAACACCCCAATACATCATTTTTTAGTTCTGAAATGGCCCATATAGAAATAGGTAATTGAGATCTGTCCAGATAGGTATTTAAAATACATCAATATTTTTGCCCTGTTCTTAACATCTGTTTTTTATAACATATATACATTTTCTTAAACAAAAGGGGGTGTTAACATATATACAAAGTGTGTATACATGTTTTATAACATATTTAGAAATAATGTTTAAGAAGGAACTGCTAATTTGGTACCCAATCTACCACCAATTGTATCGTCAGATGTATACTAAAAAATGTTGTCTAAACTAATGTTTTAAAATCCAAATCAGATATAAATGGGTATATACCAATTTTTGGAACCCAAATCACATACAAAGGCATATATAACCAAATCACATACAAAGGCATATATAAAATCGACATAAATAGATACAAATAGGTATATACCTGTTTTTAAACCCAAATCAGACATCAAGTCTAATTTTTATATCCTAAATCAACATAAATATAAGAATCCATTTGACCCCAACGGCAGAGAGAGAGTACCTGTGAAATGGTGAGAGGGTGAAATAGAACCATACCTATTTGAAACGATTGAAGGTTTGGGGTAAAACAGGGTTCCGGTGAAATCGTTTAATACTAATCACGTACTAAAATCGTTTGAGATGAAGCCCTTTTATACTAAAATCACGTAGTAAAACAGTGGTAAAATCACGTACTAAAATCGTTTTATACTAAAATCACTTACTAAAATCATTCCGGCGAAATCGTTTTATACTAACAATTGAAGGTTTAGGGTAAACACGTACCGATCGTTTGAGATGAAGCCACCACCTGTTTACAATGGAGGGTTCCGGTGAGAGAGCCACCATACAATGGAGGGTTCCTATAAAATGGAGCCACCGTACAATGGGTTTATACTAACAATCGTTTGAGATGAATCCACCATACCAAAGCGAAATCGTTTTATACTAACAATTGAAGGTTTGGGGTAAAAACACGTACCAATCATTTGAGATGAAGCCACCATACCTGTTTAAAATGGAGGGTTTCGGTGAGAGAGTCATTGTACAATGGATGGTTCCTGTAAAATGAAGCCACCGTACAATGGGTTTATACTAACAATCTTTTGAGATGAAGCCGCTGTATTAATGGTTTATACTAACAATTGTTTGAGAGAAATAGAGAATACTTGTAAAATGGAGGGTTTCGGTGAGAGGGTGAGGTGAGAGTCTCCATGTTCGAGAGAAAAGTGCGGTAAAAAATAAGAGACGCATAGGTTTGGAGAATGTGGGTAAGGGTGAGAATGGTGAAAGACTATTATATCCTCATTTTTGAATTTTGAAGAAAGGGGGTAACAAATTAGAGTGAGTCAAAAGAGGGGGAAATCAAAATTGTCAAGGGTAAAATAGGAAGTGCATGAAAAATTCATTAAGATGACATCATAGTTTCAACTTGTGACATACATAAGTTTTCTACTTTATTATATAGATATATAGATACAAAACGTGTTTATATAAGTTTTGTATACAAAGACTTATATGACATGACATGAATAGTGAAAAGATCCTCCTGCTTTATTTTATATACTAGCAAAATTTTCGTGCTTAAAGGCACGGCGAAAATTTCGAAAGTACATAATCGTAAAACGACGAAAATTTTCAAAATACGTAATTATAAAACGACAAAAATATCGTTCCCCAACAAAACAAAGTGTAATTTTAAAAAAATTGGCCATAATCTCCCTTGTTTATAGGACTATCTAACCTGCTTAACAAATAACAAATTGTCCAACACCATTTAAATAATCTAAATTCATCAAACAAACTCACATATAACATGAAATATATAATATTCATCAACTGAACTCACATCGTGCCTCAAATAAACAAAGTGTCCATTTAAAAAAAAATAAGTATGATTTCCTTTGTTTATTGGACTAACCACCCTCTTAAGGGATAACAACAAATCCAACAATATTTAATGATCTCAAAAGTAAAATCTAATAAAAATTTTAACGAAACAAACTTCGTAAAAACGATCACATATATATATGAACTGAAGTCGTCCCGCATGTTCCACTATAATAATTGTCCGTAGTTTTCAAAATGTTCCCTGATACAAAACAAAAAATACAGTTAGTCAATTAAATACACCTTTATTAAAACTCAATCCAAAATCTTAAGTTTTTATCTAACATGAACGAATGAACCGAAAAAAGTGGGGCACAACACATCATTTTTTTAACCAAACACAAACAAAACTCAATTAAAAAATTAAAACATTTATAACTATTTTAACATTTTTTTGTATTAACTGTTAATATATATATATAAAAATTATATTTTATAAAATAACAATTTTTTGGTTGTATAACTGTTTTTTTTTATAAAATAACAGTTTTTTATATATTAATTATTTTTTATATTAACAGTTTTTAGTGTTTTTTATATTAAAAGTTTTTTTTTTATAAAATAACATCTTTTTATAAAATAACACTTCAATTATTTACTGATTTTTAAATTATTTATTATTTTTACTGTTTTTTTGTTAACATTTTTTTGTATTAATGGTAAATATATATTAAATGTATTTTTATTTTTTATAAAATAACATTTTTTTGGTTGTATAAGTGTTTTTTTTTATTAAAAAATAGTTTTTTTTTTATATATTAACTGCCTTTTATATTAGCAGTTTTTAGTGATTTTTTATATTAACATTTATAATTTTTTTTTATAAAATAACAGTTTAATTATTTACTGTTTTTTAAATTATTTATTCTTTTTACTGTTTTTTAAAATAATCGTAAATAATTTAAAACAACTGTTTAATTATTTACTGTTTTTTAAATTATTTATTCTTTTTACTGTTTTTTAAAATAACTGTAAATGATTAAAATTAACTGTTTAATTATTTACTGGTTTTTTAAATTATTTATTCTTTTTACTGTTTTTTAAAATAACTGTAAATGATTAAAATTAACTGTTTAATTATTTACTGGTTTTTTAAATTATTTATTCTTTTTACTGTTTTTTAAAATAAATGTAAATAATATAAAATAACTGTTATTTTATAATAACTATAAATAATTTAAAATAACAATTTATAAAATTATTTACTGTTTTTTAAAATAACTGTAAAGAATTTAACCCAATACTATAAAAGAATAGTAAATAATTTAAAAAATGGTAAAGTTGACTCACATATATGCTCATTTTTTCCCCGCAAAAACTTTATAGTTTGAGAAAAAACACGGGAAGCCTCCTTCATAGGGAGTTTCGGATGGTACCTTAATAAGCGCACTCCATTTGAATATGTTAGAATCATCACAAACAAATTGAATATCTGGATCAGCTATTTACTCTCTCTGCACTTCTTTGTATTCCTTGAAAAGCTTTGCTCTTGATGCCTGCATATTGGTTGTTGTCTAGTTACTGAAGTTTATCTTAAAATATGGGAATAGCCAACTCAAATTATATGGAGCATCAAACTAATACGAATAATAGACTAAGTATATTTCAGATTGAAATACCCTAAGAAGGGTTATCTCTTATTTGTGTGACAAGCTATTAAAGTAGGGTTATCTCTTGTTCAACTTCCTATGCGACGTACCTCTGGGAAATGTAGTTGGACATGATAGTTCAAACCCACGACCAACTCCGGTTGGTAAAAGGGCAAGAATAAACTATACTCCTTTGGTTAGGAGGCGTACACTAGTGTGACCAACTCAGGTTGGTAAAAGAACTAGTGGACATGATAGTTCAAACCCACGACCAACTCCGTTTGGTAAAAGGGCGAGAACAAACTATACTCCTTTGGTTAGGAGGCGTACACTAGCGTGACCAACTCAGGTTGGTAAAAGAACTAGTGGACGTGATAGTTCAAACCCACGACCAACTCCGGTTGGTAAAAGGGCGAGAACAAACTATACTCCTTTGGTTAGGAGGCGTACACTAGCGTGACCAACTTAGGTTGGTAAAAGAATTAGTGGACATGATAGTTCAAACCCACGACCAACTCCGGTTGGTAAAAGGGCGAGAACAAACTATACTCCTTTGGTTAGGAGGCGTACACTAGCGTGACCAATTCAGGTTGGTAAAAGAGCTAGTGGACATGATAGTTCGAACTCAGACCAACTCCGGTTGGTAAAAGACCGAGAACACCAGATGATTGATGAAATACCAATCTCAGTTGGTTAGGAAACAAAATATGCTCTCAAATGCCAACTTATGTTGGTCGAGAAGTAAGATATTATCTGAAATGCCAACTTATGTTGGTTGGGAAGTAAGTTTATTACATAAAAGTTCCTCGAAGAACAAATATTCCAAACTGAACCAAGTATAGTTGGCCGGGGATAAAAACCCACTAACTGTAGTTGGTCGACGAGGAAAAATCATCGACCTTGGTTGGTCGGGCACATTTTATGAAAAAGACAAAAATTTACCAAGTATAGCTGGTCGGGGATAAAAACTCTCACTAACTATAATTGGTAGACAAGCACAATTTGACAACCTTGGTTGGTTGGAGAAATTTTAAACATTTTTTATACTCATTACTTTATTATTAAGTGATCAAGAAACAGTACTAATACTTGTAATTTTTATTACTAAACCACACAATATTGTTATGCAAGCACAAATATAAAGTGTTTGACAAGCACAAGACAATAACAATACAGATTTGCAAACAGAAAATGAAAGTCTTTCATTAAAATTCAAAACGAATTACAAGTTACATATGTGTACTAACTATTACATTGAGATCCCTACTCTATTGGTTTCTTTCCCTCTGCTTTTGAAATAGGTTCATAGCCAGCAGGCGGATCATTTAAAGTCTGAGGAGAGTTAATGAAGTTCAAGTCCTTCAGCATCCTAACGTTCATCACAAAAGGTGTATCCAGTAGATGCTCGGGACGAGATACCTCGATCTGAGAATGAAGATTGTAATCACCGAGGTATTTTGCAATTAAGCTCCGAGGAATGGCACGAGCTGGGATCCATTCCATGTCCAATTTATAAGGTGGCACAGGCAAATCTAGTAGCCCAGGAGCATGATAATCCCATAAATAATGGCCCTGCTCTAGTTTTAATACACCCAGGGCGTTCAACCATCCCTGTTTATAACCTTCATTATTGGCATTTTCAAGGCGAGCATCTAAGTGATAAAGGGCCTCATTGTAGCCTGCCATCCAGAACTCACGAGGTTGTTTGTGGAATTGGAAAGTTATTCTCTCTAACTGCTCATAAAGGTTCCTGGCAAAAACATCCTTATTCTTCAGAGCAGACTTTGTCGACGCAAGTTGATCCTCCAGAGTTTGGATTTTCTTAGACATT
Organism: Sambucus nigra; assembly: GCA_949130495.1. Classification (NCBI taxonomy): domain Eukaryota; kingdom Viridiplantae; phylum Streptophyta; class Magnoliopsida; order Dipsacales; family Adoxaceae; genus Sambucus; species Sambucus nigra. The sequence continues at coordinate 275,302,263 of OX422217.1, forward strand.
TCAGACAAAGCCCGATCTTTTGCATTCAATTAGAACGCCTGAGTTTCCAACGTTGATAGAGTACGAGCTTCTTCAACATTACGACCAAGATCTCTTGATCCTCCCCGAGCAGGTCGGGAACTTGGTTCCTCGACAACATTCTGAGCAGCTCTTCCTCGTCCACGAGAACCTCTTCCTCGCCCTCGAGTAGCAGTAGAAGTACCAAATCTTCTCAAGGTATCCAACTCTTGCCTTAATTTGGCATTCTCAACCTCTAGAAAGGAAAATCCCTCGTCAGTCACTGGGATTACAGTTGTTGAAGAAGATGCTGCAGACTTATACTGTGCCAGCTCTTTCTGCAAATTGTTATTTTCTTGCTCTAGTAGCTCGGCAATCTGTCTACAAGCTTCAACTTCACCCCTTAGGGTTTTCTCCCTGACATCGTACCCAGTAAGGATCTTTTTGTGGCCTGTCTCGGCAGAAAGCTGTTCATACCTCTTTTCATACCCCTCGTGCAAAAGGGAAGTTGATTCCTTGTACTGAGTCTGAAGATCTTCTAAAGTATATTGAAGTTCCTCGATCATGTCATAGTAGGCCACGTTATTGGCCACAGCTTGATCAAGTAAGTCCTTCAGGTATTGATAAGCTTCTACTGCCTGCTCTGAAGCATCATGACCAAGGATGTTGGCAACCTCTGATGCACTTAGGTTTGTGTGACCAGCCTTATAATATTCATGGCATTGCTGCATCAGTTTTGTATCATTGGCAGACAACAATTCCATTCTAGCTATAAACTAATAAAGAAGATAAGGCAAGAGTTAATGAAAAAGCAGACAGAGCATCAACAATGTATAAGAACAAAAAGGTAATTTTATTACATCATCAAAAGGAGTACAAAGTTCAGAATACAGAGTACAAGAAAAAGAAAAAGAAAAAATAGAAAGAGAATACCGAACAACTTCACACCTTTTTCTTGTCTCCCAAGACTTTCTCGGGAGGCTGGGATGAGGAGCTCGGTTGCTCGGTGGGAACAACGAGTTGGTCGGCAGGAACTGGAACTTATTCAGGAGGAGCAAGCCGAGATGAAAGCTCCTCGTCAACAGGCTGGGTAAGGATGAGATCACCCACTACCATTGAAGATTCTTCGGAGGCAGCTTCATCCTCTTCTTCATCCTCAATAGCTGGGGGAGGACCAGGCAGATGTTGTTGAAATAGCTCAGAGTCCTCGCTCACCTTCAATTCTTGCAGGGCAGCAACCCAACCATCTCGGAAGTATTTCAAACTCCCATACTTGACCTGGGTCATCATTTCCGCTACCCCACTATCCCATCCTGTATCCCAACCAGTGCGGAAAGATTTTTTCACAGCCACCTTTCTTTTCATTTTCTCCGAGGAGAGCTTCTCGGATAGAAGATCCTCGGAGGCTTTCAATTTGGCCTCCACCTCCTCCTTCTGGCGATTTACTTCTCGCAGAAGGGTTAGCTCTTCCTCAGCCGACTTCAACTTATTTTCAAGCTCCCCAAAGTTTGTGAGCTTTTCGGTATATTTTTTATTATCTCTCTCCAAGTCCTTCACCTTATTTCCCAACTGTACCTTCTCTGCTTCAGACGCCGCCAACTTTTTCTCCCATTCACCCCTATCCTCGTCGTATTTTTGACGGGATTCCTTAAAAGATTGGGCCAAGCCATGGAAAGCATCCTCTACTCCAGACGAGGAGCTAGAAGCCTTGAGTGCTTCATTTTTCTTCACTATGGTGTTAAAGCAACTCACCAACTGTAAAAAGAAGAAAATAATGATAAGTAAGTGCCGAGATACATATATTGACTGAAAGAAAGAAAAATTCAGGATAAGAGAAACTTACTGAAGCAATGTGACGAGTAGCTAGGGATGTCAGCATATCCCTAGACATGTTTTCTTCAATTCCTTGGACTTCAGGAATAGTCCAAGTCTTTACCGAGCTCATTGCAGAACTCGGGGGAATAATGGTTGGGACACCAGCTCCACTAGCTTGGAGCTAGGGAATGGTTTCAGTCAAAGTGACCGAGGAGGATTTCTTCAATCTCCTCAGTGGCACTTCAGCAGTTTCAACCAAAGAACTTTTGGTTGGGACCACTTCCACAGGTGCATTTTTCTTGCTCGGAGCCACTGGGGGCTTCTCGGCAGCCTTCTGAGGAGCAACAGAAGAGGCACCATCTACTTTCTTTGTCCCCTTTGGGACTTCAGACTTGTTTCTTTTTCCATCTCTAGCAGAGGAAGTCTCCTCGAAGATAGCAGGAACTCTTCTCTTGCCCATCTTCTGACTTAAAGGAATGTGAGATTCCGGTGAAGATTCCTCAGAAGCTGGCAATGGGTCACTAATGCTGACCACAGGACGAGCAGTAAAGGATGATGTGTAGCTCCTGTACTACAACAAATATGAAGCAGACCTGATGTGCTCGTCTGTAACTCTTCGATGCAAATTCCAGATATGTTTCAAATGTTTAATATTTACTTCTGATTCTTTTGGAGTTTTTCTCTTACTGTCAACTGCAAACAAATACATAGTGAAATATCAGTCATACATTTTGTCAAACATAATGAAATCATAATTTCAAAAAATGAAATAAGATGAAAATAACCTATCCCATTGCCATATGGGGGGCATCTGGGACCTTCATATACTTCATCTCCAACCAAAGGGGTATGTTGCCAATTTTTGATGACTACCCCATGTTCAAAATAATCCCTGTTTGCATCAGGGAGGTTGACTACTAAGGCCCTATTCAAAAACCTAGTTTTTAAATAAAAAATATTTTCTAAAACAACCCATCTGTAACAGTACATAATCTCAGGAATTCCTATACGAGTTCCATGAGTTTGATTTAACCTATACACCCCATTAACTATTCTCCATGTTTTGGGGGCTATTTTTGCAGGGACAACATCGAAATACTGACAGAACTCTAAACACAAAGGGTTTGGTGGAAAAGAAAATCCACATTCAGCAATAAAGAGGCTAGGGAACCAATGTCCCTCAGCCAAATTAAAATAAGTTAAAGGTTTAGAAAGACTCTCCAAAGTTACCCAAGAAGGAATAGAAAAGTCAGAACGGAATTTCTCAAGAGATTCGATAATATAAACCATGGTGAATAAAAAGAAATGAAGAAGAAGGAAGAAAATCTTACAGGAAAAAGGAGATCTGTTGACAAACAAACGAAGAAAGGGATGAACGCACAGGAGAGAGAAAAGCTATACAAAACTCGAAAGCAGAAATTGAAAAAGGTAGAAGACGATGGGATTGCCTCTGAAGCTTAAATACTTTGCCTTGAGAAACGAAGAAAGAAATGATTACAAAAAGGAAACTATTACGCTACCGGCGGCTAAAAGGACAAAAAGGGCACGAAGATCGAAGCGCTTATAAAAATGCAAAAAGGCGGATTCTGCGAATTTGGAAGGAAATTCAAATACGAAGAAAAGGCTCCTAAAACCCAGGAAGGTCATTTAATATTGCCATATACCGAGAAAGAATGTTCCGTAATCCTCAAAGTTCGAAATATGAAACATTGGGGGCTTCTGTTGATACCAAAATTAGTATGCTGATGTGGACGAATAATAAGAAGACACGTGTCAATCTACGTGGCACAATAGCAACGAGGAAGTTCATTCCCCCGACCAAGTCAGACTCACTCCGAGCAACAAGTATACTCCGAGGAACTCCAGCTCTCCAAGGAACTCCAACACTCTGAGGAACTCCAACTCTCCGAGGAACTCTTGAACAACGAGCAACTAAGGCGGTTCGAGCTGCATCTCGACCGCAGCATTGATTGCCAGATAATCAACAGTTCAACTATTCATTGAATGCTTATCATCTTGACGCACACGTTTGAAGAGCATTAAATGAATTACCCTTTCATATGTGTATCATTTAATGTAACACCCTTTCATGTACAGCCTAAGGGCTATAAATACCTTGTATCACCCTCATTCAAGGGGATCGAAATTTCTTGATAGAACTTGTAATCGAGAATTCCCAAACACTCAGCAATAACATAACAGTGGACGTAGGCCATTCATATAAGGCTGAACCACTTTAAAATTCTTTGTCTCATTTATTTATCTGTGATTAAATTATTAGAGTGATCTAGTTTTTTACATCAACAGTTACGTTGTGAGAAAAACTGAGGTGTAGGGGTAGTTAACCAAGTAGCAGGTTGATCGAAAATACTTTCACACTGTAATAAAATATGTTGGTGTCGTTCCCGTCCACGTCGGTGTCTTTGACCCAAGAGGCGATTAGATAATTCCTGACATGTTAAATAGATGCAAATATTTAAGACTCGCAATAATGGCATTTTTAAAACTATAAACTGAAATTCATTGCAGAAGAAAGAAATCACACCAAGTGAGGGGGGTGAGGGGGTGGTTTTCTTTCCCTTTACCCTTTTCGTTAACCGAAAGTTGCTCCATGTATTTTCTCTTTTAAAAAGTAAAATACAAATCTTATATTAGTCAAGTTAAATGAGAAAGAGACAAAGAATGTGATGTATGTTCCACCCTAATTACAGTTTGTTTAAATACCTCTCTAAGAATGATACTCGCTTCCGAAACATCCCAGATGACAACACCCTTGTTTGATAAGGGGGTTTGGTTATGCCGAGGGAAACATTGCGGTGTAAGGGTGATTAACAATGGACAAGTCATAGAAGTAGGTGTCGTTTGATGGGGAAACAACATTTGTTGGGATCTTTCTCGTTCGCATCGGCGTCTCTGACCCGAGATGAGTGCAAAAGTAGGTGTCGTTTCCTGATAGGTTCAAAACATAGGAAATATAATCAAAAGAAAATAAGTGTAAATAATGCATACAAAAGATAATCGAAGGAAAATAAGAATCAAATACATAGATAAGTGAAAGAAATACGAATACGAATCAAGCAAAAAATGAAATAACATTATACAGTTCGCGAAACATACTTTGTCAGAATTGGTTGTATCATCCATTGCCAATACAAGATTCCAGTCCTGCATAATTAGAAGAACCATATTTATTATGTACATATTAAACATAAATGCAACATACCGTTAAAAATGGAACAAATCAAATCTAAACCTAAGCCATATACATATGGAACAAATCAAATCTAAACCTAGTTAGCCACATATATGTATGAAACAAAAAAAAAGTGGGAGAGAACGAAATGCCCTAATTTGAAACCCTTAGGTACATATTTCGAAACTAAAATTTAGAGCCACGTACCGTCAAAAATGGGCAAGAAACCCTAATTTGAAACCCACATGAAACATGGGGAAGAAACCCTAATTTGAAAACCTAAGCCATATAAATCAAATCTAAATTAAACATAAATGCAACAATTATTTGGAAAAAAAGAGTGGGAGAGAATGAAATGCCCTAATTTGAAACCCTTTTTGAAACCCTTAGGTACATATTTCGAAATTGATTTGAAAACCTAAGCCATATACATATATTAAACACAGATTCAATACATATATTAAAAACACATTCAACAAATAATCAAATCTAAACCTAATATGGAACAAATTAAATAAACAATGGGGAAGAAACAAATAATCAAATCTAAACCTAATATGAAACAAATCAAATAAAAAATGGGGAAGAAGCCCTCATTTGAAACCCATGAAACATGGGGAAGCAACCCTAATTTGAAAACCTAAGCCTTATACATATATTAAACACAGATTCAATACACATATTAAGCACACATTCAACAAATAATCAAATCTAAACCTAATATGGAACAAATCAACCACATATATGTATGAAACATCTAAACCTAGTTAGCCACATATATGTATGAAACAAATCTAAACCAAATATGGAACAAACAACAAAATAAAAACTTGAATCTTAGGATTACCTAATCGAGGAAGAAGGTGAGGTGGAGCAGGTGAGGCAGCGGAGCAGTGGTAGGGGCGGAGTAGGGGAGCGGAGGCGGCAGTGGAAAGAGGGAGGGGGGCACCGAGGAGTGCAGTGGGGAGGGGAGAGGGTGGAGGAGGGGAGAGGGAGGGGATTTGCAGAACGTGGGGAAAGGAAACGGGGGTAGGGGGAAGGAAGGAAAATGGGTTGATTTTTTGTTGGATAAAAATGAGAGTGGGGAAGGCAGCGTAGAAGGCTTTTTTTTCATGTGCCATGTCACAATGGTTACAATCTGACATGGCACAATCCCAAACCATTAGATCGCCCCAAAAAATTCACTCCCAACCGTTGATATTTTGGAACAGTAAAACACCCCCCTCTCATATATATATATATCGTATTAATTAGAAAATGCTTTGTTAAGTTGAGTTATTGTAATACCCCGTATTTTTATGGCTTTTAATTATGGGATTTAATAAATTAAATTGCTTTGAATTATGAGAGGTATTAAATTAATTTGGGATAATTAATTGGAAAATAATGCGAATTTAAATGCTAGCGAGATGAGAGTTAGTATTTGATTATTATAATGTTGTTTAATATTACTGAGTGAATATGGTAATATGTGATTATTGAAATTATTAAAATTTGTCATGAGTTGAAAATATGACATTTTCGATAATTAAGCTGGGACGCGCGTGTTAGTCGTGTCAGGAACCAATTTAATGGATTTAAAAGGATTTTATTTTTATATCATCCGTATGAGCATTTTGAGTGTGCCAACGTGTCTGATAGGGTCGAGATAGTCAGAAAACACTAGCCGGGGATTTAGTTTGGGTCACGAGGCATTTTTAGGCCTAACCGATGATCCGAGAGGGTATTTTAGTCATTTTTATTTTTGGTGAATAGTGACACACGAAAATGAGGAGTTATTTATCATCCAACACTTGAGTTCCTTAGGATTTTCACAACCATAGATCATAACAGCAGTTAGAGAGGAAGAGAAGAGAAGTCCAAGGGCTTCCATGGCCAAAACCACCACATACCACCACCATCGCCGGATTTGTGACCGAAAAGAGAGGGGGAACCAACCAATAACAACATCAAAGGATCAGAATCTGTATTTTTCAGGCAAGTGATTTAACTTGCAATTATTTAGCACATATATCATCCATGTTAGGTTAGAATTGAAGAATAACCTTGAATATTGATAATTAAATGGATTTGAAGAATTTAAATCATAACCTGGGTAGGTCTTGCATGTAGTTTGATGTTGGAGATAATAGCAACCACGAAATTTTGATTTATGGGTAGAGAATTATGAAATTGTATTGAAGTATATAGTGTTCTTGAAGAAATAGAAGAACTAGGGTTTTTAAATGTAAATTTGGTAAATTGATCCAATAATTTGATGTTTTACTTTGATTTGATGATTCTAAAACATGGGAAATGATGGAAACATGTTAGTATGATAATTAGTATACTTGGTTGGGAATTTAGGACAATGTAATGAAGGATTAGAGGTGTAAAAAAAGGAGAACCCGTAACTGTTTAAGAAATTCTGGGCTGTTACCTGGTTGATCGATCGATCGACTCAAGAATGTCGATCGATCGACGATCGATCGATCCCTTTTTCTCGATCGATTGACCCCTCCTGATTTTTGGTAATTATTTTCCTTTAAGGCTTAAGGAAAATTCTAGAGCCGATGTTGATTCTTATGATGTTTAAAATTGAATATGTGGGACTTAATTAAGGTCAGTAGGGTCTTAGTTGATGCCGGGAGAAATGGTTTAGCATATGAAATTGAATGCTGTTGCATTACTTACGAGGGTTTATCGAGTGAGGTACGATTAAAAATCGTTCTAATTGAAACTATAATGAGAATTAATGATGATGTAAGGATAAGAACAGTAACAAAGGGACTTTAAGACTGAGATAACATTAGAGACTAATAGGAGACCTAGTAGCCTTTTGGGTTAGGTTTAGGTACTCAATTTGATATGACGAGAGAGTTACCAAACTAAATATATTACGTATGATGTTCGGGATAAACTTGCTATGTACGAAACTTAATATAAGGAACGTGTGAATACCTATATTGATATATGATTACTTAGGTTGTGTGAATGCCGAGTGTATGGATTTCGTGTGTGTATAACATACCTACCATACTTGCTATCACGGGAGGTCTTTCATATGAGGATAGTCTGGTTTCGATGTGACCTTCGGGCGGGGGGGGGGGGGGGACCTTAGATTGATACCTCATAACAGAGGACTTGAAAGGTCTTATCGCTGAATGGATAAGTCTGCTGACGTTGGGAGCGTAGGTATGTGCGTGACCCATGGGTATGTGAACTATGTTCGCCTCCAATATGTGTGATTTGTATTTAGACGGTTCTGAGTGATTCGGAACACGTGATCCTTACGTACGTGATGTACATGGATTTGATAGCAGAGTATGCGGGTACCGCAACTTAGCCTATGGGTGCCATATATATATATATATATATATATATATATATATATATATATATATATATATATGACTGGTTCACTGTTGCTTAGTAGATGTGAATAAGCTAAGATATTTTAATGGGCTAAGAATGAGAATTTAATTTACACTTGACATAAGTAATTTAATGAATGCGAATACGGGTTATGAATATAACTTATCTGGATATTAAGAGTAGACATCCTATGGTATAATGAGAAAGCGAATGTGGTACAGACTAGCTAGTAGCGGTGTAACTAGGATGGGTTAAGCGCATACGTTAGGCGTGCCCACTAGTTGAGAGGTGAGAAACTCATGTGAGAGTCCGCAACTAACGTGTACATAATATGTGTTGTTGAATTATAATTTAAACACTTGCTAAACTTTTAAAATGTTTTCACCTTGGGCCCTGACCCGTTTTCTTCCAAATCTATTTTGTTTTGTAAAAACATTTTAGGTGCCCAGCCACAGGGACGCCAAGCATATGAGGTTCATTCTGATGACGTATTGTAGTTGCTGTGGAAGCTACAGGATCTTGGTATTATATGCCTTCATATTTATCCTTGGTTCCTTCAGAGTCATTTGTATCACTTAGGGCATGTCGCCCATTCTTATTTAGAGGTTGTAGTTGCAGACTTTTATGATTTCGGTTATTGGTTTGTTTTTCAGACGCTTGTATTGGGACTTTATTTACTCTGGATTTTTATTATTGGAGTGTGTACTCCAGACTCGGTTCATTTCATTTCCTTAGTTATTCACATGAGTTTGTTTATGCGGTTGATGGGTAATGTTTTAATTCTCGGTTAATTGTTAACTTAATTAATAAAATTTGACATCTCTCTTTTTAAATATTACGTGGCTAGTAATTAATTAAATATTTTTCGACAGTGATGTTAAGACTGAACCAACTTGATATTCTGTATTAATTTAATAGAGGAGTAGCTACCCGGTATTTAATTAGACGGGGTGTTACTATTTGGATGCTAAGACTGAACACAATGTAGTTAATATTGTTTAATCAGGTGGGTGAATTATGATAATGAATTGCATTTGGATACTTTTTAGTCAGTGGTTTATTTCCTTTATTAGTAGTGGTTTCCCATATAGGATTTTCTTACTTTCTTTGGTCTATTTGTTTAGCAGGTCATGAAGCATGCCATATGTGTACTAAATATATGAGGTTATCTAAAAAACAAATAAGTACCGTATTGATTCCACTCGACACAGCACGCGAGTGTGGCTCGGCACGTTTGAGACCGCAGAAGAGGCCGCTTTGCCTTATGACAGAATAACTTTTAAGATAAGAGGTGCTAAGTCTCTGCTTAACTTTCCAGGTTAAATTGTTGCTGCAACATCCACCTGCCAAAATCTTAGTCCAAGTTTGATATCAAATTTAAGTTGTACTTCTAATAAATGTTAGACTGGAATTCGTCGAATGTGTTCTAAAATAGTAGAGTGGAGTGAAGTTTTAGTTCTTAATCTTTGTAAAGTTCGAGTTTTTGCCTTCTATTAGGACATGAATCTTTCAGTGATAAGTGCCCAATTTTACGTCAAATAACATGAATCTTTTAGTTATTTTTCTCCCATCTTGAAATATAATAAATGCATATATACCCTGAGATTTATAATTAATTTTCAATATCTTAACGGTGAGTGCAGGATCCTCGACCTCATATATCAATAGCTTGGGCATTTGGTGACATCAGTGATTTGATGTCATCAGTTTCATCAGCTAACAGGATCATAAACTAATGCACTCATTTTTGCTAGACCATCGATAAAATTGTAAAGGTCCGCAATGCCCATCTACCTTTCTTATTGCATTCTTAATTTAAATTGATACTTCTCACTTAACTAGTGTAGAAACCAGAGTAGCTTGCAGAGATACTTCTCACCATCAGAGTAGCTTTCTGCGTTCTCACCATCAGTTGTATTTTTAATTTTCTGTTCTTGAGAATTATATAAAAGCTTATTTTCTCATTGGACCGTGAAATGCATACCTATTGAGAATTGTCTTTTATGTTGACAGGTAATGCAATGTTATATTTGCAACTGTTTGACCACCACCACAAACTGTTTGACAGTCATTTATGTTGACAAGTAATACAATATCATATTGGGAATTGTCTTTTATGTTGACAGGTAATACAATGTTATATTTAGAATTGTCTTTTACTAATTGCAGTTGTTTGTTAACTTAAAGGGTTAATCTCCACCACCAGCAGTTTGATGGTCGTTTTATGTGATTTAGGTGAACTACTTTAGTTCTCTCCACTGACACTTGCTTTCATTGGCGCCATATGTGCACTAAGACGCCTTTATCACCCTCGGTATCTCTCTATGCATTTCCATCTTTCTGCTCTATCTCCTTTATTTATTGTTTGTTGTTTAAATTTAAAGATTTATTTGAAGCTACGAATGTTAACCACCGCCAATGACCACCGTCCAAAAAGTATTATTTCTCACTAGATTTTGTTTTTTAGGTTTACAAGTTTCTAACCCCTCCTGATTTTTTTGATATCTCTCCATTTCTATCACTAGCATTTTCACTTAGGTTTCTTTGTTTTTTCTTCAATTTATTGCCATAGCGTTTAACATATGGCTTAGTTTTAGGTGACTCCTATTTGTCCGATTAAGTTTTATATTAAGTTAATGTTGAGTAGCTGTAAGTGACTCCTACTCTTCTAGAGGTTGTTGATGATATGTTTTTTCATGTTTTTTTTTTTTGTAATTGTGGATTTATTTGTTCCTTTTTTCTCTAGAGAATTAATAAATACTTTTTATGAAATTATGATGGTTTAAATTCAATTTTTTTTACTTTTCAATGTATCAATTATTATTTTTATTTTCCCAACATATGATAGGTCATTAACTTTTGATGTTCTTAAGAGAATACATGTTTTTATATCATCTTGCAATTTTTTTTTAGTTTTTTTACCCTTAGCGTTTTCAAAAATATAATAATCGTCGGAAGTTTGTATCTATGATTAAATGGTTGAATCTCCATACCTTCTAACTTTGATATATGGATGTAATTGGGAGGTTCAATGCAATGAAGGTGGAGTGTGATGAGCTGCAATTTTCCACACATAGTATCTTCTTTATTTATTTGTAATCTAACTAATTTGTTTAGTTTTTTTCATTATTATATTTGGCAAGGTTTGTAACTCTTAGATTCTCCTACACACACATGAACCCATTTTCAATTAGTTTGCATAAACTCTTTATTATATTTAATGTTTTTTCTCTCTCTTACAACTTGCTTATAGTTGGATTTCAAAGCAGGAGAATTAGAACTTGGACTGAGGTTACTTTTGATAAAAATTTCTTGAAATCGTGCTCATGTTATGCCTGAATATTGGTTGTAATTTTTAATTTTTATCTTCATGTATTTCAGGTTTTGTGCCAAACAGAGGGAGAAGGGGTGTTTGCTATTAGAACTTTATTACTTGATTTGACAATAAGAATAAACTTATCTGCTGTAATCTGAATTCATTTATGATTTTTGGTTACACAATTAAAAATTGATTACCTGTTTGTCGGATTTTTTCTCTGTATACTTTTAGATTTATATCATGTTTGGCTATGTATCATGGTTGCAATGAAGACTTTTCATTAAATGTGTAAATTTCCAGCTCTAATACATAGTATTAGGTACGTATTATGTCCGTGTAAAACATAATTTTTGTGGATACTAATAAGCGTTTATATATAGTTGGTACTACCCTGACCTTAAACTTCTTTTAGTAAACTTGATTAATTATTTTTGTACATTCCGATAATTATTTAGGTTCAAGTTAGTGTGTTTCGAACTGTCGAATACAATTTGACATTTTTTAGTGGGTTTCAATTTAAAGTTTCCATACTTTGTACGTGATCGTTGAATATTGGTTTTTTTGTTATTATTATAAATAGAATGTGTAAGTATTGAACTATTCATGTCATATATGAATGATATTTATAATATCCATAATTATAACAAATCTAATTTTTATGTATTGAAAACAGGACAAGAAGATATTTTTTTGGTAATTTTTATTTGTTGTTCTTCATTCCTATGGTAAATCTAAAGAAATTTGTTGCTGTCCATAAATGTAGGTATGGGGGAAGAGTAAGGACAATTCAAATTGTCGATAATTTAGCTCCAATTCTGAACAGAAAACTGATGAAAGTCTAGCTGTTCTTGAAGTCCACAAGCGAATTCGCACACTGTTTTCTTTTTTAGGCTTCTTTTTCCTATGGTTCCCATTCAAATAGGGTGTCTCCTTTTGACATTTTTCGAGAAACTCATCATCAAATTTGTAAATATAGATCCTGCTATGTAACAAATGTCTACAGCTAACACCATATCCGTCATACACTTGATGAAGCTTCGGACCATTTACATACGTTGAGAGAAGAAAACAAATGTGTTGACAAGTTGTAACGACTAGGGAAAATTAGTAGGAGATGCTTAAGGAGATGGATTCCCCTCCAAAAGAAGTAATTCGATTATTATAGCAGATCACATGCGAAAGAATTTATGTTTTTGACCTGCTGGATTCTTCACTTATATTATCCTCATCTGGTCACCAATGAAATGAAAGTGGTAAAGAAAAAACTAAGAAAAAACAAATGTGATTTGATCTCTATTACCTGTGTCGATGTTGGAAAAGTTAATGCTCACTTACAGAATCTAAAGTTTTTCTCTTCGTTTTGGAGGTAAGAATATCATATACTATGGATTTGGATAAAATGAGAGGCCATGACAGGTGTGATATTATAAATTTATTCTATTTAGTGATTCCTATTTGTTCTTTTGATTGTACAAAATATTTGTACCTGTGTTAATTTTTACTGTTTTAAATTATGCTATTGAATGTAAATACACAATTCAAATAAGGATATATGTTGTTCATTTTAGTCAGCTAACATGCTGAGTTATGTAGACAATTAGGATCTTTTCTGTTCAGTTTTATTATGTTCACAATATGGATCTGTTATGTTATGTAGACAATGAAATTAAAACTTTAGTGTGAGGATCTGTTCGGTTTAGTTAATGTTAATGTTCAGTTCACACGTTACCTGTTCTTTTTGGTTATGATATGTTTTCTTAATCTCTTATGTTCGGATATCTTATGTTTTCTTAATATTTTATGTTCGGTTATGTTATGTTTTCTTAATATGATTTGTTGGGTTGTGTTTTCTTAGTCTGTTTTTTTACTTCATTTGTTTATTCAAATGCCTGAATGGCCTGATTCAAGTTTAGGTGTTATTAGAGCAATTCCAGAAGTAGCAGGGCGTCAATGACGCTGCTGTTGCTGGTGCAACAATACAACAGTCGTTGCTGCAACAACATAGTAGCCGTTGCGCAACAACACAGTAAGATGTCGAGACGATGATGAGGTCCCCGAAAATGTGGCTGGTCAGACCTTTGAAGTCGCTGCCAAGTAAGGGGTCGCTGCTTCATACCAGAGATGGAGCCGCTACCGAGGAGGGGGTCGCCCTGTAGTTGAGATCATGTATATTGATTTAGGTTTAAATGACTTGATTGAGGAGTACGAACATATTTACATTTGGGTTTTATAATGATGTCATTATATTTGGTAATCTGAATTTAAATGATTTTCAATTTCAACTAAGACTTAATATTACTAATATCTGAATCTTGATCTTTTAATTAATGGTTACGTTTTAGTAATATTCATACTTTTTAGTTGGTGCGAGCAGTAATTGAATTGCCTTAATATAATTTTATTTCGAGTTAAAATAGTATGTTTTGGGAGAAACGCCATAACTTTTTAATCGTACAATGAAATGAGGCGATTCTGGCGCCATTGGATTTGTAATACCCATGCCTAGCTTACTATGTTTCGGGCTATTTTCGGCATTGTTCAAGTCGCCAAAATTGACTTTAAAGTCGAAAGTTTCGTATTTTCATTGTCGGATTGGGTTCGTGTAATTTTGTACCTATGTTGATTGCATCTTGTGGTAGTTGATTCAACTTTGCATATAAGTTAGACTATTTAGTATTTGTTAAATAAGGTGGATAGCGAAAATAAAGAATATTATGGACATTTTTTTTAAAATTATACTTTATTTTGTTGGGGAACAAAATTTTTGCCATTTTGAAGTTACGTACTTTGGAATTTTTTGACGTTTCCTGATTATGAATTTTGGAATTTTTTGTCGTGCCTTCAGGCACAGGCATTCCGCTAGTATATTTATATATATGTATATATATATCATCAAAATTTCGAAAGATATAAAGGTATCAGATAATTGATCCCAGGATGTGTAGGGATTTAATTAATATGACTCGGAGTATATTTAGTTTACTGTTCAGCGAAAAGATTTAGCTGATTATTATAATTAACGCTCAGGATGTAATAATAGGAAGAGTGTATTGTTATATCACCCTTTAGGGACGTGGGAGTTAATACTCATGGTTGTATGTGTGGGGACGGGATTTTGACAACCCCGATTGTATTTGCATGATGTTTATGGAATGTGATTACCATCAATGTTAAGAGACAGTGTCTTTCGAAAGAAGTTCCTTGTTTAAGAATTTTGGGAAAGGAGGTGTAACTTTGTTGTCAAGAGATGGGAATATAGGGGTACATGTTATGGACTGAGGGCCTAACAGATTCCGATGATCGACAATGCTAGGAAGTAGTGTATTGGGGGGGGGGGGTTCCTTGTTTGGATTTTGCTTTGCGAGACACTCCACGCATGAAATTTAGCGTAAGGTTGGTAGTACGAAGATGTGTGGCCATTCATTCATGATTTGGATACCTCAATCGTTATGGAAGTATGTAGTTATAACTGGAAGTTAAAGGGTAAATTACGAAATAAGGCCAGTAGAGCCAGTGGTGTGGTGAGGAAGTATTGAAAAAAAAATTGGGTTTTTATTTCGGCGGGTTGAAGGATGCACTGAGGTTAAGGAGGATTTAGGATTTCAAATTCGGGGGTGATTGAGAACACCCAAGTGGTATAGCCACGTTACAAATGCAGGGGCAATAAAGAATTTGGAGTACGTATGGAGCGTATATGATGTTTAAACCCGTATGGAAGAAGGGACATAAATGGGTGAAATCATTACTTGTGAGACTAATATGACAAAATGGAAGTGGTAGAGTGGATTAAGCGTCATGAGAAGAACGACAATCTATTGATTCTTGTGCAATCCGAATAACACGTCCAAAATTGGTTGAAAGGCAGTGGGAAGACATTTAAAAAGGGAGTCTCTTTTGAGAAGGCAAATAGTTAACTATTATGGACAATTTGGAGCAGAGTTCCACCCAATCAAATGTTAAGAGTGGCTTACGCATAAATAGAGTGAGGATGTTGATAAGGTATGAGAGTCCAAATGTGCACAACGTGGTGAAAGGTGCACGAGTAGTAATTTTTGGTATACGCCAAGAGGAGAAGAGGGTTATTAAGTATCACTTAACGGGAAGAAGTATACCTGAAATTCGGCATTAAAAGGGGTATAGTAAGTAGTAGATCGATTGGGGTAAGATGATCAACCAGATAATTTTGTATCAAGCCGATGATTCCAGTGATGGAAAAGTCAAGTTGGAAAATTTCCTTGAGGGGATTGCCAACTTATAGATAAGTAACGAGTTCCTTCGAATATGTGGGATATGTTGTACAGAAGGAGAGTAATTGTTATATCCTTGGGTGATTTACACTATTAGATAGTGAACACGCCGGTAAATGGTCCGACGCAGTATTATTCAAGCTAAAATGAGATCCCCGAAATCCACCTTCAACATGGGGTATCAGGAAGTAGTGGGGATAATGTTTTGTTCGGGGAAGGTTGTATCACCTATAGCCCGAGGAGTAGGCGCAAGGTGATTGACGACTGGTGGAACTATATGAAAGAAGTTTTGGATTCAGTGCGATAATTTCATTTCCAAAATGAGGATAACTAGTAAGTGAGGTAGAGTGTGGTAATGGGGATAAGATATTACCTAATGGTAGAGTTGGGTGAAAGCACCCGTATCTATTCATAGTGGGCAAGGTGCTTACTGAGGTTTTGTGTGGGTAAACTTTATCATTCTTTCGCTGAATGTTTAGGGGTGAACAGATTATCAGAGTTTTAGATCAGTCGGGAGGTAGAGTCCGATGACTAAAATGGGATAACCACCAACAGTCATGAGTGACTTTTCCCTTGTGGAAAAGTCATAACACCGGGAACAGAGATCCAAAGAACGAACAAGATTAGTCAGATGTTCTATGGTTTCTTCCAGGGTGGAAGTTTTATGTCTACATAAACGCAGGAGTTGATACGAAGTGAGGTGTGGACTCACAATAATACTGAGTTAATGCGGCCAATAATGTATAGGCTATTCGTATTCGAGTGTTGATTAATAAGAGCACAATGTGAGGTCCATTTATTGAGATATAACCCTATAACTGATAAAGTGTCAAGAGTGTTCAACGAGCTTGTTGTGAAGCGAGGGCTGTAGTGATTGAGCCTTACTTTGAATTTTGTTTTTAATGCTTGAGGATACCTAATTTTTCCAGGTATGCCTATTTTCCGAATTTCGGGACGAAATTCCGTTAGTAGGGGGGAAGTATGTAATACCCCGTATTTATATGGCTTTTAATTATGGGATTTAATAAATTAAATTGATTTGAATTATGAGAGGTATTAAATTAATTTGGGACAATTAATTGGAAAATAATGCGGATTTAAATGCTAGCGAGACGAGAGTTAGTATTTGATTATTATAATGTTGTTTAATATTACTGAGTGAATATGGTAATATGTGATTATTGAAATTATTAAAAATTATCGTGAGTTGAAAATACGGCAGTTTCGGTAATTAAGCTGGGACGCGCATGTTAGTCGTGTCAGAACCCAATTTAATGGATTTAAAATTATTTTATTTTTATATCATCCGTATGAGCATTTTGAGTGCGCTAACGTGTTTGGTAGGGTCTAGATAGTCAAAAAACACTAGCCGGGGGTTTAGTTTGGGTCCCGGGTATTTTTAGGCCTAACCGGCAATCCGGGAGGGTATTTTAGTCATTTTTATTTTAGGTGAATAGTGACACACGAAAATGAGGAGTTATTTATCAGCCAACACGTGAGTTCCTTAGGGTTTTCACAACCATAGATCATAACAACAGTTAGAGAGGAAGAGAGGAGAAGTCCAAGGGCTTATGGCAATTTTTGACACGATAACCCGTTTATGGTAATAACCCGAAATGACCCGAATATGACACGATTAACTTATATAGATTTAAGAGTACCCAAAACATATATTCAAATCAAAATCAACGTGACCCGAAAATGACACGACTAATCCGAATTGCCACCTCTAGCTTCCATGGCCAAAACCATCACACACCACCACTATCGCCGGATTTGTGACTGGAAAGAGAGGGGGAACCAACCAATAACATCATCAAAGGATCAGAATCTGTATTTTCTAGGCAAGTGATTTAACTTGCAATTATTTAGTGCATATATCATCCATGTTAGGTTAGAATTAAAGAATAACCTTGAATATTGATAATTAAATGGATTTGAAGAATTTAAATCATAACCTGGGTAGGTCTTTCATGTAGTTTAATGTTGGAGATAATAGCAGCCACGAAAATTTGATTTATGGTTAGAGAATTACGAAATTGTATTGAAGTATATAGCGTTCTTGAAGAAATAGAAGAACTAGGGTTTTTATATGTAAATTTGGTATATTTATCTAAGAATTTGATGTTTTACTTTGATTTGATGATTCTAAAACGTGGGAAATGATGGAAACATGTTAGTATGATAATTAGTATACTTGGTTGGGAGTTTAGGGCAATGTAATGAAGGATTAGAGGTGTAAAAAGAGGAGAACCCGTAACTGTTTAAGAAATTCTGGGTTGTTACCTGCTTGATCGATCTATCGACTCAAGAATGTCAATCGATCGCTCGATCCCTTTTTCTCGATCGATCGACCCCTCCTGATTTTTGGTAATTGTTTTCCTTTAAGGTGTAAGGAAAATTATAGAGTCGATGTTGATTATTAGGATGTTTTAAATTGAATATGTGGGACTTAATTAAGGTCAGTAGGGTCTTAGTTGATGCCGGGAGAAATGGTTTAGTATATGAAATTGAATGCTATTGCATTGCTTACGAGGGTTTACCGAGTGAGGTACGATTAAAAATCGTTCTAATTGAAACTATAATGAGAATTAATGATGATGTAAGGATAAGAACAGTAACAGAGGGACTTTAAGACTGAGATAACATGAGAGACTAATAGGAGACCTAGTAACCTTTTGGGTTAGGTTTAGGTACTCAATGGATATGACGAGAGAGTTACCAAACTAAATATATTACGTATGATGTTCGGGATAAACTTGCTACGTACGAAACTTACTATAAGGAAAGTGTGAATACCTATTGTTGATACCAAATTTAGTCTGCTGACATGGCTCAATCGAGTGAAGACACATGGAAATCTACGTGGCAACAACAAGCACGTTCGAGGAACTCAGACGCTCCGAGGAACCATACTACAACGAGGAACACTGCTTCTCCGAGTAACTCAAACGCTCCGACCTACAAGAACTCTCCGAGGAACTTTTGAGTACCGAGGAACTTTGAGCATCGAGGAACCTTAGGCGGTCCGAGCTGCACCTGGAACAAAGCATTAATAGCAGGAAAATCAACAGTCTGACTGTTCATTAAATGCTTATCATTCAGATGTATACGCTTAAGGGGCATTTAATATATTACCCTTTCACATGTACAACATTGAATGTATTACCCTTTCACATTACAGCCTCATGGCTATAAATACATTATACAATCCTCATTGCAAGGGGACGGTAATTTCTTGATAGAACTTGTAATCGAGAATTCCTAATCATTCAGCAATAACATAACAGTGGACGTAGGCCATTCTTATAAGGCTGAACCACTTTAAAATCTTTGTCTCATTTATTTATCTGTGATTGAATAATTAGATATGATCTAATTTTTTACATCAACAGATTGGCGCCGTCTGTGGGAAACGACTGGTAATATCGTTTTTCATCGAAAACAATTCATCATAATTGGATGATATTCCAGAATCTAGCAATCGAAACACTGAAAGCCCTCCAAATCCATCTGCTTCGCCAAATATTCCAGATCTGGATGGAATAATGACAAATCTGGCTCAGGGCCAGACAGTCATGCAAGAAACTATGCGCCAACTCATACAAACCCTCCATGGCGGTGCACCAACCCATTCAGGACTGCGAAGTATTCAAAGAAATACCCGTGCACCTTCTTCGCATACTAGGCGTACCGATTCATATCGTAATGAGGAGTCTGAAGATTTTTCTTATCAACCTAGACGAACTTCGTCAGTGCGGGCCAAAGATACTGAACAACGTATCACTCTCTCTCCAGAAAGGACTAGTGCGCTAGAATGGTTGAGCAGGGTATCACCTTTTAATCGATTAGGACCTAGAAGGAGTAGAAGTCCTCCTAAAGTCGCATCGAGGAGTTTTCGACGACCATCAGATTTATGGGAAGGATCTGCCAAGTCGCAACCAGCTGCTCGTCAAGATAGATCCCAGGAAGCCACATCAACGCGATGAGTTGCTCGAACCACCAGGCCCGAGGAAGGAAATGATGCTTGGAAAGGCTCTATTTAGAGGCTGGAGGATAGATTAGGGGATATGGCTAAAGCCAAGAACCCTCTACAATGAACCTTTGTTCGAGGAACACCTTTTGTCCAGGCCATTGTAGATTTTCCAACACCATCAAAGTTCAAAGAACCTGTTGTGACCCCCAAATATGATGGAAAGACTGACCCTGCCCTTCATATAGAATAATACCAAGCTACAGCCGACATCTATGCTGTTCCAGATGAGATGAGATGTAGAGCATTCTCGAGAACTCTTACCGGATCTGCTCAAATATGGTATAATAATCTTCCTCGGGGTAAGATCTCAACTTTTCTTCAACTGGCTAAGTTATTTATTGGGAATTTCTGTTTTGGGGCAAAGCCAGTTAAACGAGTAGCGCATTTGTTAAGTGTTAGACAAAAAGCTGGTGAGAGTACCAGAGATTATATAACTCATTTTAATAACGAGAAACTCGAAGTCATTGATTATGAGGAGAAGACAGTGATTACCGCCTTGATGAGTGGACTACTACCAAACAAGTTATACTACACTTTAGCCAAAGACCCACCTAGAACCATGTCAGACCTGATGGGAAAAGCGTCCAAGATTATGAATGCCAAGGAGGCTATGGCTGCAAAGAAGAATATGGATGCCAAAGAAACCAAGGTGGAAGGTGATAAAGCTAAGAAGAAAGAGCATAAGAACAATGGTAATGACAAACATTCAAAAACCAGGTCGGTATGGGACGTAATGAAGAAATTCGATAATTATACTCCTTTGAAGAAAGACATCAACCATGTTCTAGAGGAAATCAAGAACAACGAGGAGTTAAACTGGCCAGGGAAAATAAAGGCAGACCCTGACAGGAGGAATAAGGCAAAATATTGCGAGTTTCATAAAGATCATGGCCATATGACCAAAAATTGCATAACTCTTCAGAATTAGATCGAAATACTCATCAGACGAGGAAAGCTGGCAAAGTATGTTGATCGTGGAAACGAAAGAAGGAACAATGACCGAACAAGAGAGAGGTCTAGATCTCCTCGTCGAGCAGAGGAGAACAAGAAAAGAAACCATGAAGTTGATCCAGAAGACGACCCCGATCTTCCCAAGAGACCAAGGCAGCCAGAACGAGAGGTATTTTCAATACGTTTTGGGTCATTTGACTGTAATGTTATTACAGGTGGAGATGCAGGAGGAGGAGACCTTACTACAGAGAGAAAAGCTTACCTCTGCGAGGCTCAGGCTTGCTCGTACATTCAACGAATAAATCTGGCCGAGGAGGATCGCTCGAGAAAGGTGAACAAAGAGAAATTAGTCATTGGTTTCTCAAAGAATGACCTCACAGGTGTTTTATATCCTCATGATGACCCATTGGTGATCAAAATAAGGATGAATGAGGTAATGATTTCAAGAGTACTGGTAGACAATGGTAGCTCGGCAGACATCATATTTTACTCATGCTTCAATAGTTTAAATCTAAAGATATCTCAACTGGAGCCTTATCATAGACCCCTCCTCGGTTTTGTTGGCGAGAAAGTATTTCCACTTGGGACGATCAAATTAGATATATTCATTGGTACGTGGCCTGCTTATCGAACAGAAAGAATACGCTTCTTCGTGATGGATAAGAATGTTCAATCATCATATAATATCATCATGGGAAGAGTAGGATTGAAGAAGTTCGAGGCTGTACCATCTACGGTGCATCAGTGCCTAAAATTTCCAACAAATTTTGGAGTAGGAGTTGTGAAAGGTGACCAGAAAGTAGCTCGGGAATACTATTATTCATCCGCCGAGCAAGAAGAACTGGAGGAATCAAGAAAAAAGACTACTACCTATCAGGTGGATGAAGGTACAGAAATTGAAACATTGGATCCTAGAGATGAGTCGCAACTCGTAAAGGGTCAAGTGGTGGAAGCTACTGAAAACATCATCCTGGACGACGAACACCCTGAACGAACTACTCAAGTAGGTTCGTCGTTGGAAGCCTCACTAAAACAGGAATTGATAACTTTCCTAAGAAGCAGAAAGCAAACTTTTGCGTGGAGTCATGAGGATATGCCTGGGATAGACCCAAATTTCTTATATCACGAACTCAATGTGAATAAGGAGATCAAGCCTGTGAAGCAGATAAGAAGAGTATTCAGTCCCGAGAAGAATCAAGCTATACAGGAGGAAGTCGAGAAGCTCCAGAAAGCTTGTTTTATTGAAGATGTTAAATATCCAGACTGGTTAGCAAATGTGGTGATGGTGAAAAAGAAGAACAACAAATGGAGGATGTGTTTAGACTTCACTGATCTCAACAAAGCATGTCCAAAGGATCACTTTCCGTTGCCCCAAATTGATCAACTGGTGGATGCTACCTCGGGACACGAGCTGCTGAGCTTCATGGATGCTTATTCTGGTTATAATCAGATTAAAATGAAACCTGAAGACAGGGATAGTACTTCTTTCATTACCCCTAGGGAAACTTATTGTTATAATGTTATGCCTTTTGGTTTGAAAAATGCAGGTGCGACATATCAGTGGCTGATGAATAAGGTATTTGCTGAACAAATCAGTTGCAATATGGAAGTCTATGTTGACGATATGCTGACAAAGAGCAAGAAAGCTGCCGATCATCTAGTTGACTTAAGTCAGACTTTTGATCAACTGGATAAATATCAAATGAAGCTGAACCCGACGAAGTGCATAGTTGGAGTACGAGAAGGCATGTTTCTCGGGTACATTGTCAATCAACGAGGCATTGAGGTGAATCCTGAAAAGATCAATGCTCTATTAGGGCTGCGATCTCCAACGACGAAGAAAGAGGTGCAAAGTCTTACAGGACGATTAGCAGCACTCAACAGATTTGTATCGCGAGCAACTGATCGATGTCTCCCATTCTTCAAGACACTCCGAAAGACTTTTGAGTGGAATGATGAATGTGAGAAGGCTTGTCAAGACTTGAAGAAATACTTGGGAGCACCTCCACTGCTATCCAGGCCAATGATGGGAGAACAATTATACTTGTACCTGGCAGTGTCCGAGAATGCAGTCAGTTCGGCATTGATAAGAGTGGAGAATGGAGTACAAAAACCAATCTACTACACAAGTAAGGCTTTCCGAGGAGCAGAGATCTGATATCCAAGGCTGGAAAAGTTAGCACTGACGCTGATTGAGGAGAGTAAGAGAATGAGGCCATACTTCCAGGCTCATACTATAATCGTATATACTGATATGATGTTAAGGCAAGCCCTTCATAAAACAGAAAAATCAGGGAGATTGATGTACTGGGCAATAGAGCTTGGTGAATACGATATGGTCTATGAACCCAGATCATCGCTAAAAGGGCAAGCTGTAGCAGATTTTATAGCAGAGTTCACCTATCCTGATACCCCTGAGGAGAAAAAGTTGCTCACTGATCAACCTGTGGATGTTAAAGGATCATCAAATACAAGCCCATACCAACTTAGTTTGGTAAAAGGGTAAGTAGATGTTACAGGATCATCAAATTCGAGCTCAGACCAACTCCGGTTGGTAAAAGGGAAAGAGAAGATGATCGACGAAGAGCCAGAAATATCAGGGGAGGATGAAAGGAAGCAATAAATATTTCACCGAGGAACTCTGTCAGATCAGAAATTTGAAGACGAGTTACCTATATGGAGGCTATATATAGATGGTTCATCTTGCACAACAGGCAGTGGGGCAGGGATCGTTTTGAATTGCCCGGACGAGGTCGACATGGAATACGCCCTATGATTCACATTCAAAGCTTCCAGCAATGAGGCTGAGTATGAGGCCATGATTGCAGGTCTTAATTTGGCAAAAATTATGGAGGCGCAGCAGGTTATTGTCTTCAGTGATTCTCAATTGATCGTAAATCAAATGTTGGGAATATATGCAGCCAAAGGAGAATTAATGATTAAGTATCAGGCGAAGGTGATGGAGTTGGTATCAGAATTTGCTGCTATTCAGTTGGTCAGAATACTAAGAATGGAGAATGCGAGAGCAGACGCCCTATCTCGATTAGCATCAGCTACTCGTACCGAGCTACGAAGAACAATCCCAATTGAAGTTTTAGTTGGTCGGAGTATAGATGAAGATCTGACGATGAACTTTATTACCCTCGATTTAGGATCATCATGGATGGATCCCATCAGGGCATATATTGAGAAGGGAGAATTTCCAATTGACAAGCTCGAAGCCAAGAAATTGAAGTTTAAAGTTGCTCGATATGTATTAACTAACGGTATTCTATATAGACGAGGAATTATGGAAGGTTTGCAAAGATGTGTACATCCCTACGAGGTGAAAGAATTGATTGAAGAGATCCATGAAGGGTCCTGTGGAGCTCATGTAGCAGGTCGGACGCTTTTACAAAGGGTGATGATGCAGGGATACTACTGGCCGACGATGAGGGCTGATTGTATAGCCTATGCCAAGAAATGTGACAAGTGACAGCGCTTTTCCTCCATCCGAAGAATTCCACAAGCATTGTTGACACCCATCACTTCTCCTTGGCCATTTGTCATGTGGGGAATAGATTTGGTTGGGCCACTGCCAACGACCAGAGGAAGGTTCAAATACCTCGTCGTCGCAGTGGATTATTTTACTAAATGGGTAGAAGCTGAGCCTCTCATTGATATGACATACGAGAAGGTGTACCAATTTATTTGTAAGAACATCATTTGTCGATATGGTCTTCCTCATGCTTTCATCATAGACCATGGAACACAATTTGACGACGAGGAGTTCGCTGCCTATTGTCATCAGTCAAACATTTTGAAAATCCACTCAGCGCCAGGCCATCCTCAAAGCAATGGAAAAACTGAAGTGACAAACAGAACGTTGTTGAATGGCTTGAAGAAAAGACTAAGTGACGCAAAAGCAAACTGGATCAACGAGTTACAGTCAGTACTGTGGGCTTACCGAACTACTCCCCGAGTATCAACAGGGGAATCTCCATATATGCTAGCGTTTGGAAGTGAAGCTGTTATACCTTCCGAGTTGGGCCTCCCAACACACAGGGTACTGAATTTCAATTCCCCTGTCAGCGACTTAATGAGAAGATTGGATTTAGACATGCTCGAGGAAGTTAGAGAAGAAGCAGCCATTAGAAATGCTGCTTACCAGCAGCGAACAGTTTTGTTCTACAACAAGAGAGTGAAGAAGTGCGACTTGAAAGAAGGAGACTATGTGCTGAAGAAAGTGATTCAAAACACAATAAACTGGAGGCAAACTGGCATGGACCATACCGAGTTACAGAAGTTGTTCGACCAGGAACTTACCGAATAACAACTTTAGAAGGGGAGGAGTTTAAAAATGCATGGAACGCAGAGCACCTGCGCAAATATTATCAGTAATGTATATTCTTCCAAATTCTTTCCTTTTATTGAAAGTTTTTTGGGGCTTGGCAAAACTCGGCAAAACTCGGACTACTCAAATTTATTCTCGAAAACGCCAACTAAGGTTACTCGAGAAAAAAATGTATTCCTCCGGGAGTAAAACTTATATTCCTCCGGGAAGTAAAGCTACTTGTATTCCTCTGGGAAGTAAAACTTATATTCATCTGGGAAGTAAAGCTACTTGTATTCCTCCGGGAAGTAAAACTTATATTCCTTCAGGAAGTAAAACTTATATTCCTCCGGGAAGTAAAGCTACTTGTATTCCTCCGGGAAGTAAAACTTGTATTCCTCCGGGAAGTAAAGCTACTTGTATTCCTCCGGGAAGTAAAACTTGTATTCCTACGGGAAGTAAAACTTGTATTCCCACGGGAAGTAAAACTATGTGTTCCTCGAGAAGTAAAAGTATTTCTAAAAATGCCAACTTATGTTGGTTAGGAAGTAAATATATTCTCTAAAATGCCAACTAAGGTTGGTCGGGAGGTAAGATTATTCCAGAAAGTGCCAAAGTTGCTCGCAGAGGAAAAATCCACTAACTATGGCTGGTCGGGAATAAAAACCCACTAACTGTAGTTGGTCGAAAAGGAAAATTTACCGACCTTGGTTGGTCGAAAACATTTTATGAAAACGAGAAAGTGATCGAGCAACATTTTTTATACTCGTAACTTTTTACTAAGTTGGTCGAGAAAAAAACATTATTTTTGCCAAATGATTACCACAAATTCAAGCTAGTCGACAATAAGTTGATCGACAAACAACACAATATTGTTATCTTTTTAACAGATACACATGCACTGATGTAAAGTGTTTTACAAGACGATAGCAATTAAGATTGCGAACAAAAATAAAAGTCTTTCATTAAATCCAAAAACAGATTACATTGATAATGAAACGTATACAAATTTATTACATCAAAATTCCTATTCTATTGGTCTTTTCCCCTCTGCTTTTAAAACAGGTTCCCCGCCAGCAGGCGGATCATTTAAAGCAAGAGGAGAATTTATGAAGTTGAGATCTTTTAACATCCTAATATTCATCACGGATGGTCGATCTAGGAGATGCTCGGGACGAGATATCTCGACATTTGAATGGAGATTGTAGTCGTCAAGATATTTGGAAATTAAGCATCGAGGAATGGCCCGAGCAGGGATCCAACTCATATCAAGTTTGAATGGTGGCACGGGTAGGTCGAGCAGCCCAGGATCATGGTAGTCCCACAGGTAATGACCCTGTTCGAGTTGCAGCACACCTAAGGCATTCAACCAGCCCTGCTTGTAACCCTCATTATTGGCATTCTAGATACGATCGTCCAAGTGGTAGAGAGCCTCGTTGTAACCAGCCATCCAGAACTCCCTGGGCTGCTTGTGGAATTGATATGTCAATCTTTCCATCTGTTCGTGGAGATTTTTGATGAAGAGCTCTTTATTCTCCAAGGTAGATTTCTGCGCAGAAAGATGCTCTTCCAGGTCCCTGAACTTCTTTGACATTTCAGCCAACGCCTGGTTCTTCGCCATTAATTGGAAAGCTTGGTTCTCTAAAGAAGATTGAGTCCTCTGTTACTCGATAGGAATCCGAGAAGCTCTTGCTCGTCCCCGAGAAGCTCTTGCTCATCCACGAGAAGATGTAGAAGGGCCAGATCTTTTCAATGTTTCCAACTCATCTCTCAAGTTGGCGTTCTCGACCTCCAAGAACGAGAATCCCTCATCAGTCACTGGGATCAAGGCTTTTGAAGTGGAAGCTGCAGACTTCAATTGCGATAACTCTCTTTGCAGGTTGTTATTCTCTTGCTCTAATAATTCAGCTATTTGTCTGCACTCCTTGACCTCAGCCATCAAAGTTCTCTCCCTCACATCGTAGCCAGCAAAACGCTTCTCGTATCCCTTGTCAGCATTGAGTTGCTGATACTTCTTCTCATACCCCTCGTGCAAAAGGGCAGTGGATTCTTTGTATTGTTGCTGAAGGTCTTTAAGAGTGCCTTGGAGATCCTCGATCATATCATAATAAGATAAATTATTGGCCACCGCACGATCAAGCAGACACTTCAAATATTGGTAAGCTTCAACTGCGTGTTCCGAAGCATCTTGGCCGAGTATGTCGACGATTTATGCTGCACTCAGATATGTGTGACCAACCTTAAAATAATCATTGCATTGCCTCAACAGCTTTGTATCGTGAGCAGACAGTAATTCCATCCTAGCCAGAAACTAGTAGAAGAAGAAAAAGCAGTAATCAATAATCAAAACAGAACATGAAGAAGAGACAACAATATGCAAAAACAAAAGTTCAAGTTTTATTATATCACAAGGTTCAGAGTTACAGGGTTCAGGATTACATTTGTCAAAGAAAAATAAAATAGATAGAAGTCCGAACAACTCTACACCTTTTCCTTGTCTCCCAAAACTTTCTCGGGAGGCTGGGACGAGGAGGTAGGTTGCTCGGATGGAGCAGATAGTAGCTGGGGAAGTGCTGGAGGTTGCTCGGAGGAAGTAGCGAGCTGCTGAAGTTCCTCGTTAGCAGGCTGGATGGCTGGGGGATGATCTCCCATCACCATTGAAGACTCTTCGGAGGCAGCTTCGTCCTCTTCTTCGTCTTCAGGAGTTGGAGGGGGACCAGAGATGTGTCGCTGAAAGAGTTCAGAGTTTTCATCAACCTTCATCTCCTGTAGAGCAGCGACCCACCCATCTTTGTTCCACCCCTTGTCCCAACCGGCGCCGAAAGACTTCTTCACAACCATTTTCCTCTTTAACTTCTCCGAGGAAAGCTTCTCGGACAGAAGATTTTCAGCAGTCTTCAGTTTATTTTCAACTTCTTCCTTCTGGCGACTTACTTCGCGAAGTTGGATTAATTCTTCCTCAGCAACCTTGAGTTTATTCTCAAACTCTCCAGCATTTTTAAGCTTCTTGTCGAGCTCTTTATTTTTCTCCTCCAAGTCCTTTATTTTCTTCTCCAACCCCTTGGAGACTTCAGCAACTCGAGCTTTCTCCTGCTCGATGGAGGTAAGTTTCTTCTCCCAAGCAGCCTTGTCAGTATCATACTTCTGACGAGAATCTTCCAAAGACTGTCTCACGCCCATCAGAGCTTCCTCCACACCAGATGAGGAGCTTGAAGCTTTAATATCTTCATATTTCTTCAAGATTGTGTTAAAGCAGCTCACCAACTGTGAAAAGAAAATGAAGGCAAGTCAAAAACAGATATAACAAGGGAAAGATGAAAAGTTCAAAGCAACAAGACTTACAGAAGCAATATGGAGAGCAGCCAATGAGGTGACCATGTCTCGAGAAAGGTTCTCTTCAATACCTTGGATCTCGGGAATGATCCAAGTCTTCACCGAGCTCATGGCAGAGCTCAGGGGAATAAAAGTAGGAACACCAGTTCCAGTAGATGGGGGCTGGGAGATGGTTTCAGCCAAATTGACCGAGGATCTCTTCTTTAGCTTCCTCGGAGGAACAGGAATAATTTCGACCAAGGAAGAACTCTTGGTCGGTGATATTATATTCACTTCTCCTGGAGCAGCAGACTTGCTCGGGGCCACTTGGGGCTTCTCGGCAACCTTCACAAGAGCAGCCGAGGAAGGTGCATCAATTTTCTTCGTCCCCTCTCGTGGGACGTCAATCTTACTTCTTTTTGCCTCTCCAGCACTAGAGGCAGGTTTCTCAAAAAGAGTGGGAGGTCTTATTTTCTTCATCCTTTCACTTAAAGGAACGTGCGACTCAGGTGAAGAACTGGTAGAAGCTGGTACTGGTTCTACTTCACTTATCACCGGACGAGCAGTGAAAGAGGAAGTGTAACTCTTGTACTGCAGCAGATATGAAGCTGACCTAATGTGCTCGTCAGCAACAGTTTGATGCAAACTCCAGATAAGTTTTAAGTGCCTTACATTAACATCTGCCTCCTTTGGACACTTTCTTTTACTGTCAACTGCAAATAAATAAACATTAAAATATCAGTGGCACATTTTGTCAAACACAGAAGAAGCATGATTTCAAAATAAGTAAAATGAAATAAAAATAACCTATCCCATTTCCATATGGATGGCATCTGGGACCCTGATAAACTTCATCTCCAGATAAAGGAGCATGTTGCCAATTTTTTTATAACAATCCCGTGCTCAAAATAGTCCCTATTGGCATCCGGGAGATTGACCACTAAAGCCTTATTTAAAAATCTAGTTTTTAAATAAAAAGTATTATCCCCAACAACCCATCTATAACAAAACATGATTTCGGAATTCCTATGCGAGTTCCATGAATTTAATTTAGTCTATGAACCCCATTAACTATTCTCCATGTATTGTGGGCTATTCTTGCAGGAACAGCGTCAAAGTATTGACAGAATTCCAGACATAGAGGGTTGGGAGGAAAAAAAAATCCACACTCAGCAACAAAGAGACTGGGGAACCAATGTCCCTCAGCCAAACGAAAATAGTCTGAAGGCTCAGAAAGCTCTTCCAAAACAACCCAGGAGGGAATAGAAAAATCAGAGCGAAATTTATCAAAAGATTCAACAAGGTAAACCATGATGAATAAAGGAAATGAAGAAGAAGGAAGAAGATCTTACAGAAAAAGAGTGGATCTGTTGACAACGAACGATGGAAGAGATGAATACACAAGAGAGTAAGACGATAGAAAACTCAAAGATACAAATTTGAAAAAGTAGAAGACGATGGGATTTTCTGCAGCGTTTAAATACTCTACCTTGGGAAAAGGAAAAGTAATGATTACAAAAAGAGACGGGTACGTTACCGGCGGCTAAAAAGACGAAAAGGGGCGCGGGAATTGAAGCGGCCATAAAAATTCAAAAAAGCCTGATTCTACGAATTTGGAAGGAAAAATAAATACAAAGGAAACACTCCTAAAAATCAGGAGGACCATTTAAAACTACCATATTCCGAGAAATAATGTTCCACACTCCTCAAATTTCGAACTATGAAACATTGGGAGCTTCTGTTGATACCAAATTTAGTCTGCTGACATAGCTTAATCGAGTGAAGACACGTGGCAATATACGTGACAACAACAAGCACTTTCGAGGAACTCAGACGCTCCGAGGAACCATACTACAACGAGGAACACTGCTTCCCCGAGTAACTCAGACGCTCCGACCTACAAGAACTCTCCGAGGAACTTTTGAGTACCGAGGAACTTTGAGCACCGAGGAACCTTAGGCGGTCAGAGCAGCTTAGGCGGTCCGAGCTGCACCTCGAACAAAGCATTAATAACAGGAAAACCAACAGTCTGACTGTTCATTAAATGCTTATCATTCAGATGTATACGCTTAAGGGGCATTTAATATATTACCCTTTCACATGTACAGCATTGAATGTATTACCCTTTCACATTACAACCTCATGGCTATAAATACATTGTACAATCCTCATTGTAAGGGGACGGGAATTTCTTGATAGAACTTGTAATCGAGAATTCCCAAACATTCAGCAATAACATAACAGTGGACGTAATATTTATCTGTGATTGAATAATTAGATACGATCTAATTTTTTACATCAATACCTATATTGATATATGATTACTTAGGTTGTGTGAATGCCTAGTGTATGGATTTCTTGTGTGTATAACATACCTACCATACTTGCTATCACGGGAGGTCTTTCGTATGAGGATAATCTGGTTTCGATGTGACCTTTGGGGGGACCTTAGATTGATACCTCATAACATAGAACTTGAAAGGGCTTATCGCTGAATGGATAAGTCTGCTGACCTTGGGAGCGTAGGTATGTGCATGACCCATGAGTATGTGAACTATGTTCACCTCCAATATGTGTGATTTGTATTTAGACGGTTCTGAGTGATTCAGAACACGTGATCCTTACATACGTGATGTACATGGATTTGATAGCAGAGTATGCGTGCACTGCAGCTTAGACCAGGGGTGCCATATATGTATATATATGAACTGTGGGTGATATATATATATATATATATCCTGGTTCACTGTTGCTTAGTAGATGTGAATAAGCTAAGATATTTTAATGGGCTAAGAATGCGAATTTAATTAACACTTGACATAAGTAATTTAATGAATGCGAATACGGGTTATGAATATAACTTATCTGTATATTAAGAGTAGACATCCTATGGTATAATGAGAAAGCGAAAGTGGTACAGACTAACTAGTTGTGGCGTAACTAGGATGGGTTAAAGGCATACGTTAGGCGTGCACACTAGTTGAGAGGTGATAAACTCATGTTAGAGTGCGCAACTAACGTGTACATAATATGTGTTGTTTAATTGTAATTTAAACACTTGCTCAACTTTTAAACTGTTTTTACCTCGGGCCGTGACCTGTTTTCTTCCAAATCTATTTTGTTTTGTAAAAATATTTTAGGTGCACAGCCACAGGGACGCCAAGCATAGGAGGTTCATTCTGATGAAGTGATGTAGTTGCTATGGAAGCTATATGATCTTGGTATTAGACGCCTTCATATTTATCCTTGGTTCCTTCAGAGTCATTTGTATCACTTAGGGCATGTCTCCCATTCTTATTTAGAGGTTGTAGTTGCAGACTTTTATGATTTCGGTTATTGGTTTATTTTTCAGACTCTTGTATTGGGACTTTATTTACACTGGCTTTTTTATTATTAGAGTGTGTACTCCAGACTCAGTTGATTTCATTTCCTTAGTTATTCACTTGAGTTTGTTTATGCGGTTGATGGGTAATGTTTTAATTCTCGATTATTTGTTAACTTAATTAATAAAATTTGACATCTCTCTTTTATAATATTAGGTGGCTAGTAATTAATTAAATGTTTTTCGACAGTGATGCTAAGACTGAACCAACTTGATATTTTGTATTAATTTAATAAAGAAGTAGCTACCCGGTATTTAATTAGACGGAGTGTTACTGTTATATATTTCGTTGATAATGTTTTTACATTTATCTCTATTTTTCTGCTTTTGTGTTTAATAGAAAAGGAGGAAAATTGATGTTTTTCAACTTATATCAGTTGAATAATATCAATTTACCTTGGAATTATTTGCAACGAAATCAATTAAACTGAAATCATCTGTAATTTCTTACTTTTCTATCAAATATGGCCTTACATGTTTTTACATTTCGTGCATGATGACCTTAAAAGAAATAAGCCCCACCACTATAGTTTTTAATAAGAGAAATGCTTTGAGTCTAAAAAAAATCCCTTAAATCGTCCTCCAAATAGTAATAAGTGTTGTATCTTGTGTTATGGATCTCGACAGGGCACAACACTTTATTGCTATTTGAAGAATGATTTGAGGAATTTTTTAGGACTCATAGCACTACTCTTTCAATAAATATGACTTTTGAGTTGCTATACAATGGAAGGTGAAGAAAAAAGTTGTTGTGCATTGTACTCTACACTAGTATGTATGACATTAAAGATCATTCACCAAATCGTATCTATTTCGAATAAATCTTTATCGAAATAATGTCGCTCATCAAAAACAATTTTGATAGTCTGCATTGCCGAAAGGCCTACGAACTAAATATGCGTGGGCACACCCATTCACCTCCTTATAGCCATTATTTATAGTAATTTCACATGGCAAGCGGAACAGATTCGTGTACTCGTATATGAGCCCAAACAAATTGTTTTCCACCTAATGCGATATAAGGATAAGCTCAATCTTTGCAATTACATTCTCTTCCAAAATTTTGGTAGATATAGTTCTCATGCTAGAAAAATCTCTCTTCCGTGTTCTGATAAGATTAACAAATTGAAAATAACTCGTGTGTATAAATCATTGTAAACACCCTCAATAACACTCTTCAACCCTCTTCCATGTTCTAATAAGATTAACTATATGAAAATAACGCATGTGTATAATTCAATGTAGAACCATCATTATATATATATATATAAACTACTGAGTTTTCTTTGTATTGGATATCCTTTTGTCTCTGTGTTGTTATAGATTTTGCAATAATTACACTTTGTAAAGACAATGGACTACAATTGAAAAATGTGAATTTACATAATAAATTCCAAGGTACCTAAAAGGCATTAACGACACAACCAAAAATTAACCATTCCAAAATACCTCTGATGAGTTTATGATTGACATAAAAATATAAATCCTCTTTATTACTCATATAGCAAAAATACCATTACCTCTCAAATCTAAAGAACTTATCCATGCTTTGTAATACAGGAACATAATCTTGATCCAAAATTTGCAAATACACAAAATTAAAATTTAATAATTATCGTAAGCAAAGAATTATTAACTCACATTTCCTTTTGGGTAAAATCGAAAAAGTATAATTTTTAATAAAAAGAAAAACTAAACTTTTAGACATTACAAAGTCAGTTATTAATTTGGCTGGTTTCTTGCATTCTTTTTCCTTGTTCTAATAGTTCCTAACAAATCTGTCATTTTTCTCCCTCCCTAATTACTCCTATTCTTTCCAATAAAATTTTTGATTAAGGAGATAAATTTGTTCGAATAAAACAACAACCATAGTAACATAATAAAATAATGATTTTTTTAATCATTAACCATTTACTAAGTATTTCTATCAATGGAAAATATTACAAATCAATAAAGATATATGGGAATTACAATATAGATTATTTTATAAGTCCAATTGCCTTGCCTAGATGTTGTCTACACTATCCATGGTGATAGAAAGTGTCTCTGATCAAACAATTAAAGTAAAGAATATAATTGAGCAAAACTACATAATAAGAAACAATCACAGGAAGAGAGAGTGAGATAATTTTCATAAGTAAGAATTGGATTTGTAAAATAAAGTCCTCACTGAAAAATAGGAATTTTGAGTTGTGAAAAAGTGTAAAAATATATATATTTCCTTGAGAAAAATTTAAAGCACTAATGATAGGAAATTAAAAAATCTTCTCATAACATTTGAAGGTCCAACCGGGTCTTTCACCTTGGTCACGACCTCCTACTTAAGATCTATTTCATCTTTAGTTGCATGCTTTTTCTTGACCACAAAATAAATATAATGAAGTGGGTACATTTGTATTTGACACAATTGGGAGAAAAATGGGTTCAAAGAAGTCCATTCACCTCATATGAAGAATTGTTTTGATAGAGTCGATTAAATTTTGGGTGAGATATTTAGAAGATAAAGATAACATGTTTTGAGGAGAAGCAAAATGGTTCATAAGAGGAAATCGATTTAACTGCTCTTAATCAACTCTGTAATTAGGCTGTTTCTACTTTCCAAAATAACCTCGGTGGAATAAATTACTTCTCACGTGCGTGAAATGATTGTGCAAAGAGATGGAGATGGGACATGAAGATGTTAGAAGGGAGAGAACGTTGGGTGTAGGTTAATATTTAAGAGAGCGAGAGAGAGAAGCTCATAAGGTGTCCTACGCGGGTATGTAAAATGTGTGTGAGATATATACAGGTAGAAGTTGAATGGGTAGAAGATGAATGATTTTGTTAGATAATACTATTAATTAAAATTATTCATGTGACACTTTCGAGCCTTTCAATTTTAGTTATATACTATAATTGGATCATAACACAAAATTGATGACTTAAAACAAACAAATTTGCCTAATTTTTATGGGAAAAAAGATCGTCATTCTTTACCATCGCACCTCCAACAAATAGACAACTCCGAACTCACATAAATAACCATTATGTTCATTGCACATAACATTTTATATATTAATTAATTTAAAATTTAAAAAAAATAAAAAATAAGAAATTTGAAAATAGAAACAAATAGAAAAACAATTAATCATATTGCATTTTTAAACTTAAGTTCAGTTTAACACTTCCATTTTAACAATTTAAATAGTCGAGTTTAACACTTCCATTTTCGTTAACATATTGATTTCCTCTATTCAAATACAATTTATATTTTTTAATTAATGTTTAATCCCTAAAAACTATCACATTAGTATAGGGTGTTGTTCATGTTCTCACTCGTATTTTCTAATAGTATCTTGTTTAGTTTGGAGTAAAAATTATTAATGATGTTACCCATGTCTTTTCGATTTTTAGAATAGGTCGTTCTCGTCTTAGGTAAAAAATACTAGATTTCTACATGACACGACGCGACGTGATTTTTTTTTTTAACTAACACGAATACTACCTAAATAAAATGCAAGATAACATGAAATTATTTTCAATAGGGTTGTGTTCATATTAAGTAAAAAAATATGATCCATGGCATCTCGCATTTTAATTGGACCATATTCGTGTCAAGTTAAAAAAAAGATTTCATGTCCTGTTGAGTTCATGTTAGTCAAAAAAATACAATTTAATGTCGTCACATTTTATTTAGATCGTGTTTGTGTTAATTAAAAAAAATTATGTCACCTTGTGTTTCATGAATAATATTATTGCATAAATATAAAAAAGCAACGAAATTACTAAATTGCAAAATATCCTAAAATTATGCAGCAGTCTGCAATTTAACCGTCACCAACCGGATAAAACATGCTAAATCTCCCCCGCCTCGTATTATCGTAGCAAAATAATAAATTGAAATATTAATCACTTGTTCAAATTATTATTGTTCGGAATAATCATAATTTTATTCCAACGTTTATATTAGTTGTTTGGATATGTTATGAATTATTTACTAGTGCCCATAAAATGTTTTTTTTTTTTCATTTTTATGTGAAATGGAAATTTAGCAGTAGTATTAATGGATGTTTGTTGGGTTTGAAGATAAAAGGGAAGATGAAGCTATATGTTGATTATTTAATAATGTTCTTGAATAGTGTAACTTGTATCGGTTGCATTTTTCTACTTTTTATCCCATGCCTTCATAATCGAAAATTGGTGTCCATCTAATCAATTGTGTTTGGGTTGGGGACAGGGGTGTACCTAAGTGATTCCGAGGGTGGGTGGCACCCCAACTAGATTTTTTGGAATTTTTTTTCCAGGTGTAGACTATTTTTTTTGGACCTTTGTGTAATGTTTCATAATAGAAGGCATTTAACTTTTGGGACAAAATATAAATTAACCATATCGCTTTTTATGCTACACACGTGTTTCAAATGTTTCATACTTAAAATAAACTCTCATATTCACTCAGCCACTCGGTCTCCTCCTCTACAAAACTGCTACCTAAACTTCTCCATCCTCACCTGCCCCCTCCTCTCATCCTCACTCATCAACTAGACGTAGTAGGCCAGCAGGAGCAACAAGCAGTGCATGTCAAATAAGCATCACTACGCAGTCACAAAATTCGCATGTGCAGCAATCAGCCCTCCTCTCTCTCGATTTCGGGGAAAACCAACGATTCCCACATCACAACCACCAACTGAACTCCAAACCCAAGTAGGTGTAATACCCCGTAATTTTAATGACTTTTAAAATGAATTAAATTGAAAGTTAATGGGATTAATTGGAATTAATTATAAATTAATTAATTGGGATTAATCTGGAATTTATATTACTTTTGGATAATGAAATATATTATTCTGAATAGTACTTAGTGATATTTAAGTAATATATGAATATGATGTTATTTATATTGCCGTGCGTTACTTATACGGTAATAATGAAACTTTAGTCGGGATGCGGTATGGGACGTGTCGGGACGAATTTAAATGAATAAAAAGGAAAAATTATTTTATATCCACCTTATGGTCATTTCGAGTGCGCCGTTGCATCCGGAAGGGTCGAAATAACCAGAAAAGTCTATTCGGGTGTTCGATTTGGGTCTCGGATCACTTTGGAGATGAAAGGACACCCCGAAGGGGCATTTTAGTCATTTTATTTGGAAGGTGAATAGTAATTTCGGGATTTGTCTTATTATAAAGGTGATGGATTGAGAAATGTAGGTTTATTTCATTTTATCTAGAGGTAGCAATTTGGGTTAGTCGTGTCATTTTCGGGTCACGTTGATTTTGATTTGAGTATAAGTTTTTAGTATTCTTAAATCTGTACAAGTTAATCGTGTCATGTTCGGGTCATTTCGGGTTATTACCATAAACGGGTTATTGTGTCAAAAATTGCCAGCCCTAATTTTATCACAAAACATTTGAGAGGTATTAGTGTGAGAGAAAGTGAAGAGTTTCTTGGGAGGAGAAGAGGTTGCTTAGGAAGGAGGAGAGACAGTTGGGGCAAGCCAAAGGGGATTAACCACCTTTTACCACCAACACTACCACCAAAAAGTCACCAAAAAATAAGGAATGGATTCTACACCATCATCACCAAAGGTTCAGACCTACATAATTAAGGCAAGGGTAATTATTGCTTTATTTTGTTGCTTACAATATCCATACTAGATAGGTTAAGTAAGAAGTATGAACTTACATGATTTAAGGATGAACTATAGAGTTTTTGGAATTTCTTCGTGATGTGAAAATTAGATAGAATAGATCTCTTTCTTTTTAAATGATTTAATCCACGAATTTTGGGTTTCAAATGATAGAATAAGTTTGAGTTAATACGATTTTTAGAGAAATAAGAACCTATGAGAATCTTGGGAATAATAGGATTTAATCCAAACTATTTGATGATTTTAGGTTGTTTGATTATTTGAAACTGATCATATATCTTGCTATATCAATTGAGATTAACTAGGATAAGTTTTGGATTGATTTGTGTTGGTTTTGATGAGAAAGAAAATGGATAAAATGCATGAAAAAAATTTGTTGAAAAGGACGAACATTGTAGGATAATTTCAGGACTATTTTAAGAGGAAATTGACAGTGTGCACACGAGTTTTTATATAAAATCACGTTCCGCACAACTTTGCAGTTTTATGTTTTTTCAAAATCGAAGTAAAAAAGCCTCAAAATTATAATTTATATTTCTGACAGAATGTACCTTTATAAAAAAAAAGTTTGGAAAATGGTAATTTGTCCCATGGTGAGATTTTATTAATTTTGGTACATTAACAAGGAGCGAGGGTTTTGGGTTAATGTTGAAAAATTATTTGAATTTGAGGATTAAATTTTGTGAGAGATATATACATAATTATTATACAATTTAGAGGAAAATAATCGTTATAGCAAGTACGGGTAATATTGAGGATATATACGATTACTTGGGTTGGATAAAAGATCATGTGAGTAATAAGTACATAATAAATGTATAATGATAATCGTGATTACAAGTACGGGTAGTATTCAAGAGATACGACGGGTACTTGGGGATAGAATAAATTCCTAAAATGGTACATAGGTCGAATAAGTACCTAATTTTATATAGGTAAATGATAATGCCTATTGTTGGATAATTTGTGTGTATAACATACCTAGCTTACTTGCTATCGACGGGAGGTATACACGCGATGACAGTCTTATCCTAATGAATATATGGGACCTTTGACTTGTCTCTCGAGAACATAGGACTTAGGTCGATTACCATTAGTGAGAACAATGGTATAGAACGGTCATTTAGGTGCGTAGGTATGTGTGTAGCCCATAGGCTTAGGACTACGTTCACCTCCATTATTTGTGATTTGATATTTGTGGTTCTAGGAATCTTTACCGAACCTATAGTCCCGTATATGGCAACAAGCTATACTGGGACATAATAGTAGAGTAATGCATGCACCGCAGCTGTGTCCTGGGGTGCCGTATAGTATTATATATATGTATATATATAATGAATTGAATGAATATGTATATACTGGTTAGATCTATCTACTGTGTGAATTAAGTAGAATTGAAAGATAATAGTATGTAATTAATTAAGTATGATAATGCTTAATTATGTTGAATAAATAAAAAGGCTTATCCATGTTGAATCTTATTAGATATATGTAAATTATGTGGGATAAATATGGGCTATGATTAGTTGATACAGTTATGAACTAGTTAGAATGAAGAATAGTAACTAGTATGATTTTGAGGTACGTTAGGTGTGCACCCTAGATGAGAGGTGAGAATATCAAGAGAGAGCCCGATAATCTAACATGTATATTATAAGTGATAAATATTGCAATTATTCACTTGCTGTTTTCAAAACTATTTTTACCATTGGGCTCTGACCCGTTTCCTTGCATATTCTCTTTTCTCTCTTATATATTCTATATCAGGTGTCGAGCCACAGGGACACCAGCCATAGAGGATTATGATGGTTGACGAGATATAGAGCTATGGAGTATTATTTAGACGCCTTCATTTATTTGATTCATACTCTGTAGTGATCTTTTATTTAAGGCGTGTCGTCCCAGAGGATTTCAGCGGTTTCTTTTCTATTTGAGTCAGGATTTTATACTCGTATCGTTGTGTTACATTTACTATTGTTGGGATTTATATACTAAGATATTTTCTGAAAAGTTTATTCAAGTTGTATTTAAATTCTATTGTGATATCTATTCAGTTTATTATTGTTGTGGAATGGAATGTGTAGAATTTTTCGAAATGGTAAAATAAATTTTTTATTGGAATGTTTTTAACACCAACTTAATTGAGTATTAGGTGATAGGAAAATATTTTCGTCAGTGATGCTAAGAATGAACCAACTGTATATTCTGATTTAATTGGGTATGGGACTGATCACCCGGTATTTAATTAGGCGGGGTGTTTCAGTAGGTAAATTTAACTTTCTATCTCTTTTTTGCTTTTGTTTTTCAATTCAATATTGAAGACTCAGTGATAAACTTTATATTATTCAATGATACTTTTTTTCAATTCAATATTCAAGACTTAATATATTTTTGCTTTTGTTTTTCAAATCAAGTATTTAAACTAATTTATTATAAAAATTAGAAAATTGTTAAATGATTAAAATTATTAAATTAGTATACATTAAATGCGATGACTCTTGTGAGAATAACCAAACAACAATTGATGGCTGAAAGTTATTATTGGAGGAGGTTTCTTTATTTTGTGTCAAACATGAGATATTCTTGCCGAGTATGGAAGACTTATTTGTGGTTATAATAAGATCTCTTCGCAATCCTGAAGAAGCCATAAATTGTTATCATTATCGCGTTGTAGTGTTCAAAGCAGTGATTGAATGGAAAATTCAAAAGCTAAACAATTATTTCAATGAGGTGAATACGGAGTTATTATTGTTGTGCATGTATTGTCTTTATCCAAGCGGTTCACTCTCCACATATGACAAGAGAAAATTGATCTCATTTGTTGAGATTTACCCCCACCGAATTTCCTCTACAAGTGTTAATGATACTCGGGCGGCAACTTGATAACTATATTGCAGATTTACGATCTGATGACCAATTTGTAGGAGTAATGGGGGCTGGTGGGTTCGCTAGAAAGTTGGTTCAATTGAAGAAGCATCATGCATATCCATTGGTATATTTTCTTGTGAAATAGGCACTACTCTTACTCGTTGCAACTGCGACTATAGAAATAGTATTTTCTCAATGAAAATCATCAAAACTTCATTGCGCAATCAAACGAGAGATGACATGATGAATGATTGTTTTGTGGCATATATTGAAATGGAAAAGTGGTTGACATTGATAATAAAGATATCATTTGACGTTTTCAGAATATGAAGACAAGAAAAATTTATTGTAAACAATCATATATAATTTGACGTTTGATGTGTGATGTTTTTTATGCCTTACAATTTGACTATTCATATACGACATTCTCGATAATATGTAGTTTATATAAATCGCGATTTTTTTTAATATTATTTAATCTAATTTAATTATATTTTATTTTGGTATTTTGTCTTTCGCCCACGCTTCGCTAAAATCCTAGGTCCACCACTAGTTGGGGAATGTAATTGGTAACATGAGTAGCTCTGGCGCATCTGCGAATTTTATATTTTAATGGTAAATAAGCATAGAATTAAAATACAACAATAATTTTAGTGCAGCAAATTTTAAAAGACTTTTATGTAACAACCCGAGGCTTTAGAGACGATTATTTATTTATTTTGGGAAAAATAAATATTATTTTATTCGGAGAATAATTAATTTGGCAGTTGAGGTCAAAATTTGGAGTCATTAGAAAGTGTGTCGAATGGCGATTCTGAGGGCGTAGTTGTGTCCGGAATGGTCGAGAAAGTCAAAATGACTGTACTTGGGGTCTATTTAGGTTCTGAAATAATTTAAGTTCGTTGGGCTCAAATTAAAGTTAGCGAGTCATTTAAAGTGTGTATTATCATTTAAAGATGTGTATCTTGGGAGTTAGGGATTAAAAGCCTACGGGAGATTATTTCTCCTTAGAGAGAAAGAGAAATAGAAAGAAAGAAAGAGAGAAGAAGAGAAAGAAGGAGAATAGACAGAGAAAGTGAAGATTTCCGGCTTCTACGCGATCTTGAGGACGGATCAGACCCTACGAACCTGAGGCAAGTGATTAAACTTGGTAAATAATTGTTGTGTACATTTATTTCATGATTTGTGGATCAAATTTATGGGTTTTAGGTTTAGTTTATCAAAACCTAACTTTTGGGTATAATCTTAGATTTGTTAAGTAAATCTTGGATTTGATGATATAAATTAGTTTAAATGTATTTTAGGATGAATATTAATGTTATATATGTGATTGGGTTGAAGAGAAATGAGGAGAAAATGATAAAAATGAATTTTGGGGATTTAGGCTAAAAAAAAAGTAACCATTCGAGCCTCCAGGTAGGCCGAATCGATTCAGCCCCATAGCCGAATCGATTCGGAAATATGCAGGTGTCGAGGTCTGAGTGACCAAATCGATTCGGACCCCAGCCGAATCGATTCGGCCTGAGACAGAGTCCCAGGTCCGATGACCCGAATCGATTCGCCTTGGTGGCCGAATCGATTCGCTGGGCCGAATCGATTCTGAATTGGCCCGAATAGATTCGAAAACAGGGCTTTTGGGGGAATGTTTTTCTAGGGAGAATTTCATTCCATTTTATTCGAGGTTATCGATTGGGAACCTCTATAGGAATCATATAGAGTATGTTTTGGAGACTTTTAGAGAGTTTCCCTTATGAGGGATTATTGGAGTCATATAGACTTAGAGGAATACCCTTTAGAGATTTTGGTATACTCTAAGTGGGGAAGCC
The DNA here is from genome assembly GCA_949130495.1 of Sambucus nigra. Taxonomy (NCBI): domain Eukaryota; kingdom Viridiplantae; phylum Streptophyta; class Magnoliopsida; order Dipsacales; family Adoxaceae; genus Sambucus; species Sambucus nigra. The sequence goes on from OX422217.1 coordinate 275,344,501, forward strand.
CACCTTGATTTGGAGATTGTATTTGGAGATATCAATTAAATTCATATAAAAGAATGAGAATAAGTTTAGAGATTTTGGGTCTTAGGACCAAATCCCAAATGGGATAACTTTAAAGGTTCATAAGATGAATTGAACCCTATTATGGATGGAGAATAATAAATGCAAATTAATGAGCATACGGATATAGAAATATTCTTATTGATGATTGATTTGGGACATATCTCACACAATGAGAAATGCTAAATGAAGTTCATTAGGATAAAGAATATCCTTACATGAATAGAATTGAGAGACAATTCATAAATAGAAGCGGCATGTGAGCTTAGAGTGAGAAATAGTATAGTGTATACTAAGTGGGGAAGATGTGTGAGAATTAACAGTTAGTATATCAAAAGAGAGAGATATAATAAATATGTTATGAATTCAATTGTGCCTAAGGGCGTATAATAAATATGAAAACAATGTGCCTGGTATACCTTATATGATGGTATATCTTTATATGATGTGATGATGTATGTATACCTTATGTGATGGTATATATATATATATATATATATATATAGTGAAGCATACCCCCTCCTTGCTATCATTGGGAAGTTGCGTGCGTTGAGGGTGAGCATCCTGGCTCAAAGAGCAGGGTGTGGATATTCCCCAGGTCATAGTCGTCCATGTGATTATTATGCGATATATATATGCATTCTTTTTGGGGGTGAGAAGTCGGGGGTATGTCACGTTCTCACTTACCGGTTAGGATATATGACCGCTTCCCGGGATGTTGTGTGCTTGAGTTGATTACGAGGTGGGTGCCGTGGAACCCCACCAGGTGGCCCCAGTTCGCTACGAGTATGGGCTGCTGGAAGATGATAACATGTGAGCTTGCGTCCTCGAGTTATAGCTCGGTTGGATGGTTATTATTGATTGTTCTTGTACTTGAGTAGTGAGGGCATAATGAACCTCAACGACCCACATTGCCAGGATTAGTGTATCAGGGGGGGGGGTTCCTTGTTTGGATTTCGCCTCGGTGAGACGTCTCACGCACGAACCGCAGTGTAATGTTGGAAATTGGGGAGAAGTTAGTTTGTAATGCTCATTATTATACCTATATCACCTATCCCGACGATCGACAGTGCCATGAGTAGTGTAACAGGGGGTTCCTTGGTTGGATTTCACTTCTGCGAGACGTCCCACGCATGAAACATCGTGTACTATTGAGAATTGGGAATATTAATTAATTAAAATTAGAATAATAATAACTTGGGTTACATTCATCATGCACTGAGGGAATAATGAACCTCGAAGGTCAATACTGTGAGAAGTAGTGTAACGGGGGGGTTCCTTGTTTGGATTTCGCTTCGGCGAGACGTCCCACGCATGAAATACACTATAGTATTGAGAATCGAGAGAAGTTTAGTCCTTAGCACTTGATGCTAATAACTCATATATATATGATTACATGCCATATGAGGGCATAACTAGAATATATGAAATTCTAGTAATATGATGTTGATGTATAGTGACGTTGATGGTTATGTAACTTTATATGTTCAACAAATGAACAAATATAAAGAGAACTATGACATTAAACATGTAAAGTAATGTTTTAGGTGGAATTTGGATAAGTGTAGACTGCGAGATAAGTTAGATGATCTCAATCGAGTATTTATTTTGGGAATTAGTTAGATTTGTTTTGCCTAATTAGATTTGGGCATTTATTTGGAGACCACGTGCATACGTTTCGTGCGCGCTCTAGTTGAGAGGTGAGTTGGAATATTATGGAGAGGGCGATTCCATTAAATCATGTCATAATGCATTTATAATTATTATGCAGTTTAATGCAGTTGCTATAAAATGTTTTCAACTTGGGCTCTGACCCGTTTATATTTTCTCCTCCTATGTATATATTGTATTACCTTAGGTGTTCCTCCGCAAGGATGCCATTGATATTTATCCATCCAGTGTATTCGTGGAGCTGTAGCAGTAGCGGACTGTTGCGGCACTTTGTCTTAGTCGATTCCTATCTTTTGTATATCTAGATTAGGATTCAGTTGTATATTTGAGTTTATACTCAAGTGTTGTAGATTAACACTTTTATATTTTATTCCTCAGATTACTGTATTGTCTGTGACTCGACAACATATTCTGGTAATTCATTATTGATATTTTGTTGTACGTTGTCGTGTACTCTTTCATATTATTATAGAGTTTGTTGTATCATTCATCATAGTTAGATGTACTATTATTAATTGGTTGTTGTATGGTTGGTTTTTAATTGGTGTAAATAAAAGTTTTTAATTTTTGGCACCCTCTTTGAATGATTTCGGGTAGTTAGCCTTATATTATGGTGTTTTGTCAATTGATGTTGAGACTGTGCCATCTGAGATACCTGATTTATTATAGTATAGGGCTGACCACCCATTATTATTTGGAGCGGGTTGTCACAGATGGTATCAGAGCATCAGGTTCTAGTGTCTTTAGGATCTGTGCAGGTTACTATAATCTTTCGTAAGCGTTCTTGATGTAGAGCCTTATTGTTAGGACAGTTACATTCTTACGTCCATATTTCTTCTGTGATTCGAAAATATTTGAAAGGCGTTCTGATACAATTGTTCTTATTTCAGATGCTACCGAGGAGAGGTCGTTTAGTTAGGGCAAATAAAGGGGATGTGGAACCCCAAATGCCTCAAAGGAACATGACTACTGATGAGGTTGCCAATATTGTGGCACAAGTAGTAACTGCTGCTATTTCTACGATGGCGCAACAATCTGTCGTTCAAGCAGCCCAAACCCATTTAGGATTGTCTTTATGGGAGAGAATGAAGGAAGAGTTTAGTAAGGGTCATCCTCCCGAGTTTACTTAGGGAGGTAATGCAATGGATGCAAGTCAATGGAAGAATAGCATGCAGAGGCACCTCTGAATGGTTGAGTGTAGTGAGGTGCAGAAGCAGTTTTTAGCCACTTTTAAGTTATCGGGTGCAGCTCTTCAATAGTGGGAGTCTGTCACCACATCTGAACAGAGAGATACTTTACCTATAATAGAATTTTGTGAACTTTTTGATCGAAGGTATTTTCCTTCCCCGACTCGGGATACGAAGATTTTTGAAGGTAATAGAACGGTGGAAGATTATGAAGAAGATTTTTCTAGTGGGCGGAATCAGTACCTGATGAGGTAAATACGGAAGAGAAACGTATATCGAAGTTTGTTTGAGGTTTAGATTGGAGAATTTGACTGCATTTATTCGAGGGTCCTAAGTTAGTGACTTTCGTCGAGGTGGTGAATGCGGCGCTATTAAAGTGTCATTAATATCATCTTCGTTCGCAAGAGGGTAAGAACTTTGGAGATTCGAGTTCATCAAGTAAGTTTGGTGAAGAGAGTGACAGTAATGCTAGTGGGTATAAGTCGGACTATAGAGAGTCACAACGATGTTTTGTTCCTCAAGGTAGGTCGAGAGGATTGGCGGGTAGATGTTTCTTTTGTAATGAGATATGTCATAAAAAGAAAGATTGTCCTAAGAGAGGAAAAGGACCATGTTTTGACGAAGTTTTGGAAGTGCAACCCCTACAACAGATTCGAGGTCATTTTAGATCGGGGGACTTTGTTTGGGAGCCCATTGATGAGGAAGGACAATCGAACTAGAGATGGATGATGTGAGTTAATTTTCCTTTATGAATAGGATAATTACTATATGAAGTTTTGGGAATATCCTATGAAAGATATTCATGTATGGGTAGTGCCATAACCCTATTTTGTATGTTATGACCCGAAAGGGGATTTTGGAGCAAGTTAGGCTCTTATGTTAATTATCTTTTGATAGAATAGATAATTTTGTAATATCCTCCAAGAGAGCTATAAACCTTGTGGTTAATGTAAGAATTGTGGTCATGTGATAAGTAGTAATGATAAAGCTACTTATTTTTATATAGTCATGTTAGACTTATATAATTGTTGTATTCCAGACATGGATGAGCCTTATAATGGCAATATGTGAATATGATATAAGATATCATTATTGAAAAGAGTTTAAAGATTTTGGTTTGTTGGGACACAGGAAAAATTTAGCTCATAATTATGCTAATTTTTGTGAGCTGTATGTTGTTATATGCATGAAAATTGCAAAGACCTTGTGTGGGACATAAGGCATTTTATATGAATATTGTATAAAATAAACTGTTTTCAAAATAAAACTTTTTTTTCGGCCATTGGGCCATTTCAAAATGATTTTTACCAAAATATTTTCAAACTCTAGTCCGGATTTAACAAACTCTCAATCCCCGACGTCGCCACATAGTAGTGTATTGGGAGGGTTCCTTGTTTGGATTTCGCTTTTGCGAGACGTCCCTCTCATGAAAGTGGCGAATGTCAGGAATTGAGAGTTATTTCTTGGACCATTCAAAATTTTTACTCTATTAATATTGTTAGTATATTTATATTTACATCTATGGAATTGTGGAACTTTAGAGGCAAATGAAGCCTCATTATGATTGGTGCGAGCAAAAAGGCTCAAATAAAGGGTGTATGGGCGCCCTAGTGGTTTATGGATTGATTTTTTCTTTTAAACAACTTAAAACAAAATAAATTAAAATAAATTCGCCGTGGGAAGTTAGACAATTTGGAGATAGGACTAGTGAGGATGAGTGTGGTAGGACCTAGTTGATCTTTGGAGAATTAGGCTTAGCTAAATTTCGAGGACGAAATTTTTGTCAGTGGGGAAGTTTTATGTAACAACCCGAGGCTTTAGAGACGATTATTTATTTATTTTGGGAAGAATAAATATTATTTTATTTGGAGAATAATTAATTTGGCAGTTGAGGTCAAAATTTGGAGTCATTAGAAAGTGTGTCGAATGGAGATTCTGAGGGCGTAGTTGTGTTCGGAAGGGTCGAGAAAGTCAAAATGACTGTACTTGGGGTCTATTTAGGTTCCGAAATAATTTAAGTTCGTTGGGATCGAATTAAAGTTACCGAGTCATTTAAAGTGTGTATTATCATTTAAAGATGTGTATCTTGGGAGTTAGGGTTTAAAAGTCTACGGGCGATTATTTCTCCTTAGAGAGAAAGAGAAATAGAAAGAAAGAAAAAGAGAAGAAGAGAAAGAAGGAGAAGAGAGAGAGAGAAAGTGAAGATTTCCAGCTTCTACGCGATCTTGAGGACGGATCAGACACTACGAACCCGAGGCAAGTTATTAAACTTGCTAAATAATTATTGTGTACATTTATTTCATGATTTGTGGATCAAATTTATCGGTTTTAGCTTTAGTTTATCAAAACCTAACTTTTTGGTATAATCTTAGATTTGTTAAGTAAATCTTGGATTTGATGATATAAATTAGTTTAAATGTATTTTAGGATGAATATTAATGTTATATATGTGATTGGGTTGAAGAGAAATGAGGAGAAAATGATAAAAATGAATTTTGGGGATTTAGGCTAAACAAAAAATAGCCATTTTCGAGCCTCCAGGTAAGGGCCGAATAGATTCGAAAATATGCCGGTGCCTGGGTCTGAGTAACCGAATCGATTCGGACCCCAGCCGAATCGATTCGGCCTGAGACAGAGTCCCAGGTCCGATGACCCGAATCGATTCGCCTTGTTGGTCGGAATTGGCCCGAATCGATTCGAAAACAGGGCTTTTGGGGGAATGTTTTTCTAGGGAGAATTTCATTCCGTTTTATTTGAGGTTATCAATTGGGAACCTCTATAGGAATCATATGGAGTATGTTTTGGAGACTTTTAGAGAGTTTCCCTTATGAGGGATTATTGGAGTCATATAGACTTAAATTGAGGAATACCGATTAGAGATTTTGGTATACTCTAAGTGGGGAATCCCACTTTGATTTGGAGATATCAATTAAATTCATATAAAAGAACGAGAATAAGTTTAGAGATTTTGGGTCTTAGGACCAAATCCCAAATGGGATAACTTTAAAGGTTCATAAGATGAATTGAACCCTATTATGGATGGAGAATAATAAATGCAAATTAATGAGCATACGGAAATAGAAATATCCTTATTGATGATTGATTTGGGAGATATCTCACACAATGAGAAATGCTAAATAAAGTGCATTAGGATAAAGAATATCCTTACATGAATAGAATTGAGAGACAATTCATAAATAAAAGCGACATGTGATCTTTAAGTGAGAAATAGTATAGTGTATACTAAGCGGGGAAGATGTGTGAGAATTAACGGTTAGTCTATCAAAAGAGAGAGATATACTAAATATGTTATGAATTCAATTGCGCCTAAGGGCGTATAATAAATATGAAAACAATGTGCCACGTATACCTTATATGATTGTATATCTTCATATGATGTGATATGTATGTATACCTTATGTGATGGTATATATATATATATATATATATATAGTGAAGCATAGCCCCTCCTTGTTATGATTGGGAAGTTGCGTGCATTGAGGGTGAGCATCCTGGCTCAAAGAGCAAGGTGTGGATATTCCCCAGGTTATAGTCGTCCATGTGATTATTATGCGATATATATATATGCATTCTTTTTGGGGGTGAGAAGTCGGGGGTATGTCACGTTCTCACTTACCGGTTAGGATATATGACCGCTTCCCGGGATGTTGTGTGCTTGAGTTGATTACGAGGTGGGTGCCGTGGAACCCCACCAGGTGGCCCCAGTTCGCTACGAGTATGGGCTGCTGGAAGATGATAACATGTGAGCTTGCGTCCTCGATTTATAGCTCGTTTGGATGGTTATTATTGATTGTTCTTGTACTTGAGTAGTGAGGGCATAATGAACCTCAACGACCCACATTGCCAGGATTAGTGTATCAGGGGGGGGGGGGGGGGTTCCTTGTTTGGATTTCGCCTCGGTGAGACGTCTCACGCACGAACCGCAGTGTAATGTTGGAAATTGGGGAGAAGTTAGTCCGTAATGCTCATTATTATACCTATATCACCTATCCCGACGATCGACAGTGCCATGAGTAGTGTAACAAGGGGTTCCTTGTTTGGATTTCGCTTCGGCGAGACGTCCCACGCATGAAACGCCGTGTACTGTTGAGAATTGAGAATATTAATTAATTAAAATTGGAATAATAATAACTTGGGTTACATGCATCATGCACTGAGGGCATAATGAACCTCGAATATCAATACTGTCAGAAGTAGTGTAACGGGGGGATTCCTTGTTTGGATTTCACTTCGGCGAAACGTCCCACGCATGAAACGCAGTACAATATTGAGAACCGGGAGAAGTTTAGTCCTTAGCACTTGATGCTAATAACTCATATATATATGATTACATGCCATATGAGGGCATAACTAGAATATATGAAATTCTAGTAATATGATGTTGATGTATTGTGATGATGATGGTTATGTAACTTTATATGTTCAACAAATGAACAAATATAAAGAGAACTATGACATTAAATATGTAAAGTAATGTTTTAGGTGGAATTTGGATAAGTGTAGACTGCGAGATAAGTTAGATGATCTTAATTGAGTATTTATTTTGGGACTTAGTTAGATTTGTTTTGCCTACTTAGATTTGGGCTTTTATTTGGAGACCGCGTGCATACGTTTAGTGCACGCTCTAGTTGAGAGGTGAGCTGGAATATTATGGAGAGGGCGATTCCATTAAATCATGTCATAATGCATTTTTAATTATTATGCAGCTTAATGCACTTGCTATAAAATGTTTTCAACTCGGGCTCTGACCCGTTTATATTTTCTCCTCCTATGTATATATTGTATTACCTTAGGTGTTCCTTTGTAAGGACGCCATTGATGTTTATCCATCCAGTGTATTCGTGGAGCTGTAGCAGTAGCGGACTGTTGAGGCACTTTGTCTTAGTCGATTCCTATCTTTTGTATATCTAGATTAGGATTCAGTTGTATATTTGAGTTTAGACTCAAGTGTTGTAGATTAACACTTTTATATTTTATTCCTCACATTATTGTATTGTCTGTGACCCGACAGCATATTCGGGTAATTCATTATTGATATTTTGTTGTACGTTGTAGTGTACTCTTTCATATTATTGTAGAGTTTGTTGTATCATTCATCATAGTTAGATGTACTATTGTTGATTGGTTGTTGTATGGTTGGTTTTTAATTGGTTTAGATAAAAGTTTTAAATTTTTGGCATCCTCTTTGAATGATTTTGGGTAGTTAGCCTTATATTATGGTGTTTTGTCAGTTGATGTTGAGACTGTGCCATCTGAAATACCTGATTTATTATAGTATAGGGCTGGCCACCCGTTATTATTTGGAGCGGGTTGTCACATTTTATTATGGGGATGCCTAGCATCCTATTACATATAAGAGTCTGAAAATAAAAGAAAGTACAATATTGTTTGCTCATGCCATACATAATATAAAACTTCATAGAAACACTTGGGATTCATAAAAGATGATAAGTTGCGGTGTAGATATTCCAACAGGGACTACCATCCTTGTTTATCACTGCCCCTACGTACATAACTGTGAATACCGTCAGGGGTAGGAGAGAATAAAAGTTCAAATGCGCGGGCGGTAGCTTGTTTTCCTCAGTTTCATAGTCCATCTAGAATAAAAATAATTAAGCAAACATGCTAAGTAGATAATTTTAAATTCTATACAAGATATGGAAGATGATATGGTGTTAAAAAAATAACGAAAGGAAATTATTGAGATTATACCTCTTGAAACATAATGAAGTATCAATATCAGAGGTACACTGAAGTCTACTAATATATAAATGAATAATATGGTGAAGATAACCGGATAAACAGATATCAAATTATAACATGATAACCCATAACTATCGGTTATAGGGCTTCAACAGCGTAGACATACCGTTACAATATCGCTTAAGGAATAAAATACACTTGAATAGGAAATCCCAATAATCGACAATAGTAAAATATAGCTCGGCACACTTATCTAGACTGACACTCATACACATATAGCAACTAAACAAGACTAGGTACTTAACATCTCGGTCCTATAGGCTTATTATAATTATAGTGGTATACTGGGGTCTAATCCTTGAATCGGAAGGTATGTTACTTGGTGTTTCACTAATAAGGGAAATAAATTGTAGGGTTATATGCAATTATTTAAAATAGGATGCAAGGTTATACTTCGATTAAGGGTAGAGAGATTTAATGGTTCGGGTACATGGTTTATCGATTTTAGTAATAACGAGAATATCGAGATAATCCATCATACAACGTAAATCTGAATAACTCAAAGGAGTTCGTATTTGAAATATGAGTTCAAAATTATCAAAGAGTGATATATCAATCAGTAATTAAAAGACATAAGCTCAAATTATCTAATATTAAAATTAAAATCGCCTACATTAAGTTTTATGAATTTCGGTGGTTTGTGTGGCTAATTTGTTGGGTAGATGTAACAACCCGAATTTTTAAATGAGTATATAAAATAAAAATTGGAATATTCGAGAAAAATAAATTTTTGAATTTTATAAATTTTATTGGTTAAATATGTTGGTTATGATTTTAGAGAAATATAACTTCAAGCGGAATTTAATTCGGAGTTAAAATGAATTTTTAATTAAAGTTTAAAGTTTTAGCCCCTTAATTAAACAAGTTGGCAGAATCAGAATAACTACTTGATCGATCGATCGATGCCTGGGGGTCGATCGATCGATCATAGTGAAATCTGCCAGAAGAAGTTTGTCATTTTGACGAAATAAAAAATTTTATTTATATTTTTAACCCTCAAACTTTACTATAAAAAGGAAGCTTGGGTATTGATTTCTCACACACACCTTTTACAAAACCTTAACAACCAATAACCCCTTTTCTTCTTCATCTTCCACCTCAAAAATCCAAACATCCATTAAAACAGTTTTTCAAGCTTATTTTTGGGGGTCAAAACAGAATTATTTCAAAGTGGTGCAAAAGAGTTTTTCGATCAATTTTTCGAGGAGAACCCGAATCTCTGTCAATTTCAACATCTAAAAATCAGGCATGTTTATCCTATTGTTTTCCTTTAGTATTATGTGTCTTGATTATAGCCTCCATTAAAACTCATGTGTTCTAAAATAAATTAAGAACATAATATATTGAAGAAATAAATTATGGGGCTGTTTTGTGAAAATAATTAATAATACCAAATAATTATAATTTTGTTGTTATTTGGATTGTATTTACTTAGTTGGTGATATTGTGGGCATATACATGTAGAGGAGCCCTTAGTAATTTAATTTGGTTGTTTATGTAAATTCCTAAAATAATTAAATTACTTGTGCTAAGAAATAAATAACTATTATGGAACTTGCGATTAATAATGATTCGAAAAAATCGTAATAATTATGTGTTCTTAATATCCCCATATTTGGATTAAAAATCATTTATTGGGAATTTAGTATTGTTGAGAATATTATCATAAATTGTTGATTATGTCAATTATGAAATATTATAATAATGAAATCTCGGGAACGTTGGTAGTTTAGATAATTGGTCTTCACCCCTTGTTATAATATAATTGTTAGGTATGGGATTAATAAGTGGGCCTTAGTTGCGATTTATGGTAATTTGGTACAGGACTAATTAAAATTAATCTATGCGGGTTATATAAATTGGGGTGGGGGCAAATTCTCTATTTTTACCGTTGTTGTGATAATCTAGAATTGATATCTAGGGGAAGAAAAATTATTATAATTATCAGTTATTTATGATGGGATGAAATTTTGTTTTGGAAGCTTTTGATTGGGACTAAGGAATATCTTGATGTTTTTCACATCGCTTTTAAGGGTGGAAAAAATTAATGTGAATAACTAGTATGAGAAATTTTGGAAAATTAATACCGCAAGACTAAAACTGGTATTAAAATTTGTGGCGACATAATGTGTCCAGGGCCGATAGTTTAAACGGGTCAGAGGATGTTTATATCATGTCGTGTGTGGAATCTTGTCATATCGTGAGGATCGCAGGATAAAAACGATCAGACGACGGACTTGACAAGGGGAAGTGTTTTTGGTGTAAATCACCCATGACGGGAGGACCGTCAAATTTTGGTGGAGAAAATCACACATGGCGGGAGGACCGCTATTATAATCTATTTTGGTATAAATCACCCACGGAGGGAGGACCGTCATACCTAATAATAAAGTGAGAACAAATCATCCTAGTTAATTCAAACACATTAACATCGTGGGGCTTGGGTTAAATTTAAAATAATATTGGTGTGACACATTTAAACCTTGGGGGTACTTAGAAAATTTAATTGTTAAGGATTATAGACTTTATTTTAATTAAAATATTCTATTGTTATGGTCGATATGTATAGCACTATTATCTGGGTTCAAGGACCCTAATTGAAATGAGTAGTCGATATTCATGCTTAGGGCTTTGGCTCTGACACATGCGTTGACTAATATTTTCAGGAATTAAATTTGAGTAGCTGCATAGATATTTTTGGAGATCCTTCGGAAGTGCAGCCGGAACTATATTATCGTTTTAGTCATTTATTTCTTCTCCTATTCAGTCGTATTTATTGTGAGACTATATTTGGGTGGTTTTTATTGGGCCTTTCGATTCCAAAGTTGTCTTAAGAGATTTCAGTTGGACTTGATTTATTGTAATATTCGGAGATTGCATGTGATGGACTTTATATCACACTTTGATGATAAATCAGTTGGATGTCCTTAATATTTAGGATTGATTTAAAATATTTATCTTGTGGATTAAAATTTATATGTCTCACATCTGTCATATGCTAAAGATGATATTTAATTTATTAACGCCCGACTTAAGTTTGGTGGCGGCCGACGCTTGAATTTAGCTAGTTGTTATAGATGGTATCAGAGCATGGTTTTATCTCTTGTAAGTTATGAGTCTGTTTAGCTTCCGCGTTACCGATCTTCGATTCCCTTTATTGATTCGTACTTTATAAAAATAGTGATCCTAGCACACGTTTTAGGAAAGTGTGGAAATAGGAATGTCGATGAGAAGGATGCGTTAGCATTTGAATAACTTGGAATTTTTATGATGATTGTGATAATTGAGGTTATAATTAGTAATTTCTATTCGAGTATCGTTAGAGGTAATTTGGAGATGAGAACTATTTGGGGGAATTCTAGAGCAAATTGTGGTTATTGTAAGTATTGATTTTTGTGATATGAGAAAATTTGAGGACCTTGGTGTTTAGATGACTTTTGGAGATTTAATCGGGTGATGATTCGCGAGAGTGCATGGTATGCCGGTATTTTCATAGTTATGTATATATATAGGTTATAACACTATATTTTCGACCATGGAATTTTGTGTGATTAGGATTGGGCATATGGCCCCCCGATTTTTAGCACTTTACAAGTAGGCATATGTGAGCCTTATTTTTTTTTATGCATTTGGGGTTTTCGTCAAATTTCGAGGACGAATTTTCTTGTTAGTGGGGAAGCATGTAACAACCTAGATTTTTAAATGAGTATATTTAAAATAAAAATTGAAATATGTGAGAAAAATAAATTTTTGAATTTTATAAATTTTATTGGTTAAATATGTTGGTTATGATTTTAGAGAAATACAACTTCAAGAGGAATTTAATTCGGAGTTAAAATGAATTTTTAATTAAAGTTTAAAGTTTTAATCCCTTAATTAAACAAGCTGGCAGAATCAAAATAACTGCTTGATCGATGGATCGATGCCTGGGGGTCGATCGATCGATCATAGTGAAATCTGCCAGAAGCAGTTCGTCATTTTGACGAAATAAAGAATTTTATTTATATTTTTAACCCTCAAACTTTACTATAAAAAGGAAGCTTGGGTATTGATTCTCACACACACCTCTTGCAAAACCTTAACAGCCAACAACCCCTTTTCTTCTTCATCTTCGACCTCCAAAACCCAAACCTCCATTAAAACAGTTTTCCAAAATGGTGGAAGAGAGTTTGGGGGTCAAAACAGAATTATTTAAAAACCCAATTTTTGGGGGTCAAAACAGAATTATTTCAAAATAGTGCAAGAGAGTTTTTTGATCAATTTTCCGAGGAGAACCCGAATCTCTCGTCAATTTCATCATCTAAAAATCAGGCATATTTATCCTATTCTTTTCCTTTAGTGTTATGTGTCTTTATTACAGCCTCCATTAAAACTCATGTGTTGTAAAATAAATTAAGAACATAATATATTGAAGAAATTAATTATAGGGTTATTTTGTGAAAATAATTAATAATACCAAATAATTATAATTTTGTTGTTATTTGGATTGTATTTACTTAGTTGGTGATATTGTGGGCATATACATGTAGAGGAGCCCTTAATAATTTAATTTGGATGTTTATGTAAATTCCTAAAATAATTAAATTACTCGTGCTAAGAAATAAATAACTATTATGGAACTTGCGATTAATAATGGTTCGGAAAAATTATAATAATTATGTGTTCTTAATATCCCCATATTTGGATTAAAAATCATTTATTGGGAATTTAGTATTGTTGAGAATATTATCATAAATTGTTGATTATGTCAATTATGAAATATTATAATATTGAACATTTCGGGAACTTTGCTATTTTAGATAATTAGTTTTCACCCCCTGTTATAATACACTTGTTATGTATGGGACTAATAAATGGGCCTTAGTTGCAATTTATGGTAATTAGGTATGGGACTAATTAAAATAAATCTATGCGGGTTATATAAATTGAGGTGTGGGAAAATTCTCTATTTTACAGTTGTTATGATAACCTAGAATTGATATCTAGGTGAAGAAAAATTGTTATAATTATCATTTATTTATGATGGGATGAAATTGTGTTTTGGAAACTTTTGATTGGGACTAAGGAATATTTTGAGTATTTTCACATCGGTTTTATGGGTGGAGAAAATTTATGTGAATAACTAGTATAAGAAATTTTGGGAAATTAATACTGCAAGACTAAAACTGGTATTAAAATTTATAGCAACATATTGTGTCCAGGGCCGACAGTTTAATCGGGTCAGAGGACGTTTATGTCATGTCGTGTGTGGAACCTTGTCATACCGTGAGGATCGCAGGATAAAAATGGATCAGACGACGGACTTCACAAGGGGAAGTGTTTTAGGTGTAAATCACCCATGATGGGAGGACCGTCAAATTTTGGTGGAGAAAATCACCCATGGATGGAGGACCGCTATTTTAATCTATTTTGGTGTAAATCACCCACGGGGGGGAGGACCGCCATACCTAATAATAAAGTGATAACAAATCATCCTAGTTAATTCAAACACATTAACATCGTGGGGTTTGGGTTAAAATTTAAAATAATATTGGTATGGCACATTTGAACCTTGGGGGTACTTAGAAAATTTAATTATTAAGGATTATAGACTTTCTTTTAATTAAAATATTATATTGTTATGGTCGATATGTATAGCACTATTGTCTGGGTTCAAGGACCCTAATTGAAAGGAGTAGCCAGTATTCATGCTTAGGGGTTTGGCTCTGACACATGCGTTGACTAATATTTTCAGGAATTAAATTGGAGTAGCTGCATAGATATTTTTGGAGACCTTTCGGAAGTGTAGCTGGAACTATATTATCATTTTAGTCATTTATTTCTTCTCCTATTCAGTCGTATTTATTGTGAGACTATATTTGGGTTTTTATTGGGCCTTTTGGTTCCAAAGTTGTCTTAAGAGATTTCAGTTGGACTTGGTTTATTGTAATATTCGGAGATTACACGTGACGGACTTTATATCAAACTTTGATGATACATCAATTGGATGCCCTTAATACTTAGGATTGATTTAAAATATTTATCTTGTGGATTAAAATTTATATGTCTCACATGTGTCACATGCTAAGGATGATATTTAATTTATTAACGCTCGACTTAATTTTGATGGTGGTCGACGCTTGAATTTAGCGGGGTGTTACAGTAGACTAGGTAGTCTGAAACCATAAAAAATGTAAGTAGGTTATATAGGTTCAAAACAATGCTTATGTGATGTAGTAGGATGTAAATTCAAAATAGATTTCAGTGTAAAATTGACTAAGTGGGTATAAAGTATATATTTTTTTAAATAAATATTTTCTCTCATGCTATTAAGTTTTGAAATTAGTGACAGAAGGCAAAGTATCTCTTTTTATGCTCAAGTAATTATATAAAAAGTTGGGGGAGGTTTTTAAATACTTGAAAAAGTTGACAATGGCTTATGTGAAACATAAAAGTTAATTTTTAAACTCAAAACTGGTTTTCTTGAGAAAACACATTCCTGGAATCAAAACATGATGATGTAATATACCAATTTGTTCAAAACAAAAAAATAAAACTTTTGGAAAAAAATCATAAATTTTTTATTGGAGACGCGTCCTTACGTTCTCAATTAAATGTATGACGCACCTATTTTGACTTTCATTCGCGCGCGTGTAGGTTAGTCACCTTCAACCTCTCGACATTTTGACTTTAGGGTTTCAAAACTTTGACCTTGATTTGGAAACGTTTTAGAATTTCTTTTAATTTGATTCCCGAATAAAAGTTGCCTAATTTTTGAAGAGGAATCTAACCATATTAGTTTTAAGAATTTTGGTGGGCTAAATCGAGCTATTGGATTTTCGTAAAAATGGTGAAATTATAACCAAATAGAACTATTAAAATATATAATTTTTATTCCGGCATCATAAAGGTTTTATTATGTATAAAATATGTGGAAGAATGAACTTGGTTTGAGGGATTTTGGTAGAGTAAAACCTTCGAATTGGTTTTCTGAAATTTTGAGGGCCGAATACTTTAACCCTTAATTTGAGGTATCAAAAGCCATTTTTTGTTCAATTGAACAATATACCTAGGTTCATGAGAACCTAAGATCAACTCTCCTCAGTTTGAAACTGGTTCAAAGTCAAGGAAGTAAAATCCACCATTAAAACTCAAGCTTTATTGGAGTTTTTTTATTTTGAGCTGTTTCAGTGCATATACACGTCATATTTTACATATAAACACATATTTCTACATTATAGATATGCAGAAACATAAACACATTCAGGAAATAAGCATTCACGCATAAAATTATAGAAATGTAAAAATGCTCAAAATTTTTCTTTGAAATTGCTCTCAGCTAGGATAAGTTTCTACTGAGATAAGAAGGGGTATTTATAGGGTTCGAAGAGGGGAGATGATTGGTGGTTTTAAAGGAAAGTTTGGGCTGATTTACACAAGTTTCCATTATTATTTTATTGGAAGTAAAAAGGGTACCATAGGTTACCCAAATGGTACAACCTATGTTGGCTGTCTTGCTACTACCATGTTACCGGAGGGTGGAGGGTATATAAGTTTGGGTTTAAGTTTAGGTCCTTAGGTTGTTTTCATATAGGTTTTAAGGTTTTTATTTTATTTTATCAAAGTTTTGCAGCTTTTGTGTAATTATACAAACTTAATGGATTTGTTTATGAAATATCCTATAAAATATTTGTCCTTAGGTCAAACTTTGAGTGAAAGTTGGGATCAAATTGGTATAAGTATTTGTAAAGTATGTTAATTCTACTTATAGGAGCATTTTGATATTTTAAGGAAAATTTAGGGTTTTGCTTAGAAACTTTGCCTATTTGAGGGACTAAAGGCTAATTTAAGGTGTGTTGTTACATTCTTCCTACGAAAAAATTTTTGTCCTCGAAATTATCTTGGAAAAGTGTGAGATATTATTGTCTCATCATGTCTTCTCTTTCCCATGTATCTTCTTTAGCTCCATGATGTCGCTAAAGAACCTTGACTAGTGGCATGATTTTTTATCGGAGAGCCTTCTCTTACTCATCGAGAATTTGGATAGGAAATTCTTCAAATTCGTGGTTAGGTTCAACTGTGATACATTTCCAAGTAATGATGTATTTTCACAATTGTGAAATGTGAAATGTTTTATGAAGATTAGATAAGTTGGGAGGTAATTCCAGATAATAAGCCACTGGTCCAATAAGTTCTATAATTCTAAAGGGACCAATATAGCGGGGTGATAACTTTCCTTTCTTTTCAAATCGTATTATCCCTTTTGTGGAGATACTCGTAAGAACACTTGATTATTTACTTGGAACTCTAATGGCTTTCGCCGAGTGTCGGCATAACTTTTTTGTCGACTCTGGGCTGAATATGATCCTTCTCGAATGAGTCGTATATTTTCAATGGTTTCAGGAATGATTTCAGGTCCAAGTGTATGATTCTCTTCAGATTCATTCCAGCATAAGGACGAATTAATGGATCGTCCATAAAGAGCTTCGTAAGGGGTGGTTTGAATGATGGTTTAATAACTATTATTGCAGCATAATTTTATTAAGGCAACATAATTGTTCTATGAACTAGAAAAGTCTAATAAGCAGGCTCATAACATATCTTCTAGAGTTTGAATTATCTGTTCTGCTTGTTCGTCGATTTAGGGTTGAAAGGTTATTATCGAGTAGAGTTTGGTTCCTAGAGCTGTCTGTAAGGTTTACCAAAATTTTCCTGTAAATCTGGGGTCTCGATTGGATACTATAGAAAGAGGTACACCGTATAATCTAAAAATTTCTTTGATGTAAATACTACACCAAAAACAACAATATGGCACGGTTTTGAAATGTTCCAGAATCAAGTGTTCCAAAATGGCCATTTTTTAGCACGGTTTAAAAGTGTGCCAGATTTGACCAAACAGGAACATTTCTGGCACACTTTTAAACCGTGCTAGAATTTGATATTTCTAGGACACTTTTGACACAGTTTATAACTGTGCCAGATTGAGTACATTTTGATAAACTTTTGGCACAGTTCAAAACCGTGCCAAAATTTAATACACTTTTTGGTACGATTTTGATCTATGCCAAATTTTTGGATCAAAGAAAAAAAATTTAATTATTTGAAAAAAAGAAAATTCACAAACTGCGAATCTCGCACGTTGTGGATAAACTGATGTAGATACAAACTTCAAAATATTAAAAGTCTTAATTGTTCACACGCTAAAAAAATATTGGGCATAGTTTCCTCTATTTTCTGGACATTCTAAAACTGGTTAATATAAAACATGCATAATGTAAAGCCCACACGGCCATAAAATATAACAATAAAATTTCAAAATCCCGCACGGCCATAAAAGTAAACAATAAAACTACAAAAGCCCGCTCAGTCATAACACAAAAAAGTGAAATCCTGAATATTAACGACATTAAATAAATAATCCCCTTGTTGTAACCATTGACTTCTTCATGTGTTCTACGTGGATACAAGCTAACAATAAAATGTTATCCTGCAAAAAAAAAAAATAGGATACAAAAAAGAGATGATATTAGTAAACAAGTAATTTAAAAAAAATCTTATTTAAGCTGAAAAATTGCATATATGAGCGACAGTTATTATTATATTCTTAAACCGAAAGTCTCTTGACTACGTGGTCAGTCCCTACGAGTTACATTAGTCCTGTGCGAGGTGTTCATGCCTCTTACGGGGCCGTTTGAGGGTTCGTTTTGGTTTTCACCATTTAACAGCTTGTTTTTAAGCCTAATCTAGATATTTTTAAATAATCATCATATTCTCAAATTGGGAGACCTGGGACTACGCGGTCAGTCCCTACGAGTTACATTCGTTCCGTGCAATGTGTACATGTCTCTTACAGGGCCGTTTGGGGTTGGTTTGGATTTTCACCCTTTAAAGACTTGTTTTTAAAACCTAATCTATATATTTTTAAATTATCATTATATTCTCAAACCGGGAGACCCGGGACTATGTGGTCAGTCCCTATGAGTTACATTGATCCCGTGTGAGGTGTTGATGCCTCTTACAAGGCTGTTTGGGAGTTGGTTTGGGTTTTCACCCTTTAACGACTTGTTTTTAAAGCCTAACCTAGATATTTTCAAATTATGGTCATATTCTCAAACCGAGAGACTCGGGACTACGCATTTAGTCCCAACAAGTTATATTGGTCCCGTGCAAGGTGTTCATGCCTCTTATAGAGCCGTTTAGGGGTTGATTTGGGTTTTCACCCTTTAACAGCTTGCTTTTACAGCCTAATCTAGATATTTTCAAATTATCATCATATTCTCAAATCGGAAGATCCGGGACTACGTGGTTAGTCCTTACGAATTACATTGGTCCTGTGCGAGGTGTTCATGCCTCTTACGGGGCCATTTGTGGGTTGGTTTGGGTTTCACCCTTTAATGGCTTGTTTTTAAAGCCTAATCTAGATATTTTCAAATTATCCTCATATTCTCCAACCGGGAGACCCGATACTACGCGGTCAGTCCCTACGAGTTACATTGGTCCTGTGCGAGGTGTTCATGCCTCTTACAGGGCCATTTGGGGGTTGGTTTCGATTTTCACCCTTTAACGGCTTATTTTTAAAGCCTAATCTAAATATTTTAAAATTATTATCATATTCTCAAACTGGGAGACCCAGGACTACGCGATCACTCTCTACAAGTTACATTGGTCTTGTGCGAGCTGTTCATGCCTCTTACGGGGTCATTTGAGGGTTAGTTTGGGTTTTCACCCTTTAACGGTGTTTTTTCAAGCCCAATCTAGATATTTTAAAATTATCTTCATATTCTCAAATCAGGAGACCTGGGACTACGCGGTCAGCCCCTACGAGTTATATTGGTCCCGTGCGAGGTGTTCATTCCTCTCACGGGGGCGTTTAGGGGTTGGTTTGTTTTTTCACCCTTTAACGGCTTATTTTTAAAGCCTAATCTAGATATATTCAGATTATCATCATATTCTCAAACTAGGAGACCCCAGACTATGCGGTCAGTCCCTACGAGTTACATTGATCCCATACAAGATGTTCATGCCTCTTACAGGGCCGTTTGAGGACTGGTTTGGGTTTTCACCTTTAACGGGTTATTTTTAAGCCTAATCTAGATATTCGTTATATTCTCAAATCGGGAGACCCGGGACTATGTGGTTAGTCCCTACGAGTAACATTTGTTACGTACGAGCTGTTCGTGCCTCTTACGGGGCCGTTTGAGGGTTGGTTTGGATTTTCACCCTTTAACGGTTTGTTTTTAAAGCCTAATCTATATATTTTCAAATTATCATCATATTCTCATATCGGAAGACTTAGAACTGCGTGATCAGTCCTTACGAGTTACATTGGTCTCGTGAGAGGTGTTCATCCTCTTACGGGGCCATTTGAGGGTTGGTTTGGATTTTCACCCTTTAACGGTTAGATTTTAAGCATAATCTAGATTTTTTTAAATTATCGTCGTATTCTCAAACCAAGAGTCCCGTGAATACGTGGTCAGTTCCAATGAGTTACAGTGGTCTCGTGCGAAGTGTACGTGCCTCTAACGACATGTTTTTAATAGAGGAGATAGTTGAGTCTCCAAGGAGGGTGTTAAATGGAATTTGTTGTAATTTAAATAGAAACATAACTTTTATGACAGCTATTATATAACACTATTTAGGACACATCGAATTTATAGCGTAGGATGAGGACATGTGATTAGATTAGCCAAGAAAACGCCATGATAGGCTTGAGTTGGATAATTTTAAACATATTTTGTAAGAATAATTTTAAATATTTTTCAAGTCAAGATCATAATGGTTAATGATTCATTAGAGGTGCCTTGTTCACTCTTATTGTTCGCTCTTATAAATGGAACTTTTTTCTATCCGAGAGAGAGAGAGTGAAAAAGCAACGACCTTATGGAGGATACAATAAGATAATAATGTTGTACTACCTTGTAGGCGTAATGCGAGTTCTGACCCGTTTCAGTCAACTTTGTCCAAATAGCATTCATAACAATTTGACATTCAGAGCTGGAGAACATCTCAAAAGATTAGCCATGTAAAAGATAACCAATTCATTTATCTATCAACAAAAAGATACTCAATAATAAATGCAAAAATTTGGAAGTACAAATTTTTATTGCCTGCGCAATCTCTGCTAACAATAAATTTTATCTATTAAGAAAGGCACATATTAAGACATGCGTAAATTTACCTCGTGTTCATCAAAGCATTCGTTTTTCACTTTCGAAAAAGATGATGAGATACGAAAATTTCGAGCATACCGTTATGTTCAGAAGGTCCATATTTCCAGGGAAATAATTTTCCTTGTGAAGATAATTTTGATCTGAAGGCACAAACATGGAGGCTCGAAGTTTTTGCCACACGTTGGCAAGATCTCAACCTGTAGCAGTTTTTATAGCAAGGCATGGCAGGAGATCAACTACGAAAATTTTGGATATACGGTTGCATTTAGAAGGTACATATTACCTAGTAAATAACTCTTGGTGTGCCGGATAATATGGCTGGAAGGTTCGGAAACAGAGCTCGAAAGTTTTAGGGGGTCGTCGGCCTGTTTCAGCAGCACATGGCAGCAGCTGCGCAAACCCTTGGGCACAGTTCAACAGCATCCCGTGAGGGCACCGGGGATTACCATGGACAATAAATTTCAGGTGTAAGTTAATTAAAATTAAACAAATACCCACTACACAAAAATGACAAAATTGTCACCTTTCAGCAGGCCACCCTTGTCAAGGTCATTGATAGTGATAAAAAATACGCGTTTTGTGTCATGGTCATTGACCTTGACACGACCGTGACAAAGAATTGTCACGGTCATTGACCATGACAACGCCGTGACAAATGTTGTTGTCACGGTCGTGTCACGGTCAATGACCGTGACAATTCTTTAAATAATTGTCACAGTCAATGACCTTGACACGACCGTGACACTTCTGCAATAAAAAAAGCCTAGGCTTCTTTTTTCCCACCCTTTTTTGGTTTCCCCCCCTCTCTCTCTCTCTAAGCGATTTCTACTCTCTCTCTCTCTAAGGTATATTTTTTTTCCCTCTCTTTCTCTTTCATTTCTATATGTGTGTGTATGCGTGTATATATATGTGTGTGTATATATGTGTGTGGTGGTGTGTGGTGGGGGAGGGGGAAGGGGGTAATGGGGGTGGGGTGGTGCAGGTGTGGTGGGGGGAGGGGGTGGGGTATGTGTATATGTGTGTGTGTGGCGGTGTGTGGTGGGGGAGGGGGGAAGGGGGTAGTGGGGGTGGGGTGTGGTGGGGGGAGGGGGTGGGGTGTGGTGGGGGGAGGGGGTGGGGTGGGGTGTGTGTGTGTGTGCGTAGGTGTGTGCATGTGTGTGTGGCAGGGGGAGGGGGCAAGGGTTGTGGTGTGTGTGTGTGTGTGTGTGTGTGTGGTGGGGCAATTTTAACAATTGTATAGCTTTAATTAAGAAATTGTATAGCTTTAATTGTAATTTTAATTGTGTAGTTTTAGATGAAAGTAAATTAATAATTAGTGCCAATTTCATATGAAAGTAGGATTTCCCCTCATTTTAAATTAGTAAATTAATAATTGTATACTTTAATTGTTAGTTTAATTGATGAAATGAATTAATTGAGTAGATGAATTAGAAGGAGTACGGGTTACACATTTGTTGTTGAAATTGCGGTTGGATTATTTTGTTTAGTAAATGTTTGGTTGGTTAGTTTTAAAAGTGGCATGACCACTGAATTATTGTCCATATGGGGTGGGATTTTTTAACTTTTTTTGAAAATTACTTTGTATATCGAACAATATATACAAAGTATGATAATTAAATGAAACATACTTGAAATTAAATATGTGTATATGTGTGTGTATATATGTGTGTGGTGGTGTGTGGTGGGGGGAGGGGGGTGGGGTGGGGTGGTGGTTTTTTTTAACAATTGTATAGCTTTAATTAAGAAATTGTATAGCTTTAATTGTAATTTTAATTGTATAGTTTTAGATGAAAGTAAATTAATAATTAGTGCCAGTTTCATATGAAAGTAGGATTTCCCCTCATTGTAAATTAGTAAATTAATAATTGTATATTTTAATTGTTAGTTTAATTGATGAAATGAATTAATTGAGTAGATGAATTAGAAGGAGTACGGGTTACACATTTGTTGTTGAAATTGCTGTTGGATTATTTTGTTTAGTAAATGTTGGGTTAGTTAGTTTTAAAAGTGGCATGACTACTGGATTATTGTCCATATGGGGGTGGGATTTTTCAACTTTTTTGAAAATTACTTTGTATATCGAACAGTATATACAAAGTATGATAATTAAATGAAACATACTTGAAATTAAATATGTGTATATATGTGTGTGTATGTGTGTGTATATATGCGTGTGGTGGGGGAGGGGGGCAGGTGGGGGGAGTGGGGTGGGGTGG
Organism: Sambucus nigra; assembly: GCA_949130495.1. Taxonomy (NCBI): domain Eukaryota; kingdom Viridiplantae; phylum Streptophyta; class Magnoliopsida; order Dipsacales; family Adoxaceae; genus Sambucus; species Sambucus nigra. The sequence goes on from OX422217.1 coordinate 275,367,565, forward strand.
TGGTTTTTTTTTAACAATTGTATAGTTTTAATTAAGAAATTGTATAGCTTCAATTGTAATTTTAATTGAATAGTTTTAGATGAAAGTAAATTAATAATTAGTGCCAATTTCATATGAAAGTAGGATTGCCCCTCATTGTAAATTGGTAAATTAATAATTGTATACTTTAATTGTTAGTTTAATTGATGAAATGAATTAATTGAGTAGATGAATTAGAAGGAGTACGGGTTACACATTTGCTGTTGAAATTGCTGTTGAATTATTTTGTTTAGTAAATGTTGGGTTGGTTAGTTTTAAAAGTGGCATGACCACTGGATTATTGTCCATATGGGGGTGGGATTTTTCAACTTTTTTGAAAATTACTTTGTATATCGAACAATATATACAAAGTATGATAGTTAAATGAAACATACTTGAAATTAAATGTGTATATGTGTGTGTATGTGTGTGTATATATGTGTGTGGTGGTGTGTGGTGGGGGAGGGGGGCAGGGGGTGTGGTGAGGGGAGGGGGGTGGGGTGGTTTTGTTTTTAACAATTGTATAACTTTAATTAAGAAATTGTATAGATTTAATTGTAATTTTAATTGTATAGTTTTAGATGAAAGTAAATTAATAATTAGTGCCAATTTCATATGAAAGTAGGATTGCCCCTCATTGTAAATTAGTAAATTAATAATTGTATACTTTAATTGTTAGTTTAATTGATGAAATGTTGGGTTGGTTAGTTTTAAAAGTGGCATGACGTTAGATGTTTTCAACTATTCCACGTTAGATGTTTTTAACTAATTTAGACATATTTATGTACGTGTGCGTGTGTGTGGTGGGGGTGGGGTAGGGGTGTGTATATGTGTACTATTAACATTTTTTTTATCTGTACTAATAACATTTTTTTACAGCAAATGTCTCCTTCAGATATTAAGGCGAAGATGATGATGCTATTTATGATGATGTTGTCTGGGCTCGGTGGTAGCGGAGGCGACGAGGGCTCCTAGGCTCCCCCGCCCCTAGGCTCCCCAAATATGGAAAATTTGGGATTACCCTCGAGAACAAATCGGAGCTATTAGCGTCATCCCTCGAGCTGCTAAAGACGGTCATCGGCTCGGGGTTTATGAGTTGGAAGGAGGTGTCATATGAGCTCAAGTTAGCTGTTTGGGCAGCACTACAGGTAATATATTTATATTTATATGAATATTTCAAATTCAATTTCAATTTCAATTTCAATTTCAGTTTCAATTTAAATTTCAATTTCAATTTCAATATCAATTTCAATTTCAATTTCAATTTCAATTTCGATTTCATTTTATATTTATATTTATATTTATTCGCAACTAACATTGAATTTTTTGGACAAGAACAATTCAACTTGGATCCAAAGCTATGCGATTCCGTCTTGGAGCAGTTGAGGGAGCAACACAAGACGTGGAAGAAAAATATGCGGACACGGTACTTTGGGAAAACACGAGAGTCCATTATACAATGACGTGGATCCATCCCGCCCAAGGAGCCGATCTCATTGGCACAATGGCAAAAGTTCATTGACAATGAGATCGAGGATCGATAATTGGCATCTCGCCGACCGGGGAGGGAAAATCGGGAAAAAAAGACGGACGTGCACTACTCCGGCCGGACCTTTTACGCCGAGGTGGAGCGTAGGATGAAGGTAAGATTTAATTTTTCTATAACTACAAAAATATATTATTATTCATTATTTTACTTTGCAGGGGCGATACTAATTTTACTTTATTTTATTTCAGGGGGTAGGGAGTGGGCCAGGTATAAGCTTATGTGGCTCTTCGGACGAAGAAGGGGAAGGACAAGGAGGTGTTCCTGAGCGTCGTGGCGACGATTGTAAGTAATCCGACAGTTTAATTTTTGTTAATTACGTAATAATTTGTTATTTTACTTATTTTACTAATCATGTGCTTTTTGTCGTTTCAAGCAAAGCTTAAGGAAGTGCATGAGTCGCAGTCTGATGCCGACAAGGCGTCTTTGTCCACAGATGCACTCAGCCAAGTGCTTGGCTCTGATCGCAAGGGGAGGACAAGGGGGGGGGGATCTCGCGGGTGGCCAAATCTAGGTCATCGGATTGGAGACGAGCGACACCGGGCTTTCTCGAACGGTGGATTCACACGACGCAAATCTGTCCCGTTTGGAGGCGACGGTCGAAGATAAGTACGCATTCATGAAGCGTACGTTGGGCGGAGATCGAAAGGGGAAGGGGAAAGGGAAAGGGAAGGAGAAGGCGGTGGATGAGGAGGAGGAGGAGGTGCGGGAGAACGAGGCGCAGGAGGATGAGGATGTGGACCTCGCTGCTTCTTCACCGTCACGTGTGTATTTCGATGATCCACTACCTTATTTGGATCCCTTCCCCAGACCATTATCGACACTTGGTTGGCCGAGCGTGTTCATATTGGATGTATTTGATGGCCAACGGATAGGGAGAGGGTTAAGGGACCCGAATATCGTCGATGGTGGAATGGTTCATGGACGTGCGCTTCAAGGGATCGAGTCCAAAGTTCTCGTCACGCATGTGATACCCGGGAAGGAGAACTCCCTATTGTGGTTGCGCGAACAATGCGGCACGATGTATATTAGTGGGTGTGTCAATTCGTATATCGTGTGGCCAACTCACCTCCTCACATTTACCCAAGACATGTAGTAACATTATTTTTAAGTTTGTCCATTTGAATTATATTTGGATTATATCGTCATGTATATTATTTCTATTTTCAATATTTGGATTATATCGTCATGAATATATGTTTGCACTATCTTTAGTTTATTTGGATATATGATGTTTGAATAGGTACAACCAACGTTGTTATAACAGGTACAAATATACTGCTGGGCAGTGGCAGTGGCCATACTGCCCAGTAGAATTTTTTTAAATTCTGCCCAGAATTGTCACGGTCATTGACCGTGACAATTTTTTAAAATATTATCACGGGTATTAACCGTGACTAAACTTGTCACGGTTCATGACCTTGACACGATCGTGACAATTCTAACGAACTTGTTAAGGTCAATGACCGTGACACGTCCGTGACAAAAAAATTTGTCTCTCCCCGAATTGTCACGATCATTGACCTTGACAAGTCCAACTTGTCAAGGTAAATAACCGTGACAATAGTGCAGATTTGGTGTAGTGACCCTCATAAGAAGAGCGCAAAACCAAATGCAATTCCACCGTGTGTGATTGATGCAAACTCAGAATCCTATCGTTTTTTTAGACCCAACCCCACTGTCACTTCTATAAATATATAGGAAAATGTTGCAAATAGAGAAGTTTTAACTGACAATAACATTACATTATATAAATAAAGAAGATGATCAAATGTCATATGAAATGTTAAATACTAGCATTATAATAACATGCACACCAGTTGAAATACGCTAACACCATACAAGCAAGGAAAATAAATTCATTTAAAATTGAAAGCATTAATAGAGTTGGAGGGACATCATAACAGTCTTAACAATTTGAAATTCATAACATCCGCTAGTTGCTCGAGTGCCAATATCAGAAGTTCTTCAATGAGCTTTAGGTCGAGTACTAACATTAGCTCTCTTGCAGACCCTGCTTGAAAATAGAGATAAAACTTATTAGTAAAAATATTAGCAGCAGTCCGAAGGTCATGCCAAGATCCTCGATCTTTGTTCCAACTAGTTAATTAACCAATTATGTCAATTAACAAACTATGTCAACGTAGAAAGGTTGTTTTGTTAAGTTTATTGTGATTTACAATTTCAGCAGTAACACCGTCTATATAACACTTAATTGAAAATTCAAATCACAAACAATTGAAACTCGAGAATTTGACTGCTACTACATAGAAACAACATAAAAAAACTCGAAAGAAAAATTCACAATAGATTGTATCCATACCACGTCAAGAATGAGAATCCAAAGTGAATCCTCCACAAATTGTAACTTGAAAGAAATGTACCTGTTGCAATAAACATATGTAATTCCTTTATGAATATACAAGTTGTTGAAAGAAATGTACTTGTTGCACCGTCTCCCAACGAGAGTGCAAAGAATACGAACTTGTAACTTGAAAGTTCTGGTTTTAGGCAAATTGGATAACCACTTCCAAGTAGCGTTACATTGGTGGACATTATGGTTACCGTTATAAACAAGGTACTTACCGTTATAAACAAGGTACTTATTATACAAACACACTTCATTAGACTATTTAATCAATAAGACTTGCATAGAATTTGGATGGAGATATGGTGGATTATTAGATACCCTATGCAGGTATTTAAATAAACACTGGAGTTCCATCCAGATCATGAATCACCCGTTGTTCAAATTTGGATCAATTTACCTCTCTTACCTGTTCACTTCAGGCCTCTTATAGTTGTAAACATTGTGCCTCACAGTTGTAATATGCACTGTAATGTGCATATTACAGTTGTAATAAGTAGAAAGAGAGGCCTCATACACCATCACATTATCATGTTCTATTATATATTTTATATTTAAAAGAGCTTATAAAATTATTTTAGTTCAGAAAAAAATGACTTTCATAAATAATTAATTCACATAAATGAATATATTAAAATAATACTACCTCCAACATGAACTTTGAACACAGATCCACCAAACTCTGCACAAATACCAATTCCACATGCAACTCTACCCGAAAATAATTTCAGTGAAAATAGATAAGTGCCACTTGTAATAAACTTAAATTGAGTGAAGTCTTCTTGATTTTTGGCTTTACAAAAAAGTCCATTGGTGAAAGTGAATACTTGGAGCCTTAATGTACGTTAATTGAATCAAGGATAACTTACAACTTATTTTCAGAACCAATAACTAAAGTATAATACAGCTTATAAGTGTTATTTATTAGTAAAAAGTATTTGTTTTTGATACTCTGGGAACTAACTGTTAAAGACTAATAATTTAAGAATAGTTGTAAAACCTCAATAGATAGCATTTATTAGGTGTTCAACATGGCAGGCTTGTGGAGAGTGAAACCTACGAAGCTTCTAGATTCTCTTCATAACAAGCTTTAAGTAGAAAAGGAATATATGTTTCATAATATCTACTCCATATGATTTTGTAAAGACCAACACAAACAATAATGAAATCAAAATCATAATCCTGGATAGTGAAACTTGAGCGTTGTTTGGTTCAGTGTAAGATATTAACACCTAGGTGAGAGGTAAAACAAGGAAAAGTATTTTCTATTATTTCGCGTTCAAACTTTTATTCGTTATTATGAATAATTGTAGACCTATTAGTGTAAATCGGTCATAGGAAACTAATTAATGTAAATCAGCCATACTAATTGATTTTGTTTTAATCTATTTTGTTATTTTTCCTTCACCCAAAACATGCATGGGATTAAAACTGATTAGTGTAAATCACTCCTAGCAACTGATTAGTGTAAATCAGTCATAGCAACTGATAGACCAAATAGTGTAAATCAATCCTAGCAACTGATTAGTGTAAATCAACTATAGTAACTGGTAGACCAATTAGTGTAAACAAGTCTTAGCAACTGATTAGTGTAAATTATTCTTATTCTTCCATGGTAGAGAGGATCCTAGCAACTGGTAGACCTATTATTCTTATTATTCCACGGTAGAGAGGATCCAAACTCGTGAATGCAGAAGTGATCAAGAAATAAATAGTTATGTTTTAATCTATACAATTTTTTTCACAAAGGAAATCAAATAAAAATTGAAGTCTTTTCACATCCATAAACTCATTCACATAGTGTTTAAATCGATACAATGAAAAAAATTTCGACAAAGAATCCCAATATTTACTTGCCCATTTTGTCAAGCAGTTGATGTTCAACAAAGTACGTATCATTATTTTGAAACCAAAGTCATATAAATCACCTCCTCTCTTGAGGAAAACTTTTGATTAAGGCACACACAAGTTTCACAGGAATATAAATGTAATAAAGGTAATACACACGCCTAAAGTATAAATTTGAAAAGAAAATGCAACGTGAGGATTAAGTACAGTAGGGTCTCTGAAGAACGATCAAAGTTGTTTTCAATGAACTGAATAATATTTTGAAATTATAAAACTTAGTATAGGTGACAAACTTACGACAACATTAAGTTCAAATGATACAGGTATAAGTGGTCCTACAAATTACTAATGTATCATGATGGGAGATAAATGTGTTTATGCTCATGAGCATGTGGGTAGAATGGTTGTCGAATCTTAAAAACAATATTATCATACACGAAGTATAGAAAATGGTTGATTATATGCATACACGGAGTATAGAAAATGAAAAACAAAAGTGTAAATATTTCAGTTAACGTACATTTCGTCAAAGCTGAGTAAATGCAAAAACTCCCAACATCACAACCTGCACATGTTTGATAACTAATGAACTCTTGTATCATACCACACCGAACTCTTGTATAATCATAACAATTATTGTAAATTGTAATCGTATCATACCATAATGGTAGGATCTTGCTAGTTAAAAGTTAAAATGTACATCTACGGATAAACATATTTCAAGGTACATTTTACCAAAAAAATCATTATTCAATATATAAGGATTGACAATAAAATTAATGAGTTGAGCAGACATTTTCGAGTAACTTACAATAAATCTTCAGTAATAGTTCGCAGTAGATCTTGAACTATGTGGTAATTGAATCTCCAAATTAATGTAATAACTTTAACATCTTTCATCAACTTTAAATATCACCAATATAAAAGAGGTTATTGCAACTACAAATTAAAACTCCAACAATCTATATAATAACATAGATGATAAATAAAAATCTTAATTCCTCACATTCCATTAACCTGGCTCCCCATGCCTACTTGAGGATTAACCAAACAATAGTTAAATATAATGAAACTTAAATTATAAAATTAATATAAAAAAAATACTCATACTCACACAACATATTAATTGCCTCATTAAACTCCACTAATAAAAAAATTTGGCAAGCACAAAAAACACATTCGTTGAACAACTGACAAACATTATATACCTCATACATAGACCGAAAAAATGTTTATAATTAGAAAATGTTCACAAACGTATCATGTTCCATAATACTTGTTCCAATATCACTTCAAACACTGTAGCTTCAAGGCCACTTACCAAATAATCACATTAGGATATCAAACATCAACAATAATGAAAATATAAACTAAAGACCTCAATAAAAACACATTGAGTTATCAAAACATCAACTATAATGGAAATATAAACTAAATACCTCCATAAAACAACCTATAATGCCCTTAGAAAGTAATAGAAATTATAAAGTAATCTAATGATAAACCCTAGATTAGAAAGTCTATCCATCGTATCTAAAGAAAGCTAAAGAAAGCTAAAGAAAGAGAAAGAGCAATATTATACCAAAATGGGTATGTATCTACCAAAAATTCAAACCCTTGAAATACCAAAACAAACACAATGATAAACCTTAGAGAGTACCTTTTTGGATGATACAAAGATGTGATAGATGGAGAGAGAGCTGAGACGAGAGAAATCGAAGCATAGAGAGAAGATGAGCGGGTGAGCGGGTGAGCGGGAATGAGAGAGCGAGAAACCTCAAAGCTAGTATAATGATTTTTTAGGGTATTTTATATTTTAGTAAGTGCACTAAATTTTTGCACACTTTAAAATAGTGCCCAATTTTGGCACTGTTTTAAAGTGTGCCAAATTGTCATTAAATCATGCCAAAATTTGGCATAATTTTAAACTGTACCAGATTTTTAATATCAGGGTGTGCCAAATCACTTTTTTGGTGTAGTGAAAGTTCACTCAATAGTTGGAAATAATTGGTGGATCTGGCTGGTAGAAAATGGACAGATTTTGTAAGACGATCGACGATAACCCATATCGTATTAGAACCTTGAATAGTTTGAGCCTCGAACTTCGAGGTAATCCGCTCATAAAGTCCATGGTTATATGATCCCATTTCCATTATAGGATAGGAAGTGGTTGGAGTAAACCTCTAGGATGCTGATGCTAAATCTTTACCTGCTTACACGTTAAACACTTGTCAACGAAGTGTATAGTATATTTCTTCATACCGTGCCACTAATAATGTTGCTTAAGACTCTGGTACATTTTGGTGCTACCGGGGTGAACCATGAATTTAGAACTATGACCCTCATGCAATATTTCTTCTTGGAGTGAATATACAACGAGAACATATACTCGATTTTTGAATTTTAACCCAAGCTTGGGGTCCAAAGTGAAATCTTTTTCAGGGAGATTGTTTTGAAGTTTTTGCTTTTGGGAATACAAAAATTCATCTTGATCTTGAAGATCCATGGTTTTCTTTTGTAGAATGGGACGAGCGATAATGTTTTGTAACACAATCTGGTTTGTAGAGGAGTCTCGCTGTAAATTGAAATCTTCAATAGTTTCTAAAAATACAAACATATTTCTGAGGCTTCCATGGGTTTGCGACTTAAGGCATCGGTAACTACGTTATTTTTTTCAGGATGATACTCTAAAAATTCTATCTATTTCCTTTGTTAAAGATTAAGATCTTTCTGCGTGAATACGTACTTTAGACTCTTATGATCAGAGAAGACTTGAAATTCTTCTCCATACAAATTACATCTCAAAATCTTTAGAGCAAAGACTACCGTGGCTAATTTCAAATCATGTACTGGATAGTTACGTTCATGAGTTCTTAATTGTCGAGATCCATATTCAATTACTTTACCTTGTTGCATTAGAACACAATCGAGTCCTTATAATGAAGCATCAGTATAAACATCATATATGATATTGCTAGAGGGTATGGTTAAGATGGGGTCAGTGGCCAACTTTTCTTTCAAAGTATAAAAACCTTATTCATATTCAGGGTTCCATATATTACAAACATATTTTCTAGTAAACTTCGTTAATGGTAGGGAAATTCGGGATAATTCTTCTACAAAATGTTAATAATATCTAACAAGACCTAGAATGCTTCGTGATGGTGGTAAGTTGAGTCCATTCAAGTATGACCGTGATTTAAGCTGGATTTACTTATATACCTACTTCCATAACTACATGTCCAAGAAACTTCACTTTCTTCATGAGAAAATCAGATTCGTTTCGCTTTGCTTTGCGTACAACTAATGTTTATAAAGAGTTTCCAGTACTATACTGTTGATGTAAAAAATTAGATTATATCTAATTATTCAATCACAGATAAATAAATGAGATAAAGAATTTTAAAGTGGTTCAGCCTTATAGAAATGGCCTACGTCCACTGTTATGTTATTGCTGAATTTTTGGGAATTCTCGATTACAAGTTCTATCAAGAAATTCCGATCTGGGGTCCTTTTACAATGAGGATTGTGCAATGTATTTATAGCCCTGAGGCTGTAAAGTGAAAGGGTACTACATTAAATGATGTACATATGAAAGGGTAATACATTCAATGCCCTTTAAGAGTATGCCTCTGAATGATAAGCATTTAATGAACAGTCAAACTGTTGGTTATCCTGCTATTAATGTTTTGTTCGAGGTGCAGCTCGGACCACCTGAGTTGCTCGAACCGCCTAAGCTTCTCGGTGGTCAAGAGTTCCTCGGAGAGTTCTCGTTCCTCGGAGCGTATGAGTTCCTCAGGGAAACAGTGTTCCTCGTTGTAGTATGGTTCCTCGGAGTGTATGAGTTCCTCGGAAGTGTTTGTTGTTGCCACGTAGACTGCCACGTGTCTTCACTTTATTGATCCATGTCAGCAGACTAAATTTGGTATCAACAGAAGCCCCCAATGTTTCATAGTTCGAATTTTGAGGAGTATGGAACATTATTTCTTGGAATATGATAGCTTTAAATAGTCCTCCTGATTTTTAGGAGTGTTTCCCTTGTATTTATTTCTCTCTCCAAATTCTTAGAATCAGGCTTTTTGAACTTTTACAACCGCCTCGATCTCTGCGTACTTTTTATCCTTTTAGCCACCGGTATCGTAATCGTTTCTTCTCGCTTCGATTGCCGCGCCCTTTTTGTTCCTCTAGCCGCCGGTAGCGTAATTATTTCTTTTTGTAATCATTACTTCACCATTTCCCAAGGCAAGGTATTTAAACTTCACAGATGCTCCCATCGTCTTTTACCTTTTCAAATTTGTATTTTCGAGTTTTCCGTCGTCTCTTTCTCTCCTGTGTATTCATCTTTTCCATCGTCCGTTGTCATCAGATCCATTCTTTTTTTGTAAGATTTTCTTCCTTCTTCCTCATTTCTTTAATTCATCATGGTTTACCCTATTGAATCTCTTGATAAGTTTCGTTCTGATTTTTCTATTCCCTCTTGGGTTGTTCTGGAAGAGCTTTCTGAGCCTTCTGATTATTTCCGCTTGGCTGAGGGACATTGGTTCCCCAGTCTTTTTATTGCTGAGTGTGGATTTTCTTTTCCACCAAATTCCTTGTGTCTGGAATTCTGTCAGTACTTTGACGTTGTTCCTCCAAGAATAGCCCCCAACACATGGAGAATAGTTAATAGGGTGCATAGATTAAATCAAATCCATGGAACTCGCATAGGAATTCCTGAGATTATGTTTTGTTATAGATGGGCAGTTAATGATAACATTTTTTATTTAAAAACTAGATTTTTAAATAGAGCCTTAGTAGTCAATCTCCCTGATGCCAATAGGGATTATTTTGAGCATGGGGTTGTCATAAAAAATTGGCAACATGCTCCTCTATCTGGAGATGAAGTTTATCAGGGTCCTAGATGCCCTCCTTATGGCAATGGGATAGGTTATTTTTATTTCATTTTATTTATTTTGAAATCATGCTTCTTTTGTGTTTGATAAAATGTGCCACTGATATTTCAATGTCTATTTATTTGCAGTTGATAGTAAAAGAAAGTGCCCAAAAGAAGCAGATGTCAATGTAAGGCATTTGAAACTTATCTGGAGTCTGCATTAGAGTGTTGCTGACGAGCACATTAGATCAGCCTCATATCTGGTGCAGTACAAGAGTTACACAACCTCTTTTACCACTCGTCCAGTAAAAAGTGACGCAGAGCCAGTACCAGCTTCCACCAGCTCCTCGCCTGAATCTCACGTCCGTTTAAGCGAAAGGATGAAGAGAAGAAGACCTCCCACTCTGTTCGAGAAACCTGCCTCTAGTTCTGGTGAGGCAAAAAGAAGTAAAGTTGATGTCCCAGGGGAGGGGACAAAGAAGAATGATGCACCTTCCTCGGCTGCTATTGTGAAGGTTACCGAGAAGCCCGCAGTGGCTCCGAGCAGGTCTGCTGCTCCTGGAGAGGTGATTGTAATATCACCAACCAAGGGTTCTTCCTTAGTTGAATCTGTTCCTATTCCCCCGAGGAGGCTGAAGAAGAGCTCCTCGGTCAATTTGGCTGACACCATCAGTCAGCCCCCAGCTACTGGAACTGGGGTTTCAACTTTTGTTCCCCCGAGCTCTGCCATGAGCTCGGTAAAGTCCTGGATCATTCCCGAGGTCCAAGTTACTGAAGAAAACCTTACCTGGGATATGGTCACTTCGTTAGCTGCTCACTATCTTGCTTCTGTAAGTCTTCTTACTTTGAACTTTTCATATTTCCTTTGTCATTTTTGTTTCTGACTTGCTTTCTTTTTACTTTCACAGTTGACGAGCTGCTTTAATATAATTCTGAAGAAGGATGAAGCAATTAAAGCTTCATGCTCCTCGTCCAATGTGGAGGGAGCTCTGGAAGAAGCTATCAAGTCTTTGGACGATTCTCGCCAGACATATGCTACTGACAAGGCTGTCTGGGAGAAGAATCTTGCCTCCACCGAGCAGGAAAAAGCTCGAGCTGTTGAAGTCTCTAAAGAGTTGGAGAAAAAAATGAATGCCCTAGAGAAGGCAAATAAAGAGCTCGGAGAGAAGCTCAAAACTGCTAGGAAGCTTGAGGATAAGCTCAGAATTGCTGAAGAGGAGTTGTCTCAACTTCGGGAGGTAAATCGGCAGAAGGAGGAGGCTGAGAAAAAACTGAAAGCTGCTGATGACCGGCTGTCCGAGAAGCTTTCCTCGAAGAAGTTGAAGAGGAAGATGGATGTGAAGAAGTCCTTCAGTGCTGGCTGGGACAAGGGGTGGAATAAGGGGTTGGCTGCCATGGTGTCGCAAGTGGACTATGGCAGCCTTAAATACTTCAGGGATGGATGGGTTGCCACTTTACAGGAGCTGAAAGTGGATGAAAATTCCGAGCTCTTTCAGCAACATATCCCTGGTCCCCCTCCAACTCCTGAATACTTAGAAGAGGACGAAGCTGCCTCCGAAGAGTCTTCTATGGTGATGGGAGATCATTCTTCAGCCATTCAGTCTGCTGTCGAGGAACTTCAGCAAATTATTACTTCCTCCGAGCAATTGCCAGTGCTTCCCGAGCAACTATCCATTCCCTCCGAGAAACCTACTTCCTCGTCCCAGCCTCCCGAGAAGGTTTTAGGAGATAAGGAAAAGGTGTAGAGTTGTTCGGGTTTATCTTTACATTTTCTTTTTCTTTTTATCAAATGTAACCCAGAACTTGTAACTCTGAACTATGATCTAATAAAACTTGGACTTTTTCGCATACTGTTGTCTTTTCTTCATACTCTATCTTGATTCTTATTGTTTGTTACTTTTTCTTTCTCTGCTAGTTTCTGGCCAGGATGGAATTACTATCTGCCCATGATACAAAGCTGTTACGACAATGTAATGAATACTTTAAGGCTGGTCACACAGACCTGAGTGTAGCACAGGTTGTCGACATCCTCGACCAAGATGCTTCAGAACAGGCAGTTGAATCATATCAATATCTGAAGTGTCTCCTTGATCGAGCAGTGGCCAATAATGTGGCCTATTATGATATGATCGAGGATCTCCAGGGCACCCTCGAGGACCTTCAGCTACAATACAAAGAATCCACTGCCCTGTTGCATGAGGGGTACGAGAAGAAGTACCAGCAACTCAATGCTGACAAGGGGTACGAGAAGCGCTTTGCTGGCTACGAGGTGAGGGAGAGAACTCTGAAGGGTGAGGTCGAGGAATGCAGACAAATTGTCGAGTTTCTAGAGCAAGAGAACAACAACTTGCAGAATGAGCTATCACAGTTGAAGTCTGCAGCCTCTTCTTCAAAAGCCTTAATCCCAGTGACCGATGAGGGATTCTCGTTCTTAGAGGCCGAGAACGCCAACTTGAGGGATGAATTGGAAACCTTGAAGAGGTCTGGTCCTTCCACATCTTCTCGGGGATGAGCAAGATCACCTCGGGGATGAGAAAGAGCAGCTCGGATTCCTGTCAAGGAACAAAGGACTCAGTCTGCCCTAGAGAACCAGGCCTTCCAGTTAATGGCGAAGAACCAGGCGTTGCCTGAAATGTCAAAAAAGATCAGGGACTTGGAAGAGCAGCTCTCTGAGCAGAAATCTACCTTGGAGAACAAAGAGCTCTTCGTTAAAAATCTCCACGAGCAGCTGGACAGATTAACATATCAGTTCCACAAATAGCCCAGGGAGTTCTAGATGGCTGGATACAACGAAGCTCTCTTTCACTTGGACGATCGTATCCAGAATGCCAATAATGAGGGCTACAAGCAAGGCTGGTTGAATGCCTTAGGTGTGCTGCATCTCGAACAGGGTCATTACCTGTGGGACTACCATGATCCCGGACTGCTCGACTTACCTATGCCACCATACAAACTGGATATGAGTTGAATCCCTACTCGAGCCATTCCTCGGAGCTTGATTTTCAAATATTTCGGTGACTAAAATCTCCATTCAATTGTTTAAGTATCTCGTCCCGATCACCTTCTAGATCGACCATCCGTGATGAATGTCAGGATGTTAAAGGATCTCAACTTCATAAATTCTCCTCTGGCTTTAAATGATCCGCCTGCTGGCGAGGAACCTGTGTCAAAAGCAGAGGGAAAAAAACCAGTAGAGTAGGAATTTTGATGTAATTGTTAGTATACATATCAATGTAGCTTTCATTTCATTATCAATGTAATTTGTTATTTGTACATGCATATCTGATAAAAAGATAACAATATTGTGTAGTTTGAACTTGTGATAGTCATTTGGCGAAAATAATATTTTGTTTCTCGATGAACTTAGTAAAAGTTACGAGTATAAGAAATGTTGCTCGATCACTTAATAATAAAGTTTTGTTTCTCGACCAACTTAGTAATAAAGTTACGAGTATAAAAAATGTTTAAAAATATTTCCGACCAACCAAAGTCGTTAAATTCTCCATGTCGACGAACTACAGTTAGTGGGTTTTTATCCCCGACCAACCATAGTAGATTTTTCTCTTAAATGTTTCCGACCAACCAAGGTCGGTAAATTTTCCTTGTCGACCAACTACAGTTGGTGGGTTTCTATCCCCGACTAGCCATAGTTAGTCTTTTTGAAATAATTTTACCTTCCGACCAACTCAAGTTGGCATTTTCGAGAATATATTTACTTCCTAACCGACATAAGTTGGCATTTTTAGGAATACTTTTATTTCACAAGAAACATATAGTTTTATTTCCCTTAGGAATAAAAATTTTACTTCCTGGAGGAATACAAGCAGCTTTACTTCCCGGAGGAATATTGGTAGCTTTACTTCCCGGAGGAATATAGGTATCTTTACTTCCCGGAGAAATATAGGTATCTTTACTTCCCAGAGGAATATTGGTAGCTTTACTTCCCGGAGGAATATAGGTTTCTCGACCAACCTTAGTTGGCATTTTCGAGAAAAAAATTGAGTAGCCTGAGCTTGAGCTTTGTCAAGTAGTGTGTAGCACTAGTATTCCCCGAAAAACTTTCAATAAAAAGAAAGAATTTGGGAGAATATCTTCATTTTATTCATCACTGATAATATTTGCGCAGGTGCTCTGCGTTCCATGCATTCTTAAACTCCTCCCTTTCTAGAGTTGCTATTCGGTAAGTTTCTGATCGAACAACTTCTGTAACTCGGTATGGTCCATGCCAGTTTGCCTCCAGCTTATTATGCTTTTGAATGACTTTCTTCAGCACATAATCTCCTTCTTTCAGGTCGCACTTCTTCACCCTTTTGTTGTAGAACAAAGCTGTTCGCTGCTGGTAAGCAGCATTTCTAATGGCTGCTTCTTCTCTAACTTCCTCGAGCATGTCTAAATCCAGTCTTCTCATTAAGTCGCTGACAGGGGAATTAAAATTCAGAACCCTGTGTGTTGGGAGGCCCAACTCGGCAGGTATTACAACTTCACTTCCAAACGCCAGCATATATGGTGATTCTCCTGTTGCTACTCGGGGAGTAGTTCGGTAAGCCCAAAGTACTGATTGTAGCTCGTTGATCCAGTTTACTTTCGCATCATCCAATGTTTTTTTCAAACCATTCAGCAGCGTTCTGATTGTCACTTCAGTTTGTCCATTGCTTTGAGGATCGCCTGGTGCTGAGTGGATCTTCAAAATATTTGATTGATGATAATAGGTAGTGAACTCCTCGTTATGAAATTGTGTTCCACGGACTGTGATGAAAGCATGAGGAAGACCATATCGACAAATGATGTTCTTCCAAACAAATTGGTACACCTTCTCGTACGTCATATTAATAAGTGGCTCAGCTTCTACCCACTTAGTAAAATAATCAACTGCGACGACGAGGTATTTGAACCTTCCTCGGGTCGTTGGCAGTGGCCCAACCAAATCAATTCCCCACATGGAAAATGGCCAAGGGGAAGTTATGGGTGTCAACACGCTTGTAGAGCTCTTCGGATGGAGGAAAAACGTTGGCACTTGTCACATTTCTTTGCATAGGCTATACAATCAGCCCTCATTGTCGGCCAGTATCCCTGTGTCATCACCCTTTGTTAAAGCGTCCGACCTGCTACATGTTCTCCATAGGACCCTTCATGGATCTCTTCAATCAAATCTTTCACCTCGGAGGGATGTACACATCTCTGCAAACCTGCCATAATTCCTCGTCTATACAGAATACCGTTAGTTAATACATACCGACCAACTTTAAACTTCAATTTCTTGACTGCGAGCTTGTCAATTGGTAATTCTCCCTCTTAAATATATGCCCTGATGGGATCCATCCAAGATGGTCCTAAATCAAGGGTAATATAGGTCATCGTCATATCTTCATCTATACTCCGACCAGCCAACACTTCAATTGGGATCGTTCATCGTAGCTCGGTGCGAGTAGCTGATGCTAGTCGAGCTAGGGCGTCTGCTCTCACATTCTCCATTCTTGGTATTCTGACCAGCTGAACAACGGTAAATTCTGACACCAGCTCCTTTGCCTTTGCATGATATCTGATCATTAATTCTCCTCTAACTGCATATACTCCCAACATTTGATTTACGATCAATTGAGAATCACTGAAGACTGTAACCTGCTGCGCCTCCATAATTTTTGCCAAACTAAGTCCTGCAATCATGGCCTCATACTCAGCCTCATTGTTGGAAGCTTTGAATTGGAAACGCAAGGCGTATTCCATATCGACCTCATCCGGAGTGCTCAAAAACTATCCCCGCGCCACATCCTGCAGTGCAAGATGAGCCATCTACATAGAGCCTCCATATAAGTAGCTCGTCTTCAAATTTCTGATCAGTCAGAGTTCCTCGGTGAAATATTTTTTGCTTCCTTTCATCCTCCCCGGATATTTCTTGCTCTTCGTCGATCATCTCTCCTTGCTCTTTTACCAATCGAAATTGGTCTGAGCTCGAATTTGATGATCTTGTAACATCCACTTGCCCTTTTACCAACCAGAGTTGGTCTGAGCTTGTGTTTGTTGATCCTGTAACATCCACAGGTTGATCGGTGAGAATCTTTTGCTCCTCGGGGGTATCAGGATAGGTGAACTCTGCTATAAAATCTGCTACAGCCTGCCCTTTTAGTGATGATCTGGGTTCATAGACTATATCATATTCACCGAGCTCTATTGCCCAGTACATCAATCTCCGTAATTTTTTTGGTTTATGAAGGGCTTGCCTCAATGGCATATAAGTATATACGACTATGGTATGAGCCTGGAAGTATGGCCTCATTCTTCTACTCGCTTCAATCAACGCCAGTGCTAACTTTTCCAGCTTTGGATATCTGATCTCTGCTCCTCGGAAGGCCTTACTTGTATAATAAATTGGCTTCTGCACTCCATTCTCCACTCTGATCAACGCCGAGCTAACTGCATTCTCCGACACTGCTAGATACAAGTACAATTTTTCTCCCATCACTGGCCTGGACAACAATGGAGGTGCTCCCAAGCCTTTCTTCAAGTCTTGAAAAGCCTTCTCACATTCATCATTCCACTCAAAAGTCTTTCGGAGTGTCTTGAAGAATGGGAGACATCTATCAGATGCTCGTGACACAAATCTGTTGAGTGCTGCTACTCGTCCTGTGAGACTCTGTACTTCCTTCTTCGTCGTTGGAGATCGCATCCCTAATAGAGCTTTGATCTTTTTAGGATTTTCCTCAATGCCTCGTTGATTGACGATGTATCCGAGAAATATGCCTTCTCGTACTCCAAATATGCACTTCGTCGGGTTCAGCTTCATTTGATATTTATCCAGTTGATCAAAAGTCTGACTTAAGTCAACTAGATGATCGATAACTTTCTTGCTTTTTGTCAGCATATCGTCAACATAAACTTCCATATTGCAACTGATTTGTTCAGCAAAAACCTTATTCATCAGCCGCTGATATGTCGCACCTGCATTTTTCAAACCAAAAGGCATAACATTATAACAATAAGTTTCCCTACGGGTAATGAAAGGAGTACTCTCCCTGTTTGCAGGTTTCATTTTAATCTGATTGTAGCCAGAATAAGCATCCATGAAACTCAGTAACTCGTGTCCCGAGGTAGCATCTACCAGTTGATCAATTCAGGGCAATGGAAAATGATCCTTTGGGCATGCTTTGTTGAGGTCGGTGAAGTCTACACACATCCTCCATTTGTTGTTCTTCTTCTTTACCATCACCATATTGGCTAACCAGTCTGGATATTTAATATCTTCAATGAAGCAAGCTTTCTGTAGTTTCTCGACTTCCTCTTGTATAGCTTGATTCTTCTCGGGACTGAATACTCTTCTTCTCTGCTTCACAAGCTTGATCTCCTCATTCACATTGAGCTCGTGATATAAGAAATTTGGTTCTATCCCCGGCATATCTTCATGACTCCACGCAAAAGTTTGTTTTCTTCTTCTAAGGAAAGTTATCAATTCCTGTTTCAATGAGGCTTCCAACGACGAACCTACTTGAGTAGTACGTTCAGGGTGCTCATCGTCCAGGATGATGTTTTCAGTAACTTCCACCACTTGACCCTTCACGAGTTGTGACTCATCTCTAGGATCCAATGTTTCAATGTCGGCACCTTCATCCACTTGATAGGTAGTAGTCTTTGTCATTGATTCCTCCATTTCTTCTTGCTCGGCGGATGAATAATAGCATTCCCGAGCAACTTTCTGATCACCTTTAACAACTCCTACTCCAAAATTTGTTTGAAATTTTAGGCATTGATGCACTGTAGATGGTACAACTTTGAACTTCTTCAATCCTACTCTTCCCATGATGATATTGTATGGTGATTGAACATTCTTATCCATCACGAAAAAGCGTATTCTTTCTGTTCGACAAGCAGGCCATGTACCAATGAATATATCCAACTTGATCGTCCCAAGTGGAAATACTTTCTCGCCAGAAAAACCGATGAGGGGTCTATGATAAGGCTCCAATTGATATAGCTTTAGATTTAAACTATCGAAGCACGATTAGAACATGATGTCTGCCGAGCTACCATTGTCTACCAGTACTCTTGAAATCAATACTTTCTTCATTCTCATCTTGATCACCAGTGGGTCATCATGAGGATATAGAACACCTGCGAGGTCATTCTTTGAGAAACCAATGACTAATTTATCTTTATTCACCTTTCTTGGGCGATCCTCTTCAGCTAGATTTATTCGCTGAATGTACGAGCAAGCTTGAGCCTCACCGAGGTAAGCTTTTCTCTCTGCAGTAAGATCTCCTCTTCTTGCATCTCCACCTGTTATAACATTACAGTCAAATGACCCAAAGCGTATTGAATATACCTCTCCTTTTGGCTGCCTTGGTCTCTTGGAAAGATTGGGGTCTTCTTCTGGATCAACTTCATGGTTTCTTTTCTTGTTCTCCTCCCCTAGATGAGGAGATCTAGACCTCTCTCTTGCTCGGTCGTTGTTTCTTCTTTCGTTTCCCCGATCAACATACTTTGATAGCTTTCCTCATCGGATGAGTGTTTCAATTTCATTTTGAAGAGCTATGCAATTCTTGGTTATATGTCCATGATCTTTATGGAACTCGCAATACTTCGCTTTATTCCTCATGTCAGGGTCTGCCTTCATTTTCTCTGGCCAGTTTAGTTCCTCGTTGTTCTTGATTTCCGCTTGAACATGGTTGATATCCTTCTTCAAAGGAGTGTAATTATCATATTTCTTCATCACGTCCCATACCGACCTATTTTTTGAATGTTTGTCATTACCATTGTTCTTGTGCTCTTTCTTCTTAGCTTTATCACCTTCCACCTTGGTTTCTTTAGCATCCATATTCTTCTTCGCAGCCATAGCCTCCTCGGCGTTCATAATTTTGGACGCTTTTCCCACCAGGTCTGACATGGTTCGAGGTGGATCTTTGGCCAAAGTGTAGTATAACTTGTTCGGCAGTAGTCCACTCATCAAGGCAGTAATAGCCGTCTTCTCCTCATAATTAATGACTTCAAGTTTCTTGTTATTAAAACGAGTTATGTAATCTCTGGTACTCTCACTAGCTTTTTGTCTAACACTTAACAAATGTGCTACTCGTTTAAATGGCTTTGCCCCAAAACAGAAATTCCCAATGAATAACTCGGCCAGTTGAAGAAAAGTTAAAATCTTACCTCGAGGAAGATTATTATACCATATTTGAGCAGATTCGGTAAGAGTTCCCGAGAATGCCCTGTATTTCATCTCATCTGGAACAACATAGATGTCGGCTGCAGCTTGGTATTGTTCTATATGAAGGACAGGATCAGTCTTTCCATCATACTTGGGGGTCACAACAGGTGCTTTGAACTTTGATGGTGTTGGAAAATCTACAATGGACTGGACAAAAGGTGTTCCTCGAATAAAGGTTCGTTGTAGGGGGTTCTTAGCTTTAACCATTTCCCCCAATCTATCCTCCAGCCTTTGAATAAAGCCTTTCCATGCATCATTTCCTTCCTCGGGCCTATTGGTTCGAGCAGCTGATCGCGTTGAAGTGGCTTCCTGGGATCTATCTTAACGAGCGTTGGTCGCGACTGGGCAGATCCTTCCCTTAAGTCTGATGGTCGTCGAAAACTCCTCTATGGGGCTCTAGGAGGACTTTTACTCCTCCTAGGACCTAATCGATCGAAAGGAGATACTCTGCTTAATCTTTCTAGCACACTGGCCCTTTCTGGTGAGAGAGTGATACGTTGCTCAGTATCTGTGGCTCGAACTGACGAAGTTCGTCCAGGTTGATAAGAAAAATCTTCAAATTCCTCATTGCGATATGAATTGGTATGCCTAGTACGTGAGGATGGTGCATGGGTGTTTCTTTGAATACTCCGCAGTCCTGAATGGGTTAGTGCATCGCCATGAAGGGTTTGGATGAGTTGTCGCATTGTTTCTTGCATGACGGTCTGACCCTGAGCCAGATTTGTCATAATTCCAGCCAGATCTGGAATATTTGGCGGAGCAGATGGATTTGGAGGGTTTCCAGCGTTTCGATTGCCGGATTCTGGAATGTCAGCCATTCGTAATGGATTGTTTTTGGTGAAAAATGATATTACCGGTCGTTCCCACAGACGACGCCAATCTGTTGATGTAAAAAATTAAATTATATCTAATTATTCAATCACAGATAAATAAATGAGACAAAGAATTTTAAAGTGGTTCAGCCTTATAGAAATGGCCTACGTCCACTGTTATGTTATTGCTGAATGTTTGGGAATTCTCGATTACAAGTTCTATTAAGAAATTCCGATCCGGGGTCCTTTTACAATGAGGATTGTGCAATGTATTTATAGCCCTGAGGCTGTAAAGTGAAAGGGTACTACATTAAATGATGTACATATGAAAGGGTAATACATTCAATGCCCTTTAAGAGTATGCGTCTGAATGATAAGCATTTAATGAACAGTCAAACTGTTGGTTATCCTGCTATTAATGCTTTGTTCGAGGTGCAACTCGGATTGCCTGAGTTGCTCGGACTGCCTAAGTTTCTCGGTGCTCAAGAGTTCCTCGGAGAGTTCTCGTTCCTCGGGGAAACAGTGTTCCTCGTTGTAGTATGGTTCCTCGGAGCGTATGAGTTCCTCGGAAGTGTTTGTTGTTGCCACGTAGACTGCCACGTGTCTTCACTTTATTGATCCATGTCAGCAGACTAAATTTGGTATCAACATATACATAGATGTTATTCGTGTTGTACCCGAGTCTTAGAATAAATTAAAATGTCATCTAAAAAAATGACCACAAACTGATCTGGGAAAGACCAAAATACTCCCTGCATTAAATCAATGAAGGCAGCAGGGTCATTGGTTAAACCAAAAGATATGACCAAAAATTCAAAATCGCCATAGTAGGTTTGAAAAGAGATTTTGGATATATCTTTTTCCTTCACACGTAGTCAGTGATAGGGTTGTGTTTTTTTTCCCGATTTTTTCGAATTCCGATTCGAATTTTTTTACGATTTTGGAAAGATTTTTTTTATTGTCGATTTTCGATTTTCGATTTTCTGATTTTCGATTTTTTCGAAAAAAAATCGGATAGAAAATCGGAATTTTTTCATATTCCGAATTTCCGATTTTTGCCGATCCGAATTTCCAAAATTTGTTCCGATCCGAATTTCCGAATTATTTTTCGTAATATTATTCGAAATATTTTTCGTTTATTTTTCCGAACTATTTTCCGATTGTTTTTCCGAAATATTTTCCAATTTTGCCACGAAATATTTTCTGAACTATTTTCCGAAGTATTTTTTTGGAAAATTGTCGAATTTTTCAAATTTTTCCGAATTTATGAATTTCCAAATTTTGCCGAAAATTCCGAATTCGAAAAAAAAAAGATTTCCGAAAAAAATTGGAATCGGCTTCGGCACGCCGATTTTTTTGCCGATTTTTTCGGAAATTTTTCAGAAACATGCTTTTCCGATCTGATCCGACCGATACACAGCCCTAGTCAGTGATAACCATATCTTAAATAAATTTTGGAAATATCTTTGACCCTCGCAATTAGTCAAACAAATCACCTATCTTAAGCAATGGGTATTTATTCTTGATGGTAACTTGGTCCAATCTCCAGTAATTAATACATAGTCAAAAAGATCCGTCTTTCTTTTGTACGAATAAAACTGGAGCTCCCTGAGGGGATGTGTTGAGGCGTATAAATCCTTTACCGAGTAAGTCGTCTGGTTGTGTTTGAAGTTCTCTTAATGCCAAAAGATTCATATGGCAAAGGGATATTTAAACTGGGGAAGTATTAGGTAACTGGTTGATGGAAAAATTAATCTTTTGAGGGGGAGAAAACCCAAGTGAATCTTCAGGAAAAACATCTTTGTATTGGGTCAAAATATTGAAAAGGGAAGATGTTTTCTTTTCACCGATCCGAAAAAGTAAAGGTTGGTGGGGATTTCTTCCTTAAAAACAATACGAAGTTGGTGGAGTGGTTTAAATGTTACCATCTTCTTATGCTATTCAATGTGGGTAAAGTTTGGAGATAAAGAGTCCATTTCGATTATTAAATAAAATTCTATCAAATCAAGGACAATTAAGTCTAAGGTTAATGTCCTGGATTGAAAACGTAAGGTATAATGTTAATAAATCCTATTGGTAACGGCCATTTCTCATGTTGGCATTCCTATGGTGAAAGGATAAGCTAACGGACTATAAGACAGTTGCAACATAGTCAGACATGACTGACAAATGAAAGAATGCGTGAATACATAATCAAATAATATATATGTTGAAATATTATAAAAGGGAGATTACCTTCGACCACACCGTGGTGATTTGGATTTTTCACGAGAAGAGGGGAGGAATTCTAATTTTGTTTTTTATTAACTGGTTCTTGCTTCTTTTCATGGACATTTAGTTGCGGCGGATGGTTAAAGTTATTGGTTGGACTTTGAAAAGTGGTTTAACAAAGTTAAGGGAAGTAGAAGGAGGAGGCATTTGTAGAATTGAGCATTGGGGTCTAAGGTTTCCTACTTGGTTGCATTCATGACAACGTATTAAAGGTATGTTGTTGTTGTGTTGAATTTGGCTAAATTCTCGACCATCCTTTGATTTGTTGTAAGGGTGATCCCATTGATTTGATTGGTTCCTAATAACATATGGATTTTGAGAAAGGTTAGAAATTTGAGTTGGGTTAGTAATCACGGGATTTTTCTCTATAAGAGAGTCTATTTTAATAATTCGATTAAAACTCTCGGACTTGCAAAGGGATAATAAATGATTCTATGGTTTGGCATAAACGTCATTCAAAATGCTTGAACTTTTTGGGTTCAGTGTCAATGTATTCCTTGGCATATCAAGATAGTTCGATAAACATGGCCTCATACTGACCCATTTGTTATTGTAGTAGGTTTAAAAGTCTAAGGCCATTTGATCTCTTGTGGGGTCTGAAAAGTACTTGTCAAAGAAAATTTCTTCAAATTGTCCTAAGGTTGGTTCATTCACATTTCGGGAACGTAAGATGGACTGCCACCAAAAATCTGCTTCTCTTTCGAATAGATATGAAGCTAAATTTATCCTATGTTTAGGGATAATTCTAACTCCATCAAGTACCGAAAGTATTTGGCGGATCCATTTCTCTTCTTCAACTACAACGGGCTTTCCAAGAGCATTTATTCTCCGAGTTTCTTCTGGAAATTCATTATTCACACGGGTTGGACGTATATTTTGTTGTCGCTGGGTTAATATAGTTAACTCTTTGCGACAACGTAGGATTCCTTCATTGGTGGTAGTTGCATTTGATATTTGTGGTATATAATGTTCTTCTTGAGTTCTACTGGTAGTTGCTCGAGTAGTAACCATCATATATAAATAATAGTGTAATGGATAAATTACAAGTAAAGATACTAGCAACAAATTATCATTTTATATCATATTAGACTTTCCATTACATATTTAATGTAGAGAAAATAAAGAAAAGAAGGAAAATACATAGCGGTTAGATCAATTTTACAACAAAAAAACTACTAGGTTATGTTACGCAGTGATCCGGGAATATGGGTATTATCTACTCGCACACTTAAACTTACAGAGTTTATTTAATTACATACACATTTTGAATATTGTTTTAAGATATTCGGGGAACTACTTGATTATATTCGAGGTCAGCATCATCTTTGGAACGATCAGAATCATCATTTGAGGAGTCAGATGAAGTAGTGGTATCGGTAGGGGTGAAAATATTAGTAACGGGAAAAAGAGGTCCATAATCTATTAAGTAATATGGAGGAGTAATGGTAGCTTCATTACGTGGTACCATGTCCTATGCAAGATGGATCGATTGTTGCGGAAATTTAGGATCTTTGAAAAACCTTTTAGTTTGTTTGGTGGTTTGAGCCTCTCCCATTAGACAACTAATGACCAAACTGTGTTTAATTTCTGAAGTGGCAATTGCCCAGTCACCATCAATGATTCTGATATGTTGGCACATCTTGGCATATCGAACCTCTTTGATAGCTCGCTTAAAATGCTCTTATATCGAGTCACGAATATCGAGATAGATGTCATCCCAGATATTCATTACTGTAAAACAGTATGAGTAACAAAATATGATAAGGCAAATATTTAAAAAATAATTACCATATAAGTCGTAAGCAAAATATCCTCGCATTTGGTCCCGTATAGGCATAAAACCCGGATTGCTCTATGATACCATGCTTTCGAATCTGCGAATTTTATGTTTTAATGGTAAATAAGAATAAAATTAGAATACAACAATAATTTTAGTGCACTGGAATTTAAAAGGCCTTTCTTATGTGGATGCCCAGCATCCTGTTACATATTGGAGTATAAAAATAAAATAATGTACAATATTATTCACTCATGCCATACATAATATAAAAATTCAAAGAAACACTTGGGATTTATAAGAGCTGATAAGTTGCGGTGTAAGATATTCCAACGTGGACTATCATCCTTCTTTGTCACTACCCATATGTACGTACATGCGAATATTTTCGAGGATAAGAAAGAATAAAAAATCAAATGCGTGGGCGGTAACTTGTCTTCCTCAGGTTTGTTGTCCATCTAGAATAAAAATAGTTAAGCATACATGCCAAATAGATAATTATTATTTCTTTACAAGATATGGAAGATGATATGGTGTTAGAAAAATAACGGAAGGAAATTATTGAGCTTATACCTGTTAAAACAAAATGACATATCATAGAACTATCAAGGTTACACTGAAGTCTACAGATATTTAAATGAATAATACGATAAAGATAACCAAATAAACTGAGTATCAAGTAACTATGTTAATGGTTAAAATTATAACAAGATAACCCATAATTATCGGTTATAAGGCTTCAACAGTGTAGACATACCGTTACAATATCGCTCAAGGCATAAATACACCTGAACAAGCAATCCCAATAATCGGGGAATCGTAAAATATAGCTCTACACACTTAGCTAGAGTGACACTCATATGTGTATAGCAAGTGAACAAAATTAGGCACTTAACATCTGAGTCCTACAGGCCAATTAGAATTATCGTGGTATATCGGTGTCTAATCCCTAAATCAAAAGGTATGCTGGGGTTTCACTGATAAGAGCAATAAGGGTTATATGCGGGTTTCAGGGTTATACCACAATTAAGGGTAATTACGCTTAGTGGTTCGGGTATAGTGGTTTATCGTTTTCGGGAATAATGAGAATATCGAGAGAATCAATCATGCGACGTAAATCTGAACTACTAAAAGAATTTCATATTTGAAATAGGAATTCAAAAATTATCACAGAGTGATATACCAATAATTAATTAACTGACATAAGTTCAAATTGTATAATATTGAAATTAAAATCACCTACGTTGAGTTTTATGAATTTTGGTGCTTTGTTCGGCTAATTTGTTGGGTAGACTGGGTAGTCTGAAACAAAAAAAGTATAACTAGGCCATATAGGCTCAAAATAATTCTTATGTGTTGTAGTAAGATGTAATTGCAAAAGAGATTTCAGGGTAAAATTAACTAAGATGGTATAAAGTATAATTTTTTAAAATTTTAAAAATAAATGTTTTCCTTCTTGCTATTAAGATTTGAAATTTGTGACAAAAGTCAAGGTATCTTTATTTAAGCTCAAGTATTATAGAAAAATTTTGAGGAGGTTTTGAAATACTTGAAAAAGTTAACAAGGGGTTATGTGTATACCTAAAAGTTAATTTTTAAACTCAAAACTGGTTTTCTTAAGAAAACACTTTCCTGGAATTCAAAGATGGTAATGTAATTTACTAATTTGTTTAGAATAAAAACTAAAAATACTGTAAAAAATAAAAAATTTTGATTGGACACGCACCCTCACGCGTTCAGTCAAATGTATGACGCCCTTGTTTTGACTTTCACTCGCGCACGTTTAGGTTAAACACCTTCAACCTCTTGACATTTTGAGTTTAGGGTTTCAAAACTTTGAACTTGATTTCGAATTTTTTTAGAATTACTTTTAAGTTGATTCCGGAATGAAAGTTGCCTAATTTTGGTAGAGGAATATAACCATATTAGTTTTAAGAATTTTGGTGGGCTAAATCGAGCTATTGGATTTCTGTAGAAATGGTGAAATTTTGACCAAACATAACTAATTGAAAGCTTTGATTTTCATTCCGGCATCATAAAGGTTTTATTCTATATAAAGAATGTGAAAGAATTAACTTGGTTTGAGGGATTTTGGTGAAGTAAAACCTTGGAATTGGTTTTTAAAAATTTTCAGGGCTGAAAACTTCAACTATTGATTTGAGGTATCAAAAGCCATTTTTATTCAATTAAACACTAAACCTAAGTTCTTGAGAACCTAAGCTCAACTTACCTCACTTTGAAACTAGTTCAAAATGAAGGAAGCAAAATCCACCATTGAAGCTCAAGCTTTAGTGGAGTTTTCTGGTTTTTGAACTATTTTAGTGCATATACACGTCAACTTTTACATGTAAACACATATTTCTACTATATAGATATGCAGAAACATAAACACATTCAAAAAACAAGCATTAATGCATAACATTATAGAAATTTAAAAACTCCCAAAATTTTACTTTGAAATTGCTCTCAGCTGGAATGAGTTTCTACTGAGGTAAGAGGGGGTATTTATAAGGTTCGAAGAGGGGAGTTGATCGGTGGTTTTGGAGGTGAAGTTTAGACTGATTTACACAAGTTTTTGTTAATGTTTTATTGTAAGTAAAAAGGATACCATAAGTTACCCACGTGATACAACCTATGCTAGCTATCCAGGTAGTGCCATGTCACTAGGGGGTGTAGGGTACATAAGTTTGGGTTTAAGTTTATGTCCTTGGATAGTTTTCATGTAGGTTTTAAGATTTTTAGTTTATTTTATCAAAGTTTATGGACTTTTGTGTAATTATACAAACTTAGCAGATTTGTTTATGAAATTTCTATAAATATATGTCGTTAGTTCAAACTCTGAGTGAAAGTTGGGATCAAATTGGTATGGGAATTTGTAAAGTATCATAATTCTACTTATAGGGGCATTTTAGTAGTTTATAAAAAGTTTAGGGTTTTGCTTAGAAATTTTGTCTATTTAAGGGTCTAAAGACTGATTTAAGGTGTGTTATTACCAAATCTCTCTCTCTCTCTCTCTCTCTCTCTCTCTCTCTCTCTCTCTCTCTCTATCTCTCTCTCTCTATCTCTCCGTGTGTGTTTTTAACAATGGAAAGGCCATATGTCTACATAAAGTACATAAGGTTTAAAAGTCTTGTAACATCTTCTAAATGTCCAAACTAAGTTGATTTATTGCTTAACAAATGTAAGCCTCTTTTGTAATTCATTGTTGAGAATTATTTTTGCATTTATAAATCCATTTAGTAGTTTACTTTTTGAAAATATGAATTTAGTAAATCTTTAGTTTTGATTTAAAATACTTTAATTTAAATATGACGTTGATTTACTTTTAATAGGTTTAAAATCTTTAAATATAAATTAATTTCATTTTAGTAAATTTGATTCTAATTTTAGTAAACTAATAACCAAAATTAACTGAATTTTATTGGGTTTGATTTATACTAATTAATTAGGTTGTATAAAAACGTTTGTGAAAATTTCCTTTCTTTTTCAAAAACAGGTAATGGGTCGGTATTTTTTTGTGAGAAGTCTTTTTTTTTGCTACCTCGCATAAATGACCACATGATCACTCGATCAAATCAATGTCTTGCACTTTCACAACCACAAAGACTAGGGGAAATTATGAAATTTGGTTGTTTGACAATTATAACATGCGTGAGAGCACTACACCATATACCGATAATGGTTACAACCACTTGCTCACGGTCAAAATTCGCGATCAAGGTGGTCACGGTCAAAATTCTGATCAAGGTGGCCATGTTCAAAATTCGTGACCACTATAAAATATCAATTACCAAGGTTGTGACAAGGGGCAAGGGTGACTTAGACAGGGAATTGGTCCCGATTTTAGACCATGACCACAATGGTCACGACTCCCGACTGTGACCTAACTGTAACCATTAAGGTGGGAAAGTTGGCCCATTTTTGTCAAGTGGATGGTCACGATTTTAGACCGTGACCAATCTTTGTGTAGTATAGTCATGGTTTTGAACCGTGACCCCTAACAGTGGCGAAACTTTAATTTGAATTGGTTACGCCCACATGATCACAGTTTTGGACTGTGACCAAGTTTGGGTGACTAAATTGGTTACGGATGGGGACCGTGACCATTTATGGGGACTCGTGACTATTTGATTGGTCACACGAGGAGTCACGGCTCTAGATGTGACCATTTATCAACTAAAAATAAACCCCCTAGTTTTTTTTCTCTTCACCCAACATTTTTCTCCTTCTTTTGCTCCCACTCTCTACTCAATCACTCATACAACCCTCATCTCTCTCCCCCTCACCCATTGACGACTAGTCTCTCTCTCTCCTTCACCGATAATACTCTCTCGCTCACTCGCACTCTCTATCTAAACTTATATGTGGGCTTTTTTTACACACACACACATAGAGAGAGAGAGAGAGAGAGAGAGAGAGAGTATATATATGTTAATGAGAAATTGATATTGGGTATATGAATGTGAAATTAAATAGAATTAGAATGGAAATGTGAAATTGACATTAAGTTCGTTTAAGTTAGACCAATTTATTTGTGTATATGTAAAATTGTAATTGATATGGGGTATATACTTGAAATTGGACTCATTTGTTTGTGTAAATGTCAAATTGGAATTAAAATTTGGTATATACAATAAATTGGACCCATTTGGTTGTGTAAATGTGAAATTGATTTTGAAATTGGGTATATACATAAACTTGGACATATATGTACATATACACACACTCGTATATACACAAATACCAAACGTAATGGTCATATATACACATATACCAAACTTAATGGTCACCATATTTAGTTCTTCATCATCTATACATAGTCTCATCGTTACATCCTTATTTTTAATAAATAAAACTGGAGCACCCTAAGGCGATATACTTGGTTGGATAAAACCTTTGGCTAAAAAGTCTTCTAATTGAAATTTTAACTCTCTTAGATCTAATGGTGCCATACGATATGTTGGTTTTGAGATTGGTATAGTTACAGGAATAAGGTCAATCGTAAACTCTATTTCTCTATTAGGAGGTAGACTGGGAAAATTACCGGGAAAAACATCTAGAAAATGTTTAGCTATAGGAATATCTTCTAAGCTAGGCTCTAATGTCAGCAAGTTGGTAACAATTGCTATAAATACTTGACATCTTTTGTTTAGAAAACTATAGGCTTGCATTGCAAAAATAATACACATCAGAGATATGATGCCAGTTCCTTCAAAATTAGATTCTGGTTGGTGAGGAATTTGGAAAGTAAACTCTTCTTAAAACAATCTACCTTAGCATGATATGATGCTAACTAGTCCATCCCTAAAACTATCACATTAACAAATAGCTTATGATTCTCAATATCTATGGGGAAATCCTTGTATACTACTGTACCCATCAATAAATCACCAGAAGGAGTGGAAATATTTATGCTATGATTCAAGGGTTCAAGCATATGAAGAAAGTGGTTAACAAAACGTACAAACACAAATGAATAGGTAGATCAGAGTTTACTAAAACTTGAAAACGTTGAGTATATATTGAAAGTGTACCTGACACAATTGCATTAGAAGCTTAATTATCAAAAAGTGCAAAAACTCTCATGTATGCCTTGATCCTTCATTTGACTTACAGGATTTATCGGAACTCTTACTCGGGTTGGGCAGTCTTTTATTTGATGTCCATTCCGTCCACCTCTAAAATAAGCTCTCGAATCCTTATAACAAGGTCTTCCTCCATGCATCTTCCCACATCGTTGACATATCTTGTTATTATACTGTTTGTTATCACTAGCTCCCCCAACATTATATATGTTCTTCCCTATTTGTTCCCCAAATTTCCTCTCACCATCTCTAATTCGATTAAACTTCTTGGATTTTTAAACATCAGTTACCACAACATGAGGTGCAAAAAATGATAACTTAGAAAACTTTGCCTCGTATTGACTAGCCGTCATATTCTCTTGCACTAGACTCATAAAGTCAGCTGCTATTTCATCTTTCACCGTTTCAGAAATATATTTCTCACAAATATCACTAAGAACTCATGCCAACCTATGTAAATATTCCTTTCCTCGTGTATTCTCTTAGTCATTCTCCACTAATGTTCGGCTTCACCTTGTAATTTATATGTTTTGAAATCCTTTGTTCATATGTACACTTCAGGACATCGAGTATCTTTTCCATTTCCATCACATAAATTTCTGCTTCAGTGGGGTTAGGAGTACCTTTAAAAGATGGCAGATTACTCTTCTTGAACAGTTCAATAATACATCTATTTAGTTTAGGATTCCTTGGTACCCCCATTATTCACCTGATGCTCCACAATCTTTGCCAGACTTTTGATCGCCTTGTATGCACCTTCCAGTCCTTCTACACTTGATCCTCTAGTTACCATAGTTTATCTTGTCTTGGTTATTTTATACAGTTATGGCCAAACATAAGATGTATTATACTATCTCAAGATTGCAAATTACAAAAACAATGCTATATAAACAATTATTTATCATGTAAGACATATGGAGGGTTATCACATAAGTCGGATATTTAATCATATATCCTATTTATAGAAACTTAAAAATTATAACGTTCAAAACTTATGTTCAGTAGTCTACGAGTTCATAACCTTTGCTCAGATACCATCTCTGTCACGATCCCGACCTAAAATAGTAGTAGGGAACGAGTGTCTTGACATGCCACTAAGATAACAAATATTCTGACTAAAATTGTTTCCTTAAATAAATGCAATAAAAATACAATCACATGGTTATGAAGGTACCACCTAAATATTTTAACCCGATAGTCAAGGCCAACATAGTAAGAGAGTTTCTATAGGCCGAATCAATAATTTCAGAATTCAAATCAGATGTTTATATCGAGAGATATACACATATAACAAATGACGGATTCATCGGTATCAGATGTATTTTGAGAATAAAAGCATTTCATAAAATATATATAGTTTGCATAATATCATATAATCAAAATACCCAAGGAATGTCATAGAGTACTAACCTAAAATAAAGGTTCAAAGTTACAAATATTGAGTTGTGGATCACTTGTTAATCTTAAGATGAAACTTCTTCTTAATCTTTCATGCACGTTCTCTCACTATTTCTTTCTAAACTTTTCAAGGAATTTTTTGCGAATAAATGACCCCAAAGGACCTATAAAGTTTTCCAAAGATATTTGGGTGGTTGCACGTGTCTAGGTGACCAAGATTTTATAACAGTGAGTCAACATTGAGGTGTCGCGCAACGGAGCGGTTATGCAATCTTAATATCACCAACTAATGACACGTGTGTTAGCTTTTTCTAAATGGACGACATGTATTTTGTCTTTATCTATACAGAAGACACGTGTAAGGTGGTGGTGGAAAAATAAAGCATGGGGTGGAAAGTTATTAAGGGTATAAGGGTCTTTTTACAAGTGAAGGGCATTTTGGCAATTTCACACTATATATTTTCAATATTTCTTAAAGATCCCTGAAAATATTTTATTTACAAAAAAGGTCAATTTTATTTTTTATTCTGGTTCCTGAAACTTTCTTAAGTAAAACCAAGTCCCTAAAGTTTCAAAAAATTATATTTTCTACCCCGAAACTTATTATTTAGCTCATGATGTGTCATAAAAATTCAATTTGACCCATTTTGCAATTGATTCTTCAAATTTAAAAAATGGGCTTTGTCATATTAAGAACCGAGAATATCACGTATGTAATAATATAATTAGATAATAAGTGAGATGCAATTGTAAAAACAAACTATATATATGAGCATATAAAATTGGGGTCATTATAAGTGAACTACGATCTCAAAAGAACCATTCAGATATAGTTCCTCACCCAGCCAAGCATTGACTAGATGGTGGTCACTAAGGAAGTCCTCTTCTCAAAAAGGACCCTTAGTTGGATGGATCCTATCATTACTTATTTACGAACCTACCTGATGATAGGAGATTGGCTCATCAAGTAAGGGTGAAATCAACCCACTTTTACCTCGCCCGAGGCGGAAAGCTCTATGTGAGATCATTCACATGCCTTATCTCCAGTGCACCCACCCGCATGACACCGATCAAGTTCTCAGCAAACTTCATGATGGTGTTTGTGGGAGTCACAAATAAGGGAGGTCATTAGCCTTTCAAGCGATCAAGGAAGGCTATTGGTGGCCTCACATGCAAAAGGGCTCAGGTACCTATGTTCGCAGATGTGAAAACTTCCATGAATTCTCTCTAATGGTCTACCATCCAGCCAATGACCTGAAATTATTAACAAGTCCTTGGTCATTCGCACAACGGGGACTAGATATTGTGGGACCATTACCTACTGCACCCGAAATCACAAGTACCTTTTGGTCGGCACAGACAAGTTCATCAAATGGGTAGAGGTTGAACCACTGGTAAAGATTTATGATTCCGACCATTTGGAAAAACGTTATAACACGCTTGGGGTACCAAGAACTATCATCACCGACAATGGCACGTAGTTTGCACGCAGCTTATTTTATGGTTTCTGTGATGAACATGTCATCAAACACCATTTCAGTTCTACGGCATATCCTCAAAGCAGTGGTCAGGTAGAAGCTTCCAACAAAACCATGTTCGACAGCCAAATAAAGAGGTTGGAAAGTGCAAAAGGTGTCTGTGTGGATGAACTCCCCCATGCTCCATGGGCCTACTGTACTAATCCTAGGAGACCAACTGACGAAACACCCTTCGTGATCACCTATTAAATGGAAGATATTATCCCTCTTGGAGCGAGTCTCCCTACCATGAGAACCAACTTAGTCGACTAAGGGCTTAACGATGATGCATTGTGCACTAAACTTGACTTAGTAGATGAGCGAAGAGAACAGACCATGATCAAGTCGACTTCCTATCAGCAATAGCTGGCCAATCAGTATAACAAAAAAGTCTATCCGAGGAAATTCTAGGTGGGGGACTATGTCAAAAGGAAAGTCCTCCATGGTGTCATAAGACCGTCAAATGGAAATCTAGGACCAAACTGGGAAGGGACTTTTAAGGTAATAAAAAACGACCTTCAAGGAATATATCACTTGGAAATTCTAGAGGGTAAGGAGATACCAAGAACATCAAACGTAGGGAATCTCAAGAAGTTATACTTTTAATATTATTTATCTTTTATCAGCACATTTAGTTTACGTAAATTTTTGTTTCAAACTTATGTCGCTTACAAGTTATTATTCAATGAATAATGGCTTATTGTCTCTTGCATTTTGATCTCGCATATTGGTTGCTTTAATTTTTTTTTATTATGTAACTCAGTATTATGCACCCTTTCTAAATGATAATTCCCTCAACCACAAAAGATATTACCTTTTGCTATAATAACCTGTTCAGCTTATCTTAGCCAAAGAATTCCTCGTGCATAACAAAAGTCCTGTGGATTACAATAAGTTGTTGAACTTATTTCAATCAAGGGATTTTATCTTGTCGAGAAGCATTCATAGTAATTATAATAAATTATCGAAGTATTTCAATTGCTACAACCCTCAAGTCTTTATCATAAAAAACATAGACCTCATAAGTTTCCCCGGTAATTGAAAAAGACCTACAAGGGATCCTTAGGCAAAAAAGACAACTTAGGTTAATCGCCAACTGCATTAGTCGCTAAAAACCTAATCCGGTGGATGAACCATTAATCAGGTACATTCTCACCATCATCTCACCTAGGCCTAAGAAAGTGTGATGACATGGACTGAAAGGTAAGGAAGGAGGAATGATACTTCTAAGGCATATTGGACTAAGAGAATGTTCTAACACCAATTATCATACTCATTTAGTCGGCAGGGGCCCAAAATGGTTAACACTTGTTCTAGATTCATTTAATCAGTTATGAGACCAAAATGGTTAATCTTAAATACTAACTCGTTCAATCGACAATAAGCCTAAAATGATCAACATTATTATGTGGTTGGTAAAGGTCCTAGGTGGTTAGTAAATGTCAACTCTTTTTTATTAGCAGTCAAAATATAAAGACAGTTATTAGCTCATATTTAGTCAGCACATGCTTAAAATATGAAATAAGTTGATAGTTAAACTTTATTTATTGACAAAAGTTAGAGAGTACAATTAAAAGAAGACAAAATAAATAAAGAGCAAATAAGGACCTAGACCAACTATGTATGTCGAGAAAGATAATCTGCTATCCGTGCTCTTTGACCATTATTTGGTTAAGAGAGAACACTTCCTCAATGTCTTCGAGGTAATGGTTTAGGATCTGGGCAGGAATGGCAACGATGGGGATCCATTTATCATCCTTTAAGAAGGGACTATGATGATAAACAGGGTAATGTACTTGATACTTATATCATAGGTTTGATTCCTTAGAGATTTTGACTTTCTTGAGGGAAGTCAACAACCCACGCTTGAATGTGACATCCTCAGCCTCCTTCAGCGATGATGGTGCATCACTCCATCCTTCGTCATAACCTGTCGCCCATCCTTCTTCAGGGACCATTCTGAACAAGTGCCTAAACCTTGTAATATCTCTTTAAAGTCCGACTACAATAACATATCCCCTTTGGACATCCTTATTCAGCTCAGTGATCTCCTTCCTCAGAGCATCGTTCTCGGCTTGAATCACCTCGCCTACTTGGCTCACACCCCTATTCTCAAAGACATGGTTACTCAAACAATTTATCTCCTCTTGTACTCAGGAACCGATGTCCTCAATGACCTGGAGATCACCCTTTAGCTTGGCGGTCAGCTCAGACTGGTCCTTGTACTGCTTAGTCCTCACCTTCAGCTGCTTGTAGAGACTTATAAATGCCTTGCGATCTTTGCTGCTAATGCCTGGTCCCAAAATCCTCCCTAACTTTGTGGTAAGGGAATGTAGTACTTTAGGACGATGGACTACAAACAACATAAAATATAAGAAATTCAACTAATATAAGCATAATCGAATGAGTAGAACGATTAATAAAAACAAAGTCCTTTTCATTAATTAACAAAGGGAGGCCAAAGGCCAGCACATCTGGAAGAAAAGAAGATTACAAGGTATAAGAAAAGAAAAAGGAAAAGTCCTACAACTAAAATTTAATATTACTTCACCTTCTCAGAATTGCCTTTTGCATTCCCTTTCTCAGTAGCCTTCCTCTCTTGGTCGACAACCGTCCCGACCTAGGTAGAATCATTCTCAGTGTGGTCTACATGCTGACCAACATGAGGCCCTCCCTCTGTAAGTGGGCTAGGTCTAGGAGAATGAAGTTGGAAAAGGTTAGAATTTGAAGGGAATCCCATTGCTCATAGATCTTGATCCCATCCTATTTTTAAAAATACTTTTTTGGCGTATGCGATATGGAGCTCAGCATCGTCATAGGCTGCATCCCAGCCTTTGGTGTAGATGCTATCCTTCATGTCTGAGACCTCCTCCTCCTACTTCTAAACCTTACTAACCACGCCCAGGATCTCTTGAGCGAGCTTCTCCTTCTCGATGACCACCAAGTCCTTGGCCGCCTGCAGATCGACATAAGCCTATGCCAAACTATCCTTTTCTCGCTCTAAAGCAACGTAGACATTAGATAAGTCTTTTTAGACTATTTTAGGGAATATTTCATCTCCTGGTTATTTTTGGATTGGCCAGCGTGACCATCTAGGAAGGTAGTGAATTCATCTAAAGACTTTGCAAAATAAAAAGAGCAAGACGAGTACGAAGAAAATGAACACACAGAAAAAAGACAAGAGCAAAAAGTGGAGAGTCACCAGATCAATTCCTTGAGCGGACTTAAGTGATTGATGGGCCTCCCCATACACAAGGAGCGCTTGTGGTCGATCGCGAGTATGCCCCCTTTAGCATGTCAGGGGCAAGTATAGGAGTGTTGGCCACACTGGACCTCTCAACATCCATAGTGAGGAAAATGGATGGTAGGGCCCTTTAAGGCTAGCCTCTTCTTGGCCTCCCCCTTGTTCTTCTCCCTCTCTATCTCCCCTTATATTCTTATTCTCTCTTATTCTTCTCCATCTTTTTCTCCTTCCCCTTAGCTCCCAGGCTCGAGCCACTAGCCCTCGAGGAATCCCCCTCTGTCCAGTTCAAAGATTTTAACAGACTATATAGTATAGCCTGATTGTCATCATCAACATTAAGCACTCTCCTCTTCATTGGAGGAGCCATCTCTTCTTCTTCTTCTTCTTCTTCTTCTTCTTCTTCTTCTTCTTCTTCTTCTTCTTCTTCTTCTTCTTCTTCTTCTTCTTCTAATACAACTGGTTTAGAGGGCCCTACTTTAGGAATATCTACGGCAAGGACTTTATCAATTGGCGGAGCAATAAAACTACTGGTGGTATTCTTGTACTCTAGTAGATAAATTGGAGAATGAGGGTGCTCATCGTCTGGAAGTTTCTCTTGAACTCTCCAAGCTTTAAGGAGATCAGTAACGTTCACCTCGCTCAAGTCAGGTTCTCGATTTTTGTCATGATCTGCATAATAGAGGAAACAAATATAAGCCAGATGACAGGAAACAAAAGTAGTGAGCAAGTAAACAAAAGGAAAAGAAACACCAAGCAAATAGAAGTAAGGAGAAAGAGACCTATGTGATCCTCCTCTAAGTCAGAGATTCGAGGACCTCGGTACCTATCGTCCTCAGGTAGGGGAAGATGTTACCAATTTTTGGCAATAAAACCACGACCCTAGTAATTCTTATGAGAATCAGAGAGATGCACAACTAAAACCCTATCAACATTTATCATCTTCAAGTACAAAATACCGTCATTAGTGTGCGACCAGATGTAGTAGTAGCAGAGCTTAGCAAGTCCTAAATTGGTCCTATACAGTTCCTTTATTCAATAAACCCCATTTATAATTTTCCAAATATTTAGGGCGCATTGAGCAGGGACGACATCGAAGTACTTGAAAAACCTTAAAAAGAGGGTTTGGGGGAAATGTCAAATCACCCTATGTGATAAAAAGCGTATACATCCGTCGCCCTCTTATATATCACGGACATCCCTAGGGATGGGGCACAGTCGATTTCCACCCAATTAGAAATATTATAAGACTTCCAAAATTCTTCTATCGTTTTGTTTTCTAGCAGTGCCATAGGTGATAAAAAATAAAAATCTCTAGCAATAGAAGAGGAACAGTCGAAAAAGTGAAAGCAAAAAGAAGGTGAGAGGAACTTTCAAAAATGAATGAAGTACGAAAAACTGAAGAAGAAAACATTGGAAGTTTCAGGGACAAGAAGTGTTTCGAAAACGACGGTTGAAAGTGATGTATTTGGGTTTGGACTTCTAGATAATAATAGAGAACATGTATCAATGAGGATTTTGGTGCTCCAAATGCATACTCAGACCGGTATACCCCTACTTCTTTAATGAAATCACAAATCTTCCATGGTGTTTGATCTCGGACGAGCGTACTCTCTTATGCTCGCGAATATTACATGCTTCCTATTCTAATTTTATAAATAGTTTTAGGCCATGGGCGATCGTGGGCTCAATTAAAATCTATTGCCCCAAATGTTTAGTCCAAAAATTGTAAGGGCAATTTTAGGGGCTCGTTGATTTCCATCCAAGAGCGTAACCGACCAGCCCAACATAGATAATTGACTGCCCGACCCAAATAAACAATTTATTAAAGACTCGGGTATTAAACATGCACTTAAATAAAACAAGTATATACTCGAATTAGTTATCAACAATCTAGGAGGAGATATACAGGGACGCCACGAGTTATCCACAGGCTAATTCAGTTACTTGTACAACTGAATCTCTTATTTTGAATATATATAAATTGTAAACCTTGGCCTATGGTAATGGGATGTAATCTTGAGCATTGAGAGACACTAATAAGAATATAGTAACCTCTCCGTGGACGTAGATTAAATTGTCGAACCACGTATATATGTTTTTGTGTGTGTGATTAATTATTTTCATCTTGATATTGCTTTCTTTATCATTTATTGTGATACTTCTTGCCCTCATAATTATATTGAGTTTTACACATGTTTTATTAATGTATGGATTAACATAAAATGTACGTATATATATATATATATATATTGTATTATATATGTTTGTTTATGTATATATAGTCAAACTCTTCAACATACTTCATTATGTATACATAAAGAACACATAATATATTTTTACATTTAAGATGTATGTATGTATATATGTATGTATGTATGTATATGTATGTTATCAATTTTGTTAAATTTTCAAAAAATTGTATTTTAAAATAAATTTATCAAACACACATTAATATTTATACACAAAAAAATTTGAATTTTAAAAATGTATCTTAAATTAGTGTTTAAATAAAATATTTGGAATATATAATGAAATGGACCCTGAAATGATAGCGCATCTCTATTGTCACATTTTATGTAAAAATAAAAATATTAACAAATAAATACAACAACGTCTCCTCCTCCATTTTATTTTTCAAAAAATTAATGCTGTAATTTTTTGCTTTTATTCCCGTGGGACTGATGGGAAAGCCACACGCTTGCGAAGCTTCGTAGAAAACTTATGTTCAGTTACAAAGTTGAAGGAAAATGATATGTGTACCTAGTGTTTACACCAAAAGTGGTTTACCAAGTGCATTAAACTGTTGTACGTGCAGTAGTGTACAACAATTTAATGCACTTGATAAATCACTTTTGGTGTAAAAACTTGATACGTATATCATTGTCCAAGATTGAATACTTAACACGCATTCACATGTAACTGGCAGAAATGCACCGATACATGTAGCTAACAACGACATATTGTAGTCTTTATTAAATTGACTCAAGTTATTATATAAGCATAAAATACTATAACTTATTTTTCGTACAACACAACGGTAATTGCTTTTAAATGGTTGATTAAACTAACTTCAAGATCAAGAATCCTGATGATAATGATATAGTTTCAACTTCGTTATCTGATACGGCCAAAAGTCATTTCTCTTCGGAAGTTTCTTAAACATCTGAATTTTACTAGCCCAGATATGACGACGCAAAGTGGAAAAAACATTTGGACTATCTTCAAAGTCCCCTATCTTACGTGTGATAATTTGGGTTGAACTTTTCGTAATTGAGTTGTGTTGCATCAGATTCAAGTACTGGTTTAAAAGCAAGGCTAAGCCAGAAATTTATTTTGGATGGGGCATAAGTTAATGTCCGGAATACGGGATTGGTATCCCCCAATTTTTTTTTTAATTTTTTTTGCAAATACTTCAATAACTTCATTTCAATTAAAGAAAAATGTCCAATATCAAAATCCTCCATCACAAATTACAAATTCCTAAAAACAAATAAATCATAACAAATAAACATTAATAGTAATAAATTAAAGCAAAATTATAATACTTCATTGCTACAAAGATCATCCAATTTAAGGTTATAATTCAGGGAAATATATTAACACATAACAAAATAATTGGGCACCCACATATAAATTAGTTAAAGTTAGTATATACCTTCGACTAACTACACAAACAAAATATTCAAATGGACAAATGAAAGAACAAATTTTTTTTATTGAAGATTTTTTTTTTAATTATCAAGATTTTGTTTCATTGAAGAAGGAACATATTTTTTTTTGAACTTCAGACATCAACATACATGGGAAAATGAAATCACAAGAACAAAATATTAACTACACAAACAATGACAAGAATATACCTTCATCACCACCAGGAGCTTGAGCAAAGGTGTATGGCGGAGCTGAACAGGGGGAGAGGGCGGGGCAGAGCAGGGGGTGGGGTAGGGAAGAGTAGGAGGTGGGCGGAGGGTTTAGCAATGGAGATTGGGTTAACATTGGGTAGGGCCGCATGAACTTTAGAGAGGGGTGGGATTGTTGGGGGGGTTTTGTGAGTTTAGAGAGTGTGGCAACCGTATGGTGTTTTAGATTTAGAATTTTTTTTAGAAGTCCCTCCTCCCCCCTAAAAACGCTCCCTCTGCCACCGTTTGAAATTACTAATAATTTTAAAATGAGTATATTTAATTTATCATAGTATAATTGTTATCGTGTTAAAAATTATCATCCCAATTCCAAGGTAATCCAACCAAGCAGTTAAGCTATTTAAAATCATTTTCTTACAATTTTAATTGAAATCTGTTCTATCCGAATTAACTAAACTTTAAACTCTAGTGGTAAATACCTTGTGTCTCGGCCTTTCCTCCTTTCATTTTTTCTCCTAGTTTTTTGCTCCTTCAAAAAAAAATGCAGGGCGGAATAAACAATATCTCCGAACCCAAAAAATTATCAAGTGTTTGGATTCATGCATTTTAGTAAGAAATCGGCCAAACATTTGATCTCAGTCAACCTTATATAATCATAAAGTGACATATCTAAATTCATTATTATTTCTGTATACTGCATAAACTAAAGGACCAATATTAGCATTTATTTGCCTCTAATTTTCAAAGCCATCAATTTTCATTGTCTCACTTTGCCAAAATACCACCTAAGCAAAAAATAAATCTTAATAGTTTCTTGGCCCTCAGTTTATGATTCAATGCCTGCAATTGATTAGTAGATTCTGTGTAGCACCGCATTGTCAAAACATAAGTGATTTATGTCAAGGTAATATACCATTATCATTATTTATCAAATCTTATCGTACAATCACTCACGACATGTTTAGCAGATTATTGCCTTAACAACAAATTGCCTCCATTTCTTTATGTGAATATATACACGTAAATAGTACGATTTGCAAAATTTGTGCACAAAACCCTATAAATCAGAGTGAAGGCCTATATAATGTTTGTATTTATCGCAATAACACAAGGAGTAAGTGTTCACTTATAGAGTGTGAAAGAGGAAGTTCCTAATCAATTAAACACATCACAATTGTAGAGAAAACGAGTGGTTTCACGAATAAGCAACAACTAATTGACCAGCTACGTGGATTATTAAATAAAATTCTCCTCCTTATCTAACTCTCCTCCTTATCTTAAGGAATTAGTAAACTATATCCAGCTCCCCTAGAGATAAGAATTCTAGCTAACATGTATTGATGAATATTTGATCTGAACCCTAGAAATTCAATGCAGGCCCTTAATTTTATGGTCAGTTTTATGGTACACTCTTTTGTTGACACCTGGTATGTCTTTAATGCATTGTTTGACTTATACTTAAAAAGACACATTAGGGTGCTACTACTAAAATTAACCCACTCCAGAATTCCTCCATTATTAGTATAAGGATCCAACCCCTTTCCATAGCTCTAGATTTATTCAATAAAGTATTTTTATTTGATTATTGATGTGCTTCATATTAAATCTTAATAGGAGACGGCAGGTAAATTGTTTGAGTTGACGTAACAACTCACACGCATCATGGTAGCCGGACTCAATGATAACTTGATAACAAAGTTTCAACAATTCCTTTTTAATGGTAATAGGACTTAATCCTTAGCTCTTTCATTTCCATAATCGTTAACACAATGTTATATTAGGTAGGCCCAGTTTTGAGGGAAGGCTACGGAGGCAGTGCCTCTAGTTCCCGATTTTCGATGCATTTTAGGGATCCCAAAATTTTATATGTGCATATATATATTTATTCATAGCGTCATTTTCCAATCGTCCTAAAAACATTTACAAATATTTAGTCTTGTCGCAACTCTCGAAAAATGAATCGGCATCCTTTCCATTAAAAAAACTATAATTTCTAAATTAATAAAAAAAATATCTTATTAGATATGGGGCCCCCAATTTAAGAGTTCGCCTTGGGCCTAAAATCTGGGACCAGCCTTAGCAATTTGCAACTAAATTTGATGTGTTTAAGAGCATGCGTACTCTGGGTCGGCAAGCATAACTCATATATCAGAAATTAATGATTATAAACATTCTTCTGCATATGTCTATACTCCTTGTAGGACCCTAACAAATTAAAATTTTACTGATTAACACCTGCAGAAAACAAAGAAAATTTACGTAATACTACAAGAATTTATAGGATAAATCAGTAAAAGAATAAAAACAAAACACACAAAACACTTGATGTTGAAATTAAAAAAAAAAAAAAGATAAACTTTCTTCTTGCAATATTAATCATAAATAACTACTAAGTTATTTATGATCTATAATCATGAAATGTATTATACTAGACTCCAGATGTATCAATTTACCAATGTGATTGTCTTGTGAGATGACAAAAAGTTAGTTATTATTTCTGGTAATTAAAGTTCAGTCTCAATATTAAAAAAAATAGAGAAAATACTCTTAGGTCTCTCAAAAATAAATTTTAAACACTAAAAGAATTTTGACAAATTTTAAATACTTAGGTTCACTAATTTTCTTCCGGTAGAAGTCCATGCTAGTGGCATAACAAGTGCACCTAATTATAAATTATCCTTAAATGTTTTAAAATTATTACAAAGGGACCCAATTATAAATTGTCCAAAAAAAGTCAACACAATTTCTCAGTAATGAAATTGGCGGAGCCCGCTAAAGTTTCAGGTAAAAGATATAAATA
Organism: Sambucus nigra; assembly: GCA_949130495.1. Classification (NCBI taxonomy): domain Eukaryota; kingdom Viridiplantae; phylum Streptophyta; class Magnoliopsida; order Dipsacales; family Adoxaceae; genus Sambucus; species Sambucus nigra. The sequence goes on from OX422217.1 coordinate 275,410,675, forward strand.
CGAGATTGTTGTCATATTTGAAATTTTATTTTACTTTGTATTTTTAGTCACTCCCTTCCTTTTATTGTTGTGATGAAACGTGTAAAACTTTTGTGTGCAACTTCTCTTTGTTTTTATTAATGAGAAAAAACAATTATTTTGGAGTCCAATAGAGTTATTAAGTTTAAAAACTCACTCATTAAAATCATAAAAATTTGATTACACAACTTTTCACTTCATTTTTTTAAACAAACACTGCTAAAGATCTGCTATATCAATTGAGTCAGAGTCCGTTCATATACAATTTCACAAATAAGCCCCTTGGCAAAGAGGAACGTTTGGGTGCAGTTACCTTGCAAAACTTCGCAAATACCAAAGCAAAATTAACGTACACTTTTTCCAAATTTAAACCATCTTATTTAATTCAATTTTTTTTATATAAATATTGTATACATTTATAAAATATAATTTTCAAGAAAAATATTTTGACCATCAAAATAATAATAACAATCAAAGTCTTATATCTATACACAACAAATTTTACGTGAAATTAAACTTAATATTTTTTAATTCTTAAGATGTCACAAGGACCTTGATTTATTCTTTCATGAAACACGTGGAATCCATTCCTTTGCAACGAGTACGAATTTGTTAACTATCTTTAAAAATGATTAACATAATTTTTTATATAATTATTTATTATATGAATAACTCACCATCAAATTTTATAATTTTTAATAAATTATTTATATTTCAACCAATCAGTTGTCATATTAAATTTTTTAAGAGTATCAACAAATTAAGAGTATTTACCACATCAACATCCAATATACAAATACCCCAAAGTATTGTAGGTTTAATAGTGAAACGGTGTCACAGGTCATATTAGTGCCACACTTTACGCGGGTGAAGCCGTCACCACAGTCCACATGTAAAAGGCTACCTCCTTAGTCTCCAAGAAAAATAGGTAACTTTTATTGAGCAACGTCCCCTATTTAAATCAAACACGAACTCCTCTTCCATAATACATCCACACAACACCTATCTATAAATAGTTCCATTCACTCTTTCGTAAAAGCCACAAATACATACACGCACACCAACCTCCATATTGTTGTATATATAACAGAATATTATAGAAGAGAAAGAGAGATGACGACAATGAATATAAGTATAGATGATAAAGAGGTAGAGAGAATTGGCATGGCCAACTGTTTAACGATCTTTTCTAAGGTGGGGAACGAAACTAACACCCAACAATCACCCACTCGGGCGTTCGAGTGCAAGACCTGTTACCGGAAGTTCAATTCATTCCAAGCCCTGGGCGGTCACCGAGCCAGTCACAATAGGCCCAAACTAATCGCAGTTGACTCTCCCATGAAGCTCAACACCCACCAGTGCTCCTTATGTAGCCTCAAGTTTCCCACAGGCCAAGCACTAGGCGGTCACATGAGACGACACCGTTCAGCCACAAGTCCTCATCTTTCACCCAAGTCGGTCTCGGTTTTCAAGGAGTCGACTAGTCGTAAGAGAGTGCTGTCTTTTGATTTGAACTTCACAACCCTACCAGACGCGTATGAATGTGACAAAGGAACTCCAACGTTACAATATTATTTCTAGAGATCTATTACTAGTTTACTCGATTTAAATGATATTTTTAAATGCAGTTTTAAATTTAACCTTTTGTGTTTATAATTATTGATCCTCATTTGGTAGCGCCGCAATATGAGCTCTTGATGATGAAACCGTCCACAATCCACTCAAAATAATGTGAGCTCCCATTGTTGAATGCAATTAATTTGACAATTTTATCATTTCTAACAATTTACTAATTTGTTATATGTTAGTGTCCTTTAGAAAATAAAATAAAGGTAAAACTAGAATGAAAATTCATAAATATAAATTCAATATTAAGCATTAAGCATTCATTTGAGGACTTGGGAATTGACTCTTAATGCTTACTACTGAATTTTAGCTATTTTTCAGCATTAAGTGATGGAAATAAGCACCATGCATTATCTCTTAGTACTGAAAGAAACTCAATTTACCATTAAGAGTTAAAAACAAACAACCGTTTATACAATAAGTAGAGACTTCGTAAACTACTGGTTTTATATAAGTGGGTGATTAAATATAAGTGAAAAAAATATTTAAATGTCAACAAAATCCATATGTAATATTGGGATAGTGTAAAACATTTGGGTGTTCTTGAATGTTCATACTGAATGAGTACATGTTGCGGCCCGTGACAAAATAGAATATGAGCATATGAATAGTCCATTAGGCTTGGCATCGTCCACCTTTGAGGTATCAACATCTAGTTAGGTATATCATTTGACTTGTGTATATTAGGAGCACCTCCATATTCGACCTTCATGCATAACCAATGCCTATTAGTCCTAACGGTAGGATAACATTGACAAATATATGTTGCAAGGAGCCCTCGTAGTGACTTTCAAAAGCAATCGTGTGATTGCACCTGAAAGATATCACGAGAAGACACCCCCGTTCTTCAACATCTTTCTCTTTTCTCTCATATTCATTTGATATTAATAAACAAGTTATGTATCGTCAAAGTGCAACACTACACTATATTTCCTTTTTTGTCACCCAAATGGTCCAAAAATTTGTCACAACCAGAGCCGTGGCTAAATTTGTCGTAGCTTATGGTGGTGAAAAATGAAAAAGCAAGAGAAAGATAAATTTTTTTCCCCATGGATTTCGTGTGGGGCTATTTAGATCATAACTAAAAAATTATTAGGGCAAAGAAACTCGTGACCATCGCGAGGCTGGTTACTGCGAGATCTATATCGTGAATCGGTAGAATTCCCATCACAGTGAGAGCGTATGGAAGATCTCACACATATTCCCGGACGTTATGTTTACTTTGTTGATTCTTTTAAGCATTCGATATTGTTAGAAGCCATCAATTGAGGTCATGATGGTGAAAATCAAATAAGGGATCCAAAGCTTCCTACAGATGATGATAATTGTAAGTACCAAAAACTTACTAGTTCAATTAATTTGATCACGTAAGCATGCGACAATCCACATATCATTGTAATACCCTGTAATTTTGAGAGCATATTTATGAATATTCTATTAGATTTTAGTCGAGATATTTTATTTTAAATGAAAATATTTGTTTATATTACATTTGAAAATAATTTATTTTGGTTTGAAATCGAATAAAACATCTGAATTCAAATTTAAATGGCTTTGGGACATTTTGTGATGATTTAAATATGTAAAGTTAATAATTTTGAATTAACGATCAATCTAGTAATATGCATTAGCTTAGGCTCCAAGATGAAAGAGGGGTTATACAAGGAATATTATGAGTGATTATAAGGAAAGGAAGATGATAAACAAAGGTAAAAAATGAAATCCAAAGAGTAAAAAAAGAGTGGAATGAGAATAGCCAATTTAGAGTGTTTAGATTTTCTTTTCGAGTACTTTCGGATGAGATTTGAGAAAAACTCAAAACATATACCTCACATAATTTTTTGTGTAGAATCCGAATTGACAGTTTAGATAATGCTGGGATCTGAATATTTTAGGTTTTCAAAACAGGCCTTGTGGATTTTAACTCTCTTGAGGTAGTTTCGTTCTTCCGTGGTTAATTTATTTTGCTACACTTATTCAACCTTGATTGTATAGTTATATCCTGTAACACCCCGTATTTTTGTACATTCAATATTTTATTAATTCGGGAATTTTAAATTACTTGTGTGTCGTAATTTTAATTGAATTAATTATGGCGATATATATATATATATATATTTAAATATTAATCGGGGAGTGAATGGTTAATATTTAGGAAAGTTTATTTACTAAGTGAATAGTAATAATTTAATTTCGTCATTTCGAGTATTAATAACGAGGTATGCACTTATCCCAGTCGGGAGTCGGTATAGACTAAATTGGGCGTGAGATAAGGATTTTTATAAATTAATTTAGATGTCAATTCTGAGTGCGCGGTTGAGTCCGGATGGGTCGAGATAGTCAGAAAAGAGTACCTGAGGGTAGTAATTGGGTCTCGGGATATTTTTGGGCATAGTTAGGCCCACACGAGGTGAGTTGGGCCACTTTAATTAAGCCCATTAGGTAAAAAACGGGATTGAGAATTTTAACCTAAGTGAGGGATTAGGAAATCAGCAGCCATCACAAATCTAAGCCTAGGGCTTGAGAGGGAAATTGGGGGAAAGCTTAGCAAAAGTCAATCTGGGGATTTTGAAGCCAAATCGAGGGACTACGCCAACGGAATCAGACACTACGAACACTTACAGGCAAGTGGTTAACTATTTTGATTCTTAAAGCATGATAATCAATTCATATCATAGTGATGTGTAAACCAAAATTCGTTTTTGGGTGTAAATGGGTACAAAATGGGATTTTTGTTTTTGAAACACTTGAATGAGATTCAAAGTAAGATTTAGATGGATGATTGATATCTGAATATGTATATAATTTGAGCGAGAAATCCAGAACACAAAAGAGTGGAAATCGAATCTGGAATTTGGGATTTAAAACAGATAATTGAATTTTATGGAGAAAGACCCATTTCGAAAATTATGAGATAAGTAGAGAAGTTGATTATCTTAAGGTCTCTATGATGAATATGATGTGGATTAACCATGTGTAGATGATGGGATGATGTAATTAGAGGTTTAAATTCTGGTTTTGAAACCTTGAAGTTCGTTAATGGTGGAAAACAGTGGGGAAGAAGAGCTGTAACGAAGGGGACGATCGATCGATCGGGGGGCATCGATCGATCGATGATGGGAAATTATGGCCAGTTCGGCCTGTGTGTGATATAAGGGGGAAATTAATTATAAATTAATTTCCATATTGTAATTTGTGATAATTAATTTTGAAACACCTATTCCTAGTAATTATGGGAAAGAGTAATTGGGACTAGGATGAATTTATGTGGGGCATTTAATGGATGAATTTGAGAGATTTTATTCCAAAATAGTGAGATACGGATCAAGTGAGCAAATTCGGGTATATTGGTCATACGACCCCAAGGTAGTGAATTAAGTTTGGAGATAAACTAAATAATTTTGAGTCGGGATAGAGACTCGGGGAATATTTAATTATGGACCAAGTGGGAGAGTCCGGGTATGTTGGTAATTATAGGTAAATATAATTGGGAAATTATGGAAATAAACGTCTGACACATTGTGGGCGAATAATATGGAAAAGAAATTATGAGATGTAAAAATGTACCAAGTGAGTGAGTCCGGGTATGTTGGTTATGTGACACCAAAGTATCAAATTTATTTTGAGAGAGAGTAAATAATTTGGAGTCGGAACATAGACTCGAGAAATATTAAGTTACGGGCCAAGTAAGTGGGTCCGGGGATAATGGTTGGGTGACACCAAGTTATGAAATAAATGATTTCGCTAATTGATTTAATTAGAGTCGGATTGTAGACTCGAGTAGTATTAAATTAATAAGTGTATTAATTAATTTAATTGGAGTCAGATTGTAGACTCGGGTAGTAAATTAATAAGTGTATTAAACAATTTAGTTAGAGTCAGATTGTAGACTCGGGTAGGATTAAATTAATAAATGTGATAATTAATTTAATTAGAGTCGGATTATAGACTCGGGTAGAATTAAATTAATGGGTGTGATAATTAATTTAATTAGAGTCGGATTATAGACTCGGGTAGGATTAAATTAATAAATGTGATAATTAATTTAATCAGAGTCGGGTAGTAAATTAATAAGTGTATTAAACAATTTAATTAGAGTCAGATTGTAGACTCGGGTAGGATTAAATTAATAAATGTGATAATTAATTTAATTAGAGTCGGATTATAGACTCGGGTAGAATTAAATTAATGGGTGTGATAATTAATTTAATTAGAGTCGGATTATAGACTCGGGTAGGATTAAATTAATAAATGTGATAATTAATTTAATCAGAGTCAGATTGTAGACTCGGGTAGGATTAAATTAATAAATGTGATAATTAATTTAATTAGAGTCGGATTGCAGACTCAGATTTGTGTTGATTAATTAATGTGTAAATTAATTAAATAAGAGTCGGATTGTAGACTCGGGTAAGTATTAAATTAATATGTGTGTTAATTAATTTAATTAGAGTTGAACGATAGACTCGGGGAGGTATTAAATTAATAAGCGTTTTAATTAATTTAATGGGAGTCGGACCATAGACTCGGGAAAAATAATATATAAATTGAGGTATGAGTTGAATATATTAGAGTCGGACCATAGACTCGGAAATACGATAAATTATTAAGTGAGAAAATTAATTACGTTGAGTCGGGCCACAGACTCAGGAAATTACAGGCAGTGTACGAGATTTTGAGTACATGATAAAGCCGGGGTTTATGTTATATATATACGGTATAGTGATAGTATATATATACGTGTAAATATTGTGTGTGATATTAAATTACAGGCAGTGTACGGGATTTTGTGTACACGGTAAAGCTGGGGTTTATATTATATATATACGGTGTAGTGATAGTATATATATACGTGTATATATTGTGTGTGATATTGAATATCAGTGATTAGAGATTTACTCTGTTTATTTACTATAATGCTATCAAGGGAGGTTGCGCGATGTGGGTGAATCCCCTAGCTTGAGGAGTAGGGCGATTATATCCCCAGGTCATAGCGTCTGGTATATATGGGTGAGGGAATTATCTCACTTTCAGTGAAGGAATATGACCGCCTCCACTACGTTTATATTTTGGGCCAAGTTGGTAAGCGATTCCAACTTGGGGAACTAGGTTTTGTGAGCACACCTAGTGAGATAGCATTTTAGAGGGAATCATCCGGTGAGGGTATACTCGGAAGGATGGATACACATATGATATATGTGTGGTTGTTAGTAAAGGTACGTATAATATGGTAGCAGATATTATATGTAGGAGATAATATAGTGTGTGATGTATTTACTTTATATAACTTGGGTTACAGTTATATGCTGTTAATTAATGAGAAATTAATTAAGTTAATCATTTGTGGGAATAATACAGAGTGTGACGTATTAAATTTATATAACTTGTGTTACGGTTATATGATATTCATTAAGAAGGAATTAATTAAGTTAATTGTGAAATAACTTATAATTCAGGAAATCATTATACTCGGGTTAGAGGAGTATGGTAAGGGAAGGTTATACCAGGACTAGTTGGACGGGGTAGCACAACTAGGTGGGGTTAACGTAAATGGTAGGTGTGCACAATAGTGTAGGGGTGAGAATGTCCACAAGGGAGTGTGACACTAACTTAAATATGAAGCGTATTCATGCCTTTTAAATTACTGCAGTTAATTCACTTGCTAAATATTTTCAAAATTTTTTGGGTTCTAACCCTTGCCATAAAACTATTTTCAAAACCTTTTAGGTGTCCAGCCACAGGGACGGCAAGATTGATATTCTATTCCAGGGACACAGAGCTGCGGCATTTGTGGATGCTAGCAGGAGTTTGGATTAGACGCATCATTCATTCATTCCTAGAGTAGGAATCTTGTATCAGTTTCTGTTTTATTTAGGGCTTGTCGCCCAGACTTCTCAGTACTGTTTTCAGGTGTAATTTATTCAGGTGTTGGATAATTGTATTGGATTATTTATTTGGTGGCCGGTGATTTATTCAGCAAGTAATGTAATTATGATTCAGTTTATTTTCATTCAGTTGTATGAATGGTTTATATTTTAATTACGCATGTACTATTTTAGTTTAATTAAAAAGTTAAAATTGGCACCAGTTTTTGGAATACTAGGTGGTTAGTAAGTTTTAAAAAAATTTCGACAGTGATGCTAAGGATGATACAACTGGGATTCCTGTTTTAATTTGGTATAGGACTGATCACCCGGTATTTTATTAGGCGGGGTGTCACAGATGGTATCAGAACATCAGGGTCTAGTGTCCTTAGGATCTGTGCGGATTTTCACGTTTCGGCTTAGCAATCTTTGATATAGAGCCCTATTATAGGATTGTTGTATTCTCATATGTATGTGCATATACGTTCTTCTGCGAAATTTATATTTGAGAGTGAACTCATACCAATTCGATTCTCATTCCAGATGACTCCCCGGAGAGAGAGGGCAACTAGGGCAGCAGGGGGAGATGAGATGAGGGAGGCTCGTTAAGGACAAGAGCTACCACAGCAACGACCAGAGATGATTTTGGCAGCATAGGTCATTGAAATAATGGCACAGGCAGTTGGAGCAACGGTGGTCACAACGGCATGGTACTTTCCACGGGATCAGCCACAAGTGTTAGTGGCGCCGGATGATCAGACTCCCGCGGAGTCGTTGGCGTGGAAGCAAGAGAGAGAGATTATTTTTAGTGGGAACCCACCAGAATTGCGAGGGGGTTCTGATGTAGCTCTGGCGTGTCAAGGAAGAAAGGTATCCAGCGTCACCTACGCATGGGAGATTGCGATGGGGTGCGAAAGTAAATGCTAACCACTTTTAGTTAGTGGGAGCGGCACTACAGTGGTGGGAGTTGATCACCACAGTTGAGGAAAGGGACACACTAGCTACTGTAGAGTTTTGGGTGCGGTTCGACCGCAAGTATTTTTCCTTCAGCGATCGAGACCGAAATGAGGAGAAATTTTTTTGAGGAGACTCAAAGGGAGACCGTTAAGTGGCCGATTACGAGGAAGAATTCACTCGTTGGCAAAATTTTGTACTGGATGAGGTAGGCAAGGATAAGATAAAGAAAGCAAATTTTATGGATGGGTTAGTCTGGAGAATCAGACAACATTTAATTGATAATTCCGCATTAGTGGGTTATACTGATGTCATTAACGCAACAATCCGACACTGTTGGGAATATCGCTTCCACGCGAAAGGAAGCGGGAAGGGGGTGGGGATTAACCAGTCGGATGAGGCAGAAGGGAACAATACCAGTGGGGTATCCCAGCAGAAGACTGGGGGAGATTAGGGGCAGGATTTCCGGCAAGTAAATCATGCCAAACGATCTTGAACTGGAGGCTATCGGCGGGATGGCTAGGAATTCCAACAAGGTTGGCATGGAAGGGAGCAGTGGCAGGGTGAACATATTAGAAAGTGCTTCGTTCATGGGAAAAGCGAGACACATGAAGAGATATTGCCTTAAGCGAGGCAGGGGTCAACTACAGGACGAGGTCCTGGATGTACAGCCACTAAAACAAATCACGGGTGCATTCGGGCAGGGAGAAGCTGCTCCGAAAATCGAGAACCAGCCGTTGCAGCTGGAGTATAGAAGTAATTATTTTACCCTACGGGCATGGGGTATATTGTTGAGTGACAAAGAGGATGTCACAGTATAAGACTTATTTTTCACTAGAGTTCGCAGGTGAGTCGAACTTAGTGGGTGCGTTGGCGGTAGCAGCCATAGCATGTGGGTAAACTTTCCGTAGGGTAGCGGAGTTCCTTAGTGTTCTTCACGGGAGAGTGGAGGCGTACACTGAGTGATTGGTTGAATTATGCAAGGAATTACTACTTTCGAGAATTATGGGAGTAGGGTTATTAATATTTTCAAAATATCGACTGCATAGCGATGGAATTTAACTATTATGGATAGTGGGGTTAAATTTTGGTGTTTGCGACACCAGGGTAGGGTTGGTACTAGGTATCACTGGAGAGGGCGTATAGCCTGTATATATGTGGATGTATATATGTTGTATTATGTGGTGTAATAGCACATAGTGAGGTTTTGTGTTCTCACATTTTATCCCGGTAAGTGGGGATGTTTAATGAAGTGAATCAGGGTGGTTGAATTGATTTTCGAGCAAAGCGAGATAGCTCGGGGTTTATTTTGCGCAAGGACTAGTGGTAGTAAGGGCGCGGTATTATGTTGTATTTGGTAGCATAAGGGTAAGCGTATATACAATTGTGTTGAGAGATAAGTATTTATGGGGAGATGTTTGGACGTAGCACATGGGTTGAGTACCCGGGCAGTAGATATATATGTGTGTATATATATATATATATATATATATATATATATATATATATATATATATATATATATATATATATATATATATATATATATGTAATATGATTACGGGTTCGAAGTTATATTACGGGTTACGACTAACATAGTCTGGTAACTTTCGTGCGGTAGAGCGCGGGGATAGGGTGTATGGGCACCCGGGTAAATTAAGGCAAAATTTTGTGCGGTTAAGCCCGGGTATAGGGTGTATGGGCGCCCTGGTTAAGTTTAAATGCATACTTGTGTAACGTATGGTTAGAAACGGATGTGATGGATATAGCGGGCTTGGAGGCACATGACTAGTGAGTAATAGGTGAATATTGGAACACTAGGTTTATCTTAATTTCGAGGACGAAAGTCCTTTGTAAGGGGGGGAGTATGTAACACCCCGTATTTTTGTACATTCAATATTTAATTAATTCGGAAATTTTAAATTACTTGTGTGTCGTAATTTTAATTGAATTAATTATGGCGATCTATATATATATTTAAATATTAATTGGGGAGTGAATGGTTAATATTTAGGGAAGTTTATTTACTATGTGAATAGTAATAATTTAATTTCGTCATTTCGGGTATTAATGACGAGGTATGCACTTATCCCAGTCGGGAGTCGGTATAGACTAATTTGGGTGTGAGATAAGGATTTTTATAAATTAATTTAGATGCCAATTCTGAGTGCGCGGTTGAGTCCGGATGGGTCGAGATAGTCAGAAAAGAGTACCCGGGGGTAGTAATTGGGTCTCGGGATATTTTTGGGCATAGCCGGGCCCACACGGGGTGTGTTGGGCCACTTTAATTAAGCCCATTAGGTAAAAAAACGGGATTGAGAGTTTTAACCTAAGTGAGGGATTAGGAAATCAGCAGCCATCACAAATCTAAGCCTAGGGCTTGAGAGGGAAATTGGGGGAAAGCTTAGCAAAAGTCAATTTGGGGATTTTGGAGCCAAATCGAGGGACTACGCCAACGGAATCAGACACTACGAACACTTACAGGCAAGTGGTTAACTGTTTTGATTCTTAAAGCATGATAATCAATTCATATCATAGTGATGTGTAAACCAAAATTCGCTTTTGGGTGTAAATGGGTACAAAATGGGGTTTTTGTTTTTGAAACACTTGAATGAGATTCAAAGTAAGATTTAGATGGATGATTGATATCTGAATATGCATATAATTTGGAGAAATCCAGAACATAAAAGAGTGGAAATCGAATCTGGAATCTGGGATTTAAAACAGATAATTGAATTTTATGGAGAAAGACCCATTTCGAAAATTATGAGATAAGTAGAGAAGTTGATTATCTTAAGGTCTCTATGATGAATAGGATGTGGATTAACCATGTGTAGATGATGGGATGATGTAATTAGAGGTTTAAAATTCTGGTTTAGAAACCTTGAAGTTCGTTAATGGTGGAAAACAGTGGGGAAGAAGAGTTGTAACGAAGGGGTCGATCGATCGATCGGGGGGCATCGATCGATCGATGATGGGAAATTCTAGCCAGTTCGGCCTGTGTGTGATATAAGGGGGAAATTAATTATAAATTAATTTCCATACTGTAATTTGTGATAATTAATTTTGAAACACCTATTCCTAGTAATTATGGGAAAGAGTAATTGGGACTAAGATGAATTTATGTGGGGCATTTAATAGTTGAATTTGAGAGATTTTATTCCAAAATAGTGAGATACGGATCAAGTGAGCAAATCCGGGTATATTGGTCATACGACCCAAAGGTAGTGAATTAAGTTTGGAGATAAACTAAATAATTTTGAGTCGGGATAGAGACTCGGGGAATATTTAATTATGGACCAAGTGGGAGAGTCCGGGTATGTTGATAATTATAGGTAAATATAATTGGGAAATTATGGAAATAAATGTGTGACACATTGTGGGGGAAAAATGTGGAAAAGAAATTATGAGATGTAAAAATGGACCAAGTGAGTGAGTCCAGGTATGTTGGTTATGTGTAGGGCTGTAAACGGATATTCGAAAATCCGCATCTGTCCGCTATCCGAATCCGAATTTGCGAATATTTATCCGAAAATATGGAAACGGATACGAATATGGATACTATTTAAAAATATCCGAGAAAACGGATACGGATACGGATAGTACCAGTATCCGACACGGATAATCCGTATCCGATGCGGAGTATCCATTTTATCGGATATCCGTTTTACCGGATATCCGTATCCGTGAAACATATGTTTAAAATGTTACTAATAATATTAATATTAGTATTACTAATAAAATAATATTAAAACAAATCTTAATCGTTTATTCCCAAAACAAAATAAACACATACTCCACTCAAAACAGAAACACCATAAACTTATTGTTTTATTGGGTATATGATAAAATGTCACGTATTACTATTTAATTGTGTATATTATTATGGAGTTACACTAAAGTTACAATACACCTTATCACACACAACCATGGTTCAAAGTCTCGGTATCGGTCCCGGTATCGAACACCCGATTTTCAACTCGATCGCGGTATCGGTCGCGGTATCGGGCGGTACGCAAATATACACTATTTAAAGAGCGCAAAAAATTTCGAAAAAAATATAGAAAATTAAAAAAAAATAAGATTAACAATGTGGACCAATCAGATATGTTCAAAACCATCTCTTAATATGCATTGCATTATACAATTGGTAATACTGAAGCGCGAAGGACTTGTCAGATTAAATATTTATTTATTAATTTGCTAAATATTTAACAGTATTCAACAACCCATTATTTTTGGGAATTTTTAGAAATTCTAAATATTTTTTTTGGAATTCTAAACATTAATAATATTGTATAGTAAACCATTAATAATATTGCATAGTAAACCATTAATAATATTGCATAGTTGTCAGATTCAATATTGCATTGTAAACCATTAATAATATTGAAAAACAATCTAATGCAACATATAACTAGATAAAAAAAATTTACATGGAAGATAAATATAAATGATTACAATGTTTCATCATTTTCGTCTCCCTATCTAGTTGCGGTATCGATCATACGGATTTGGATAAGGGTAATTTCTTTCAGTTGGAAAAAGCAATTTTTTTAAAAAGGATTTGAATAGTTTTTAATAAAAAAATAACATTTTTTATAACATTTCTTATAACATTTTTGTATAACATTTGTTTTTATAAATATAATAATATCTAGTTTTGGAGCCATTATATAAAATAACATCCAAAAAATAGAGTTAAAAAATGTCATGTTCAAATATTATCTACCATCACAATTTTTTTTAAAAGCAAACAACATTTTTTATAATTGATCCATATTTTTTTTGGAAGAAGTAATTTTTTTAAAAAGATTTGAATATTTTTTTTATAAAAAAATAACATTTTTTATAACATTTTTTATAACATTTTTGCATAACATTTGTTTTCATAAAATAACAATATCTAGTTTTGGAGCCATTATACAAAATAACATCCAAAAAATAGAGTTAAAAAATGGCATGTTCAAATATTATCTACCATCACAATTTTTTTAAAAAACAAACAACATTTTTTATAACATTTTTTATAGAATTTTTGTATAACATTTGCTTTTATAAAATAACAAATGTTTGAGAGACTTTTTGATAATTGATCCATTTTTTTTTTTGGAAGAAGCAATTTTTAATTTTTTTATAACATTTAAAACAAACACCTAGCTACCAAAGATTTAAAAGATTTTTTTATAACATTTTAAACATTTTAAAAAATAGCATTTAAAACAAATACCTACACACGGCACATCTTTAAAACACATCTTTGAAAAAAACACATCTTTAAAACAAAAAAACAACAACAAATCTTTAAAACAACAAAAACCCTACTTGCCTTAATACACCACAAAAAAAACAAGCACGACACATCTGTAAAACAAAACAAAAAAAACCCTACCTGCCTTAATACACCACACCGCAACCCACAACCACAACAAATCCCCCCCCCCCCCCCCCCCCACCCCCACAAAGATTTCGACCGACGACAGAAGAGAAGAAGAGATTTCGGGGAAGATTTCAGAGAAGAAGAGAGAGTGAATGAAACAACAAACTCTACAAAGATTTTGATTTATAGCTGAAGTTGGACAAACCCTTGACCATTTTTTTGTCTTCTCCGCACAAATCTGCGGCCAAAAGGTATGTAAAACACAAACCCGTGAGATTCTTTTATTTTTCTTGTTTTTTACTTCATCTCTCTTAATTTTTTACTTCAACTCGGCTGAGACGAAACCGTAACGTCCGATATTTCGCTCTTGTAACTCGTAGCGGCCGATTTATCGGCGAGTTAGGGCTATAACGTCCGATATATACTATTTTTCATAACGCGACTCGGTTTCGTATCAGAGGCTACCGATTCCGAGTTAACTCGGTCGAGTCTTTGAACCATGCACACAACATACACCGACTAAAGAACATATTCTCCACTAAAAAAAATAACTTCGTTTCATTTCTCCTTCGTACAAAATAAGAGAATAAACTCTCATGTGGTTGTTCGTTAGTTTCCTTAATTATTAATAAATGTAAGAGAGAAACATAATAGAATGTAAGAGAGAAACATAAAAGTAAAGAGATGATTTTGATTGTAATGAGAACTGAAGTTAACAACATGTATATTATATACAAAATAAAAATGTATACTTATTAAAATAAAAATATTAGTATGTTTTGAAGACAAAAGGTCCATGAGATTATCATTCTCAATAAATTTGTTTAATCTAAAAGGTGCATATTTAATTCTACTGTCATGGAATGCGACTGTTATTTTTTTTTTTTGATGGCTTTAAGCTTCTATGGTTGTAAAGTATAGATGACTTTAAGCCATATTATCATTATGGAATGATACTATTATTATGGAATCCATAATTGTTGATGATTTTGTTACATATTTATTTGGATTGGATTGGATTGGATATTTTAATTGTTATTTTTTGCGATGGCTAAATAATGTAAACGGACACGGATATTATCCGAATCCGAGGAATCCGAGCGGATACGGATATGGATGGTTGTTTTAACTATCCGGGCGGATACGGATACGGATATGGATAGTACATTCAGATAGCGGATACGGATATGGAAAACATGGTATCCGATCCGTATCTGTCCGTTTACCACCCCTAGTTATGTGACACCAAAGTATCAAATTTATTTTGGGAGAGAGTAAATAATTTGGAGTCGGAACATAGAGTTGAGAAATATTAAGTTACGGGCCAAGTAAGTGGGTCCGGGGATAATGGTTGGGTGACACCAAGTTATGAAATAAATGATTTCGCTAATTGACTTAATTAGAGTCGGATTGTAGACTCGGGTAGTATTAAATTAATAAGTGTATTAATTAATTTAATTGGAGTCAGATTATAGACTCGGGTAGTAAATTAATAAGTGTATTAATTAATTTAATTAGAGTCAGATTGTAGACTCAGGTAGGATTAAATTAATAAATGTGATAATTATTTTAATTAGAGTCGGATTATAGACTCGGATATAATTAAATTAATGGGTGTGATAATTAATATAATTAGAGTCGGATTATAGACTCGGGTAGGATTAAATTAATAAATGTGATAATTAATTTAATTAGAGTCAGATTGTAGACTCGGGTAGGATTAAATTAATAAATGTGATAATTAAATTAATTAGAGTCGGATTGCAGATTCGGATTTGTGTTGATTAATTAATGTGTAAATTAATTAAATAAGAGTCAGATTGTAGACTCGGGTAAGTATTAAATTAATATGTGTGTTAATTAATTTAATTAGAGTTGGATGATAGACTCGGGGAGGTATTAAATTAATAAGTGTGTTAATTAATTTAATTGGAGTCGGACCATAGACTCGGGGAAAATAATATATAAATTGAGGTATGAGTTGAATATATTAGAGTCGGACCATAGACTCGGAAAGACGATAAATTATTAAGTGAGAAAATTAATTACGTTGAGTCGGGCCATAGACTCAGGATATTACAGGCAGTGTACGAGATTTTGAGTACATGGTAAAGCCGGGGTTTATGTTATATATATTCGGTATAGTGATAGCATATATATACGTGTAAATATTGTGTGTGATATTAAATTACAGGCAGTGTACGGGATTTTGAGTACACGGTAAAGCCGAGGTTTATATTATATATATACGGTGTAGTGATAGTATATATATACGTGTATATATTGTGTGTGATATTGAATATCAGTGATTAGATATTTACTCAGTTTATATACTCTAATTCTATCAAGGGAGGTTGCGCGATGTGGGTGAATCCCCTAGCTTGAGGACCAGGGCGAGTATATCCCCAGGTCATAGCGTCCGGTATATATCGGTGAGGGACTTATCTCACTTTCAGGGAAGGAATATGACCGCCTCCACTACGTTTATATTTTGGGCCAAGTTGGTAAGCGATTCTAACTTGGGGAACTAGGTTTTGTGAGCACACCTAGTGAGATAGCATTTTAGAGGGAATCATCCGGTGAGGGTATACTCGGAAGGATGGATACACATATGATATATGTGTGGTTGTTAGTAAAGGTACGTATAATATGGTAGCAGATATTATATGTAGGAGATAATATAGTGTGTGATGTATTTACTTTATATAACTCGGGTTACAGTTATATGCTATTAATTAATGAGAAATTAATTAAGTTAATCATTTGTGGGAATAATACAGAGTGTGATGTATTAAATTTAAATAACTTATGTTACGGTTATATGATATTCATTAAGAAGGAATTAATTAAGTTAATTGTGAAATAACTTATAATTCAGGAAATCATTATACTCGGGTTAGAGGAGTATGGAAAGGGAAGGTTATACCAGGACTAGTTGGACGGGGTAGCACAACTAGGTGGGGTTAAGGTAACCGGTAGGTGTGCACAATAGTGAAGGGGTGAGAATGTCCACAAGGGAGTGCGACACTAACTTAAATATGAAGCGCATTCATGCATTTTAAATTACTGCAGTTAATTCACTTGCTAAATATTTTCAAACTGTTTTGGGTTCTAACCCTTGCCATAAAACTATTTTCAAAACCTTTTAGGTGTCCAGCCACAGGGACACCAGGGTTGATATTCTATTCCAGGGACACGGAGCTGCGGCATTTGTGGATGCTAGCAGGAGTTTGGATTAGACGCATCATTCATTCATTCCTAGAGTAGGGATCTTGTATCAGTTTCTGTTTTATTTAGGGCTTGTCGCCCAGACTTCTCGGTACAGTTTTCAGGTGTAATTTATTCAGGTGTTGAATATTTGTATTGGATTATTTATTTGGTGGCCGGTGATTTATTCGGCAAGTTGTGTAATTATGATTCAGTTTATTTTAATTAAGTTGTATGAATGGTTTATATTTTAATTACGCATGTACTGTTTTAGTTTAATTAAAAAGTTAAAATTGGCACCAGTTTTTGGAATACTAGGTGGTTAGTAAGTTTTAAAAAGTTTTCGACAGTGATGCTAAGGATGATCTAACTGGGATTCCTGTTTTAATTTGGTATAGGACTGATCACCCGGTATTTTATTAGACGGGGTGTCACATATCCATTCTATGTGTTGCATTTATATGTATTGTATGCTCGTATATTATATTCGTTCTTGTACCCATTTTGTATGTGTTATTTTCATTCCGTGTAGCTTGAGATTTTACGAGCATGTTGGGTTATAGAATTTGGATAGAAAATATGTAATATTGATTTATGGGAATTGATCAGAAATTTATTTTAATTGGGAGAATGATATTATGACGATTACTACTAGAGAATGCATAGGAATTCCTTACCCTCCCACTAGACAGGGTGTGCTGTCAGCTACAATTTTGTTTATTATCCAAAGACTAGGCCATGGACCCCAATTGGTGAGTATGTCAAGTTTTATTATGGAAGTTATGCCAAGATTTTATAGCGGTGATGCCTGTTTTTTATGGGTTATGTGTCTAAGTTATGTTTTTTTTAGGGGGGGGGGGGATTAGATTATTTTGAGGATAATTAATAGGATAGTGGACGGTAGGTCATACCATACTGTGGGAAGTGCGGCGAAAATTTTGATATTGGGTCTTAGGTTTTATAGTGCCGCAGTGAGATCATATGTGATGATTATATTATTAGAATTTTAGTTTGAGTGTTCATATTGCATACACTCTTGTATATGATGTACGCACACACGAGTATATATAGTTACACTTAGATCATTTATACGAGCTACTAAGTTTCCCGCTCATTCCCCCATAGTTTATTATATTTTAAGTTTGATACGAGATGATATTTATGGTATCGTTGGGATTGGGACCATCACTAGAGGATCTGGATATTTATTTTTGAAATTTATTTGTATCATTTTGTTTATCGTAAATTATCTTGTAAAAGGACTTTTGAGATTTAATAAAGATGAAAATTTTTATTCAGTCGATTTATTATTTATGCTTTCACAAATTTATTCTCAATCTAAATGGTATTATTTTATATAAAAAAACTCTAATTTATCAATATATTTTTACTAGCACCTCTCGGGGTGTTACAAAGTGGTATCAGAGCATAGGTTATTCGTATTCTCGGGCTTGTGATTATTGGTTTGTTACGTTGTCCGTTGAGAGAGATTTAGTTTATGTTCGATATTATTTGGGTGATGACCCACTTTATATTTGAAATTAAGGTAAGAAAATTTTGGGTGAATTTCGAGGATGAAATTCCTTTTGTAGGGGGGTAGAATGGAATATACTATAATTTCGAGAGCATATTTATGAATATTCTATAAGGTTTTAGTCGGGATATTTTATATTAAATGAATTCTTTTTATATTACATTTAAAAATAATTTATTTTGTTTTGAAATCGAATTAAGCATCTAAATTAAAATTTATATGGCTTTTGGACATTTTGTGATGATTTAAATATGTAAAGTTGATAATTTTGAATTAAAGGGCAATATAGTAATATGCATTAGCTTAGGCTCCAAGATCGGGTTTGAGAGAGAGACTATATAAGGAATATTATGGGTGATTATACGAAAAGGAAGATGATAGACAAAGGACAAAAACAAAATCAAAAGAGTAAAAAACAAGTGGAATGAGAAAAGCTAATGTAGAGTGTTTAGATCTTCTTTTCGAGTGCTTTTGGATGAGATTTGAGAAAAACTCAAAACACATACCTGACCTAATTTTTCGTTTAAGAATCCAAATCTGAAGTCGAATTGGAAGTTTAGATAATGCTTAGATCTGAATTTTTTGGGTTTTCAAAACAAGCCTACAATTGTGGATTTTGACTCTCTTGGGGTAGTTTCGTTCTCCCGTGATTAATTTAGTGTGCTATACTTATTCAACCTTGATTGTATAGTTATATCTATGCTATGTATTGCATTTATATGTATTGTAAGCTCGTATATGATATTCGTTCTTGTCCCCATTTTGTATGTGTTATTTTCACGCCATGTAGTTTGAGGTAACGAAGCTAGTTAATTTTACAAGCATGTTGGGTTATTGATGGTCATCCCCAATTTGCCATATTTGGGAAGCCTAAGGGCTGAGGAGCCCTCGTCGCCTCCGCTACCACCGAGCCCAGACGACATCATCATAATCAGCATCATCATCCTCGCCTTAATACCTGAAGGAGACATTTGCTGTAACAAAATGTTATTAGTACAAATCAAAATGAATTAGAAGAAGACATGCAAATATGTACAATTACTACAAATAAAAATGAATTATTATTGTTAAACATCCGCACCCCCACCCCTACTACACACACACACGCACACACACCCTGCCCCACCCCCCACCACACACACACACACAACCTCACCCCCTTCCCCCTTCCCCCTTCCCCCACCACACACACACATGCACACACACACATATACACACACACACATACACACACATGGCATGTTATTGCCAGACTAACCATAATACTTCTTCAAAATTCCTGTCACGCTATTGCCAGACAAACCGTACTGCGTCTTCAAACTGTGCAAACCAACAATGGAATGTAAAGTTGTTTGATCTTTCTCATGGCCAGAGTATAACGGTTAGGTCGTCTTTAATTTTAAATCTTAGTAGTCATCGTCAAGGTTTATCGTTATATCTTCACGAGCACTCGAACCATGTACATCATCAGTAACCTCATTCTCCTCTGCTTCATAAACCCCGTACGCATCATCAACTAAATCCTCTAACACATTATGATCTACGTCGTCCTCTCTACATCTATCCTACTTGTTGAAGGTTGTTGTGAAGGTTGGTCGGGGACAAAAGGAACTTTCAATTCACCGTGAAAACTCCAAAATCGATAACTATCTTGCATACCCGATCTTAACAAATGTAGTTCAACTGTTTTCCACTCAAACACCTTACCATTCTTACACCTAGAACACGGACACGAAAACTCTTCATCATTATGACATCTCTTTGCGTATTTCATAAATTCATTAGCACCTCTATGAAACACATCCCCCATTCTATTTGTCTCACCTATCCACTCTTTGTATTTCGGATATCCCATCATAGCTACCACAAATAATCACCTATTAAAGTTAAGAAGTGTATATTCATGGATTAGTATAAATAAAACTTAGATTTATAGTATGCTTCATTTAATTATATCTTATTTATATTTGATTTTTAAATTTCAAGTTCAAATTCAATTTATAAGAGAAATTTTTATTTCCTCCATCTCCTCTAAATGGTGAGTGGTCCTATCCCATTCAAGACCGTATTTTTCTGTAATATACTTAAAAGCCCATGCACCTTGTTACGATTTGAGAAAAATTTGGTAGCATATCCCCGTAGTTCTCCAAGTACACGACGTACATTGGCAAGTGTGAGTGTTATTTCAATTGATCAATTTAAGTAACAGTAACACTTGTCAATCTAGTATGTACCCAGAGAACATTAGGATACGATTGCAGAACTTCCTCCCAAAGTAAGAACTTTAAGCCACTAAGAATATTATTATACATAAATTATGCAGTTCTAAACTGTCCAAACAGGACAATTCGAGAGATCTCATTACAGGGGTAATGACTCTCGAACGGGTCTAAAGGCCATTGAATGCGTACGCATAAGAACTAGAAGGCTAGTATCTATGTGCACTATATGTAATGGAAATAAAAAGTTTTTGGGTCTTTATATAAATTTTGGTTATTGGTTTTATCCCTGAAATGTTCACTTGGGTAGGAACCGAAGGCACCGAAGACTACAAGGTGCTTGTGTAATTAAGTTTGAGACGCGGGATTGTTAACCATTGTTTTCCCTACACCTGTCGTCCTTCTATTGGCTGTATGTGTGTTTCTTTTAAGACAGTAAACCAGTGTTTTTTATCAGCCCTTGGATTAAGCTTATCAACGCTCTGCATGCGCTCTTATTCCAATCCCAGTGAACAGCTTTCCTCTAATTAGAAGGCTCTTAACCAACCGTTTATCTTTAACCATTGGATGGAAGTCAATGTGACAAGACTTAATCTTAGCCCTTGATTTCGAACCCCCTTCTCGATTCTTCTCAGCCCTGTATGTAAGGCGACTAACCCTCAGCCTTCCAGAAGATTTTGCCACTTCGTCATTTAGAGAGAGAACAGAGAGAAGAGAGAAGAGTGAGACAAGAGAGAGAAACCACAGAGTTAGAAACCCTAACCCTAAATCAGTCCAAACATTTCTTCAAACCCAAACCCTTTTACCAAAAACTAGTTTATACCAAACACAAACCCTAAGTGTTTGAGAGTTTTTGAGTGTTGGTTTGAAAGTTGTTTCGTGTTGTAACCTCTTCGTTTTAAGATCTTGTGTCCAACTTAAACATTTGGTTGGATCTGTATTTTTGATTCATAGAAATCATAGATCTAGTCTTTTATGTTATATTACACCATAGATCTGCATTCTTAGTTTCTCGCCTTGAGAAATCATTTGTTGATTATTTTCTGTAATGTTTTCATTTTCAAAATCAACAAAATCATTTTCTGTTTCTAGTTCTTTTGAAACAAAATCATTGACCTAGTTGGAATCACACTTGGCGGTTTTGAATTTCAAAAACTATTTTCAAAACTTTGAAATTGATTAAGATCTTGAAATGTCTTCTGAGCAAGATAACCGTGGATTCTGGGTTTATTTTAAAGGTCAAATAAGGTTCAAGTTTCCTAAGAAAAGAGAAACTGAAAATGACAATATATAGATCTGATTTGAAATTTGTTATGATTGTTTGTAAAAATAAGCGTGAGTGTGTGCATGCATGTGTTAGATCACCATCATAAACACTTACACACTATCACGCTTAAAGTATTGGTAATATGATCTAGAAATATGAGTCGACGTAAATACTGGAACAAAATGGAAGTTAGTAAATTGGAAGAACAACATCAACAATCAGAACTGCAGAAAAGTTAGAAGGACACCAGTGGGTACATTCCTAAACCTGTATATGACTGATTTGTGTGCATATAGTTTGGAACTGTATATTTTGTTTTAGTGGAATTTTCCTTTTACTCCGTAGAGGGAGTCGTCGATGTTTCCTCAGTTGGGTGAGGTTTTACCACGTTAAAAATCTCTTGTCATTAATCTTTCTACATATCCTCATCTCATTCTTGGTGGTGTGATGATTTAAAATTGTTTTAGTTTTGGTTTTCAAAACTTGTTAACAAATCTTAAACTTATCTCATACATATTTTTAAACACATCTTGTGATTCAAAACTGATTTCATTTAAATAAAAGAGTTTCTTCAAAAAACAGTTCGGAGTTACTTAAATTATTTAATCATGTATTAAACGGCTTTAGGAACAGTTTTTCAATTGGTATCAGAGCCTTGGAAATCTTTTTAAAAGATCTTGTGTTTCTAAAATTGTTTTCTTAAAATCAAAACTATGGACGAGAAAAATGAAAGATTTGGAAACTTGACCAAACCCCCTCTTTTTTATGGAAACAATTTTGCTTGCTGGAAGGTAAGAATGGTTACTTTCATACAAGGAACCTTGGGAGATGATGTCTGGGATATTGTTGAAAATGGATACACTTATCCTACTAAACTAGCCATTGAAGGAAGTAATGAGAGGATTAAGAAATCATTAAGTGAATTCACACAAGAAGAGAAGCAAACTTCTCGAAACAATAACAAAGGCAAGAATGACATCTTTATGTCCATAAATGAACATGAGTTCAAAATGATCTCATCTTGTGCCACTTATAAGGAAGACGGGGATAAACTGATCACTGGACATGAAGGTAATACTAGAGTTAAGGCTGCTAAAACTTAGATGCTTGTCCAGCAGTATAACTCCCTAATTATGTCAGATTCTGAAACCTTTGATGATTTTTACATGAAATTAACTGACATTGTGACCAAATTGCATGCTAATGGGAAAACATATAACATAAATGAACTTGTATCTAAAATTCTAAGGTCCACATAAATTTTACAACAAAAGATATGCTATTGAGGAAATGTGTGATCAAAATCTCACTCCTGAATTACTCAGTAGTAAACTACGAGCTGTGGAAATGGAATTAGAATTTAAGAAACAAATGACCCAGTCCCATAGGAAACAAACTAGTTCCAACTTGAGTTTTTCCTCTAAGTTGATGAAACCTGAATTTACTATTCCCATTGATGACTCTGATGAGGAATATGATATAGATAGTTTGGATAATCAAATTGTCTTCATATAAAAACAATTTAAGAGAATTATCAAATTTTGAAATAAATTGGCAAACAAATAAGGCAAGCTAAATTATCCAATTCAATCTAACTACAAACCTCATGAGAAAGGTCAAGACAAACATCACAAGGACATGAGACCCAACAAAGACTTTAAAAACATTGAATGTTTTAGATGTTGAAAACTAGGACACGTAGCACAAGACTGTAGCGTGAAACTGAATACTGCCAATAAACATACTAGGGCCAACATTTGCAAAACAAGGGATGATTAAAGTGATTCTGAAAATGAGGAACCTAAATCTTCTGATGTTTTTGATCCTTGCGTGTCTTTCTTTGCTAAGATAATCTACAATGATGATATGCCTATGCATGAGAATGATGATAGTAACTCTACTCCCGTGGTTGTGAATCATGTTGCTACTGGATTAGATGCTTTAATTTATGAGAATATAGCTAATTCTACCATGGGGTGTGTGAGTCAAAGGGAATGCGACAATGACGATGTCAATGGGTGCGTGAGTTCAAGAATTGAATCCTTATGGGTCACATCACACACAACACTTAGTGACTCAAACACTGAAGACCTCCCTGATATTCATACCCTTTACGCGAAAACCCTCAAGAAAAGCACTAGACTAGAGAAGATAGTGAAGGATCTCACTAAGAATCTAGAAGTCCTAAGTCTGATGGTTAAACTTAACACTGAAGAGTATACAACCCAATGTCTAACTCATGAAAATGAAGTTAAAACTTTTGATCAAAAATTAAAGAATTTGATTGAAGAAAATGAAACTCTGGAGAAAAAATATAAAGGGACATTATTAGAATTGGAACAATCTAAAAAAAAGACAACAACAGTTTTTAAAAAATTTGCAAAATATGAAAACAATTCAAACTGTTTTCATGGTTTTGTTGCTGATTCAAAAACTAAATCAGATGATCGAAATTGAATAGCTTTTTGCGCCAATTTGAAGACTCAAACTAAAAATTTTGAACCAATTAAGTTTGTGTCAGGAGGCAAAAGGCCTATAGAAACTTGCCCTGGTTTTCATTCTCTGAAAAATGAGCTTGATGAAAAACAATCAAAGTTTGATATTGGGGAATCTAGTTACTCTAAGTGTGAAAGTCCACCTAAGGATAAATATGGTTTCCCCCCTTATTAGGAAGAGTGATTATGTTTTTCAAACTATACTCCCTAGGAATAAGGTTTAAGTTCAAAATGCCATGAAGCCTATGTTTAAAGACTTTTCTAAGGAGATACCATCCTAGAGCAATTTATATTGCTCTTACTATGACTTATATGGTCATTCCTTTGAAGGTTATTATTCTAGATGATTTGTCACCTTGTTTACAATACTCCTGTGTACCAAAACTTTAACTATTCTAGGAGAAGCCGTAACAATTATGTTCTTCCTAGACAACCAGACAAAAACTCTAACTATAGAAAAAGAAAGACCAAACCTAAAAGACCATTTCCAAGAAGGATTCCTAGACACTTTCCTAAGCCAAATGCTCATGTTGATCATAAAATTCAACCTCATGCGCAAAACATTTTTCAATAAAAATCTAGTGCTCGCAAATTTTATCAAATGAGAGCAAATCAGCGCAAAATGAAAACCAGAGCTATTTGGGTTAGAAAAGATGAGCTATTACCCCAGATGAAGTGTAATATTGTGATTACTGCTCTAAAATCTTAACACACTCCATCTGGTTGGTATTTAGACTCTGGATGTTCAAAGCACATGACTGGGGATGATACCAAACTCTTTAACAAAAGCAGCTTTGCTGGAGGAAAAGTTATTTTTGGTGATGGTGTATCATCTCAAATCATTGGTAAAGGAAAACTCCAAGAAGAAGGATTACCTTTACTTGAAAATGTTCTTCTAGTAAAAGGTCTTAAGGCTAATTTACTTAGTATTTCGCAATTTTGTGACTATACTGTTACCTTTTCAAAGAACAATTGCAAAATTTTTAATGAAAAAGGTGAGTGCATAATTACAGGACTCACGACTCCAGACAATTGTTATACTGTCCAAACCAGTACTGAGATCTGTAATATTACCAGAATGGATGACAATAAGATATGGCATAATATAATCGGTCACATAAATTACGAAATTCTTAGTAGATTGTCTACACAAGAAATAGATAGAGGTATTCCAAAGATCAAACCTATTTCTAATATTATCTGTGGATCATGTCAAGAAGGAAAAATTGTTAAGGACCCTCATAAGAAAGTCAAAGATATCCTTACCTCTAAACCCTTAGATCTCATCCATATGGAGCTAATGGGTCTTTCTCGAACTGTTAGTCTTTGTGGACACAGTTATATTCTTGTTATGGTTGATGACTTCACCAGATTTTACTTTGGTAGCTTTCCAAACATTTTTGAAGATTTTACTTAGAATTGAAAATGAGAAAGATACTCAAGTAAATAGAATTCGTAGTGATAGAGGTGGAGAATTCTTAGATACAAGTGTTATAGAGTATTGTGATTATAATGGTTACAAACATGAATTTAGTGCTCCCAAGACTCCTCAACAAAACGGTATTATTGAGAGAAAGAATCGTACCCTTCAAGAGATGTCACGTGTTATGATTCATGCAAAGTGTTTACCTTAGTATTTTTGGATAAAATCTATTCGTACTGCGTGTCACATTATCAATATGGTCTATCTTAGAAATAATTATAAACAATCTCATTACGAACTTTGGTATGGGAAGAAGATCAATCTTAAGTACCTTACAACCTTTGGTAGTACGTGTTATGTCGACAAAGATAGAGAACACTTATCCAAATTTGAGACTCGTGGAGATAAAGCCATCTTTCTAGGATACTCTCCTAACAGTAGAGCATACCGTGTCTGCAATCTTCGCACTAAGACCTTAATGTAATCCATAAACGTTATTGTAAGTTACACTACTGTAGAGAATAAAACTGGAGAACCAACTATTGTGGATGAGTCTGAAAATGTTTTGGAAAAAGACTCTCCAGAAATAAATGATTCTTTACCAATTAAGACACCTGAAGTACCTAATTGGGTTTCTAATGACCATCCCATAGATAATGTTGTTGGTAACCCTAGTGAGCCTGTATGTACAAGATCTCAATTATGAAACTTTGCTCATTATACATGTTTTGTTTCCCTTTATGGATCCAAAGAATGATAATGATGCATTGAATGATCCTCATTGGATTTATGCAATGCAAGAAGGACTTCTTCAATTTGTCATTCATGATGTTTGGTATCTTATACCTAGGCCTGACCACAAAAAGGTTATTGGCACACGTTGGATATTTAAAAATAAACCTGATGTGAGTGGGTTAGTTATTAGAAACGAAGCCAAATTAGTTTCTTAAGGATACTCTCAAATTGAAGGAGTAGATTTTAATGAGAATTTTGCTCCTGTTGCTCGATTGGAATCTGTTCGTCTTCTCTTTGCCATAGCTTGTTACTTACATTTTACGCTTTATCAAATGGATGTCAAATCTGCCTTCCTAAATGGAATATTGATTGAGGATACCTATGTAGAACAAGCAAAAGGGTTCATTGACCCAAAATATCCAAATCATGTCTTTCGTCTTAAAAAGGCTTTGTATGGCCTAAAACAAGCGCCAAGAGCCTGGTATGAGAGCCTTTCTAATTTTCTCTTAGACAATGGTTTCAAGAGAGGTGGAAATGATCAAACCCTTTTTGTCAAACATTTTGACAAACATATCATTATAGCTCAAGTTTATGTTGACGATATCATCTTTGGATCAACTTCCCCCTCAGAAGTTAAATCTTTTTCTGAAACTATGCATAAAGAATTTCAAATGTCTCTTATGGGGGAGTTACAATTTTTAGTGGGTCTTCAAGTCAAACAAAATCCAAAAGGATTATTTGTTTCGAAATCAAAATACTCTTTAGAGATTGTTAAAAAATTCGGCCTTGAGAGTGCAAAAGATGCTAAAACTCCCATGAGTACTACGGTCAAACTGTCTAAGGATGAAACTGTGAAATCCATAGATCCAACCCTTTATCGTAGTATGATATGAACCATACTATATCTTACTGCCTCTCTTCCTGATATTATGTACGCTGTTTGCGTGTGTGCTCATTATCAAAATAATCCTAAAGAGAGCCATTTATCTTGTGTTAAAAGAATTATAAAATACATTAAAGGCACTCTAAATTTAGGACTTTGGTACACCAATGATACTCCTAGCACTATAATAGGATACACTGATGCCGATTGGGCGGGGTGTACTGACGATTGTAAGAGCACATCAGGTGCATGTTACTATACTGGTAATAATTTGGTAGGTTGGAGTAGTAAGAAACAAAACTGTATTTCTTTATCCACTGCTGAATCTGAATACATAGTCGCTGGAAGTTGCTGTGCTCAATTACTTTGGCTTAAGCAAATGTTGAGTGATTATTCTATTCAAGAAGAAAAACTACATCTCTATTATGATAATCAAAGCGCGATCAATATCGCTAAAAATCATATTCAACACTCACGAACAAAACACATAAAATTAGACATCACTTCATACGCGAATTAGTTGAGACTAAGGAATTAGAAATCATTTATCGTCCTACTAATTTGCACATCGCAGATATGTTTACCAAACCTTTGGATTACAATAGATTTATTTCTTTACGTAAATCAATAGGAATGGTTTGTGCTGAATAAACTCTTAGATTTGTATTTTTTTCCTTTGTCCAGTTGAGACAAAATGGGGGAGAAATTTGAGTCGTATGAGAGTTCATTTGTTTGTGTATATTCTAAAAAGCTTGATCTTTAGTGATTATTTGCAGGTTTCTGTACAATTATTCTCAATAGTTGTAATAGGGTAATTAATTGCAATTAGTTGAGTTATGTAATTTTCTCTTCTAGGAAATGGGTAGATAGAATTTTTGTATAGGAATAGGTTTTTCCTTTTCTATTTGTTGCCCTACGAGTTCAAGATGACTCAAAGGAGATTTTGTCTCATATTTACAATGGGGGAGATTGAAGCACCTCATACTCTTGACTCATTTGAGTCTACATTATGTAAGTGCTCATCTAGTTTAGAAATAGAGACAAAATTGAATCCCCATCCTAGATACCAAAGAGCCTCAGACACTTCAAATAAAATTTATTCCTCTTGTTTGATTGATCAAGGTATAATCACAAACAATCACACACTTTAGGACTATATACATTGTTCATATACTGCATAATTTGTTTATGTGTGTGTGTTGTGTGTGTTAATTTCCCTTAAAATAATTTTTTAATTTTTTTGGGAATTTCTAATGATTTTAAAATAATTTTTTCATAATTAAAAATGGAAATAAAAAGTTTTGGGGTCTTTATATAAATTCTGGCTATCGGTTTTATCCCTAAAATGTTCACTTAGGTAGGAACCGAAAGTGACAGAGACTACAGGGTTCTTGTGTAATTAAGTTTGAGATGCGTGATTGTTAACCGTTATTTGCCCTATACATGTCGTCCTGCTATAAGTTGTATGTGTGTTTCTTTTAAGAGAGTAAACCAGTGTTTTTTATCAGTCCTTGGGTTAAGCTTATTAACGCTCTGCATGTGTTCTTATTCCAATCCCAGTGAACATCTTTCCTCCAATTAGAAGCCTCTTAACCTACTGTTTACCTTTAACCGTTGGATGGAAGTCAATGTGGCAAGACTTAATCTTAGCCCTTGATTTCGAACCCCCTTCTCGATCATTCTCAGCCCTATATATAAGGAGGCTAACCCTCGGCCTTTCAGAAGCTTTTGTCACTTCGTCATTTGGAGAGAGAATAGAGAGAAGACAGAAGAGAGAGAAGAGTGAGAAGAGAGAGAAGATAGAGAGAAACCAAAGAGTTAGATACCCAAACCCTAAATCGTTCCAAACACTTCTTCAAACCCTAACCCTTTTACCAAAAACCAGTTTATACCAAACAAAAGCCCTGAGTGTTTGAGAGTTTTTGAGTGTTAGTTTGAAAGTTGTTTCGTGATGTAACCTCTTCGTTTTAAGATCTTGTGTCCAACTTAAACATTTGGTTGGATCTTTATTTCCGTTTCATAGAAATCATAGATCTAGTCTTTTTATGTTATATTACACCATAGATCTGCATTCTTAGTTTCTCGCCTTGAGAAATCGTTTGTTGATTATTTTCTGTAAATGTTTTCATCTTCAAAATCAACAAAATCATTTTCTATGTCTACTTCTTTTGAAACAAAATTCTTGACCTAGTTGGAATCACACTTGGCGTTTTTCAATTTCAAAAACTGTTTTCAAAACCTTGAAATTGATTAAGATCTTGAAACCTCTACTGAGCAAGATAGCCCTGGATTATGGGTTTATTTTAAAGGTCAAATAAGGTTCAAGTTTCCTAAGAAAAGAGAAACTGAAAATCATAGCATATAGATCTTATTTGTAATTTTTTAGAACTATTTGTAAAAATAAGCGTGAGTGTGTGCATGCATGTGTTAGATCACCATCACAAACACTTACACACTACAACACTGAAAGTGTTGGTAATAAGATCTTGAAACAAGAGTCGACGTAAAGACTGGAACAAACTGGAAGTTAGCAAACTGGAATAATAATATCAACAATCAGAACTGCAGAAAAGTTAGAAGGACACCAGTGGGCACATTCCTAAACTTGTATAGGACTGATTTGTGTGCATGTCTATTATATAGTTTGTAACTGTTATATTTTGTTTTAGTGGATTTTTCTTTTTACTCCGTAGACGGAGTCGTGGATGTTTCCTTAGTTGGGTGAGGTTTTACCACATTAAAAATATCTTGTCATTTATCTTTCTATATCTCCTCATCTCATTCTTGGCGGTGTGCTGATTTAAAACTGTTTTAGTTTTGGTTTTCAAAACTTATTAACAACTCTTGAACTTATCTCGTACATATTTTTAAGAACATCTTGTGATTCAAAACTGATTTGGTTTAAAGAAAAGTGTTTCTTCAAAAAACAGTTCGGAGTTACTTAAATAGTTTAATCCTGTATTAAACGGTTTTTGTAAAAGTTTTTCACGCGCGCACACACACACGCACGCACGCAGCCCCACCCCCGTCATACCCCCCGCATCATTTCCCTCGCTCGCACATAGGGACAAACACGCACACTACACACACGCGCAAATACACACATACACACACACATGCAACCTCACCCCCTACCCCACCACCCACCTCCCCATCCCTGCCCCCCTTCTCCCACCACACACACACACAAACATCCCCACCCCCACCACACACACACCCTGCCCCATCACACACACACACACACATCCCCACCCTTTCCCCACCCCCTTCCCCCACCACACACATACACACACACACATGCACACACACAAATACACACACACACACACGCACATATACACACACACACACACACACACACACACATATATAAATGGACGAGAGTGAGAGAGAGAGAGAGAAACCAAACTGAAAGTAGAGAGAGAGTGAGAGTAGCGCGTAGAGAGAGAGAAATTGGAGGGAACAACGCGATGACGAAAAAAAAGGGGAAATGGATTTTTACTAACATATTTGTCACGGCCAATGATCGTGACAACTTTATAGAATTGTCACGGTCATTGACCGTGACAAGCCTTTGTCACGAACTTATCACGGTCAATGATCGTGACAAAAAACGCATGTTGTTTTGTCTCGGTCAATGACCGTGACAAGGCTAGTCGCTGAAAGGGTGCCAATTTTCCCATTTTGGTGTAGTGCTTAAACTTGTAGAGTTTATTTAATTACATCCACATTTTGAATATTGTTTTAAGATATTCGAGGAACTACTTGATTATATTCGGGGTCAGCATCATCTTCGGAAGGATCAGAATCATCATCTG
This sequence comes from Sambucus nigra, assembly GCA_949130495.1. Classification (NCBI taxonomy): domain Eukaryota; kingdom Viridiplantae; phylum Streptophyta; class Magnoliopsida; order Dipsacales; family Adoxaceae; genus Sambucus; species Sambucus nigra. The sequence goes on from OX422217.1 coordinate 275,442,098, forward strand.
AGGAGTATGATGAAGTAGTGGTATCAGTAAGGTTGAAAATATGAGTAATGGGGAAAATAGGTCCATAATCTATTGAGTAATAGGGAGGAGTAATGGTAGTTTCATTACGTGGTACCACATCCCATGAAAGATGGATCGCTTGTTGCAGAAATTTAGGATCTTTGAAAAACCTTTTAGTTTGTCTGGTGGCTTGAGCCTCTCCCATTAGACGACTAATGAGCAAACTGTCTTTAATTTCTGAAGTGGCAATTGCCCAGTCAGCATCAATGATTCTGATATGTTGGCATATCCAACCTCTTTGATAGATCACTTAAAGTGCTCTTACGTCAAGTCACGAATATCGAGATAAATGTCATCCCAGATATTCATTACTGCAAAATAGTATGATCAATAAAATATAATAAGACAAATATTTAAAAAGTAGGCGAAAGATCCTCGTATTTCGTCCCGTATAGGCATAATACCTGGATTATGCTATGATACCATGATGTCGCATCCGTGAATTTCATGTTTTAATGGTAAATAAGAATAAAATTAAAGTACAACAATAATTTTAGTGCAACGAAATTTAAAAGGCCTTTCTTATGTGGATGCCTAGCATCCTATTACATATCAAAGTTTAAAAATAAAATAATGTACAATATTATTCACTCATGCCATACAAAATATAAAAATTCATACAAACACTCGAGATTCATAAGAGCTGATATTGCGATGTAGATATTCCAACGGGGACTACCATCCTTGTTCGTCACTACCCATATGTACGTACATGCAAATATTTTGGAGGATAAGAGAGAATAAAAATTCAAATGCGTGGGCGGTAAATTTTCTTCCTCAGGTTCGTCGTCCATCTAGAATAAAAATAGTTAAGCAGATATGCTAAGTAGATAATTATTATTTCTTTACAAGATATGGAAGATGATATAGTGTTAGAAAGATAACGGAAGGAAATTATTAAGCTTATACCGGTTGAAACAAAATGACATATCATAGAACTATCAGGGTTACACTGAAGTCTACTGATATGTAAATGAATAATACGATAAAGACAACCAGGTAAACTGAGAATAAAGTTACTGTGTTAATGGTTTAAATTATAACACGATAACCCATAATTATCGATTATAGGGCTTCAACAGTATGGACATACTGTTACAATATCGCTCAAGGCATAAATACATCTGAACAAGAAATCCCAATAATCGGGGAATAGCAAAATATATCTCTACACACTTAGCTAGAGTGACACTCATATGTCTTTAGCAAGTGAACAAAATTAGGCACTCAACATCTGAGTCCTACAGGGCAATTAGAATTACTGTGGTACACCGGGGTCTAATCCCTAAATCGTAAGGTATGCCGGGGTTTCACTGATAAGAGCAATAAGGATTATATTCAACTCGCACGGTTATACCACAATTAAGGGTAAAGACATTTAGTGGTTCGAGTATAGTGGTTTATCGATTTCGGGAATAATGAGAATATCGATAGAATCAATCATACGACGTAAATCTGAACTACTCAAAGAATTTCATATTTGAAATAAGATCTAAAAAATTATCACAGAGTGATATACCAATAATTAATTAAAAGACATAAGCTCAAATTGTATAGTATTGAAATTAAAATCACCTACGTTGAGTTTTACGAATTTTGGTGCTTTATTCGGCTAATTTGCTGGGTAGACTCGGTAGTCTGAAATAAAAAAATGTAACTAGGCCATATAGGTTCAAAATAATTCTTATGTGATGTAGTAAGATGTAATTGCAAAAGTTATTTCAGGGTAAAATTAACTAAGATGGTATAAAGTATAATTTTAAAAATTTTAAAAATAAATATTTTCCTTCTTGCTATTAAGATTTGAAATATGTGACAAAAAGAAAAATATCTCTATTTATGTTCGAGTATTATATAAAAAGTTTGAGGAGGTTTTGAAATACTTGAAAAAGTTGACCGGGGGGGGGGGGGGGGGGTATGTGTATACATAAAAGTGAATTTTTAAACTCAAAACTAGTTTTTTTTTTTTAGAAAACACTTTCCTAGAATCCAAAGATGGAGATGTTATTTACTAATTTGTTCAGAATAAAAACTAAAAATATTGGGAAAAAATAAGAAAATTTTGATTGGACACGCACCCTCACGTGTTCAGTAAAAGGTATGACGCGCTTGTTTTGACTTTCATTCATGCACGTTTTGGTTAGACACCATGAACCTCTCGACATTTTGAGTTTAGGGTTTCAAACTTTGACCTTGATTTAGAAATGTTTTAGAATTACTTTTAAGTTGATTCCTGAATGAAAGTTGCCTAATTGTGGTAGAGGAATTTAACCATATTAGTTTTAAGAATTTTGGTGGGCTAAATCGAGCTATTGGATTTCTATAAAAATGTTGAAATTTTGACCAATCATAACTAATTGAAAGCTATGATTTTTGTTCCGGCATCATAAAGGTTTATTCTATATAAAAAATGTGGAAGAATTAACTTGGTTAAAGGGATTTTGGTTAAGTAAAACCTTCGAATTATTTTTTTTAAAATTTTCAGGGCCGAAAACTTCAACAATAGATTTGAGGTATCAAAAGCCATTTTTTATTCAATTAAACACTACACCTAAGTTGTTGAGAACCTAAGCTCAACTTACCTCATTTTGAAACTAGTTCAAAGTCAAGGAAGCGAAATCCACCATTGAAGTTCAAGCTTTAATGGAGTTTTCTAGTTTTTGAGCAATTTTTTTACATATACACGTCAACTTTTACATATAAACAGATATTTCTACTCTATAGATATGCAGAAACATAAAAAAATTCAAAAAACAAGCATTAATGCATAACATTATAGAATTGTAAAAACTCCCAAAATTTTACTTTGAAATTGGTCACAGGCGGGATGCGTTTCTACTAAGGTAAGAGGAGGTATTTATAGGGTTTGAAGAGGGGAGTTGATTGGTGGTTTTGGAGGTGAAGTTTAGACTGATTTACACAAGTTTTTGTTATTGTTTTATTGTAGGTAAAAAGGATACCATAGGTTACCCACATAATATAACCTATGATGGCTATCCAACTTGTGCCATGTCCCTAGTGGGTGTAGATTACATAAGTTTGGGTTTAAGTTTATGTCCTTGGATAGTTTTCAGACAGGTTTTAAGGTTTTTAGTTTATTTTATCAAAGTTTATGGATTTTTGTGTAATTACACAAACTTAGTGGATTTGTTTATGAAATTTTTATAAATATATGCCCTTAGGTGAAATTCTAAGTGAAAGTTGGGATCCAATTGGCATGGGAATTTGTAAATTATCATAAATCTATTTATAGGGGCATTTTGGTAGTTTATAAAAAGTTTAGGGTTTTGCTTAGAAATTTTGTCTATTTAAGGAACTAAAGACTGATTTAAGGTGTGTTGTTACAAGATCTCTCTCTCTCTCTCTCTCTCTCTCTCTCTCTCTCTCTCTCCGTGTGTGTTTATTAATAATGGAAAGGCAATATGTCTACATAAAGTACGTAAGGTTTAAAAGTCTTGTAACATCTTCTTAAGTGTCCAAACTAATTTTATTTGTGCTTAACAAATGTAAGCCTCTTTTGTAATTCATTGTTGAGACCTATTTTTGCATTTATTAATCCGTTTCGTAGTTTAATTTTTGAAAATATGAATTTAGTAAATATTTAGTTTTAAATCTGAAGTTGATGTACTTTTAATAGGTTTAAAATCTTTAAATATAAATTAATTTCATTTTAATAAATTTGATTCTAATTTTAATAAACTATTAACCAAAATTAGCTGAATTTTATTGGGTTTGATTTAAACTAATTAGTTAGGTAGTATAAAAATGTTTTGTGAAAATTTCCTTTATTTTTCAAAAACACGTAATGGGTTGGTATTTTCTGTGAGAAGTCTTTTTTTTTGCTAGCTCGCGTAAATGACCACATGATCACTCGATCAGATCAATATCTTGCACTTTCACAACCACAAAGACTTAGGGGAAATTATGAAATGTAGTTGTTTGACAATTATAACATGCGTGAGGTCACTACACTATATACTGATAATGGTCACAACCACTTGCTCACGGTCAAAATGTGCAATCAAGGTGGTCACCGTCAAAATCCGTGATCAAGGTGGTCACGTTCAAAATCTGCGACCACTATAAAAAATCAATTACCAAGGGTGTGAAAAGGGGCAAGGGTTTCTTAGACAGGGGATTGGTCCCGATTTTAGACCATGACCACAATCATCACGACTCTAGACTGTGAACCCAAATGCAACCATTTAGGCAGAAAAATTGGCCCATTTTTGTCAAGTGGATGGTCAGGGTCTTAGACCGTGACCAATCTTAGTGTAGTATAGTCACGGTTTTGAACTATGACCCCTAACAGTGGTGAAACTTTAATTTGAATTGGTTACGGCCACGTGATCACAGTTTTGGACTGTGACTAAGTTTGGGTGACTAAATGGGTTACGGATGGGTCCCGTGACCATTTATGGGGACTCGTGACTATTTGATCGGTAACACAAGGAGTCATGGCTCTAGATGTGACCATTTATCAGCTAAACATAAACCCCTTAGTTTTTTTTATTTCTCTTCACCCAACATTTTTCTCCTTCTCTCACTCTCACTCTATACTCAATCACTCACACCAACCCTCGTGTCTCTCCCCCTCACCCACTAACGACTAGTCTTGCTCTCTCCCTCGCCGATAATACTCTGTCGCTCACTCGCACTCTCTATCTAAACTTATATGTGGGATTTTATATATATATTTATATATATATATATATATATATATATACACACACACACACACACACACACACACACATAGAGAGAGATAAATAGATAGATAGATAGATAGATAGATAGATAGAGAGAGAGAGAGAGAGAGAGAGAGAGAGAGTATATATGTTAATGTGAGATTTAAATTGGGTATATGAATGTGAAATTAAATAAAATGACAATGGTTGTTGATACCAAATTTAATCTGCTGACATGGATCAATCATATAAAGACACGTGTCCATTTACATGGTGAATACGAAGACTTTGGACGAATAAGATCCGAGCAACTCAAGCGGTCCGAGTAACTTAAGAGATCCGAGCAACTCAAGAGGGCCGAGCAACTCAAGGTTATCCGAGCAACTCAAGGCGGTCCGAGCAACTCAAATACTTGTGGCGTGCGCGTCAAGTATACCAGAAGAAAATACGCATTAAATGTGCATTTATTATTGTACAGATGTATTCGGCTGCTAAAATACAGCGCATCATTCTTTCACATGTATAGCCTCAAGGCTATAAATACATTGTAACATCCTCATGAAAGGGGACTCGGAATTTTCTGGGTAAATCCATTATCGCGAATTCCAAGCAAACAGTCAGCAATAACAAAAACAGTGGACGTAGGCCATTCTTATAAGGCTGAACCACTTTAAAAATATTGTCTTATTTATTTTATCTGTGATTGATAAATTAGAGATAATCTAATTTTTTACATCCACAGATTGGCGCCGTCTGTGGGAAACGATTGTAATTATCGTTTTTCACCAAAACAAGTCATCACCAATGGCTGATCATCCTGAATCCAGCAATCGAAACGCTGGGATCCCTACAAATCCTCCATCTACTCCTCCAATTATCCAATATCTGGCTGGTATAATGGCTAATTTGGCCCAAGGGAAAACGGCCATGCAAGAAACTATGCGTCAACTCATACAAACCGTTCAGGGCGGAGTTCCACCCCAATCAGGACAACGAAGCGTTCAGAGAAATACTCATTTACTCTCTTCGCAAACTAGGCGAACATTATTCCTAGAGGAATATCAGTCCAGACGCACCGATTCATATCGTACTGAGAGATCTAATGATCCTTCTTATCAGCCTGGACGGACTTCCTCGGTACGAGCTACAGACACTCAACAAAACATCACTCTATCTCTAGAAAGGTCAAGTGCTCTTGAAAGATTGAATAGAGTCTTTCCTTTTAATCGTTTGGGTCCTAGGAGGAATAGAAGTCCGCCTAGGATTATGTCGAGGAACTCTCAACGACCATCTGATTTAAAGGAAGGCTCTGCCCAATCACGACCAACTGCTCGTCATGAAAGATCCCAAAAGGAAAATTCAACACGATCAGTTGCTCGAACCAATAGGATCGAATAAGGAAATGATGCATGGAAGGGCTCAATTTAAAGGTTGGAGTATAGATTAGGGGAGATGGATAAAACCAATAATCTTCTACAAAGGACTTTTGTTCGAGGAACACCATTCATACAAGATATTGTGGACTTTCCCACACCGTCAAAATTCAAATCCCCGGTAGTAACACCAAAATACGATGGAAAAATAGATCATGTTCTCCATATAGAACAATACCAAGCAGTTGTCGATATCTATCATGTTCCAGACGAGATGCGATGTAGGGCATTTTTAGGAACTCTCACTAGATCTGCTCAGATGTGGTACAATAACCTTCCTCGAGGGAAAATTACGACCTTCTTTCAGCTAACAAAACTCTTTATTGGAAATTTCTATTTTGGAGCAAAGCCAGTCAAACGAGTAGCACATTTGCTAAGTGTTAGACAAAAGACAAGTGAAAGCACCAGGGATTATATTACTCGTTTCAATAATGAGAAACTGGAAGTAATTGATTATGAAGAGAAAACTGCAATTACAGCTTTGATGAGTGGACTGTTACCCAATAAATTGTACTACACTTTAGCGAAAGATCCTCCCAGGACCATGGCAGAATTGATGGCAAAAGCAACCAAAATCATGAATGCCGAGGAAGCCATGGTTGCGAAGAAGAACGCAGACACTAAGGAGACCAAGGTGGAAGATGGAAAAATTGAAAAGAAGGATCAAAAGAACAATGGTGGTAACAGGCAATCAAAGGTTAAGAAAGCATTGGAACAGATGAAGAAATACGGAAACTATACTCCTTTGAAGGTGGATATAAATCACATTCTGGAAGAGATCAAGAGCAGCGAGGAGCTAGCCTAGGCAGTCAAAATGAAGGCAGATCCTGATAAGAGAGACAAGTCCAAATATTGTGAATTCCACAAAGATCACGGTCATACGACCAATCGTTGCATACCTCTTCAGAATGAAATTGAAGCATTCATTAGACGAGGAAAATTGACCAAGTATGTTGATCGTCAAAGAGGTGGTCGAACCAGCGAACAAGGAAGGCAGAGGTCTAAATATCCTCTTTGGATAAAAGATGACAAGAAAAGATATCATGAAGATGACCCCGATCTCCCCAAAAGACCAAAATAGCCAGAACGTGAGGTATTTTCAATCCACTTTGGATCATTTGAGTGTAATGTCATTACAGGTGGTTATGCAGGAGGAGAAGATCTTACCGCAGAAAGGAAAACTTACCTTAATAAAGCTCAAGCTTGCTCATACATACAGCGAATAAATTTAGCTGAAGATGATCGTCCAAGGAAGGTGAACAAGGACAAACTGGTCATCGGTTTCTCTAAGAACGACCTTGCAGGTGTGCTATATCCTCATGATGACCCATTGGTGATCAAAATGAGAATGAAGGAAGTAATGATTTCACGAGTATTAGTGGATAATGGTAGCTCGACAGATATCATGTTCTACCATTGTTTCGATAGCTTGAATCTAAAGCTATCCCAGTTTGAACCATATCATAGGCCCCTCCTTGGTTTTACTAGCGAAAAAGTTTTTCTACTTAGGACGATCAAGTTGGATATGTTCATCGGTACATGGCCTGCTTATCGAACATAAAAAGTATGCTTTTTCGTGATGGATAAAAATGTCCAATCAGTTTACAATATCATCATGGGAAGAGTAGGTTTAAAAAAGTTCGAAGCAGTACCATCTACTGCACATCAATGTTTAAAATTCCCAACCAACTTTGGAGTAGGAGTTGTAAAGGGAGACCAAAAAGTAGCTCGGGAATGCTACTATTCATCTACCGAGCAAGAAGAGCGTGAAGAATCCAAGGAGAAGACCACTACTTATCAGGTAGATGAGACAGAAGATGCGAAGATTGAGACTTTAGACCCAAAATATGAGTCTCAGCTCGTTAAGGGTCAGGTCATGGAGGCTACTGAAAATATCATTTTGGACGACAAGCATCCAGAACGAACAAATCAAATCGGTGCGTCAATAGATATGTCAATAAAGCAAGAGCTGATAGCATTTATAAGACGCAGAAAGATGACTTTTGCACGGAGTCACGAAGATATGCCAGGGATAGACCCAAATTTCTTATGTCACAAGCTCAATGTGAACAAGAAAATCAAGCCAGTGAAGCAACGACGAAGGGTATTCAGTCCCGAGAAGAACCAAACCATACAAGAAGAAGTAGAGAAACTGTAAAAAGCCTCTTTTATTGAAGATGTCAAATATCCTGATTGGATAGTAAATGTGGTAATGGTGAAGAAGAAAAATAATAAGTGGAGGATGTGTGTAGAATTCACTGACCTTGACAAGGCATGCCCAAAGGATCATTTTCCTTTGCCCCGAATTGATCAACTGGTGGATGATACCTCGGGGCACGAATTATTGAGTTTCATGGATGCTTATTCTGATTATAACCAGATTAAAATGAAACCTGAAGATAGGGAGAGTACCTCTTTTATCACCCTAAGGGGAACTTATTGCTATAATGTTATGACTTTCGATCTTAAAAATGCAGGTGCGACGTATCAGAGACTGATGAATAAGGTGTTTGAAGAACAGATAGGTCATAATATGGAGGTGTATGTTGACGATATGCTGACAAAGAGTAAGAAAGTTGTTGATCATCTAATTGACCTAGGTCAGACCTTTGATCAACTAGAAAAATATCAAATGAAGTTGAATCCCACTAAGTGCATATTCGGAGTACGAGAGGGAATGTTCCTCAGATATATTGTCAATCAACGTGGAATTGAAGCAAATCTTGAGAAGATCAAGGACTTATTAGAGCTAAGATCTCCAACCATAAAAAAGGAGGTGCAAAGTCTCACAGGTTGAGTAGCAACACTCAACAGATTTGTGTCACGAGTAACAGAGAGATGTCTCCCCTTCTTCAAAACACTCTGAAAAACATTTGAGTGGAATGATGAATGTGAGGAGGCCTTTCAATAACTGAAGAAGTACCTAGGAATACCTCCCTTGCTATCCAGACCATTGATCGGAGAAAGATTGTACTTATATTTAGCAGTTTCAGAGAACGCAGTTAGCTCGGCGCTGATAAGAATGGAAGGTGGAGTGCAGAAACCAGTCTACTACATTAGCAAAGCTTTCCGAGGAGAAAAAATAAAATATCCAAGGTTGGAGAAGTTGGCATTAGCGCTAATTGAAGCCAGCGGAAGAATGAGACCATACTTCCAGGACCATACTATAGTTGTATACACTGATATGCCATTAAGGCAAGCTCTGCATAAGCTGGAGAAATCGGGAAGATTAATGTACTGGGCAATGGAGCTCGGTGAATATGACATAGTTTATGATCCTAGATCGTCGCTTAAAGGGCATACAGTGGCAGATTTTATCGCAAAATTCACCTATCCTGATACCTCCGAAGAGAAAAAATTGAATACCGACCAGCCTGTTGATGTTACAGGACCATCAAAGCAAGAAAAGATGACTGACGAGCAGCGAGAAGTACTGAAAGAGGAGAAGTGGAAGTACCAGATATTGCACTGAGGAACTCTCTCTGATCAAAATTTCAATACCCATATGGAATTTTTATGTGGATGGCTCTTCGTGCACTACAGGCAGTGGATCAGGGATTATTTTAAAAAGTCTAGATGATATTGATGTGGAATATGCTCTGCGCTTTCAATTTAAATCTTATAATAATAAGGATGAATAAGAAGCAATGATTGTAGGTTTAAGTCTAGCCAGAACTATGAAGGCAGAGCACATTGTTATATTCAGTGATTCGCAGTTAATCGTAAATTAGATTCTTGGAATATATGCAGCAAAGGGAGAGTCAATAATCAAGTACCATGCAAAAGCAATGGATTTGGTATCATATTTTACTGCTATTCAGCTGGTTAGAATACCGAGATTGTAGATTGCAAGAGCAGATGCCCTAGCCCGACTAGCATCAGCTACCCGCATCGAGCTACGAAGAACAATCCCAATAGAGATTCTAACTAGTCGGAGCATAGATGAAGATATAATGATAAATTTCATTGCTCTTGACTTAGGACCATCCTGGATGGATCAAATTAGAGCCTATATTGAAGATGGGACTTTACCAACTGATAAACTTGCAGCCAAGAAACTAAAGTTTAAAGCTGCTCATTATGTGTTGACCAATGGCATTTTGTACAGATGAGGAGTGATAGAAGGGCTACAAAGATGCATCCATCCCTCTGAAGTGAAAGATTTGATTGAAGAGGTTCATGAAGGGTGTTGTGGAGCCCATATAGCTGGTCAGACGCTCTTACGAAGAATAACCACACACGGGTACTACTGGCCGATGATAAGAGCTGATTGTGCAGCCTATGCTAAGAAGTGCGACAAATACCAACGCTTCTCGTCCATCAGAAGAACTCCTCAGGCATTGCTAACACCCGTAACGTCCCCTTGGCCATTTGCCATGTGGGGAATAGACTTGGTCGGGCCACTCCCAATGACCAAGGGAAGATTCAAGTACCTCGTAGTCGCTGTGGATTACTTTACCAAATGGGTGGAAGTTGAACCCCTTATTGATATGACATAGGGCAAAGTCTATCAATTCATTTGGAAAAACATTATTTGCAGATATGGTCACCCACATGCATTCATTACTGACCATGGAACCCAGTTTGACAACGAGGAGTTCGTTGCATACTGTCATCAATCCAATATTCTGAAAACTCATTCTGCACCAGGTCACCCACAAAGCAATGGACAAACTGAGGTGACAAATAGAACGCTACTAAATGGATTGAAGAAGCAACTAGATTGTGCAAAAGCAAATTGGATTAATGAACTACACTATGTATTGTGGGCTTATCGCACCACACCGCAAACAGCAACATGAGAATCTCCATACATGCTGGCATTTGGGAGTGAGGCTGTTATACCTGCTGAATTGAGTCTACCCACACACATAGTACTGAATTTCAATTCTCCTATCAGCGACTTGATGAGGCTATTAAATCTGGATATGCTCGAAGAAGTTAGAGAAGATGCAGCAATCAGGAATGATGCATACCAACAACGAATAGCTCTATTATACAACAAGAGGTAAAGAAGTGTGATTTGAAGGAAGGGGACTATGTGCTGAAGAAAGTAATTTAAAAGCATAACAAACTGGAAGCTAACTGTCATGGACCCTATAGAGTAACAGAAGTTGTTCGTCTAGGAACATACAGGATTGAAACCTTGGAAGGAGAAGAATTTAAGAATGCATGGAATGCAGAACATCTACGCAAGTATTATCAGTAATTGGAATTCCTATGTAATACAATTAATTCAATATGAATAAAGTGATGTTTCCCCCATTTCTCTTTATTCGTTAAAATATTTTCGGAATATTAGTGCTACACACTATACAAGAAAATTACCACCAACTCTGGTTGGTCGGGAAGCAAATTACCACCAACTCCGATTGGTCGAGAAATAAACACGACCAACTCCGATTAATCGGCAATTCAATTACCACCAACTCCGGTTGGTCGGGAAGCAAATTATCACCAACTCCGGTTGGTCGGGAAACAAATTACCACCAACCCAAGTTGGTCGGGAAACAAACACGACCAACTCCGGTTGATCAAAAATTGAATTAGCACCAACTCCGGTTGGTCGGGAAGCAAATTACCACCAACCCAAGTTGGTCGGGAAACAAACATGACCAACTCCGGTTGATCGGCAATTCAATTACCACCAACTTTGATTGGCCGAAAAGCAAATTACCACCAACCCAAGTTGGTCGGGAAATAAACACGACCAACTCCGGTTGATCGGCAATTCAATTACCACTAACTCCGGTTGGTCGGGAAAAAAATTACCACCAACCGAGGTTGGTCGACAATCTAAAAACCAAACAAGACATTTTTGTCTTTCTACAGATATACATACATGTTCATCGGTAAATAAAAAAGATATTCTATAAAATATTTCCAAACCAATGACAATTAAATTGCAAAGAAAACTAAAAATTTCTTCATTAAAACAAGAACAAATTACATAAATTAAAGATTGCATGTGATATCAATTGAATAAATTCTACCCTGTGGGTTTCTTTCCCTCTACCTTTGATACAGGGTCTACCCCAGCTGGAGGATCATCAAGACTATAAGGGGAATTTATGAAGTTCAGATCTTGCAGCCTTCTGACGTTTATTATAGATGGACGATCAAGTAGGTGTTCTGGGCGAGATATTTCAAAATCTGAATGAAGACTATAATCATCAAGATACTTAGAGATCGAAACGCGAGGAATGGCCCGGGCTGGAATCCAACTAAGTCAAGTTTGAAAGGAGGCACGGGTAAATGAAGAACTCCAGGATTATAGTAATCCCACAGGAAATGAACTCTCTCCAATTTTAAAGCACAAAGAGCATTCAACCATCCCTGTTTATACCCTTCATTGTTCAACTGTTCTAAACGAGCATCAAGATGACAAAGTGCTTCATTATAACCAACCATCCAAAACTCTCTGGGCTGTTTATGGAATTGGTAAGTTAACCTCTCCAGTTGATCGTGAAGATACTTCACCATAATTTCTTTATTTTCCAAGGCAGAGCTTTGTGTAGAAAGTTGCTTGCTGAGGTTCAGAATCTTCTTGGACATCTCTGCTAAGGCTTGGTTCTTCGCTACCAACTGAAAGGCCTGATTCTCCAAGGCCGCTTGAGTTCTTGCTTCTTCAATAGAAACCAGACCAGCTCTTGCTCATCCCCGAGAATAAGATCTTGCTCGTCCACGAGTAGAAGTGGAGGGTCCATCTCTTTTCAAAGTTTCCAACTCATCTCGCAAGTTGGCATTTTCTACCTCCAAAAAATAAAAACCTTCATCATTGACAGGGACCAAGGCTACCGAGGAAGATGCAGCAGACTTGAGTTGTTTTACTTCCTTTTGCAAGGCAATGTTCTCTTGCTCCATCAACTTGGCGATATGCCTATGCTCTTCAACTTTAAGCTTTAGAACCCTCTCTTTCTTCTCGTAAGCCGAGATGAATTTATCATATCCTTTTTCAGCACTTAACTATTGATATTTCTTCTCGTACCCTTGGTGCAAAAGTGTGGAGGATTCTTTGTACTGCTGTTGGAGTTCCTCTACAGATCCTTGGAGGTCCTCAATCATCACATAATATACAACATTGTTATCCACGGCGCGATCGAGTAAGAACTTCAGATACTGGTAAGCTTGGACTGCTCGTTCAAAAGCATCTGAACCCAGGATATCAATTATTTGAGCATCATTCAGATTTGCACGACCAGCCTTGAAGTAGTCATTGCATTTTTTCATCAGTTCTATGTCATGAGATGATAAGAGCTCCATCCTGGCCATAAACTAATAAAGATAAGAGATAAAAAGAATCAATGATACAAACAGAGTAAGGACAAGGGAAAGTCAAGACGAACAACCAAAGTTCAAATTTTATTTCATCAAAAGAAGAAGTACATAGCCCAAAATTACATTCAACAAAAAAGCAAAAGAAAGATCCGAATAACTCTACACCTTATCCTTGTTTCCTAAAACTTCCTCGGAAGGCTTGGACGAAGAGGTTGGTTGCTCGGAGGGCAAGGAAAGCTGCTCGGTAGAAATGTTTGCTGGTTGGGGTTGCTCGGAGCAAGGTTCAACAATAAGGACCTGGTCCCCAATTATCATGGAAGATTCTTCTGAGGCACCTTCGTCCTCTTCTTCTTCTCCAGGAGGAGGAGGAGGACCATGAGTGTGTCGCTGGAACAGTTCAGAATTCTCAGTGATTTTTATCTCCTACAGGGATGCAACCCATCCATCCCTAAAATATTTAAGGCTGGCAAACTCCATTTGACAGGACATGGCAGCTAGGCCTTTGTTCCAACCAGCGTTAAAAGACTTTTTAACAACATTTCTTCTTTTTTCCTTCTCCGAGGAAGTCCTCTCAATAAGAAGTTCCTCGGCAACCTTCAATTTCCCTTCCACCTCCTGTTTTTAGTGATCAACATCATAAAAAAAACTTCCTCTTCAGTAGTTTTGAGCTTATTCTCAAGCTCTTCAGCATTCTTGAGCTTCTCCTCAAGCTCTTTATTATTCTTCTCAAACTTTTTCAATTTCTTCTCCAATCCCTTGGAGGCTTCCACAACTCGATCTCTCTCTTGCTCAACGGACTTAAGCTTCTTCTCCCAAGCAACTTTATTTTACTCATACTTCTGATGAGAGTCTTTCAAAGATTGGGTTAATCCAGTAAAAGCTTTTTCCACTCCATTCGAGGAACTGGAGGCCCTAATGGCTTCATCCCATTTTACAATGATGTTGAAATACGTTACCAGCTGAGAAAAAAATAACTCTAAGTTAATGTACGAACATAGTATTAAAAAGTAGAAGGCTCAGATCAATAATACTTACTGAGGCAATATGTTGAGAAGCCAGAGCAGTAACTCTCTCACGAGTGAGAGTATTTTCAATGTCATGGACTTCTGGAATAGTCCAAGATTTTACTAAGCCCACAGCGGAGCTCGAAGGAATGAAGGTTGGAACACTACTTTTAACATTGGAAGGTGGAAAGATAGGTTCGGCAGGTTTCTCAGACAAACCCCTCTTTAATCTCCTTAGAGGAGCAGGGCGTCTTCAATCAATGGTGTTGTCTTTATTGGAGAAATGACAATAACCTCACTTGGAGGATAGATAGCAACATCCTTGCTCGAGACCAAAGGGGGCTTTTCAACTATCTTGCTCGGAGCCACAGGGGGCTTCTCGTTAAATTTCTTGGCAGCCTCAGAAGGGGGTACCTCCACAGTTTTCATTCCCTCTTCTGGGATATCTTTCTTACTTTTCTTTGCCTCCACAGCAGGAAAGGCATACTTGTCAAAGTAAGCAGGAGCTTTTCTCCTCTTCATTATGTCACCAATAGGAATATTTGACTCTGAAGAAGAACTTTCCACACTAGTATCAGCATCTGGTACTTGGTCAAGGTCAACTACCACAGGACGACCAATAAAAGATGAGCTCGAAGTTCTGAATTGCAGCAAATAATATGCCGACCTAATATGCTCCCCAGCAACAGACTAATGCAAACTCCAGATAAGTTTTAAGATTTTTATATTGACTTCAATATCTTTTGGGGGTTTCCTTTTACTATCAACTGTAACAAACAAAATCATATGTCAGTGAAGTATTTTATCAAACACAAAGAAAACATAATTTCAAAAATAAAATAAAAATAAAAACAACCTATCCCATTGCCATACGGTGGACACTTGGGAACTTGGTACACATCATTTCCATCAAGTGGAGGGTGTTGCCAATTTTTCACCACTATCCCATGATCAAAATAGTCTTTGTTGGTATCAGGAAGATTGCCCACTAAAGCTCTATTTAAAAATATAGTTTTTAAATAAAAAGTACTATCACTAGTGACCCATCTATAGCAAAACATAATTTCTGTGATTCCTAAATGAGTCCCATGGATTTGATTTAATCTATGTACACCGTTAACTACCATCCATGTATTTGGAACTAATTTTGCAGGTACAATATCGAAATATTGGCAAAACTCCAAACATAGTGGATTTGGCGGGAAAGAAAAGCCACATTCGGCTATAAAGATACTTGGGAACCAGTGTCCCTTAGCCAAGGAAAATAAATCAGAAGGACTAGATAATTCTTCCAAAATAACCCATGAAGGGATTGAAAAATCAAATCGAAATTTGTCCAATGACTCAACAGGATAAACCATGGCGAATAAAGAAAGTTAAAAAAAAGAAAGAAAATCTTACAGAGGAAATAGAGATCAGTTGACAATAAACAATGGAAAGAACGATGGCACAAGATAGAGAGAAGATGAATAGTTCAAAGATACAAATTTGAAAAGTGAAAGACGATAGGATTTTCTGTAGCGCTTAAATACCTTACCTTGGGAATGGAGAAAAGTAATGATTACAGAGAAAGACGTTTGCGTTATCGGCGGCTAAAAGGAGAAAAGGGGGCACGAAAACCGAAGTAGCTGGAAAAATTCAAAATATTTATGAAGTCTGATTCTATGAATTCAAAGAGGAATTAAATACAAGGAAAACACTCCTAAAATTCAGGGTGACTATTTAATCTCATCATATTTCGAGAAGAATGTTCCACACTCCTCCTCAACCTCGAACTGTGAAACACTGGGGGCTTCTGTTGATACCAAATTTAATCTGCTGACATGGATCAATCATATAAAGACACGTGTCCATTTACATGGTGAATACGAAGACTTCGGACGAATAAGATCCGAGCAACTCAAGCGCTCCGAGTAACTTAAGAGGGCCGAGCAACTCAAGGTGGTCCGAACAACTCAAATACTTGTGGCGTGCGCATCAAGTATACCAGAAGACAACTACGCATTAAATGTGTATTTATTATTGTACAGATGTATTCGGATGCTAAAATACAGCGCATCATTCTTTCACATGTACAGCCTCAAGGCTATAAATATATTATAACATCCTCATGAGAGGGGACTTGGAATTTTCTGGGTAAATCCATTCTCTAGAATTCCAAGCAAACAGTCAACAATAACAAAAATAGTGGACGTAGGCCATTCTTATAAGGCTGAACCACTTTAAAAATATTTTGTCTTATTTATTTTATTTGTGATTGATAAATTAGAGATAATCTAATTTTTTACATCAACAGTAATGGTAATGTGAAATTGACATTAATTTAGTTTAAGTTAGACCAATTTATTTGTGTAAATGTAAAATTGTAATTAAAATGGGGTATACACATGAAATTGAACTCATTTGTTTGTGTAAATATCAAATTGGTATTAAAATTTGGTATATACAATAAAATGGACCCATTTGGTTGTGTAAATGTGAAATTGATTTTGAAATTGGGTATATACACAAACTTGGACATTTATACACATATACACACACTCGTACACATATATACAAACATATTTCACCTTATTTTGTGTTAGCCTAGATAGAGGTTTGACAATACTAGAAAATCCTTCAACAAATATTCAATAATAACCTGCGAATCCAAGGAAACTATGAATCTCCGTCACATTAGCTGGTCTTGGCCAATCTAGTATAGCCTCCATCTTTTGAGGGTCAACCGATAGTCTCTCAATGGAAAGGAATTATCCTAGAAAAGAAACACTAGACAACCAAAACTCACACTTCTTTAATTTTGCATATAATTTCTCCTTCCTAAAGTTTTGTAATACTATCTCTAAATGCTTCTCATATTCTTCAATTCTCTTAGAACAAATAAGAATGTCATTAATGAAAATAACCACACATTGATCTAAATATTTTCTAAACACTTTATTAATCATATCCATAAAAATGGCTGGTGCATTAGTAAGTCCAAATGGAATCACAAGAAATTTATGGTGACTATATGTAGTACGAAAGCCTGATTTCGAAATGCCATCTTTCTTAATCTTCAATTAATGATAGCTTGACCTAAGGTCAATCTTAGAAAATACTTGCACACCCCGCAATTGGTCAAACAAATCATCTATACAAGGTATGGTTATTTATTCTTAATGGTCACCATATTTAGTTCTTTGATAATCTATATATAGTCTCATCGTTACATCCTTCTTTTTGACAAATAAGACTGGGGCACCCTTAGGTGATATACTTAGTCGGATAAAACATTTGTCTAAAAGGTATTCTAATTGAAATTTCAACTCTCTTAGTTCTAATGGTGCCATATGATATGGTGGTTTTGAGATTCGTATAGTTACAAGAATAAGGTTAATCGTAAACTCTATTTCTTTACTAGGAGGTAGACTGGGCAAATTACCTGGAAAAACATCTAGAAAGTATTTTGCTATAGGAATATCTTTTAATATAGTCTCTAATGTCTGCAAGTTGGTAACAGTTGCTATAAATCCTTGACATCCCTTATTTAGAAAACTATAGACTTGCATTGCAAAAATAATACACATCAGAGATATGATGTCAGTTCCTTCAAAACTAAATTCTGGTTGGTGAAGAATTTGGAAAGTAAGCTCTTCTCAAAACAATCTAACTTAGCATGATATGATTCTAACTAGTCCATCCCTAA
Organism: Sambucus nigra; assembly: GCA_949130495.1. Lineage (NCBI taxonomy): Eukaryota > Viridiplantae > Streptophyta > Magnoliopsida > Dipsacales > Adoxaceae > Sambucus > Sambucus nigra. Next base: position 275,460,249 of record OX422217.1, read on the forward strand.
AACTATCACATTAACAAATATCTTATGATTCTCAATATCTATGGGGCAAACCTTATATACTAATGTACCTGTCAATAAATCACCAGAAGGAGTGGAAACGTGTATGCTATGATTCAAGGGTTCAAGCATATTACGAAAGTGGTTAACAAAACGTACATACACAAATGAATAAGTAGAACAGGGTTTACTAAAACTTGAAAACGTTGTGCATATATTAAAAGTGTACCTAACACAACTGCATTAGAAGCTTAGTCATCAAAAAGTGCAAAAAATCTCCTACCTGCCTTGATCCTTCATTTGACCGACAGGATTTATCAAAACTCTTGCTGGGGTTGGGAAATATTTTATTTGATGTCCATTCCGTCCACATCTAAAATAAGCTCTCGAATCCTTATAACAAGGTCGTTCTCCATGCATCTTCCCACATTGCTGACATATCTTGTTATTAGATTGTTTGTTATCACTAGCTCCCCCAACATTAGATGTAGTCCTAAAATTATTTTTATTATTCATGTTCTTCCCTATTTATTCCCCAAATTTCCTCTCACTGTCTCTAATTCGATTAGACTCATCCCCATCTCTCTCAGCTATCGTAGCCCTAGTCACAACATCAATATATGGTGTCAACTTCAAGATGGAAATTCGACTATGAATATTGAACCTTAAGACACATTCAAACTTCTTGGGTTTTCAAACATCAGTTACCACAACATGAGGTGAAAAACATGATAACTCAGTAAACTTTGCCTCGTGTTGACTAGTCGTCATATTCTCTTGCACTACACTCATGAAGTCAGTTGCTATTTCATCTTTCACTGTTTCAGGAAAATATTTCTCGTAAATATCACTAAGAAGACATGCCAACTTATGTAAATATTCCTTTCCTCGTGTATTCTCTTAGTCATTCTCCACTAATGTTCGGCTTCACCTTCTAATATATGCGTTGCAAATGAAATCCTTTGTTCATATGTACACTTCAGAACATCGATTATATTTTCCATTTGCATCACCCAACTTTCTTCTTCAGTGGGGTTAGGAGTACCCTTAAAGGATGGAATATTCAACATTTTGAACTGTTCAATAGTACATCTATTTAGTTCAAGATTCCTTGGTACCTCATTATTCACCAGATGCTCCACAATCTTTGCTAGATTTTCGATCTCTTTGTATGCTCCTTCCAGTCCTTCCACACTTTATCCACTAGTTCCCATAGTTTATCTTGTCTTGGTCGATTTATACAGTTATGGCCAAACATAAGATGTATTATACCATCTCAAGATTACAAATTAGAAAAACAATACTATATAAACAATTATATATAATGTAAGACATATGGAGGGTTATCACATAAGTCGGATATTTAATCTTATATCCTATTTGAAGAAACTTAAAATTTATAACGTTCAAAACTTATGTTCAGTAGTCTACAGATTAATAACCTATGCTCTGATACCATCTCTGTAATGACTCCGACCTATAATAGTAGTAGGAAACGAGTGTCTTGACATGCCACCAAGATAACAAATATTCCGACTTAAATTGTTTCCTTAAATAAATGCAATAAAAATACAATCACATGGTTATGAAGGTACCACCTAAATATTTTAACACGGTAGTCAAGGCCAACATAGTAAGAGATTTTCTATAGGCCGAACCAATAATTTCATAATTCAAATCTGATCTTTATATCGAGAGGTATACACATATAACAAATGACAGAATCATCGGTATCAGATGTATTTTGAGAATAAAATCATTTCACAAAATATATATACTTTGCATAATATCATATAATCAAAATACGCAAGGAATGTCATAGAGTACTCACCTAAAATAGAGGTTCGAAGTTACAAATATTGAGTTGTGGATCACTTGTTAATCTTAAGATGAAACTTCTTCTTAAACTTTCCTGCACTTTCTCTCACTATTTCTTTCTAAACTTTTCATGGAATTTGGTGTGAATAAATGATCCCAAAGGACCTACTTATAGTTTTCCAAATATATTAGGGTGGTTATACGTGTTTGGGTGACCAAGATTTTACAATGGTGAGTCAACGTTTAGGTGTGTGTTAGCTTTTTCTAAATGGACGACATGTATTTTGTCTTTATCTATATAGAAGACACGTGTAAGGTGGTGGTGGAAAAATAAAGCACGAGGTGAAAAGGTATTAAGGGTATAAAGATCTTTTTACAAATTATGGCCATTTTGGTAATTTCACTCTATATACTTTCATTATTTCTTAAAGATCCCTAAAAATATTTTATTTACAAAAAGGTCAATTTTATTTATTTATTTTGCTTCCTGAAACTTTCCTAATTAAAACCAAGTCCCTAAAGTTTCAAATAATTATATTTTCTACCCTGAAACTTATCATTTAGCTTAGGATGTGTCATAAAACTTAAATTTGACCCATTTTGCAATTGATTATTCAAATTTAAAAAATGGGCTTTGTCATACTAAGAACCTAGAATATCACATATGTAATAATATAATTAGATAATAACTGAGATGGAATTGTAAAAACAAACTACATGTATGAGCATATAAAAGTGGGGTCATTATAAGTGAATTCCGATCTCAGAAGAACCATTCAGATAGGGTTCATAACCCATCTAAGCATTGACCAGATAGTGGTCACCGAGGAAGTCCTCTTCTAAAAAAGGACCCCTAGTTGGATGGATCCTATCATTGCCTATCTACGAAGTGACATGGTACCTAATAATAGGAGATTGGCTCATCAGGTAAGGGTGAAATCAACCCACTATTACCTCGCCCCAGAGGTAAATCTCTATGTGTGATCATTCACATGCCTTATCTCCAGTGTGCCCACCCGCATGACACTGAGAAAGTTCTCAGCGAACTTCATGATGGTGTTTGTGGGACTCACACATAAGGGGGGTCATTGGCCTTTCGAGCGATCATGGAAGGCTATTGGTGGCCTCACATGCAAAAGGACTCAAGTACCTATGTTCACAGATTTGAAAAGTTCCCAAAATTCTCTCATATGGTCTACCATCCATCCAATGACCTAAAATTCTTAATAAGTCCTTGGTCGTTAGCTATATGGGGATTGGATATTGTGGGACCACTACCTACCGCACCCGAAATCACAAGTACCTACTGGTCGGCACATATAAGTTCACCAAATGGGTAGAGGTTGAACCACCAGCAAACATTTATGATGCCGACCATCCAAAAAAATGTTATAAAATGCTTTGGGGTACAAAGAACTATCATCACCGACAATGACACGTAGTTTGCACGTAACTTATTTCAAGGTTTTTGTGATGAGTATGTCATCAAACACCATTTTAGTTCTACGGAATATCCTCAAAGCAGTAGTCAGGCAAAAGCTTCAAACAAAACCATGTTCGATGGCTTAAAAAAGAGGCTGGAAAGAGCAAAGGGTGTCTTGGTGGATGAACTCCCCCATGTTATGTGGGCCTACTGTACCAATCCTAGGAGACCAACTACGGAAATACCCTTCGTGATGACCTATGAAATGGAAGATATTATCCCTCTTGGAGTGTGTCTCTCTACCATGGGAATTAACTTAGTCGACTAAGGGTTGAACGACGTTGCATTGTGCACTGAACTTAACTTAGTAGATGAGAGAAGAGAATAGTCCATGATCAAGCTGTCTTCTTATCAGCAGCAGCTGGCCAAGCAGTATAGCAAAAAAGTCAATCCGAGGAAATCCCTAGTGGGGGACTATGTCATAAGGAAAGTCCTCCGTAGTTCCGTAAGACTGTCAAATGGAAAGCTAGGACCAAACTGGGAAGGATCTTTTAAGTTAATCAAAGGCGACCTTCAAGGAATATATCACTTGGAAATGCTAGAGGGCAAGGAGATACCAAGATCATCGAACGCAGGGAATCATAAGAAGTTATACTTTTAGTCTTCTTTATCTTTTATCTGGACATTTAGTTTACGCAAATTTTTATTTCAAACTTATGTCACTTACAAGTTATTATTCACTGAATAATGGCCTATTGGCTCTTGCATTTTGATCTCACATATTGGTTGATTCCATTTTTTTGTTATGTAACTCAGTATTATGCACCCTTTCTAAATAATAACTCCCTCAACCACAAAAGAGATTACCTTTGCCTATAATAACCTGCTCAACTCGTCTTAGCCAAAGAATTCCTCGTGCATAACAAAAGTCCTGTGGATTATAATAAGTTGTTCAACTTATTTCAATCAAGGGATTTTATCTTGTCGAGAAGCGTTCATAGTAATTACAATAAGTTATCAAAGTATTTCAATTGGTAATCCCCTCAGGCCTTTGTCATAAACACAATATACCTCATGAGTTTCCCCAGTAATTAAAAAAGCCCTACAAGGGATCCTTAGGAAAAAAAGCCAACTTAAGTTAATCGCCAACTGCGTTAGTCGTTAAAAACCTAATTGGGCGGATGGATGATTAATCAGGTACATTTTCACCATCATCTCACCTAGGCCTAAGGAAGTGTGATGCATCACCTAAAAGGTAAGGCATGCGAAATGATACTGCTAAGGCATATTGAACTGAGAGAATGTTCGAACATCAGTTAGCAGACTCATTTCGTCGGCACGGGACCAAAATGGTTAACACTTGTTCTAGATTCATTTAGTCGGCTAAGATCCCATAATGGTTAATCTTAAATACTAACTCATTTAATCGACAAGAAGCCTAAAATGATCAACAGTATTACGTGGTTGGTAAAGTACCTAGGTGGTCCGTAAATGTCAACTCTTTTCAGTTAGCAATCAAAATATGAGGCAGTTATTAACTCATATTTAGTGAGCACATGCTTAGAATATGAAATAAGTTGATAATTAAACTTTATATATTGAAAAAAGTTGGAGAGTACAATTACAAGAAGACAAAATAAATAAATACCAAATAAGGACCTAGGCCAACTATGTATGGCGAGAAAGATAATCTATTATGCGTGCTGTTCGGCCATCATTTGGTTAGGAGAGAACACTTACTCAACGTCTTCGAGGTAATAGTTTAGGAGCTGCGTAGGAATGGAAATGATGGGGATCCATTTATCATCCTTTGAGAAGGGACTATAACGATAAGTAGGGAAATCTACTTGGTACTTATATCATAGGGCCCTCAAACCATTTATCTCCTCTTGCACTCAAGAACCGATGTCCTCAATGACCTCGAGATCATCCTTTAGCTTGGCGACCAGCTCAGACTGGTCCTTGTACTGCTCAGTCCTCACCTTCAACTGCTTGTAGAGACTTATAAACGCCTTGCGAGCTTTGTTGTTGATGCCTGGTCTTAAAATTCTCCCCAATTTTGTGGTAAGGGAATGTAGTACTTTAGGACGATGGACTACAAACAACATAAAATATAAGAAATTTAACTCATACAAGCATAATTAAAATAGTAGAATGATTAAGAAAAGAAAATTCCTTTTCACTAATTAACAAAGGGAGGCTAAAGGCCAGTACAACTGGAAGAAAAGAAGATTACAAGGATTAAGAAAATAAAAAGGAAAAGTCCTATAACTAAAAATCCATATTACTTCACCTGCTCAGAATTGCCATTTTCCTTCCCTTTCTCAGTAGCCCTCCTCTCTTGGTCGACAATCGTCCCGGCCTAGGTAGAATCATTCTCAATGTGGTCTATATGCTGACCAACACGAGGCCCTCCCTCTGTAAGTAGATTGGGTCTAGGAGAATGAAGCTGGAAAATGATAGAATTTGAAGGGAATCCCGTTGCTCATAGATCTTGATCCTATCCTTTTTTTAAGAATACTTTTTTGGCGTATGCGATGTGGAGCTCAGCATCGTCATAGGCTGCATCCCAACCTTCAGTGTAGATGCTATCCTTCATGCCCAAGACCTCCTCCTCCAACTTCTGAACCTTCCCGACCACACCCAGGTTCTCTTGAGTGAGCTTCTCCTTCTCGACGACCACCAAGTCCGTGGCCGCCTGCAGATCGACATAGGCCTATGCTAAACTCACCTTTTCTCGCTCCAAAGCAACGTGGAGATCAGATAAGTCTTTTTAGACTGTTTTAAGGCATATTTCATCTCCTGGTTATTTTTGGATTGGTTAGTGTGACAATCTAGGAAGGTAGTGAAGTCATCTAAAGACTTCACAAAATAAAAAGAACAACATGAGTACGAAGAAAATGAACACAAAGAAAAAAGACAAGAGCAAAAAAGGGAGAGTCACCAGATCAAGTCCTTGAGTGGACTTGAGTGCTAGATGGGCTGGCACATCCATGAGGAGCACTTGCGGTCGATCACGAGTATTCCCCCTTTAGCAGGTCAGGGGCAAGTATGGGAGTGTTGGCCACACTGGACCCCTCAGTATCCGTAGTAAGAAAAATGAACGGTAGGGCCCTTTAAGGCCAGCCTCTTCTTGGCCTCCCCCTTATTCTTCTCACTCTCTCTCTCCCCTTCTCTTCTTATTATCTCTTATTCTTATCAATATCTTTCTCCTTCCCCTTGGATCCTGGGCTCAAGCCACTAGCCCTAAAGGAATCCCCCTCTATTCTCTTCAAAAATTTTATCCGATCAGAAAGTATAACCCGATTGTCATCATCAACATTAAGCACTCTCCTTTTCACTGGCGGTTCCATCTCTTCTTTCTTCTTCTTCTTCTTCTTCTTCTTCTTCTTCTTCTTCTTCTTCTTCTTCTTCTTCTTCTTCTTCTTCTTCTTCTTCTTCTTCTTCTTCCTCTTCGTCTAACACAGTTGGTTTAGAGAGCCCTACTTTAGGAATCTTCAAGGCAAGGACTTTATCAATTAGCAGAGCAATAAAACTACTAGTGGTATTCTTGTATTCTAGCATATAAGTTGTATAATGAGGGTGCTCACCGCCTGTAAGTTTCTCATGAACTCTCCAGGATTTAAGGAGATCAACAACTTTCACCTCGCTCAAGTCAAGTTCTTGATTTTCATCGCGAGCTGCAAAACAGAGGAAAAAAATATAAGCCAAAGGATAGGAAAAAAAAGTAGCGAGCAAGTAAACAAAAGAAAAAGAAACATCAAGGAAACAGAAGTAAGTAGAAAGCGACCTATGTTATCCTCCTCTAAGTCAGAGATCCAAGGGCCTCGGTACCACTCGTTCTCAGGTAGAGGAGATGTTGCTAATTTTTGGTAATAAAACCATGACCCCAGTAATTCTTATGAGAATCAGAGAGATGCACAACTAAAACCCTATCAACATTTATCATCTTCAAGTACAAAATATCGTCATTGGCGTGCGACCAGATGTAGCAGTAGCAGAGCTCGGCAAGCCCTATATTGGTCCCATAAAGTTCTTTTATTCAATAAATTTATAATTTTCCAAACATTTAGGGCGTATTGAGTAGGGACGGCATCGAAGTACCTGAAAAACCTTAAAAAGAGGGTTTGGGGGAAATGTCAAACCACCCTGTGTGATAAAAAAGGTATGAATTCAGTGCCCCCTTATATATCATGGACATCCCTAGGGATGGGGCACAATCGATTTCCACCCAATTAGAAATATTATAGGACTTCCTAAATTCTGCTATCGTTTTGTTTTCTAGCAGTGCCATAGATGATAAAAAATAAAAATCTCAAGCAATAGAAGAGGAATAATAAAAAAAGTGAAAACAAAAAGAATGCGAGAGGAACTTATAGAAATGAATGATATACAAAGAACTGAAGAAGAAAATGTTGGAAGTTTCGTGGACAAGAAGTGTTTGGAAAACGACGATTGAAAGTGATGTATTTGGGTTTGGACTTCTAGATAATGATAGAGCACATGTATCAATGAGGATTTTGGCACTCCAAATGCTTGCTCAGACCAGTATACCCCTACTTCTTTAATGAAATCACAAATCTTCCATGGTGTTTGATCTCGGATGAGCATAGTCTTTTATGCTCGTGAATATTAAAATCTTCCTATTCTGATTTTATAAACAGTTTTAGGCCATGGGACTTGGGCTCAATTAAAATATGTTCCCCGAATGTTTAGTCCAAAAATTGTAGGGGAAATTTTGGGGGCTCATTTATTTCCATCCAAGAGAGTAGCCGACCAACCCATCATAGATAATGGACTGCCCGACCTAAATCAACAATTTATTTAAGACTCGGGTATTAAACATGCACTTAAATAAAATAAGGATATACTAAAATTAGTTATCAACAATCTCGGAGGAGATATTCAGGGATGCCATGAGTTATCCACAGGCTAATTAAGTTACTTATAGAACTGAATCTCTTATTTTGAAAATATATAAATTGTAAAGCTTGGCATGAGGCAATTGGATGTAATCTTGAGCATTGAAAGACACTAATAAGATTATAGTAACCTCTCCGTGGACGTAGGTTAAATTTCCGAACCACCTATATATATGTTGTTGTGTGTGTGATTAATTATTTTCATCTTGATATTGCTTTCTCGATCATTCATTGTGATACTTCTTGCCCTCACAATTATATAGAGTTTTATACATGTTTTATTAATGTATGGAATAACATTTTATATATATATATATATATATATATATATATATAAAATAAAGGAGGAGGGTGTATACAAAACCTGTATAAACAGGTTTTGTATCTAACTATTTGGTCTTTGTCAAGTGATGGTTGAGATTAAATTGGAGGGGTTTGAATCCAATTGATTACAATCTACCAATGGTTGATCCGTGTAAACTTTGGGACTCACAACTACTTTCTTTCACCCACTCCGCTCACCACTCCTCAAACCCAGTGCCCCCCCCCCCCTCTCTCTCTCAGCAACAACTCCCCAAGCCCAGAGCCCCCCCTCCCCCCCTCTCTCTCTCTCTCTCTCACTGTAAAGACTTCAATCTTTTGGTTCCGATGGCTTTTTTGCTGGTTCTCTCTCTCACTGTAAAGACTTCAATCACTGTAAAGTGTGATATGCGTGCATTTCTCTCTCTATCTCAGATCTATTGACTGAAGATTGGCGTAATTTACTGTTTTACTATTAGCTTAATTTATTGTTTTATTGAATATAGTTTCCATGTAAGTAGAAGATCTTATTTTGGTGTGTTCAAGAAACAAACGTAGTCTTTCTCTCTCTCTCACCATATCGTGCAAAGGGCAGAGATTTTCTCTCAAGCACTCCTCAAACCCTCAAGATAGCGGCTTCATCAGGTTTAATTAAATAGTGGGTGGGTGGGATTGAACATGGGCCTTGGATTCCACCATCCATCTTGAAATCGGGTATCACTGACAAAACCCAGCGCTTCTCTCCCTCCTGATGAAGCCTCCACTATCACAGTAGTGCAACCGGATGGTACTATCTTTACTAAGGTATTTCAGTTCTTCATGTTTTCTTAGTTGCAGTAGAGAGAGACATGATTTTGGGACAACCTTAGAAATCTTTGTTGCCCATGTCCTCTCCTTTTGGGCTTTGCCTTTTGATTAAGTTCTTTTTGAATTTGATCTATATTTAGGAATCACGCAGATCTGATTTTTTTTAGGGAGTGTTTTTTCAGATCCATTTTTATTGTTGATTGATTGATTCCTTTTTTATTTTTACCTCTGTGTACACAGCGTTCATTGATGGCGGGGTCCTCACGGTCAAGTTTTACGATTATTGCAGTGACTGAGATCGTAAACGGAGGAGTGACAGGATGGGAGGGAAGGAATGGGAAAGTAGAGGAGGACGAGAGCGGTGAGGAGAGGAGTTTGAAATCATTTGAGCAAGGGAGTGGCGTCACTCATATATTTTGTCTGTGATCTGTGTAAACAAATGATCCTCTTTATTTGAGTTCACATTGATACCGTAATCAACTGAGCAAGCTCCAAAAAAGTAGGTTGTTTGATTTAATTTCCTTTTTTGTGATTCTGTTTTTGTAAATAATATTTATAATTTTTTTGTGAACAGTAATATATCTTCTTTCTTTAGACTTTATGCAATCGATGATGGGTATATTGTATATCGCACTATTGCCAGAGATTTTACAACGTTGTGTTGTTGAATGATTTTTCAAATGTTTTTATTTATTTATTTTATTTTGTGAATGCAGATTTCAAAATTTTGACATTTGATCTACTTTTTAATTTTCTATGCAGTATTTCTCCATAGGGGGAGTAAGTTAGTGAATTTCAGATGGAGGATTATAATCCAGAACCCGTATGCGCGAGGTTTTCTGAAAAAGTAAGAGGAGAAGTTCCGGGAATGGTGAAAGATTCAAAATATATTCTCTAATATCCGACCAGCTCTCTCTCTCTCTCTCTCTCTCTCTCTCTCTCTCTCTCTCTCTCAAAAATGGTTTTAAGGCTTTTTCTTTTAGTGTTGATTTATCAGATTTTACAATGGCTTTGTTTACAAATTTTGTCGTTGTTCAAATTTTTGGGTATTGGGTACTAATTTAAGGTTTTTATTCAGTATTGATTTTTAGGATATTTTCATATTTGTATCAATTATGGTTTAACTGTTTATTTTATGGGTTCTTTTTATATTTTGATTTGTGTTTATTTTAATCTTCTGGTACTAACTTTATCTCCTTCTCTCTATATGAGTGTTTTGCAAGTTGCTTCTGATTTATTTCTATGTGTTTTGCAGGTAGTTTTAGACACATGTGCTATGCTAGGTTTCACATTTAGAGCCTCTTCCTTCTAATTTGTTTTTTAGATTTTCGTTTTTCTTTTCATGTTATCAGGTATCGGCCCATAGATGTTCAGTCTCGAGTGTTAAGGTGACATTTATTCTACTTTTCATTTTCTTTCTTTAATGTTTTTCGTAGATTAACTTTATTTTTATTTTTTGTGATTCGTGTGGAATACGTACATGTGAGTGTGTGTAGGTACTGTAAGGTTTCCCAATGTAGTGTGTAATGATATCTTGAAAATTGGGTTGAATTCGTGTTTTCATATCGGTCCTCCGATCCTTAAGATTGGACTGTCGCTAAATGTAAATAATATTTTTAGCATTCTGTCTATTTTTCCTATTTGAAATGCTAAATATTACTTTATGTTTGTCCATATCTGTTGTCAATTTAGAGATTTCTTAGTTTTTATATTTTTTAGAATAGTGCTGGGTTTTCAATCTCTCTCTCTCTCTCTCTCTCTCACACACACACACACACGCATTCTTCTATTTTGCCAAAGAAAAACATGTTGAAAGTTGATATCGGAGATGGTACATTTTGGTGCCCTGCTGCTTATAAAGTCTCTAAGTTCTTACTCATGTTAATAGATGTTTGATTTTTTGAGTTTTTAATAGTGAAATAAACTTATTATCAATCTTTTAAATTATGCAAATCTATTTTATTTTCCAGATATTATAATTTTTCTGTGTGCATACGTATTCAAAATGAGGTTGATTTTTGTGTTTAATGTCAGATTTTGTGGGGTTGATATAGAAACTATTCATTGTACTCGGTTTAAAATGCATTGTGTGTCCAATAATCCATCAGTTTAAAATGCATTGTGTTTAATGTCAGATTTTGTTTACCATTATCTTAGTTTTTTTTTAATACTTGCTATAGGATGGATAAGTCTCTAATAATCCATCTGATAAGCCATAGCTGGGATGCATACTTTTATTGTTGTGCAGCTGTGAAAAAGTGGGAAAGTAAGAATAAACGCACTTCAGATAATGCTTATATGTTGTGTAGCCATCCAAGATTTCACAGGCTCAAGTTGGACTTCACCAAATGACAATTCTCATGTGAAGAAGCTTTTCGTTGGTGTATTTTATCGTAGAATAGGTGAAGAAGCTTTTCGTATGTGTAGGTGTGTTTATCGCTGTTTTGTCGAGTGTGTGAAGAAGATGGTAAAGTCCTAAAAACTGCATATGGTGTTTCTAATGCCCGACTCCAACTCTCTCTCCAACGAGTAATTACTGTTTGACATTTTGATGTTTTTTCGGTTGGCCTATTTTTAATTTGAATGTTTTTTCCGCAGATTACTATGTGTGTCGAAGAAAGGGACTATGTGGAAATGTGTGTGAGCAGTGTCGGTTTCATCATTCATGAATCATGCACCAACCGTGCCCATGGATAATAGTCCATTTGAAATGTGTGGTGTAGGTTCGTCTTGAAGCCCCTTTTATTTATGTTTGTTAGCAGTGTACTCAAAATGAGTATCATCGATAATAGTCCATTTGAAATGGGTATTATTTTGCATGAAACCACAGTACCCATTTGTACTGTCTGTACTTTACATCCGAGTATTGTTGGACTGCTAGCTATGTATATTTGGACTACTTTACACAGTGATGACCGAGTTCTCACTGGATGTTAATGTTCTCCTTTTGCTGTCTCACTTGGTATTTCCTTTTTTTTCATGTTTAGCGTTTGTTTTTTCCCCAATCAAGTCTGATATAAACGGTTGTTTTCACAACTTCTTGGGTTTTGAATTTTATTTTGTATTTGTAAAATTAAATGTATTAGTTATGCTTAATCATGTAATAATATTTATTCTTGCTTTATTTTTTCGGGTTAAGACTTGAGGAAATGACAATTCATAATAAGTCAAACATTTTCACTGTAAAATTTATTTCTTATTTTGAAGGGTTCGTTTATTTATTTATTTATTTTATTTTAGTTTTTGCATTTTTCTGTTCTTTGAGCAGTTAAAGCAAGAACAGGCGTGATGATTGAATTTTTTAACGTGAATCATGGACCATAGTGATGATTGAATTTTTTTAACGTGAATCATATTTGAGCAGTTAATTTTGTATTTAGATTGTTTATGATTGGTGATGAAAGAGAGAGAGAGGTAGGGAAATATATGATGAAAATCATTGTGGTGTATGAATGGTTATATGGAATTTGTGTTAACTTTATGGAATGAGGTGGTTGAAGAAAACAATCTATCATTTACGTTTGAAATAATTAATAATATTTATGATAACATTACCTTTAAAACTTTGTTTTATATTTATATATCAGGAATGGCATATTGCCTTTGATTTTTTTTTTTTTTTTGTGTTTTAAGTGAATACTAATGTATAAAAATGAAGAATATGTAGCCATTATAGATAAATACTTGAGAATATATTGATTTAGATTTTAAATAGATGAAATATATTTCATACCTTAGTGACCGAGATCTTGTGACAAAATGTTTGATATGATTTGTATTGAAAGATTGTTCATTGCACTTTTACCCATATTAACACTCCAAAGCATCGGATGATTTGATATGATTTTTTCTGCTCATTTTTCTAAAAACACCCCTATTTATATTAAAACATTTATTATTTTTTACACTCTTTGTAACCCATTTCTCATTCCCAGCACATTTATTATGGTAGTTTGACATAAGTAGACTTATTTAGTAAACCATCTATGGATTCCTCTATTGACTTGATCACTCAATACCCTTTAGCTTTAAACTAATAGGATTTATCAGGAGAATAAATTTATCAGGACACGGGTATAAAACATGACGAGAACAAAGTATCAGGAGAATAAATTTATCAGGACACGGGTATAAAATATGACAGGAATAAATTTATCGTCGTACCATCAGCACGGGTACACCCTAGTATATATATATATATATCGAGAGAGAGAGAGAGAGAGAGAGAGGCCCCTTCCTGTAACAACTTCTTATGCTGCAGACGCGGTACATACCATTTTTTTTAAAATAGTAAAAAAATAAATTTTTTGATGAAACTTCATGGTTTTGATCTCTACGGTGAGAAGACCATTTCCAATTTTTTTCATTAAGAAATTCAATAAAAAAAACGTTGAGATGAGGTCAAATGTAAAAAATGGTATAAATATGCATTTTCGACTATTGAAATGTTAACGATCATCTCACCTACTTTTTAATTGAATTTTTTTATGGACCTTCATGGATATGATCTCGACAATGAGAAGATCACATCCATGAAATTTTGTAAAAAAATTCAATTAAGTGTCTGGCGCCGACCCAACATTTCAACGGTTGAAAATTAATATTTATACAATTTTTTTACATATCGCCTCATTTCGACGGTTTTTTTTTATTGAATTTTTTGATGAAAAAAATTTGAAGATGATCTTCTAACTGTGGACATCATATCCATGAGGTTTTATCAAAAAATTAATTTCTTTAATATTTATAAAAAATGGTATGTAGCGGGGTCAGCACCATAAAGAATTATTACATGAGACTTTTTGGACATATATATATATTGTCAAACTTTTCAACATACTTCATTATGTATACATAAAGAACATATAATATATATATATACATTTGAGAAGTGTGTATGTATATATGTATGTATGTATGTATATGTATGTCTATCAATTTTGTTAAATTTTTAAAAAATTGTATTTTAAAATAAATTTATCAAATGCACATTAACATTTATAAACAAAAAAAATTAAATTTTAAAACTGTATCTTAAATCAGTGTTTAAATAAAATATTTGGAATATATAATGAAATGGACCCTGAAATAACAGAACATCTCTATTGTCACATTTTATGTAAAAATAAAAATATTAACAGATATATACAATAACGTCTCCTCCTCCATTTTATTTTTCAAAAAAATAGTGCTGTAATTTCTTGCTTTTATTCCCACGGGACTGATAGAAAAGCCACACGCTTGCGAAGCTTTGTACAAAACTTATTTTCAGTTACAAGGTTGAATACTTAGCATGCAATCACATGTAACTGACAGAAATGCAATGAGACATGTAGCTGACAACGAAATATTGTAGCCCTATTAAATTGAGTCAAGTTATTATATAAGCATAAAATACTATAACTTATTTTTCGTATAGCACAATGGTAATTGCTTTTAAATGGTTGAGTAGACTAACTTCAAGACCAAGAATCCAGATGAGAATCATACAGTTTCAACTTCGTTATTTGTTAAAGGCCAAAAGTCATAATTTCTCTTGGGAAGTTTCTATAACATCTGAATTTTACTAGCCCAGATATGACGACGCAAAGTGGGCAAGAACATTTGGACTATCTTCAAAGTCCCCTATCTTACGTGTGATAATTTGGGTTGGACTCTTCGTAATTGAGTTGTGTTGCATCAGATTCAAGTACTTGTTTGAATGAATTGTTGAGTCAGAAATTTATTTTGGATGGGGCACAAGTTAATGTTTGGAATACGGGATCGGTAGCCCCCGATTTTTTTTACATTTTTTTTGCAAATACTTCAATAACTTCATTCAATCAAAGAAAAATGTCAAAGTTCGAAATCCTCCATCACAAATTACAATTCCCTAAAAACAAATAAATCATAACAAATAAACTTTAGTAGTAATAAATTAAAGCAAAATCATAATACTTCATTGATACAAAGTTCATCCAATTTAAGTTTATAATTTAGGAAAATATATAAACACCTAACAAAATAATTGGGCACCCACATATAAATTAGTTAAAGTTAGTATATACCTTCGACTAACTACACAAACAAAATATTCAAATGGACAAATAAAAGAACATAATTTTTTTATTGAAGAAATTTTTTTTATTGAAGAAAATTTTGTTTCATTGAAGAAGGAACATATTTTCTTTTAACTTCAGACATCAACATACATGGGCAAATGAAATCACAAGAACAAAATATTAACTACACAAACAATGACAAGAATATACCTTCATCGCCACGGAGCTTGAGAAAAGGTGTGTGGCAGAGCGGGGGCAGAGCTGAATAGGGGAGAGGGCGGGGCAGAGCAGGGGGTGGGGTAGGGTAGAGCAGGAGGTGGGCAGAGGGTTTAGCAATGGAGATTGGGTTTACAGTGGGTGGGGCTGCATGAGCTTTAGAGCAGAGGTGGGATTGTTGGGGTTTTTTTGTGAGTTTAGAGAGTGGGGAAACCTTATTGTATTTTAGGTTTAGAATTTTTTCTTAGAAGTCCCCTCCCCCCAATAATGCACCCTCTGCCGCCGTTTGAAATTACTAAAACGAGTATATTTAATTTATCATAGTATAATTGTTATCGTGTTAAAAATTGTCATCCTCGTTCCAATCCCAATTCCAATCCCAAGGTAATCCAACCAATCGATTAAGCTATTTAAAACAATTTTCTTACAATTTTAATTGAAATTTGTTCTATCCCAATTAAGTAAACTTTAAACTCTAGCGGTAAATACCGTGTGTCTCGACCTTTTCCTTCTTTCTTTTTTTCCCCTCGTTTTTTTGCTCCTTGAAAAAAAAATGCAGGGCGGCATAAACAATATCTCCGAACCCAAAAAAATTGGCAAGTGTTTGGATTCATGCATTTTAGTAAGAAATCGTCCAAACGTTTGATCTCAGTCAACCTTATATAATCATAAAGTGACATATCAAAATTCATTATTATTTCTGTATACTGCATAAACTAAAGGACCAATATTAGCATTTATTTGCCTCTAATTTTCAAAGCCATCAATTTTATTTGTCTCACTTTGCCAAAATACCACCTAAGCAAAAAATAAATCACCACAAAATGGCCTTATTGCTTAGCCCTCAGTTTATGATTCAATGCCTGCAATTGATTAGTAGATTCTGTGTAGCACCGCATTATCAAAACATAAGTGATTTATGTCAAGTTAATATTCCATTATCATTATTTATCAAATCATATTGTACAATCACACAGGAGTAAGTGTTCACTTATAGAGTGTGAAAGAGGAAGTTCCTAATCAATTAAACACATGACAATTGTAGAGAAACCTTGTGGTTTCACGAGTAAGCAACAACTGCTTGACTAGTTATGTGGATTATTAAATAAAATTCTCCTCCTTATCTAATTCTCCTCCTTATCTTAAGGAATTAGTAACTATATCCATCTCCCCTAGAGATAATAATTCTAGCTAACATGTATTGATGAATATTTGATCTGAACCCGAGAAATCTACATGTTAATCAATGCATGCCCTTAATTTTATGGTCAATTTTATGGTACACTCTTTTGTTGATACCTGGTATGTCTTTAATGCATTGTTTGACTATATACTTAAAAAGACACATTTGGTAACCCACTCCAGAATTCCTCTATTATTAGTATAAGGATCCAACCCCTTTCCATAGCTCTAGATTTATTCAATAAAGTATTTTGATTTGATTATTGATGTGCTGCATATTAAATCTTAATAAGAGACGACAGGTAAATTATTTGAGTTGACGTAACAACTCACACGCATAATGGTAGTTGGACTCAATGATAACTTGATAACAAAGTTTCAACAATCCCTTTTTAATGGTAATAGGGCTTAATCCTCAGCTCTTTCATTTCCATAATCGTTAACACAATGTTATATTGGGTAGGTCCAGTTTTGAGGGAAGGCTAGGGAGACAGTGCTTCTAGTTCCCGATTTTCGATGCATTAGGGATCCCAAAATTTTATATGTGTATATATATATTCATAGCGTCATTTTCCAATCGTCCTACAAACACTGAAAAATATTTAGTCCTGTCGCAACTCTCAAAAAATGAATCGGCATCCTTTCCGTTAAAAAAACTATAATTAATAAATTAATAAAAAAAATATCTTATAAGATATGGGGCCCCCAATTTAAGAGTTCGCCTCGGGCCTAAAATCTGGGACCAACCTTAACAATTTGCAACTAAATTTTATGTGTTTAAGAGCATGCGTACTCTGGGTCGGCAAGCATAACTCATATATCATAAATTAATGATTACAAAGGGACCCAATTATAAATTGTCCAAAAAAAGTCAACACAATTTCTCAGTAATGAAATTGGTGGAGCCCACTAAAGTTTCAGGTAAAAGATATAAATACGAGATTGTTTTTGTATTTGAAATTTTATTTTACTTTGTATTTTTAGTCACTCCCTTCCTTTTATTGTTGTGATGAAACGTGTAAAACTTTTGTGTGCAACTTCTCTTTGTTTTTATTAATGAGAAAAATAATTATTTTGGAGTCCAATAGAGTTATTAAGTTTAAAAACTCACTAATTAAAATCATAAAAAATTGATTACACAACTTTTCACTTCATTTTTTAAACAAACACTGCTAAAGATCTGCTATATCAATTGAGTCAGAGTCCGTTTATATACAATTTCAAAAATAAGCCCCTTGGCAAAGAGGAACGTTTGGGTGCAGTTACCTTGCAAAACATCACAAATACCAAAGAAAAATTAAGGTACACTTTTTCCAAATTTAAACCATCTTATTTAATTCAATTTTTTTTATATAAATATTGTATACATTTATAAAATATAATTTTCAAGAAAAATATTTTGAACATCAAAATAATAATAACAATTAAAGTCTTATATCTATACACAACAAATTTTACGTGAAATTAAACTTAATATTTTTTAATTCTTAGATGTCACAAGGACCTTGATTTATTCTTTCATGAAACACGTGGAATCCGTTCCTTTGCAACGAGTACGAATTTGTTAACTATCTTTAAAAATGATTAACATAATTTTTATATAATTATTTATTATATGAATAACTCACCATCAAATTTTATAATTTTTAATAAATTATTTATATTTCAACCAATCAGTTCTCATATTAAATTTTTTAGGAGTATAAAAAAATTAGGAGTGTTTACCACATCAACATCCAATATACAAACACCCCAAAGTATTGTAGGTTGAATAGTGAAACGGTGTCACAGGTCATATTTAGGGGTGCAACCGGTACGGTATGGTCGGTAACGATCATTTACCAATACCAGAACCACAATCTAAATGGTAAAATCTTACAGTACCAATTTACCGACCGGTACATCAAAACAAAAACCAAAACCAAATCGACCGATTTTTAGCTTTTTTCAGTTTTTTTGGTATCGGTAATTTTGGTTTCAATTCGGTATTTTCCCAATAAAAACCAGAATTTCATATTGGTTATGCATTCAGTAAATTCGATATTTCGACAACAATATGATTCCAGTAAAATTTTAAACTCATTTAATCGGTTAAATGCATTACTTGAAACTAAAATATAATAAAAATTACCCCAAAAATAAAATAAAGATCATGAAGAAACAACTTATATTTCGTAGTTAATTGCGTGTAATCCGTATTAATACACATTAATCTCCAAATTAAAAATTACAATACAATAGCGAAATAAAACAACACCATCATGCAAAATAAACTACAAAAGACAAAAGAAAAAAGCTTGACGTAAATCATTCTTCTCTCTTGCCTCCAAAAGACACCATCATTCAAAATACAAAATAAAACACCACCACCATGCACAAAACAACCCTAAAACGCATTAAAAACAGCACCTAAAATGCACTAAAAACAACAGCTAAAATGCATAAAAAAAGCACTTAAAAGAGCACCTAAACGCGTTAAAAACAGTCCTAAAACACACTAAAAACAACTAAAAACAGCACTAAAATAATCATAAAATACCTCATTTTTTTAGAAGATCAATGTCGATTAAACCGAACCAATGTTCAATCCATTGAACTCATCCATCACACCTACAAGCATAACAACAAATGCATATCAATAAACACAAATAAATAAGTGAACAAAATAAGTCAACTTAAAACTTATGAA
Organism: Sambucus nigra; assembly: GCA_949130495.1. NCBI lineage: Eukaryota > Viridiplantae > Streptophyta > Magnoliopsida > Dipsacales > Adoxaceae > Sambucus > Sambucus nigra. The sequence continues at coordinate 275,479,644 of OX422217.1, forward strand.
TATAAAATACATGCAAGCTTCAATGCCTTAAAGTGCTTCAAGTGATTCTTCAATTTCAAAAGTTGTGGAGCTTCTAATCCAATCTTGGGCGCATACAAAACATTCCACCGTTTTGGTGTCAAAGAGCTACGAAATGGATCAAGGACTCTTTTGCTTGTACTAAAAGCACACTCGGAAGCCACCGAAGTCAAAGGAATGGCCAAGACATCACGTGCCATAAATGCAAGTGCACGGTATGTTGGAATCTTTCCCTTCCACCAAGTCAAAACATCAAAATTTTGATCATCAAGAGCGTCTATACCATCATGCAAGTATCGATCCAAATCATTCATCAATTCAACATTCTTCTTCCGTTTCAAATACTATGAAAATTCTATTTTCTTCAAAGCACGCTTGTCAACATTTTCAACTAAATTACCCCAAATATCACCATCACAACGAACCACACTTGACTCACTTTCAACAAAAGAGTCATTTTCCAACTTGTAGTGATAATACATTTATGACATCAACCCTTTCAATCTTTCAATGAAGTCAAACACTTTACACTCTCTTTCTACTTGAGAAATGTGACACTCCGCCTAATTAAATACCGGGCGATCACTCCTTTATTAAATTAAAATCAAGGTGAACAGTTGGTTCAATCTTAGCATCACTGTCGTGAAAATAATTTTTTCCAAATTAACACCCTAATTAATTAAGCTAAGTGTCAAAACCACTTTTAAACATTACCGTCCAAATTTTATTTTTTTTTAAAATCATTTATTTAATTATTAACACCATTAACAATAAATAAGAATTATACCCCAAATATCCTGGAACATAATCCAAAACATTCAACATTCAAAGTCCCAACATTTAAAACTTAAAGTAAAACATCCATAGTGAAATAAATCCCATAGTAACAGTACTAGAAATAACTGAAATACAAATGTCCCAATAAATGAGTATGATAGATGTGGAATCAAGTAAATGAAGTCGTCTATGCAAGTGGACTGCAACTCCCACGTAAGCTGCAGCACGTTCCTTTCAAGGGATCCTAAGCAAGATGCCCCTGTGGCTGGGCAACTGTAATACATACATATATATACAAGAGAGAGAAAGAGAAAATGAAACGGGTCAGAGCCCGATAGTGTGTTTGATTTAAAATACGTTTAGCAAGTATTTAAATTGATACAGGATAATGCAACAACATATTAGTGCGACACTCTCTTGAGAAATTCTCACCTCTCTTCTAATGTGCACACCTATCGCACTAACCTTCCCAATGGTTTGTCTTATCATTTATCGCACTAATCTTCCCAATGATTTAACTTATCTTAGATTACTCGTAAGATTCAAAATTTCACGATTCAATTGTTTGAAAAGAATATTTCAATTAGTAACCAAAGTTCTCATGTTGACTTTATTAATCAATAAAGTTTTCCAATTTCATATTATACCTTCTCAAAACAAGTATTTACAATTTGAGTCATCAACCATGTCCTACATATCAAATCACAGTAGGCAGTTCCAGATTTCAGAATTTCATATATATATATATATATATATATATATATATATATATATATATATATATATATATATATATATATATATATATATATCATAACAGCACCCCAAATAATAACTATGGTGCGGGCATACTCTACTATCCAAACCCCATATCACTCACATTAAGGGGAATACAAATTCGGAATCACTCTCGAATTGTATTAACACATACTCAAACAATATTGAGACGAAGCATAGATTCCAAGTCTCTAAGAGGACGGCATATGTCTGCGTCTCTTAGGACCGTCTGAACTATCACTGCGATAGCCTGGACCAAGGATATCTATACACAAACAAGATGAGGCGAAGAATAGATTCCAAGTCTCTAAGAGGATGGCACATGCTTACGTCTCTTAGGACCATCTGAACTATCATTCCGATAGCCTGTACCAAGGATATCTATCTTCTAGGGTACAAGTCAATATCCCCCATAAAGGTCCCATCGAGATAAGACTGTCCCAGCGCGAAAACCTCAGGGATATCAAGTAGCGTGGGCATGATTTTCACACATAGACAGTATATGCATACACAATAATATAACTATACTAATATTACCATATAAAAAAAGGGTAAATTCTCAATTCCCATAATTACGACATTTCCATATTATCATATTTTAGTAAACACTTATAACGGTTCGTTTCTACCTTTGATTCGGTATTATTCCAACGTACTACACAACTCTCATGGATATATTCTCCAAATTATAAAATTCAGTAGGTATACACATTTGTCCCAAAGTAACTCTCTTACGTGCCTCTCTCTTTAAATCATAAATTCACCGACCCTTATGTAATTATCCCAAAAGTACAATTCTCGTCTCATATTAAGAATCCCAAAATTATTCATATGTCCTACTGGTCCTCCATATCTCCCAAAACATTTTATTAAGGATGCCCAAGAATTATTTCACATTAAATTGACGTTCAACTAATTAATATGGCGAAACATGAGTCTGCCAGGATGGGTCGATCGATCGAGGTCTGGGGCTCGATCGATCGAACCTTCGATCGATCGAAGCTCTAGGCTCGATCGATCGATCAAGCAGGTCTGCAAAATCTGCAGAATTGCAGTTACGTGTTTCATCTTCTAACTTAAACCAAATCCATATTTTACAATCCCAAACGTCTAAAAATTTGTACTACTAACATCCTAACATGATATTATACATTTCCTACATAAAGCATGTAGATTTCTACTATTAAACATGGATTAACAAGCCCCAAATTCATATAAAACTTCAAGAACCCTAAAATTTCATTAACATGGTTCTAATCCATCTTTTCCAGAATTTTCTTCTTATAAACATCATAATTTCATGGGTAAATTCCTCTACATGGCAAGGGTTTCCAGAATTATCATTTAAACCATAACTACATGCGATTTCTATCTCAAATCTTAGGTTTTCTTCCATAAAACTCATCCTAATCATTCCTACACTAATATGAAAGATGCATCAACGAAATAAGCAAGATAAACACTTGCCTGGGATTTTCAACGTTCTGGTTTGCAGATGATTTTGGTGTGGTTGCGTAGTCCGTTGCGCGATCTACGCGTTGGTGGTGGTGGCGGTGCAAACGGATGACTTTTGGGGCCTTGGATTGCCTTGGGAGCTCTCTCCTTCCTTTCCTATGGCCGTTCTTGTGTTTCAACTTTCTAACCCTATCTGACTAACCTAAATGGCTGATATAGATTACTGATTTTCGTGGGTTTAATTACCCAAAAAGGTGAAATGTCCAAAACGCCCTCCCGGGGTACCAATTTGGCCTAAAAACGCCCCGAGATCCAAACTAAACCCCCGGGTATACTTTTCAGACTATCTCGACCCTTCCGGACGCGTTGGCGCACTCAAAACGACCATACGAACAACTTATAAAATATTCACTTTTATTAATCCACATGTAGTCCCGACACGACACAGGCGCGTCCTGACTTAAATTTCCACAATTGTCATTTTATTCACACGTGACAATATTATAAAAATAAATCTCATATATTACTATACTCATCCAGTAATATGCCACAAATAACAAATTTCCAATAATTACTAACTCTTGTCACGCTAGTAAATATTTAAAACAACATTCCGGACTAAAATTAAATTAATTTATCTCAATTAAATTTAATAAATCCTTAAATTTAAAAGCCATGAAAATACGGGGTATTACATACTTCCCCCCTAATAACGGAATTTCGTCCCGAAATTCGGAAAATAAGTCCTACCAGGTAGCACAATTCTGGATATCCTTGTCAGTACGCAAACTATCTACATAGTACGGCGCTCAATCATTATAGCTTTTTCCTCACAGCAACATTGTTTTACATTCTCATTGGAGACACTTCACATTGTGCTCCCACCCGACAATATTCGCATAGGTCACGCCTATACATTAAATTTCCTTATCTCACAATCATTAGGAGGCCGCACCTCACTATATGACAAACTACTCGTATTTATTCAAACACAAAAATCCCATTCTGAGAAGATCATACGAACATTCGACCACTCCTGACTGCCTAAAACAGTCGTGGAATTCCACCATAGATATCGGATATTTTCTCGACCGATCAAAAATTCTGATTATCTACTCTCCTCTAAACATACGGAAGGAGAATAGTCGAGGTTCTTCCATAGCAAAACCTTAATAAGTACCTCGTACGCGACAAACAGGTAGGAGTGCTTCTACAGAGCATGCTTGAAATCATTGTACCAAGATTCCAAAATTTCCTTCACCTGGCTCCACTAATCTTTAATCACCATGCGTTTATTCCCTGGCTAAGGGTGATACATCACTCGAAATGAAATCTTATCTCCGATGGTTCTTGAAATCCCATTTCAAAGGTGGGATTCACCAATCTCATCCTGATTCAGAAATTTATACTGCGCCGGACCACGCACTGGCGCGATCCTTCCTTTCAAAGGAAGTTTGGGGCATACTAGTTAATATTGTAATCCAGCCCAAAGGAATATCAATCACTTCCTTCTCGGAGACTTAATTCACATGTTCGGGATAAAACCTTGATCTTGTGTTGAGGATGGCAACTCATCCAAGAACTTTACCGGCTTTACCGACCTCTTCCAAGTTCAGGAATTTTCGATAAACACAAAATTCTTTAGTTGATTCTCTTCTTTCAACCAAATCTTACCTATGGGCGGTGCATGTAGAGACTACTCACTATGTCTCGCTAAACATCGATTCTTCCCTTGAAATGTCTCACATTAAGTGACACGTAATACCCCCCTTCCTTCCTTGGAGTATGCCGAAAGTTCCGACCCGTTCTCTTCTCTCCACGAAGCGCACTTCTGGATCTCTTATACTATACTAACATCATTACTCTTTGTATGCGCAAGTCGCTCTCACACTTGACTAATAACAACTCCGCTCCGGGTGTGCTTCATAATAATTAAATTCTACTCTATTCAAGGAATACCAATTCTTGAATGGCTTCCCACAGCCTTCCAATCAAGTTAGGGCGTGCTATTCTAATTGCACAGTTATGTATGGATCATCGCCACTCACGTGACGTTTAATCCAATCTATCACTTCCACTTCGTTATACTAGTCCCACAAACATATATTTCACACGTCTATTACCACGTCCCTTTGACTCGGACTATTTTAACTGCAGCTAACCCAGATGTCAACATTTTTGCAACACCCCGACCGCCCTGGGAGAGCGAACGGCGGCTACTATTATGTAGGACTAACTAAATTCAACGAAATAGAAGGAATAGGGCATTCAAATTCCATGACAATAAAAGAGGAATAATAATTCTCAACCTTCCTCAGATAAGTACAAAATTTCCCAAATAGGTACAACAACCAAAATAAATCACTAACGCTCTATTCATCAAAATAATTACAGGTCCTCTCTTTTGTATAATAAAGTTCTTTCCAGATAATTCGTGCTAAAAATCATTCCAACTCTTTATTTACCTTGTGTTATGTACGCGGTTATGACATTCGGGTACTCTCAATCACCCTAGAAAATCAAAATTCTTAAATTCTCCTTGTCATCACTACAACGAGTAACCTCTATAAGTATAAAACATTGTTAATATACTCATTCATCCTCCACGGGTAGCACTAAAGAAAAAAAAATCCCGCTACACTAGGGAAAAATATTCACATTTTAATAACGTTTATAATGATATGCATTAAGCTCGTCTCACACGCTAATCTAGCAATGAACAAAATATAGTGACTCGCTCGTGTCACATAAACACGCCGCATCCTCTAAGGATACAAATTATACTTCCATCCTGGCAATCGTCTTAACTGCACAAATGGTTTTCGGACGTAACACGTCCGCCCAAACCAAAACAAAATTATTTTTAATCGTCGTCCTTTACTAGGCACCGTATTCGTGTCCCTTTTTCTCATTTTTGGAACATATTATCGTGAGCAATCTCACTCCGTAAAAAATACCTCAACACATAATCCACTTACCACCTGTCCTACTAACCAGGTTAGGATTGTCCTTCTCTCGGACTTTAGTAGACTCGATTCCTGTTAGCCATCCCGGTTGTTCCCTTAGCTTTTTAGGCCATAAAGATCATGTTACTATCTATAATAGTACTTACTGAATTTGCCATCACTTGGTAAGATTTTAACTATCTGAAGCAATTAAATGATTTTCCTGATGTGTATCAACATCCTTTTGTGGTGCTATACCACCACCGTTGTATTCAGTCTTAATCTCGACTAAATTCTTCGATTCCTTTAACTTCCCCCACAAAGAAGCGTTATCATCTATATTGACAAAATACGACATTGTCAACCTCTGAATCGGTCGTCCATCAGAATTTACTCCTCGAGTATTTTCAACTATTATTACAAGTTGGTCTCCCACTTGGAGTCGTCTCCTCCACTAGTATCTACCTCTTTCGATACAAAATTTGCTAACGATTAGGATTCATATCCACAATTGGACATCTGTCATGCCCTCCTGCGATGAGTTCAGAACCACGTTTGCTTCTCATCCTGAACAGTTGAGGAAGGAACATACGATCAACACTGTACCTAAGGTTCTCCTATAGGCATAGCATTCCACTTCTAAAATTGGTGGTTGACTCCAACCATTATAATTTTGTCCCGAAAGCCAAGAAAATTTTCTCTAAATTTTCACTTTCAGTTTACCACACTCCGTCCTATATTTAAGCCTTTGGATACTTTACCTCCTTTGGTAAACACATACAAATTTTCGCGTTTCCAAAATTTTCCCACTGACAGTCTCTACACGTTTTTATAATACGTTGGGTAAGTTTACCCTCGCACCTCATTTGACTATAACAGCATTTGAAAATCATTGTTGCACCTTAGTCACCTTTCTAGTCGTGGCTTCTCGCGCCATAATGGAGGAGACCTCGACGGCGGTCATCATCCTCGGATATATTTCATAATCTCAACTGAGCCCTGCCTCCTGATGTATTCTTAACGGTCCTCTTCTGACATCCTTCATCGCTCGGTATACGTACACATCCGAACGAAATTAGAATACACTAATGTATACACATTATAGATGGAGAACAAAATCTCGTCAAAGGAATCGAAAATGCAACAACATATTAATGCGACACTCTCTTGAGAAATTATCACCTCTCTTCTAATGTGCACACCTATCGCACTAACCTTCCCAACGGTTTGCCTTATCATTTATCGCACTAATCTTCCCAATGATTTAACTTATCTTAGATTACTCGTAAGATTAAAAATTTCACGATTCAATTGTTTGAAAAGAATATTTCAATTAGTAACCAAAGTTCTCATTTTGACTATATTAATCAATAAAGTTTTCCAATTTCATATTATACCTTCTCAAAACAAGTATTTACAATTTGAGTCATCAACCATGTCCTACATATCAAATCACAGTAGGCAGTTCTAGATTTCAGAATTTCATATATATATATATTAACTACTCGAAAATATATATATCATAACAGCACCCCAAATAATAACTATGGTGCGGACATACTCTACTATCCAAACCCCATATCACTCACATTAAGGGGAATACAAATTCGGAATCACTCTCGAATTGTATTAACACATACTCAAACAATATTGAGATGAAGCATAGATTCCAAGTCTCTAAGAGGACGACATATGACTGCGTCTCTTAGGACCGTCTGAACTATCACTGCGATAGCCTGTACCAAGGATATCTATACAAAAACAAGATGAGGCGAAGAATAGATTCCAAGTCTCTAAGAGGATGGCACATGCCTGCGTCTCTTAGGACCGTCTGAACTATCATTCCGATAGCTTGTACCAAGGATATCTATCTTATAGGGTACAAGTCAATATCCCCCATAAAGGTCCCATCGAGATAAGACTATCCCAGCGCGGAAACCTCAGGGATAACAAGTAGCGTGGGCATGATTTTCACACATAGATAGTATATGCATACACAATAATATAACTATACTAATATTACCATATCAAAAAAATGGCTAAATTCTCAATTCCCATAATTACGACATTTCCATATTATCATATTTTAGTAAACACTTATAACGGTACGTTTCTAACCTTGATTCGGTATTATTCCAACATACTACACAACTCTCATGGATATATTCTCCTAATTATAAAATTCAGTAGGTACACAGATTTGTCCCAAAGTAACTCTCTTACGTGTCTCTCTCTTTAAATCATAAATTCACCGACCCTTATGTAATTATCCCAAAAGTACAATTCTCGTCTCATATTAAGAATTCCAAAATTATTCATATGTCCTACTGGTCCTCCATATCTTCCAAAACATTTTATTAAGGATGCCCAAGAATTATTTCACATTAAATTGACTTTCAACTAATTAATAAGGGGAAACATGAGTCTGCCAGGAGGGGTCGATCGATCGAGGTCTGGGGCTCGATCGATCGAACCTTCGATCGATCGAAGCTCTAGGCTCGATCGATCGATCAAGCAGGTCTGCAAAATCTGCAGAATTGCAGTTACGGGTTTTATCTTCTAACTTACACCAAATCCATATTTTACAATCCCAAACGTCTCAAAATTTGTACTACTAGCATCCTAACATGATATTATACATTTCCTACGTAAAAGCATGTAGATTTCTACCATTAAACATGGATTAACAAGCCCCAAATTCATATAAAACTTCAAGAACCCTAAAATTTCATTAACATGATTCTAATCCATCTTTTCCAGAATTTTCTTCTTATAAACATCATAATTTCGTGGGTAAATTCCTCTACATGGCAAGGGTTTCTAGAATTATCATTTAAACCATAACTACATGCGATTTCTATCTCAAATCTTAGGTTTTCTTCCATAAAACTCATCCTAATCATTCCTACACTAATATGAAAGATGCATCAACGAAATAAGAAAGATAAACACTTGCCTGGGATTTTTGACGTTCTGGTTTGCAGATGATTTCGGTGTGGTTGTGTAGTCCGTTGCGCGATCTATGCGTTGGTGGTGGTGGCGGTGCAAACGGATGACTTTTGGGGCCTTGGATTGCCTTGGGAGCTCTCTCCTTCTTCTCCTATGGCCGTTCTTGTGTTTGAGCTTTCTAACCCTATCTGACTAACCTAAATGGCTGATATAGATTACTGATTTTCGTGGGTTTAATTACCCAAAAAGGTGAAATGTCCAAAACGCCCTCCCGGGGTACCAATTTGGCCTAAAAATGCCACGAGACCCAAACTAAACCCCCGGGTATACTTTTCTGACTATCTCGACCCTTCCGGACGCGTTGGCGCACTCAAAACGACCATACGAACAACTTATAAAATATTCACTTTTATTAATCCACATTTAGTCCCGACACGACACAGGCGCGCCGTGACTTAAATTTCCACAATTGTCATTTTATTCACACGTGACAATATTATAAAAATAAATCTCATATATTACTATACTCATCCAGTAATATGTCACAAATAAAAAATTTCCAATAATTACTAACTCTCGTCACGCTAGTAAATATTTAAAACAACATTCTGGACTAAAATTAAATTAATTTATCTCAATTAAATTTAATAAATCCTTAAATTTAAAAGCCATGAAAATACGGGGTATTACAAGAAAGTGTGTGATCCTTAGCAAAATATTTATTATACCAATACTCCACATATTGCAATTTATGCTGAGGGTCCAAGACAATAGCAATAACCAAGACTAAATTTAAAGAAGAAATGTCACAATACTTGTCAAATTTGGCATTCATTTTAATAGCCATGTTACGATAAAAAGGATCATCACTCTCTAAATATTCTAAGAGTAAGTATTTGGTGGAAGTTACTTCATCAAAGTAAAAATTTGAAGTGAAGTAATGAGAACCGAAATACGTTTTGTTAGAAGATAGAATTCTTCCAAAAATGCGTGCAAAGCTTTCAATGTCTTCCAATCACTCTCACACATGACACCATCTCCTTTGCTACTAACCTCTACTTTGTACATATCATCTTTGTCATCAAGGCGTTCAAATGCCTTTTGATATTGCATTGCCGCACCAATCATAAGGTATGTAGAATTTCACATTGTTTTCACGTCTAGGCATACCCACTTTGTTGATGATATCCTTTCTTTTGCGGCACACATTTTAAAGGTTTGCAACCTTGACGGAGAACTTCTCACATATTTCACACTCCTACGAAGTCGCTTCACTATCTCCTTAATTTTAAAAATTCCATCCCTTATAACAAGGTTGATAATGTGTGCAAAACATCTCACGTGAAAAAACTCCCCACCCAACAATAACCCATTTCTTTTGTTAAATCTTTTCCTCAAATCATCAACACACCTATCATTATTTTTTGCATTATCAAGTGTAATTGTTGTCAACTTTTCTAAACCCCACCCTAGCAAGCATGACTCCACGGCTTTAGAAATGGACTCACCTTTATGTGGGTGTGAAAGGACACAAAAATTAATGATTTTCTTTTGTAACTTCCAATCCGTATCCACAAAATGAGCGGTCAAACACATATATCCCAAATTTGAATGGATGTCCATAAATCAGTGGTCAGGGAGACACGTGTAGAGGATGTCATAAAATAATGCTTTAATTTTGCACGTTCTTCAAGATAAATTTTCCAACAATCTTTTGTGATAGTAGTTCGAGAAACTACATAAAACCTAGGATTTAACTCTTTGACAAATAACCGAAAAACCCTCCTTTTCAACAAAACTAAATGGAAGTTCACAAAGAATAATCATTTTCGCAAGAGTCTTGCGGGCTATATCTTGATCAAATTCCAATTAGTTTTTTGAGTTCCTTCCATTGATAAAATTGTTTGTTTATCGGTTATTTCGGATTGTAAATATTTCTTACATCTCCTTTTAAGATGATTCCACAACAAAGTAGTTACGTTAGCTGAAGGAGCCTTAAACTTTTCTCCGCAATGAACACAATCGCAAGTACTCATATATTTACCATCATGCATATGCCTATTCATATGAGTCCAAATGAGATAACTACCTTAGTTTGACTTTGTGACAGTTTTAGTACCTCCCTTTGTTCGTTTTTGACTCACTTCAGTGCTACCCTTGCTTATTTCAGCATCATTATTATTTGTTTCATCCATCGCTGACATCTAATAACAAATACAAAATATTAAACAAATAATAAGTATGGGTAACAATAAATAATAAATAAGTAATATGCTAAACAAGAAAGATATACTTAATATTTCATTACAAAAAGACATAAAATGTCATGTAGTTCTCCAATACAAGTTAGAAGGTTAGATAGTAGAAACATTTGGAAGTATTAACAAAAAAGATACTATTTAATTCATCTTATAAAAAAGACACTATTTCTAAACTCTCTCAAAAAATAATTCCACGTGATACTCTAATCCGTGTTATTAAGCCCCATTGTCCACCTTTTTAGTAACTTAGCAAATTTTATGCGCTTTTGAGGGTAGAGGTCCTTAACAGACCAATTGTCAAGTTGATGTTTAACATATATTTTTTTATTAGTCTGAACACGATCAACATGATTAACGCAATCTCCCAAATGAGCCCAAAGTTTATCTGTTGGTTCAATCTCCGGAAAACGTTGTTTACAATATATGCACTCAATCTGTCCCTTTCTCTCAATCTTTGCATAATGCTCAAAATATTCATTATTATCGTACTCCAAATTTTGTTTGTTCCATTTTCTCTTTCTCAACACCTCAGAGGTTGCAATGAGCGCACAAATATTGCCTTTCAAAACCATTGTTGATTAAAACCTACAAATTAAAAAAAAAACATTATAAATTAATTTGGAACTTTTTAAGATATTATCAAATATATTATTTCAAATATAGACAACAATCAAGATAAGCGTGATAAATAAAGAGTAAAAGACCCCTATGGCCCTTGAACTATACAAGTTTGGCCAATTTAGTCCCTAAACTAATAATTTGGCCAATTTAGCCCCTAAACTATACAAATGTGGCCAATTTAGTCCATAAACTAATAATTGGCCAATTTAGTCCCTAAACTATACAAGTTTGGCCAATTTAATCCTTAAAATTTACCCATTTTTAATTTATAATAGGACAAAAACTACTTTTTAAATAGGATAAAAAATAGTTTTTTTTTATATAGGAAAAAATAGTTTTCTAAATAAGATAAAAACTGTTTTTAAATAGGATAAAAAATAATTTATTGCTGATTTCAAAAAACTGCTTTTAAATTTGGAAAAAAAAAACTGTTTTTTTTAAATAGGATAAAAAACTGTTTACTCTAAATTTAATAAAAAACAGTTTTTTTAAACAGTTAAAAACATTTTTCAAACAAATTTTAAATAGGATGAAAAAAGTAATTTTCCTATTTAGAAAAAAACAGTTTTTAAACTTGAAAAAGAAAACTTTTTTTTTTAAATAGGAAAAAAATTAGTTTTTTTTTTCAAATTTAAAAACTGTTTTTTATAAATAGGAAAAAACTGCTTTTTTAACTGTTATGGTGAGAAGAAATTATACTCGATATCTCCAAAAAGTAACTGTCATAGTTTTTATAAATATGAAAACAATCCACATTGTTAATATGAAAATAAAGACAAACAAAATCTCTTATCATCATCAGACATGTCATCATACTCGATATCTCCATCACTATCATCAGTTTCTTCCTCCTCCTCATTATCCTCGTTATTATCCTTATCATCAATATCTATGGGCGGAATACATAGAGGAGGAGGATTAGTAATCGATAGTGGAACAATAGCAGCAAAATCAGACAAATACCGAATCATCTCGGATACTCAATAATAAATGCAACGTCAGTACACAAGATAGCATTCTCTCTATCAATCCTTTCAAAATGTAATAAAAAACTCTCCATCACATTTATGACTTCACGAAACTAGCCTCTTATGTATGCAAACTGAGCTTCTATGAAAGCTCTCTGACAAAAGGAAAAGAGAAAAAGGAAAAAATAATCTTGACCCATAATCACCTTTAAACAAATATAAAAATAAAAATGAAAAAGATCAGAGAAGACAAAAATTCTCCTTTTGGAGTATACCCTCAGATCTCCCCCTTTTCCTATTATCATTATCCGTCCCATATGCCTGCTTTGATCCATTTACTTCTGCTAAAGTTATCTTATTTCGCTTTGATTTTTGGAGATTCTCCAAGTTGAATATATTGGGTATCTTAGTTATATGAATATATATGTGTGTGAATAGGAAACTTCATAGTGAAGAAAGATATGAGAGATATAGAGAGCATAGTGAAAAAAGTACCTGAGATTTGGAGAGAGCGGCGACTGATTTGTTGTGTTATGTGTTTAGGGTTTTGTTTGTTTTGGTTGGTGGGATTTATAGTAAAGGAACTCAACGGATGAGATTGGTTTAAAAAAATGAAGGGTCTAAATAATTGGGTTATTATATTTAGTTAAAAATAATTTTTATTTGGAAAATGATATGGTAATATGCGGTAATTTTGGTACGATATAGGCCTGTCAACGGGTCGGATCCGGGTCGGGTTTAGGGAAATCCAGATCCGTGTAATCCGGTCTTCATCGAGTTCGGGTCCGGGTCCGGGTCTTCATTGGGTCTACAATATTGGATCCAGACCTGGATCCGTTCGGATCTTCGGGTCTCGGGTTCGGGTCCGGGTCTAGCCAAATATATACATTTATTTTATATTTATTTTATAATATCCCCCTTCTTTATTTTTTAATCTTAAATTAAAATATTTTGTAATGTATTATAGAATATTATTAGTATAAATAAAACATATATTATTTATATTTATTATATACATACATATATATTTTTATATATATTATTTAGATGTTATATTGATAAGATATATTTATAAATATATATAAATTTATAGTATATGCATATATATTTAAAAAATAATAATGTACAATTCGGGTCGGGTCTTCGGGTCCGGGTCTTGAATAAGATCCAGACCCCACCCGTTTAATAAACGGGTATTCGGGTATTCAGGGTCTTCGGGTCTCGGGTCCAAAAAAATATGCTCAGACCGTATTATACGGATCAGGTCCGGGTCGGGTCCGGGTCCAGACCCGACCCATTGACAGGCCTAGTACGGTATTTTGGTACGATAAATTTGGTAAGTTTGGTACAGTATTTTGGTACGGTAAATTCGGTAAGTTTGGTACGGTAAATTCGGTACGATAAGCCGGTACGGTAAATTCGGTAAATTGGTATTTTATATCTAAAAATCAAAACCAACCAATTTTTTTTCGGTATTTTCGGGTTCGGTAAAAGCGATTTTCGGTATTTCATAATATGAAACCGAAACCATTTTCCCTCGATTCAAAACGGTACGGTACGATAAAAACCCGTGCCGCCCCTAGTCATATTAGTGCCACACTTTACGCGGGTGAAATCGTCACCACAATCCACATCTAAAATGCTACCTCCTTACTCTCCAAGAAAAATAGGTAACTTTTATTGAGCAACGTCCCCTATTTAAATCAAACACGAACTCCTCTTCCATAATACATCCACACAACACCTATCTAGAAATAGTTCCATTCACTCTTTCGTAAAAGCCACAAATACATACACGCACACCAACCTCCATATTGTTGTATATATAACAGAATATTATAGAAGAGAAAGAGAGATGACGACAATGAATATAAGTATAGATGATAAAGAGGTAGAGAGAATTGGCATGGCCAACTGTTTAACGATCTTTTCTAAGGTGGGGAACGAAACTAACACCCAACAATCACCCACTCGGGCGTTCGAGTGCAAGACCTGTTACCGGAAGTTCAATTCATTCCAAGCCCTGGGCGGTCACCGAGCCAGTCACAATAGGCCCAAACTAATCGCAGTTGACTCTCCCATGAAGCTCAACACCCATCAGTGCTCCTTATGTAGCCTCAAGTTTCCCACAGGCCAAGCACTAGGCGGTCACATGAGACGACACCGTTCAGCCACAAGTCCTCATCTTTCACCCAAGTCGGTCTCGGTTTTCAAGGAGTCGACTAGTCGTAAGAGAGTGCTGTCTTTTGATTTGAACTTCACAACCCTACCAGACGCGTATGAATGTGACAAAGGAACTCCAACGTTACAATATTATTTCTAGAGATCTATTACTAGTTTACTCGATTTAAATGATATTTTTAAATGCACTTTTAAATTTAACTTTTTGTGTTTATAATTATTGATCCTCATTTGGTAGCGTCGCAATATGAGCTCTTGATGATGAAACCATCCATAATCCACTCAAAATAATGTGAGCTCCAATTGTTGAATGCAATTAATTTGACCATTTTATCATTACTAACAATTTACTAATTTGTTATATATGTTAGTGTCCTTTAGAAAATAAAATAAAGGTAAAACTAGAATGAAAATTCATAAATATAAATTCAGCATTAAGCATTCATTTGAGGACGTGGGAATTGACTCTTAATGCTTACTACTGAATTTTAGCTATTTTTCAGCTTTAAGTGGTGGAAATAAGCACCATGCATTATCTCTTAGTGCTGAAAGAAACTCAATTTACCATTAAGAGTTAAAAACAAACAACCGTTTATACAATAAGTAGAGACTTCATAAACTACTGGTTTTATATAAGTGGGTGATTAAATATAAGTGAAAAAATATTTAAATGTCAACAAGATCCATATGTAATAGTGGAACAGTGTAAAATATTTGGGTATTCTTGAATGTTCATACTGAACGAGTACATGTTGCGGTCTCTGACAAAATAGAATATGAGAATATGAATAGTCCATAAGGCTTGGCATCGTCCACCTTTGAGGTATCAACATCTAGTTAGGCATATCATTTGACTTGTGTATATTAGGAGCACCTCCATATTCGACGCTCATGCATAACCAATGCCTATTAGTCCTAACGGTAGGATAACATTGACAAATATATGTTGCAAGGAGCCCTCGTAGTGACTTTCAAAAGCAATCGTGTGATTGCACCCGAAAGATATCACGAAAAGACACCCCCATTCTTCAACATCTTTCTCTTTTCTCTCATATTCATTTGATATTAATAAACAAGTTATGTATCGTTAAAGTGCAACACTACACTATATTTCCTTTTTTGTCACCCAAATGGTCCAAAAATTTGTCACAACCAGAGCCGTGGCTAGATTTGTCGTTGCTTATGGTTGTGAAAAATGAAAAACCAAGAGAAAGATAATTTTCTTCCATGGATTTCGTGTGGGGCTATTTAGATCCTAACTAAAAAATTATTAGGGCAAAGAAACTCGTGACCATCACGAGGCTGGTTACTGCGAGATCTGTACCGTCAATCGGTAGAATTCCCATCACAGTGAGAGCGTATGTAATATCTCACACATATTCCCGGACGTTATGTTTACTTTGTTGATTCTTTTAAGCATTCGATATTGTTAGAAGCCATCAATTGAGGTCATGATGGTGAAAATCAAATAAGGGATCCAAAGCTTCCTACAGAAGATGTTAATTGTAAGTACCAAAAACATACTAGTTCAATTAATTTGATCACGCAAGCATGTGACAATTCACATATCATTGTAATACCCTGTAATTTTGAGAGCATATTTATGAGTATTCTATTAGATTTTAATCGAGATATTTTATTTTAAATGAAAATATTTGTTTATATTACATTTAAAAATAATTTATTTTGGTTTGAAATTGAATAAAACTGTAACACCCCGCCTAATTAAATACCGGGTGGTCAGTCTCATACCAAATTAAAACAGAATATGCAGTTGACTCATTCTTAGCATCACTGTCGAAAACATTTACAACTCACTCAATACCCAATATACAAACACCCCAAAGTATTGTAGGTTGAATAGTGAAAAGGTGTCACAGGTAAGATTAGTGGCACACTTTACACGGGTGAAGTCGTCACCACAGTCCACATGTAAAAGGCTACCTCCTTGCTCTCCAAGAAAAATAGGTAACTTTTATTGAGCAACGTCCCCTATTTAAATTAAACACGAACCCCTCTTCCATAATACATCCACACAACACCTATCTATAAATAGTTCCATTCACTCTTTCGTAAAAGCCACAAATACATACACGCACACCAACCTCCATATTGTTGTATATATAACAGAATATTATAGAAGAGAAAGAGAGATGACGACAATGAATATAAGTATAGATGATAAAGAGGTAGAGAGAATTGGCATGGCAAACTGTTTAACGATCTTTTCTAAGGTGGGGAACGAAACTAACACCCAACAATCACCCACTCGGGCGTTCGAGTGCAAGACCTGTTACCGGAAGTTCAATTAATTCCAAGCCCTGGGCGATCACCGAGCCAGTCACAATAGGCCCAAACTAATCACAATTGACTCTCCCATGAAGCTCAACACCCATCAGTGCTCCTTATGTAGCCTCAAGTTTCCCACAGGCCAAGCACTAGGCGGTCACATGAGACAACACCGATCAGCCACAAGTCCTCATCTTTCACCCAAGTCGGTCTCGGTTTTCAAGGAGTCGAGTAGTCGTAAGAGAGTGCTGTCTTTTGATTTGAACTTCACAACCCTACCAGAGGCGTATGAATGTGACAAAGGAACTCCAACGTTAGAATATTATTTCTAGAGATCTATTACTAGTTTACCCGATTTAAATGATATTTTTAAATGCAGTTTTAAATTCAACTATTTATGTTTATAATTATTGATCCTCATTTGGTCGCGCCGCAATATGGGCTCCTCATGATGAAACCGTCCATAATCAACTCAAAATAATGTAGGCTCCCAGTGTTGAATGCAATTAATTTGACCATTTTATCATTACTAACAATTTACTATTTTGTTATATGTTAGTGTCCGTTAGAAAATAAAATAAAGGTAAAACTAGAATGAAAATTCATAAATATAAATTCAATATTAAGCATTAAGCATTCATTAGAGGACTTGGGAATTAACTCTTAATGCTTACTACTGAATTTTAGCTATTTTTCAGCATTAAGTGGTGGAAATAAGCACCATGCATTATCTCTTAGTGCTGAAAGAAACTCAATTTACCATTAAGAGTTAAAAACAAACAACCGTTTATACAATAAGTAGAGACTTCGTAAACTACTAGTTTTATATAAGTGGGTGATTAAATATAAGTGAAAAAATATTTAACTGTCAACAAGATCCATATGTAATAATGGAACAATGTAAAACATTTGGGTATTCTTGAATGTTCATACTGAACGAGTACATGTTGCGGTCTCTGACAAAATAGAATATGAGAATATGAATAGTCCATAGGGCTTGGCATCGTCCACCTTTGAGGTATCAACATCTAGTTAGGCATATCATTTGACTTGTGTATATTAGGAGCACCTCCATATTCGACCTTCATGCATAACCAATGCCTATTAGTCCTAACGGTAGGATAACATTGACAAATATATGTTGCAAGGAGCCCTCGTAGTGACTTTCAAAAGCAATCGTGTGATTGCACCCAAAAGATATCACGAGAAGACATCCCCGTTCTTCAACATTTTTCTCTTTTCTCTCATATTCATTTGATATTAATAAACAATTTATGTATCGTCAAAGTGCAACACTACACTATATTTCCTTTTTTGTCACCCAAATGGTCCAAAAATTTGTCAAAACCAGAGCTGTGGCTAGATTTGTCATAGCTTATGGTTGTGTAAAATGAAAAACCAAGAGAAAGATAATTTTTTTTCCATGGATTTCGTGTGGGGCTATTTAGATCATAAGTAAAAAATTATTAGGGCAAAGAAACTTGTGACCATCACTTGGCTGGTTACTGCGAGATTTGTACCGTGAATCGAAAGAATTCCCATAACAGTGAGAGCGTATGGAAGATCTCACACATATTCGCGAACATTATGTTTACGTTGTTGATTCTTTTAAGCATTCGATATTGTTAGAAGCCATCAATTGAGGTCATGATGGTGAAAATCAAATAAGGGATCCAAAGCTTCCTACAAATGATGATAATTATAAGTACCAAAAACTTACTAGTTCAATTAATTTGATCACGCAAGCATGCGATAATTCACATATCATTGTAATACCCTGTAATTTTGAGAGCATATTTATGAATATTCTATTAAATTTTAGTCGAGATATTATATATTAAATGAAAATATTTGTTTATATTACATTTAAAAATAATTTATTTTGGTTTGAAATTGAATAAAACATCTAAATTCAAATTTAAATGGCTTTGGGACATTTTGTGATGATTTAAATATGTAAAGTTAATAATTTGGAATTAACGGTCAATCTAGTACTATGCATTAGCTTAGGCTCCAAGATGAAAGATGGTTTATATAAGGAACATTATGAGTGATTATAAGGAAAGGAATATGATAAACAAAGGAAACAAACGAAATCAAAAGAATAAAAAACGAGTAGAATGAGAAGCGCCAATTTGGAGTGTTTAGATCTTCTTTTCGAGTACTTTTGGATGAGATTTCAGAAAAACTCAAAACATATACCTGATATAATTTTTCGTGTAGAATCCAAATTTGAAGTCGAATTGACACTTTAGATAATTCTTGGATCTAAATATTTTAGGTTTTCAAAATAGGCCTTGTGGATTTTAACTCTCTTGAGGTAGTTTCGTTCTTCTGTGGTTAATTTAGTGTGCTACACTTATTCAACCTTGATTGTATAATTTTATCCATACTATGTGTTGCATTTATATGTATTATATGCTCGTATATTATATTCGTTCTTGTACCCATTTTGTATGTGTTATTTTCATGCCGTGTAGTTTGGGGTAATGAAACTAGTTGATTTTACGAGCATGTTGGGTTATAGAATTTGGATAGAAAACATGTAAACTTGATTTATGGGAATTGAATCAGAAATTTATTTTAAATGGGAGAATGATATTATGACGATTACTACTAGAGAATGCATAGGCATTCCTTACCCTAACCACCCGCTAGACAGGGTGTGCTGTCGGCTACAATTTTGTTTATTCTCCAAAGATTAGGCCATGGACCCCGATTGGTGAGTATGTCAAGTTTTATTATGGAAGTGATGCCAAGATTTTATGGCGGTGGTGCTTGGTTTTTGTTGGGTTATGTGTCCAAGTTATGTTATGTTTTTTTTTTTTTTTTTTTTTTTTTTTTTGGGGGGGGGGGGGGGGGGTGGGGGTGGGGGTGGGAGGGGGCATTGGATTATTTTTAGGATAATTAATAGGATAGTGGACGGTAGGTCATACCGTACTGTGGGAACTGCGACGAAAATTTTGATATTGGGTCGTGGGTTTTGTATTGCCAGAGTGAGATCATATGTGATGATTATTTTATTAGAATTTTAGTTTAATTGTTCATATTGCATACACTCTTGTATATGATGTACGCACACACGAGTATATATAGTTACACTTAGAGCATTTATACGAGCTACTAAGTTTCCCGCTCATTCCCTCATAGTTTATTGTATATAAGTTTGATGTGAGATGATATTTATGGTATCGTTGGGATTGGGACCGTTACTAGAGGCTCTGGATATTTATTTTCAAAATTTATTTGTATCATTTTGTTTATTGTAAATTATCTTGTAAAAGGACTTTCGAGCTTTAATAAAGATGAAAATTTTTATTCAGTCGATTTATTATTTATGCTTTCGCAAATTTATTCTCAATTTAAATGGTATTATTTTATATAAAAAAACTCTAATTTATCAATATATTTTTACTAACACATCTCGGGGTGTTACAAAGTGGTATGAGAGCATAGGTTATTTGTATTCTCGGGCTTGTGATTATTAGTTTGTTACGTTGTCTGTTAAGAGAGATTTTCTTTATGTTCGATATTATTTGGGTGATGACCCACTTTATGTTTGAAATTAAGGTAAGAAAATTTTGGGTGAATTTCAAGGATGAAATTCCTTTTGTAGGGGGGAAGAATGTAATATACTCTAATTTCGAGAGCATATTTATGAATATTCTATAAGATTTTAGTCGGGATATTTTATATTAAATGAATTTTTTTTATATTACATTTAAAAATAATTTATTTTGGTTTGAAATCGAATTAAACATCTAAATTAAAATTTATATGGCTTTTGGACATTTTGTGATGATTTAAATATGTAAAGTTGATAATTTTGAATTAAAGGGCAATATAGTAATATGCATTAGCTTAGGCTCCAAGATAGGGTTTGAGAGAAAGACTATATAAGGAATAGTATGGGTGATTATATGTAAAGGAAGATGATAAGCAAAGGACAGAAATGAAATCAAAAGAGTAAAAAACAAGTGGAATGAGAAGAGCCAATTTAGAGTGTTTAGATCTTATTTTCGAGTGCTTTTGGATGAGATTTGAGAAAAATTCAAAACACATACCTGACCTAATTTTTCGTGTAAGAATCCAAATATGAAGTCGAATTGGCAGTTTAGATAATGCTTAGATCTGAATTTTTTGGGTTTTCAAAACAGACCTACAATTGTGGATTTTGACTCTCTCGGGGTAGTTTCGTTCTCCCATGATTAATTTAGTGTGCTACACTTATTCAACCTTGATTGTATAGTTATATCTATGCTATGTATTGCATTTATATGTATTGTAAGCTCATATATGATATTCGTTCTTGTCCCCATTTTGTATGTGTTATTTTTACGCCGTGTAGTTTGAGGTAACGAAGCTTGTTGATTTTACAAGCATGTTGGGTTATTGAAAGTGGGTAGAAAATATGTAAACTTGATTTTTGAGAATTGAATCAGAAATTTATTTTAATTGGGAGAATGATATTATGACGATTACTGTTGGATAATGCATAGGCATTCCTTTTGCTAACTTGAGCTCATATGGCACCTCCTTCCAACTAATGTACCCCGGGCCGATGATCGTCTTTACCAGCTCGAGGGATCTCGCAAATAGCCCCGACTTGTTCTCGATGGCCATCCCTAATTTTTCATATTTGTGGAGCCTAGGGGCCGAGGAGCCCTCGTCGCCTTCGCTACCACCGAGCCCAGATGACATCATCTTAACCAGCATCATCATCCTCGCTTTCAACCTGAAGGAGACATTTGCTGTAACAAAATGTTATTAGTACAAATCAAAGTAAATTAGAAGAAGATATGCGAATATATACAATTACTAAAAATAAAAATGAATTGTTACTGTTAAACATCCCCACCCCCACCCCTACTGCCCACACACGCGCACACACCTTCCCCCACTCCCCACTACACACACACACACACAACCCCACCCCCTTCCCCCTTCCCCCACCACACACACACATGTCATGTTATTGCCAGACAAACCATAATGCTTCTTCAAAATTCCTGTCACGCTATTGCCAGACAAACCGTACTGCATCTTCAAACTGTGCAAACCAACCATATCATGTAAAGTTGTTTGATCTTTCTCACAGCCAGAGTATAACGGTTAGGTCGTCTTAAATTTTAAACCTTGGTAGTCATCATCAAGGTTTATCATTATATATTTACGATCACTTGAACCTTGTACATCATCAGTAACCTCATTCTCCTCTTCTTCATAAACCTCGTACGCATCATCAACTAAATCCTCTAACATATTATGATCTACGTCGTCCCCTTCTACATATATCCTACTTATTGAAGGTTGTTGTGAAGGTTGGTCGGGGATAAAAGGAGCTTTCAATTCACCGTGAAAACTCCAAAATCGATAACTATCTTGCATACCCGATCTTAACAAATGTAGTTCAACTGTTTTCCACTCAAACACCTTACCATTCTTACACCTAGCACACGGACACGAAAACTCTTCCTCATTATGACATCTCTTTGCGTATTTCAAAAATTCATTAGCACGTCTATGAAACACACCCCCCATTCTATTTGTCTCACCCATCCACTCTTTGTATTTCAGATATCCCATCACAGCTATCACAACTAATCACCTATTAAAGGTAAGAACTGTATGTTCATGGATTAGTATAAATAAAACTTAGATTTATAGTGTGTTTCATTTAATTATGTCTTATTTATATTTAATTTTTAAATTTCAAATTCCAATTCAATTTATAAGAGAAATTTTGATTTCCTCCATCTCCTCTAAATGGTGAGTGGTCATATCCCATTCAAAACCGCGTTTTTCTGTAATATACTTAACAGCTCATGCACATTGTTACGATTTGAGAAAAATTCGGCAGCATATCACTGTAGTTCTCCAAGTAAACGACGTAGATTGTCAAGTGTGAGTGTTATTTCAATTGATTAATTGAAATAACAGTCACACTTGTCAATCTAGTATGTACCCAGAGAACATTAGGGTACGACTGCAGAACTTCCTCCAGAAGTAACAACTTTAAGCCACTAAGAATATTGTTATACATAAATTATGCAGTCCCAAACTGTCCAAACAGGACAATTCGAGAGATCTCATTACAGGAGTAATCACTCTCGAACGGGTCTAAAGACACTAAGAATATTATTATACATAAGAACTAGAAGGCTAGTATCTATGCGCACTATATGTAATGGAAATAAAAAGTTTTGGGGTCTTTATATAAATTTTGGTTATTAGTTTTATCCCTGAAATGTTCACTTGGGTAGGAACCGAAAGCGCTAGAGACTACAGGGTGCTTGTGTAATTAAGTTTGAAATGCGCGATTGTTAACCATTATTTGCGCTACACCTGTCGTCCTGCTATTGGCTGTACGTGTGTTTCTTTTAAGAGAGTAAACTAGTGTTTTTTATCAGCCCTTGGATTAAGCTTATCAATGCTCTGCATGCGTTCTTATTCCAATCCCAGTGAACATCTTTCCTCCAATTAGAAGCCTCTTCACCAACCGTTTACCTTTAACCGTTGGATGGAAGTCAATTTGACAAGACTTAATCTTAGCCCTTGATTTCGAACCCCCTTCTCGATCCTTCTCAACCTTGTATATAAGGAGGCTAACCCTCAGCCTTTTACCAAAAACTAGTTTATACCAAACACAAACCCGAGTGTTTGAGAGTTTTTGAGTGTGGGTTTGAAAGTTGTTTCATGTTGTAACCTCTTCGTTTTAAGATCTTGTGTCTAACTTAAACATTTGGGTGGATCTATATTTCTGTTTCATATAAATCATATATCCAGTCTTTTATGTTATATTACACCATAGATCTGCATTCTTAATTTCTCGCCTTGTGAAATCATTTGTTGATTATATTCTGTAAATGTTTTCATCTTCAAAATCAACAAAATTATTTTCTGTTTCTAGTTCTTTTAAAACAAAATTCTTGACCTAGTTGGAATCACATTTGGCGGTTTTTAATTTCAAAAACTATTTTCAAAACCTTGAAATTGATTAAGATCTTGAAACGTCTTCTGAGCAAGATAGTCGTGGATTCTGGGTTTATTTTAAAGGTCAAATAAGGTTCAAGTTTCCTAAGAAAATAGAAACTGAAAATCACAGCATATATATCTGATTTGTAATTTGTTAGGACTGTTTGTAAAAATATGCGTTAGTGTGTGCATGCATGTGCTAGATCACCATCACAAACACTTACACACTACAACGCTGAAAGTGTTGGTAATATGATCTTGAAATAAGAGTCGACATAAATACTGGAACGAAATGGATGTTAGCAAACTGGAAGAACAACATCAACAATCAGAACTGCAGAAAAGTTAGAAGGACACCAGTGGGTACATTCCTAAACTTGTATAGGACTGATTTGTGTGCATGTGTGTTATATAGTTTGTAACTGTCATATTTTGTTTTAGTGGATTTTTCTTTTTACTCCGTAGAAGGAGTCGTGGATGTTTCCTCAGTTGGGTGAGGTTTTACCACGTTAAAAATCTCTTGTCATTAATCTTTTGATATATCATCATCTCATTCTTGGTGGTGTGATGATTTAAAACTGTTTTAGTTTTGGTTTTAAAAACTGGTTAACAAATCTTGAACTTATCTCATACATATTTTTAAACACATCTTGTGATTCAAAACTGATTTGGTTTAAAGAAAAGAGTTTCCTCAAAAAATAGTTCGGAGTTACTTAAATAGTTTAATCCTGTATTAAACGGCTTTAGTAACAGTTTTTCAATTGGTATCAGAGCCTTGGAAATCTTTTTAAAAGATCTTGTGTTTCTAAAATTGTTTTCTTAAAATCAAAACTATGGACGAGAAAAATGAAAGATTTGGCAACTTGACCAGACCCCCTCTCTTTTATGGAAACAATTTTGCTTGCTGGAAGGTAAGAATGGTCACTTTCATACAAGGAACCTTGGGAGATGATGTCTGGGATATTGTTGAAAATGGTTACACTTATCCTACTAAACCATCCACTGAAGGAAGTAATGAGAGGATTAAGAAAGCATTAAGTGATTTCACATAAAAAGAGAAGCAAACTTCTCGAAACAATAACAAATCCAAGAATGTCATCTTTATGTCCATAAATGAACATGAGTTCAAAAGTATCTCATCTTGTGCCACTTCTAAGGAAGCTTGGGATAAACTGGTCACTAGACATGAAGGTAATACTAGAGTTAAGGCTGCTAAAACTTATATGCTTGTCCAGTAGTATAACTCCCTAATTATGCCAGATTCTGAAACATTTGATGATTTTTACATGAAATTAACTAAGATCGTAACCAATTTTCATGCTAATGGGATAACATATGACCGAAATGAACTTGTATCCAAAATTCTAAGGTCCACATAAATTTGACAACAAAAGGTATGTTATTGAGGAAATGTGTGATCAAAATCTCACTCCTGAATTACTCAGTAGTAAACTACGAACTCTGGAAATGGAATTAGAATTTAAGAAACAAATGACCCAGTCCCATAGGAAATAGTCTAGTTCCAACTTTAGTTTTTCCTCTAAGTGATGAAACTTAAATTTACTATTACCACTGATGAATCTTATGAGGAATATGAAATAGATAGTTTGGATAATCAAATTGCCTTCATGTAAAAATAATTTAACAAAATTATCAAATTTAGAAATAAATTGGCAAACAAATAAGGCAAGCTAAATTATCCAATTCAGTCTAACTACAAACCTCATGAGAAAGGTCAAGACAAACATCACAAGGAAATTAGACCCAACAAAGACTTTAAAAACATTGAATGGTTTAGATGTGGAAAACTAGGACACATAGCACAAGGCTATAGAGTGAAACTGAACACTGCCTATAAACATATTAGGTCCAACATTTGCAAAACATGGGATGATTCAAGTGATTCTGAAAACGAAGAACCTGAATCTTCGAATGTTTTTGATCCTTTCATGTCTTTCTTTGCTAAGATAATCAACAACGATGATATGCCTATGTATGAGAATGATGATAGTAACTCTACTCCTGTTGTTGTGAATCATGCTGCTACTGGCTTAGATGATTTAATTTTTGAGAATATATCTAGTTCTACCACGGGGTGTGTGAGTCAAAGGGAATGCGATAATGACGATGCCAATGGGTGCGTGAGTTCAAGAATTGAAGACTCAAACTAAAAATTTTGAACCAATTAAGTTTGTGTCAGGAGGCAAAAGGCCTATAAAAACTTGTCCTGATTTTCATTCTCTGAAAAATGAGTTTGATGAAAAACAATCAAAGTTTGATATTGGGGAATCTAGTTACTCTAAGTGTGAAAGTCCACCTAAGGCTAAATATGTCTTCCCCCCTATTAGGAACAGTGGTTCTGCTTTTCAAACTATACTCCCTAGGAATAAGGTTTAACTCCAAAATGCCATGAATCCTATGTTTAAAGACTTTTCAAAGGATATACCATCCTCGAGAGATTTATATTGCTCTTAATGTGACTTATATGGTCATTACTTTGAAGGTTATTATTCTAGAAAATTTGTCAACCCTATTACAGTACTACTGTGTACCAAAACTTTAACTATTCTAGGAGAAGCCGTAACAATTATGTTCTTCCTAGACAACCAGAAAAAAACTCCAACTATAGAAAAAGAAAGACCAACCCTAAAAGATCATTTAAAAGAAGGATTCCTAGACACTTTCCTAAGCCAAATGCTCATGTTGATCATAAAATTCAACCTCATGCGCAAAACATTTTTCAATAAAAATCTAATTCTCGCAAATTTTATCAAATGAGAGCAAATAAGCGCGAAATGAAAACAAGAGCTATTTGGGTTAGAAAAGATGAGCTATTACCCCAGATGAAGTGTAATATTGTGATTACTTCTCTAAAAGCTGAACACACTCCATCTGGTTGGTATTTAGACTCTGGATGCTCAAAGCACATGACTAGGGATGATACCAAACTCCTAAAAAAACCCAGCTTTGCTAGAGGAAAAGTTATTTTTGGTGATGGTTTATCATCTCAAATCATTGGTAAAGGAAAACTCCAAGAAGAAGGATTACCTTTAATTGAAAATGTTCTTCTAGTAAAAGGTCTTAAGGCTAATTTACTTAGTATTTCACAATTTTGTGACTCAAATCATACTGTCACCTTTTCAAAGAACAATTGCAAAATTTTAAATGAAAAAGGTGAGTGAATAATTACAGGACTCACGACTCCAAAAAATTGTTATACTATCTAAACCAGTACTGAGATCTGTAATATTTCCAGAATGGATGACAATAAGTTATGGCATAATCGAATGGGTCACATAAATTACGAAATTATTAGTAGATTGTCTACACAAGAAATAGTTAGAGGTATTCCTAAGATCAGACCTATTTTTAATATTATTTGTGGATCATGTCAAGAAGGAAAAATTGTTAAGGACCCTCATAAGATATCCAAAGATATCCTTACCGCTAAATCCTTAGATCTCATCCATATGGACCTAATGGGTCCTTCTCGAACTGTTAGTCTCTGCGGACACAGTTATATTCTTGTTATGGTCGATGACTTCACCAGATTTTACTTGGGTATCTTTCCAAACCTTTTTGAAGATTTTACTTCGAATTGAAAATGAGAAAGATACTCAAGTAAATAGAATTCGTAGTGATAGAGGTGGAGAATTCTTAGATACAGGTGTTATAGAGTATTGTGACTATAATGGTTACAAACATGAATTTAGTGCTCCTAAGACTCCTCAACAGAATGGTATTATTGAGAGAAATAATCGTACCCTTCAAGAGATGGCACGTGTTATGATTCATGCAAAGTGTTTACCTAAGTATTTTTGGGTAAAATCCATTCGTACTGAGTGTCACATTATCAATAGGGTCTATCTTAGAAAGAACTCTAAACAAACTCCTTACAAACTTTGGTATGGGAAGAAGATCAATCTTAAGTACCTTAGAACCTTTGTTAGTACGTGTTATGTATGCAAAGACAGATAACACTTATCCAAATTTGAGACTCGTGGAGATAAAGCCATCTTTATAGGATACTCTCCTCACAGTAAAGCGTACCGTGTCTGCAATCTTCTCACTAAGACCTTAATGGAATCCATAAACGTTATTGTAAGTGACACTACTGTAGAGAATAAAACTAGAGAACTAACTATTGTGGATGAGTCTGAAAATGTTTTAGAAAAAGACTCTCCAGAAACAGATGATTCTTTACCAATTAAGACACCTGAAGTACCTAATTGGGTTTCTAAAGACCATCCCATTGATAATGTTGTTGGTAACCCTAGTGAGCCTGTATATACAAGATCTCAATTAAGAAACTTTGCTCATTATACATGTTTTGTTTCCCTTGTGGAACCAAAGAATGTTAATGATGCATTGAATGATCCTCATTGGATTTCTGCAATGGAGGAAGAACTTCTTCAATTTTTCATTCATAATGTTTGGTATCTTAGGCCTGACCACAAAAAGGTTATTGGCACACGTTGGATATTTAAAAATAAATCTGATGAGAGTGGGATAGTCATTAGAAATAAAGCCAAATTAGTTGCTCAAGAATACTCTCAAATTAAAGGAATATATTTTAACAAGACTTTTGCTCCTGTTACTCGATTGGAATCTGTTCGTCTTCTCTTTGCCATAGCTTGTTACTTACATTTTATGCTTTATCAAATGGATGTGAAATCTGCCTTCCTAAATGGAATATTGACTGATGAGACCTATATGGAACAAACAAAAGGGTTCATTGACCCTAAATATCCAAATCATGTCTTTCGTCTTAAAAGGCTTTGTATGGACTAAAATAAGCGCCAAGAGCCTGGTATGAGAGCGTTTCTAATTTTCTCTTAGACAATGGTTTTAAGAGAGGTGGAAATGATCAAACTTTTTTTGTCAAACATTTTGACAAACATATCATTATAGCTCAAGTTTATGTTGACGATATCATCTTTGGATTAACTTCCCCCTCAGAAGTTAAATCTTTTTCTGAAATTATGCATAAAGAATTTCAAATGTCTCTTATGGGGGAGTTACAATTTTTCTTGGGTCTTCAAGTCAAACAAAATCCAAAAGGATTATTTATTTCGCAATCAAAATACGCTTTAGAGATTGTTAAAAAATTCGGCCTTGAGAGTGCAAAAGATGCTAAAACTCCCATGAGTACTACGACCAAACTGTCTAAGGATGAAACTGGGAAATCCATAGATCTAACCCATTATGGTAGTATGATATGAACCTTAGTATATCTTACTGCCTCGCGTCCTGATATTATGTATGTTGTTTGCATGTGTGCTCATTATCAAAACAATCCTAAAGAGAGCCATTTATCTTGTGTTAAAAGAATTATAAAATACATTAAAGGAACTCTAAATTTAGGACTTTGGTACACCAATGATACTCCTAGCACTATAATAGGATACACTGATGCCGATTGGGAAGGGTTTACTGACGATAGTAAGAGCACATCAAGTGCATGTTACTATACTGATAATAATTTGGTAGGTTGGAGTAGTAAGAAACAAAACTGCACTTCTTTATCCACTCCTGAGTCTGAATACATAGTAGCTGGAAGTTGTTGTGCTCAATTACTTTGGCTTAAGCAAATGTTGAGTGATTATGGTATTCAAGAAGAACAACTACATCTCTATTGTGATAATCAAAGCGCGATCAATATCGCTAAAAATCCTGTTGAACACTCACGAACAAAACACATAAAAATTAGACATCACTTCATACGCGAATTAGTTGAGACTAAGGAATTAGAAATAATTTATCTTCCTACTGCTTTGAAACTCGCAGATATGTTTACCAAACCTTTTGATTACAATAGATTTATTTCTTTACGTAAATCGAAAGGAATGGTTTGTGCTGAATAAACTCTTAGATTTGTATTTTTTTCCCTTTGTCCATCTGAGACAAAATGGGGGATAAATTTGAGTCGTATGAGAGTTCATTTGTTTGTACATATTCTAAAAAGCTTGATCTTTAGTGATTATTTGCAGGTTTTTGTATAGTTATTCTCAACCGTTGTAATAGGGTAATGAATTGCAATTAGTTGAGTTATGTAATTTTCTTTTCTAGGAAATGGGTAGATAGAATTTTTGTATCGGAATAGTTTTTCCTTTTCTATTTGTTTCCCTACGAGTTCAAGATGACTCAAAGGAGATTTTGTCTCATATTTCCAATGGGGGAGATTGAAGCACCTTATACTCTTGACTCATTTGAGTCTACATTGTATAAGTGCTCATCTAGTTTAGAAATAGAGACAAAATTGAGTCCCCATCCTAGATACCAAACAACCTCAGACACTTCAAATACAATTCACTCCTCTTGTTTAATTGATCAAGGTATAATCACAAACACTCACACACTTTAGGGCTGTATACATTATTCATATACTGCATAATTTGTTTATGTGTGTATGTTGTGTGTGTTAATTTCCCTTAAAACAATTTTTTAATTTTTTTGGGAATTTCTAATGATTTTAAAATAATTTTTTCATAATTAAAAATGGAAATAAAAAGTTTTGGGGTCTTTATTTAAATTCTGGCTATTGGTTTTATCCCTGAAATGTTCACTTGGGTAGGAATCGAAAGCGCAAGAGACTACAGGGTGCTTGTGTAATTAAGTTTCAGATGCGTGATTATTAACCGTTGTTTGCCCTACACCTGTTGCCTGCTATTGGTTGTATGTGTGTTTCTCTTAAGAGAGTAAACCAGTGTTTTTTACCACTCCTTGGATTAATCTTATCAACGCTCTGCATGCGTTCTTATTCCAATCCCAATGAACATCTTTGCTCCAATTAGAAGCCTCTTAGCCAACCGTTTACCTTTAATCGTTGGATGGAAGTCAATGTGGCAGGACTTAATCTTAGCCCTTGATTTTGAAACCCCTTCTCGATCCTTATCAGCCCTGTATATAAGGAGGCTAACCCTCAGCCTTTCAGAAGCTTTTTCCACTTCGTCATTTAAAGAGAAGAGAGAGAAGAGAGAGAGAAACCACAGAGTTAGAAACCCTAACCCTAAATCGTTCCAAATACTTCTTCAAACCCTAACCCTTTTACCAAAAACTAGTTTATACCAAACACAAATCCTGAGTGTTTGAGAGTTTTTTAGTGTTGGTTTGAAAGTTGTTTCGTGATGTAACCTCTTCATTTTAAGATCTTGTGTCCAACTTAAACATTTGGTTGGATCTGTATTTCTGTTTCATAGATATCATAGATCTAGTCTTTTTATGTTATATTACACCATAGATCTGCATTCTTAGTTTCTCGCCTTGAGAAATCGTTTGTTGATTATTTTCTGTAAATGTTTTCATCTTCAAAATCAACAAAATCATTTTCTGTGTCTAGTTCTTTTGAAACAAAATTCTTGACCTGGATGGAATCACACTTGGCGGTTTTCAATTTCAAAAACTGTTTTCAAAACCTTAAAATTGATTAAGATCTTGAAATGTCTTCTGAGCAAGATAGCCGTGGATTCTGGGTTTATTTTAAAGGTAAAATAAGATTCAAGTTTCCTAAGAAAAGAGAAACTGAAAATCACAGTGGATCTGATTTGTAATTTATTAGGACTGTTTGTAAAAATAAGCATGAGTCTGTGCATGCATGTGTTAGATCACCATCACAAACACTTACACACTGCAACACTGAAAGTGTTGGTAATAAGATCTTGAAACAAGAGTCGATGTAAAGACTGGAACAAACTGGAAGTTAGCAAACTAGAATAACAAGATCAACAATCAGAAATGCAGAAAAGTTAGAAGGACACCAGTGGGTTCAGTCCTAAACTTGTATAGGACTGATTTGTGTGCATGTCTGTTATATAGTTTGTAACTGCTATATTTTATTTTAGTGGATTTTTCTTTTTACTCCGTATAAGGAGTCGTGAATGTTTCCTTAGTTGGGTGAGGTTTTACCACGTTAAAAATCTCTTGTCATTAACCTTTCTATATCTCCTCATCTCATTCTTGCTGGTGTGCTGATTTAAAACTGTTTTAGTTTTCGTTTTCAAAACTTATTAACAAATCTTGAACTTATCTCGTACATATTTTTAAACACATCTTGTGATTCAAAACTGATTTGGTTTAAAGAAAAGTGTTTCTTCAAAAAACAGTTCGGAGTTACTTAAATAGTTTAATCATGTATTAAACGGATTTAGTAAAAGTTTTTCACGCGTGCACACACACACACACACACACACACACGCGCACGTACGCAGCCCCACCCCCCGTCACACCCCCCGCATCATTTCCCTCTCTCGCACATACGCACAAACACGCACACTACACACACATATTCACACATGAGCACATACACACATACACACACACATGCAGGCCCACCCCCTTCCCCCACCACACACACACACAAACACCCCCACCCCCTCCCCACCCCTAACCACACACACACACCCTGCCCCACCACACACACACACAGCCCCACCCTCTCCCCATTTCCCCCAGCACACACACACACACACACATGCACACACACAAATACACACATACACACGCACATATATATACACACACATATATAAATGGAAGAGAGAGAGAGAGATAAACCAAGATGAAAGTAGAGAGATAGTGTGTGAGTAGCGCGTAGACAGAGAGAGAAATTGGAGGGAACAACGCGGTGAGAAAAAAAAAGGGAAAGGGCTTTTTACTGACAGATTTGTCATGGTCAATGACCGTGACAACTTTATAGAATTGTCACGGTCTTTGACCGTGACAAGCGTTTGTCACGGACTTGTCACGGTCAATGACCGTGATAAAAAGCACGTGTTGTTTTGTCACGGTCAATGACCGTGACAAGGCTAGTCGCTGAAAGGGTGCCAATTTTTCCATTTTGGTGTAGTGCTTAAACTTGTAGAGTTTATTTAATTACATCCAAATTTTGAATATTGTTCTAAGCTATTCGAGGAACTACTTGTTCATATTCGGGGTCAGCATCATCTTCGGAAGGATCATAATCATCATCCGAGGAGTATTATGAAGTAGAGGTATCGGTAAGGGTAAAAATATTAGTAACGGGGAAAATAGGTCCGTAATCTATTGAGTAATAGGGAGGAGTAATGGTAACTTCATTACGTGGAACCACATCCCATGAAAGATGGATCGCTTGTTGCAAAAATTTAGGATCTTTGAAAAACCTTTTATTTTGTCTGGTGGCTTGCGCCTCTCCCATTAGACGACTAATGAGAAAACTGTGTTTAATTTCTGAAGTGGCAATTTCCCAGTCACCATAAATGATTCTGATATGTTGGCATATCCAACCTCTTTGATAGATCACTTAAAGTGCTCTTACGTCGAGTCACGAATATCGAGATAGATGTCATCCCAGATATTCATTACTGCAAAACAGTATGAACAACAAAATATGATAAGGAAAATATATAAAAAGTAGGCGAAAGATCCTCGTATTTGGTCCCGTATAGGCATAATACCAGGATTACGCTATGATGCCATGATGTCGCATCGGCGAATTTTATGTTTTAATGGTAAATAAGAATAAAATTAAAGTACAACAATAATTTTAGTGCAAGGAAATTTAAAAGGCCTTTCTTATATGGATGCCTAGCATCCTATTACATATCAGAGTGTAAAAATAAAATAATGTACAATATTATTCACTCATTCCATACATAATATAAAAATTCATACAAACACTCGGGATTCACAAGAGTTGATAAGTTGCGATGTAGATATTCCAACGGGAACTACCATCCTTGTTTGTCACTACCCATATTTTGGAGGATAAGAGAGAATAAAAATTCAGATGCGTGGGCGGTAACTTTTCTTCCTCAGGTTCGTCATCCATCTAGAATAAAAATAGTTAAGCAGATATGCCAAGTAGATAATTATAATTTCTTTACAAGATATGGAAGATGATATAGTGTTAGAAAAATAATGGAAGGAAATTATTAAGCTTATACCTGTTGAAACAAAATGACATATCATAGAACTATCAGGGTTACACTGAAGTCTACTGATATGTAAATGAATAATACGATAAAGATAACCAGGTAAACTGAGTATCAAGTTACTATGTTAATGGTTTAAATTATAACATGATAACCCATAATTATCGGTTATAGGGCTTCAACAGTATAGACATACTGTTACAATATCGCTCAAGGCATAAATACATCCGAACAAGAAATTCCAATAATCGGGGAATAGTAAAATATATCTCTACACACTTAGCTAGAGTGACACTCATATGTATATAGCAAGTGAACAAAATTAGGCACTCAACATCTGAGTCCTACAGACCAATTAGAATTACCTTGGTACACCGGGGTCTAATCCCTAAATCGTAAGGTATGTTGGAGTTTCACTGATAAGAGCAATAAGGATTATATTCAACTTGCAGGGTTATACCACAATTAAGGGTAAAGACATTTAGTGGTTCGAGTATAGTGGTTTATCGGTTTCGGGAATAATAAGAATATCGAGAGAATCAATCATACGACGTAAATCTAAACTAATCAAAGAATTTCATATTTGAAATAAGATCAAAAAAATTATCACAGAGTGATTTACCAATAATTAATTAAAAGGCATAAGCTCAAATTGTATAGTATTGAAATTAAAATCACCTACGTTGAGTTTTACGAATTTTGGTGCCTTGTTCGGCTAATTTGCTGGGTAGATTGGGTAGTCTGAAATAATAAAAATGTAACTAGGCCATATAGGTTCAAAACAATTCTTATGTGATGTAGTTAGATGTAATTGCAAAAGATATTTCAGGGTAAAATTAACTAAGATGGTATAAAGTATAATTTTTAAAATTTTAAAAATAAATATTCTCCTTCTTGCTATTAAGATTTGAAATTTGTGATAAAAGGAAAAGTATCTCTATTTATGCTCAAGTACTATATAAAAAGTTTGAGGAGGTTTTGAAATACTTGAAAAAGTTGACAGGGGGTTATATGTATACATAAAAGTTAATTTTTAAACTCAAAACTAGTTTTTTTTAGAAAACACTTTCCTGGAATCCAAAGATGGTGATGTAATTTACTAATTTGTTCAGAATAAAAACTAAAAATATTGGAAAAAATAAGAAAATTTTGATTGGACACGCACCCTCACGCGTTCAGTCAAATGTATGACGCGCTTGTTTTGACTTTCATTCGTGCCCGTTTAGGTTAGACACCTTCAACCTCTCGACATTTTGAGTTTAGGGTTTCAAAACTTTGACCTTGATTTTGAAATGTTTTAGAATTACTTTTAAGTTGATTCCTGAATGAAAGTTGCCTAATTTTGGTAGAGGAATCTAACCATATTAGTTTTAAGAATTTTGGTGAGCTAAATCGAGCTATTGGATTTCTGTAAAAATGGTGAAATTTTGACCAATCATAACTAATTGAAAGCTATGATTTTCATTCCGAAATCATAAAGGTTTTATTCTATAAAAAAAATGAGGAAGAATTAACTTAGTTAAAGAGATTTTGGTGAAGTAAAACCTTCATATTATTTTTTTAAAATTTTCAGGGCCGAAAACTTCAACAATAGATTTGAGGTATCAAAAGCCATTTTTTATTCAATTAAACACTACACCTAAGTTCTTGAGAACCTAATCTCAAATTACCTCACTTTGAAACTAGTTCAAAGTTAAGGAAGCAAAATTGACCATTGAAGCTCAAGCTTTAATGGAGTTTTCTAGTTTTTGAGCAATTTTAGTGCATATACACGTCAACTTTTACATATAAAGATATATTTCTACTCTATAGATATGTATAAACAAATTCAAAAAACAAGCATTAATGCATAACATTATAGAAATGTAAAAACTCCCAAATTTTTACTTTGAAATTGCTCACTGGTGGGATGCGTTTATACTGAGGTAAGAGG
This sequence comes from Sambucus nigra, assembly GCA_949130495.1. Lineage (NCBI taxonomy): Eukaryota > Viridiplantae > Streptophyta > Magnoliopsida > Dipsacales > Adoxaceae > Sambucus > Sambucus nigra. The sequence goes on from OX422217.1 coordinate 275,515,704, forward strand.
AGGTATTTATAGGGTTTGAAGAGGGGAGTTTATTGGTGGTTTTGGAGGTAAAGTTTAGACTGATTTACACAAGTTTTTGTTATTGTTTTATTGTAGGTAAAAAGGATACCATAGGTTACCCACATAATACAACCTATGACGGCTATCCAACTTGTGTCATGTCACTAAGGGGTATAGGGTACATAAGTTTGGGTTTAAGTTTATATCCTTGGATAGTTTTCAGACAGGTTTTAAGGTTTTTAGTTCATTTTATCAAAGTTTATGGATTTTTGTGTAATTATACAAACTTAGTGGATTTGTTTATGAAATTTTTATAAATATATGTCCTTATGTGAAACTCTGAGGGAAAGTTGGGATCAAATTGGCATGGGAATTTGTAAAGTATCATAATTCTACTTATAGGGGTATTTTGGTAGTTTATAAAAAGTGTAGGGTTTAGCTTAGAAATTTTGTATATTTAAGGGACTAAAGACTGATTTAAGGTGTGTTGTTACAAGATCTCTCTCTCTCTCTCTTTCTCTTCGTGTGTGTTTTTTAATAATGGAAAGGCCAGATGTCTACATAAAGTACATAAGGTTTAAAAGTCTTGTAACATCTTCCAAAGTGTCCAAACTAATTTGATTTGTGCTTAACAAATGTAAGCCTCTGTTGTAATTCATTGTTGAGACCTATTTTTGCATTTATTAATCCGTTTAGTAGTTTAATTTTTGAAAATATGAATTTAGTAAATCTTTAGTTTTAATTTAAAATAGTTTAATTTAAATCTGAAGTTGATTTACTTTTAATAGGTTTAAAATCTTTAAATATAAATTAATTTCATTTTAGTAAATTTGATTCTAATTTTAATAAACTATTAACAAAAATTAACTGAATTTTATCTGTTTTGATTTAAACTAATTAGTTAGGTAGTATAAAAATGTTTGTGAAAATTTCCTTTCTTTTTCAAAAACAGGTAATGGGTCGGTATTTTCTGTGAGAAGTCTTTTTTTTTGCTAGCTCACGTAAATGACAACATGATCACTCAATCAGATCAATCTCTTGCACGTTCACAACAACGAAGACGTAGGGGAAACTATGAAATTTGGTTGTTTGACAATTATAACATGCGTGAGGTCACTACACCATATACCGATAATGGTCACAACCACTCGCTCATGGTCAAAATTTGCGATCAAGGTGGTCACGGTCAAAATCCGTGATCAAGGTGGTCACGTTCAAAATCTACGACCAACATAAAAAATCAATTACCAAGGTTGTGACAAGGGGCAAGGGTGACTTAGACAGGGGATTGGTCCTTGTTTTAGACCACGACCACAATGGTCTCGACTCTAGACTGTGAACCCAACTGTAACCATTTAGGCAGAAAATTTAGCCCATTTTTGTCAAGTGGATGGTCAGGGTCTTAGACTGTGACCAATCTTAGTGTAGTATAGTCACGATTTTGAACTGTGACCCCTAACAGTGGCGAAACTTTAATTTGAATTGGTTACGGCCAAATGATCACAGTTTTGGACTGTGACCAAGTTTGGGTGACTAAATGGGTTACGGATGGGGCCCGTGACCATTTATGGTGACTCGTGACTATTTAATTGGTCACACGAGGAGTCACGACTCTAGATGTGACCATTTATCAGCTAAAAATAAACCCCCTAGTTTTTTTTATTTCTCTTCACCCAACATTTTTATCCTTCTCTCAATCTCACTCTCACTCTCACTCTCACTCTATACTCAATCACTCACACCAACCCTCGTATCTCTCCCCCTCACCTACTGACGACTAGTCTCGCTCTCTCCCTCGCCGATAATACTCTGTCGCTCACTCGCACTCTGTATCTAAACTTATATGTGGGCTTATATATATATATATATATAGAGAGAGAGAGAGAGTATATATGTTAATGTGAGATTCAAATTGCGTATATGAATGTAAAATTAAATAAAATGAGAATGGTAATGTCAAATTTACATTAATTTAGTTTAAGTTAGACCAATTTATTTGTGTAAATGTAAAATTGTAATTGAAATGGGGTATACACATGAAATTGAACTCATTTGTTTGTGTAAATATCAAATTGGTATTAAAATTTGGTATATACAATAAATTGGAACCATCTGGTTGTGTAAATGTGAATTGATTTTGAAAATGGGTATATACATAAACCTGGGCATATATACACTTATACACACACTCGTACACATATATACAAATATATTTCACCTTCTTTTGTGTTAGCCTAGATAGAGGTTTGACAATACTAGAAAATCCTTCAACAAATATTCAATAATAACCTCTGAATCCAAGGAAACAATGAATCTCAGTCAAATTAGTTGGTCTTGGCCAATATAGTATAGCCTCGATCTTTTGAGGGTCAACCGATAATCTCTCAATGGAAAGGGATTATCCTAGAAAAGAAACACTAGACAACCAAAACTCACACTTCCTTAATTTTGCATATAATTTCTCCTTCCTAAGGTTTTGTAATACTATCTCTAAATGCTTCTCATATTCTTCGATACTCTTAGAATAAATAAGGATGTCATCAATGAAGATAACCACACATTGATCTAAATATTTTCTAAACACTCTATTCATCATATCCATAAAAATGGCTAGCGCATTAGTAAGTCCAAATGGAATTACAAGAAATTCATGGTGACTATATGTAGTACGAAAGCCTGATTTCGAAATGCCATCTTTCTTAATCTTCAATTGATGATAGCTTCAATCTTAGAAAATACTTTCACACCTTGCAATTGGTCAAACAAATCATCTATACGAGGTATGGCTATTTATTCTTAATGGTCACCATATTTAGTTCTTTAATAATCTATATATAGTCTCATCGTTACATCCTTCTTTTTGACAAATAAGAATGGAGCACCCTAAGGTGATATACTTAGTCGGATAAAACCTTTGTCTAAATGGTATTCTAATTGAAATTTTAAGTCTCTTAGTTCTAATGGTGCCATACGATATGGTGGTTTTGAGATTTGTATAGTTACATGAATAAGGTCAATCGTAAACTCTATTTCTCTACTAGGAGGTAGACGGGGCAAATTACTCGGAAAAACATCTAGAAAATATTTAGCTATAGGAATATCTTCTAATCTAGGCTCTAATGTCTGCAAGTTGGTAACAGTTTCTATAAATCCTTGACATCCCTTATTTAGAAAACTATAGGCTTGCATTGCAAAAATAATGCACATCAGAGATATGATGTCAGATCCTTCAAAACTAAATTCTGGTTGATGAAGAATTTGGAAAGTAAGCTCCTCTCAAAGCAATCTACCTTAGCATGATATGATTCTAACTAGTCCATCCCTAAAACTATCACATTAACAAATATCTTATGATTCTCAATATCTATGGGGCAAACCTTATATACTAATGTACGTGTCAATAAATCACCAGAAGGAATGGAAACGTGTATGCTATGATTCAAGGGTTCAAGCATATTAAGAATGTGGTTAACAAAACGTACATACACAAATGAATAAGTAGAACATGGTTTACTAAAACTTGAAAACGTTGTGCATATATTGAAAGTGTACCTAGCACAACTGCATTAGAAGCTTAGTTATCAAAAAGTGCAAAAACTCTCCTGTCTGCCTTGATCCTTCATTTGACCTACAGGATTTATCGAAACTTTTGAATGGGTTAGAAAATCTTTTATTTGATGCCCATTCCATCCACATCTAAAATAACCTCTCGAATCTTTATAACAAGGTCGTTCTCCATGCATCTTCCCACATTGCTGACATATCTTGTTATTAAATTGTTTGTTATCATTAGCTCCCCCAACATTATATGTACTCCTAAAATTATTTTTATTATTCATGTTTTTCCCTATTTATTCCCCAAATTTCCTCTCACCATCTCTAATTCGATTAAACTCATCTCCATCTTTCTCAGCTATCGTAGCCCTAGTCACGACATCAATATATGGTGTCAACTTCAAGATGGAAATTCGACTACGAATATTAAACCTTAGGCCACATTCAAACTTCTTGGATTTTCAAACATCAGTTACCACAACATGAGGTGAAAAACATGATAACTCAGTAAACTTTACCTCGTGTTAACTAGCCGTCATATTCTCTTTCACTAGACTCATGAAGTCAGCTGGTATTTCATCTTTCAGTGTTTCAGGAAAATAGTTCTCGTAAATATCACTAAGAAGACATGCCAACTTATGTAAATATTCCTTACCTTGTGTATTCTCCTAGTCATTCTCCACTAATGTTCGTCTTCACCTTCTAATATATACGTTGCAAATGAAATCCTTTGTTCATATGTACACTTCAGAACATCTTGTATATTTTCCATTTGAATCACCCAACTTTTTTGCTTCTGTGGGGTTAGGAGTACCTTTAAAAGATGGCAGATTCAACATCTTGAATTGTTCAATAGTACATCTATTTAGTTCAGGATTCCTTGGTACCTCATTATTCACCTGATGCTCCACAATCTTTGCTAGACTTTCGATCGCTTTGTATGCTCCTTCCAGTCCTTCAACACTTTATCCACTAGTTCCCATAGTTTATCTTGTCTTGGTCATTTTCTACAATTATGGCCAAACATAAGATGTATTATATGATCTCAAGATTGCAAATTAGAAAAATAATACGAAATAAAAAATTATATATAATGTAAGACATATGGAGGGTTATCACATAAGTCTGATATTTAATCTTATATCCTATTTATAGAAACTTAAAATTTATAACATTTAAAACTTATGTTCAGTAGGCTATGAATTCATAACCTATGCTCTGATACCATCTCTGTCATGATTCCGACCTAAAATAGTAGTAGGGAACGAGTGTCTTGACATGCCACCAAGATAACAAATATTCCGACTTAAATTGTTTCCTTAATAAATGCAATAAAAATACAATCACATGGTTATGAAGATACCACCTAAATATTTTAACCCAGTAGTTAAGGCCAACATAGTAAGAGAGTTTCTATAGGCCGAATCAATAATTTCAGAATTCAAATCAGATGTTTATATCGAGAGGTATACACATATAACAAATGACGGAATCATCGGTATCAGATGTATTTTAAGAATAAAATCATTTCACAAAATATATATACTTTGCATAATATCATATAATCAAAATACGCAAGGAGTGTCATAGAGTACTCACCTAAAATAGAGGTTCGAAGTTACAAATATTGAGTTGTGGATCACTTGTTAATCTTAAAATGAAACTTCTTCTTAAACTTTCCTGCACTTTCTCTCACTATTTCGTTATAAACTTTTCAAGGAATTTGGTGTGAATAAATGATCCCAAAGGACCTACTTATAGTTTTCCAAATATATTAGGGTGGTTACACGTGTTTAGGTGACCAAGATTTTACAACGACGAGTCAACGTTAAGGCGTGTGTTATCTTTTTCTAAATGGACGACATGTATTTTGTCTTTATCTATATAGAAGACACGTGTAAGGTGGTAGTGGAAAAATAAAGCACGAGGTGGAAAGTTATTAAGGGTATAAGGGTCTTTTTACAAATTATGGGCATTTTGGTAATTTCATGCCATATATTTTCAATATTTCTTAAAGATCCCTGAAAATATTTTATTTACAAAAAAAGAAAATTTTATTTTTTTATTTTGCTTCCTGAAACTTTCTTAAATAAAACCAAGTCCCTAAAGTTTCAAATAAATATATTTTTTACCCTGAAACTTATCATTTTGGTTAGGATATGTCATAAAACTTCAATTTGAACCATTTTGCAATTGATTCTTCAAATTTAAAAAATGGGCTTTGTCATATTAAGAACCTAGAATATCACATATGTAATAATATAATTAGATAATAAGTGAGATGCAATTGTAAAAACAAACTACATATATGATCATATAAAATTGGGGTCATTATAAGTGAACTCCGATTTCAGAAGAACCATTCAAATAGGGTTCCTCACCCAGCCAAGCATTGACCAGTTAGTGGTCACTGAGGAAGTCCTCTTATCAAAAAGGACCCCTAGCTGGATGGATCCTATCATTTCCTATCTATGAAGTGACATGCTACCTGATGATAGGAGATTGGCTCATCAAGTAAGGGTGAAATCAACCCACTTTTACCTCGCCCCAGGGGGCAAGCACTATGTGTAATCATTCACATGCCTTATCTCCAGTGCGCCCACCCGCATGACACTGAGAATGTTCTCAGCGAACTTCATGATGGTGTTTATGGGAGTCACACATAAGGGGGGTCATTGACCTTTCAAGTGATCATGGAAGTCTATTGGTAGCCTCACATGCAAAAGGACTCAAGTACCTATGTTCGCAGATTTGAAAAGTTCCTAAAATTCTCTCATATTGTCTACCATCCATCCAACGACCTGAAATTCTTAATGAGTCCTTGGTCGTTCGCTTAATGGGGATTGGATATTGTGGGACCACTACCTATCGCACCCGAAATCACAATCCTACTGGTCGACACAGATAAGTTCACCAAATGGGTAGAGGTTGAACCACTAGCAAACATTTATGATGCTGACCATCTGAAAAAATGTTATAAAACACTTTGGGGTACAAAGAACTATCATCACCGATAATGGCACGTAGTTTGCACACAACTTATTTCAAGGTTTTTGTGATGAGTATGTTATAAACACCATTTCAGTTCTACAGATTATCCCCAAAATAGTGGTCAGGCAAAAGCTTCGAACAAAACCATGTTCGATGGCTTAAAAAATAGGCTGGAAAGAGCAAAGGGTGTCTTGGTGGATGAACTCTCCCATGTTATGTGGGCCTACTATACTAATCCTAGGAGACCAACTGAGGAAACACCCTTCGTGATGACCTATGAAATGGAAGATATTATCACTCTTGGAGTGGGTCTCCCTACCATGAGGACTAACTTAGTCGACTATGGGATGAACGACGATGCATTGTGCACTGAACTTAACTTAGTAGATGAGCGAAGAGAATAGACTATGATCAAGATGGCTTCCTATCAGCAGCAGCTGGCCAAGCAGTATAACAAAAAAGTCAATCCGAGGAAATTCCTGGTGGGGGACTATGTTATAAGGAAAGTCCTCCGTAGTGCTGTAAGACCGTCAAATGGAAAGCTAGGACCAAACTGGGAAGGACCTTTTAAGGTAATCAAAGAGGACCTTCAAGGAATATATCATCTGGAAATGCTAGAGGGCAAGGAGATACCAAGAGCATCGAATGCAAGGAATCTCAAGAAGTTCTACTTTTAGTCTTCTTTATCTTTTATCAGGACATTTAGTTTTCACAATTTTTTATTTCAAACTTATGTCGCTTACAAGTTATTATTCACTGAATAATAGCCTATTGGCTCTTGCATTTTGATCTCACATATTGGTTGCTTCCAATTTTTTGTTATGTAACTCAGTATTATGCACCCTTTATAAGTAATAACTCCCTCAACCACAAAAGAGATTACCTTTGCCTATAATAACCTTCTCAAATCGTCTTAGCCAAAGAATTCCTCATGCATAACAAAAGTCATGTGGATTACAATAAATTGTGCAACTTATTTCAATCAAGGGATTTTATCTTGTCGATAAGCGTTCATAGTAATTACAATAAGTTATCAAAGTATTTCAATTGGTAATCCCCTCAGGACTTTTTCATAAACACAATATACCTCATGAGTTTCCCCGGTAATTGAAAAAGTCTTACAAGGGATCCTTAGGCAAAAAAGCCAACTTAAGTTTATCGCCAACTGCGTTAGTCGTTAAAAACCTAATCGGGCGGATGGACGAATAATCAGGTACATTCTCACCATCATCTAACCTAGGCATAAGGAAGTGTGATGCACGACCTAAAAGGTAAGGCAGGCGAAATGATACTGCTAAGGCATATTGAAATGAGAGAATGTTCGAACATCAATTAGCAGACTCATTTCGTCGGCACGGGCCCAAAATGGTTAACACTTGTTCTAGATTCATTTAGTCGGCTAATATCCCATAATGGTTAATCTTAAATACTAACTCATTTAATCGACAAGAAGCCTAAAATGATCAACAGTATTACGTGGTTGGTAAAATACCTAGGTGGTCCGTAAATGTCAACTATTTTCAGTTAGCAATCAAAATATAAGGCAGTTATTAACTCATATTTAGTGAGCACATGCTTAAAATATGAAATAAGTTGATAATTAAACTTTATATATTGACAAAAGTTGGAGAGTATAATTACAAGAAGACAAAATAAATAAAGACCAAATAAGGACCTAGGCCAACTATGTATGGCGAGAAAGATAATCTGCTATGCGTGCTCTTTGGCCATCATTTGGTTAGGAGAGAACACTTCCTCAACGTCTTTAAGGTAATAGTTTAGGAGCTGGTCAGGAATGGAAATTATGGGGATCCATTTATCATACTATGTCGATAAGTAGGGCAATCTACTTGGTACTTATATCATAGGTCTGATTCCTTAGAGGTTTTGACTTTCTTGAGGGAAGTCAACCACCCATGCTTGAACATGACATCCTCAGCCTCCTTCAGCGTTGCTGGTGCATCACACCATCCTTCACCATAACCTGTCGCCTATGCTTCTTGAGGGACCATTATGAACAAGTGCATCAACCTTGTAATATCTCTTTAAAGTCCGACTGCAATAACATATTCCCTTTGGGCATCCCTTTTCAGCTCAGTGATCTCCTTCCTCAGAGCTTCGTTCTCGACTAGAATCAGCTCGCCTACTTGCCTCACGTCCTTGTTCTCAAAGACATGGGCCCTCAAACCATTTATCTCCTCTTTCACTCAGGAACCGATGTCCTCAATGACCTTGAGATCATCGTTTAGCTTGGCGACCAGCTCAGACTGGTCCTTGTACTTCTCAGTCCTCACATTCAACTGCTTGTAGAGACTTATAAATGCCTTGCGAGCTTTTTTGTTGATGTATGTCCCCAAAATCCTCCCCAAATTTGTGGTAAGGGAATGTAGTACTTTAGGACGATGGACTACAAACAACATAAAATATAAGAAATTCAACTAATATAAGCATAATTGAAACAGTAGAATGATTAAGAAAAGAAAAGTCCTTTTCATTAATTAACAAAGGGAGGCTAAAGGCCAGTACAACTCGAAGAAAAGAAGATTACAAGGCATAAGAAAATAAAAAGGAAAATTCCTATAACTAAAAATTCATATTACTTCACCTGCTCAGAATTGCCTTTTGCCTTCCCTTTCTCAGTAGCCCTCCTCTCTTGGTCGACAACCATCCCAAACTAGGTAGAATCATTCTCAGTGTGGCCCACATGCTGACCAACATGAGGCCCTCCCTCTGTAAGTGGGTTGGGTCTAGGAGAATGAAGATAGAAAAGGTTAGAATTTGAAGGGAATCCCATTGCTCATAGATCTTAATCACATCCTTTTTTTAAGAACACTTTTTTAGCATATGCGATGTGGATCTCAGCATCGTCATAGGCTGCATCCCAGCCTTCGGTGTAGATGCTATACTTCATGCCTGAGACCTCCTCCTATAACTTCTGAACCTTCCCGACCACGCCCAGGTTCACTTGAACGAGCTTCTCCTTCTCGACGACCACCAAGTCTTCGGCCGCCTGCAGATTGACATAGGCCCATGCCAAACTCTCATTTTCTCGCTCCAAAGCAACGTGGACATCAGATAAGTCTTTTTAGACTATTGTATGGCATATTTCATCTCTTGGTTATTTTTGGATTGGTTGGTGTGACAATCTAGGAAGGTAGTGAAGTCATCTAAAGACTTCGCAAAACAAAAAGAACAACATGAGTACGAAGAAAATGAACACACAGAAAAAAGACATGAGCAAAAAAGGGAGAGTCACCAGATCAAGTCCTTGAGTGGACTTGAGTGCTAGATAGGTCGGCCCATCCGTGAGGAGCACTTGCAGTCGATCACGAGTATGCCCCCTTTAGCAGGTCAGGGGCAAGTATGGGAGTGTTGGCCACACTGGACCCCTCAGTATCCGTAGTAAGAAAAATAGATGGTAGGGTCCTTTAAGGCCAGCCTCTTCTTGGCCTCCCCCTTATTCTTCTCCCTCTCTCTCCCTTTCTCTTCTTATTATCTCTTATTCTTCTCAATATCTTTCTCCTTCCCCCTGGCTCCTGGGCTCGAGCCACTAGCCCTAGAGGAATCCCCCTCTATTCTCTTCAAAGATTTTATCCGATCAGAAAGTATAGCTCAATTGTCATCCTCAATATTAAGCACTCTCTTCTTCACTGGAGGTTCCATCTCTTCTTATTCTTCTTCCTCTTCATCTAACACAACTAGTTTAGAGGGCCTTACTTTAGGAATCTCCAAGGCAAGGACTTTATCAATTGGCGGAGCAATAAAACTACTAGTGGTATTCTTGTACTCTAACATATAAGTTGTAAAACGAGGGTGCTCACCGTCTGGAAGTTTCTCTTGAACTCTCCAAGCTTTAAGAATATCGACAACGTTCACCTCGCTCAAGTCAGGTTCTCGATTTTCGTTACGAGCTGCAAAACGGAGGAAAAAAATATAAGCCAAAGGACAGGAAACAAAAGTAGCGAGCAAGTAAACAAAAGAAAAAGAAACATCAATAAAATAGAAGTAAGTAGAAAGTGACCAATGTGATCCTCCTCTAAGTCAGAGATCCAAGGGCCTCGGTACCTCTCGTCCTCAGGTAGGGGAGATGTTGCTAATTTTTGGTAATAAAACCATGACCCCAGTAATTCTTATGAGCATCAGAGAGATGAACAACTAAAACCCTATCAACATTTATCATCTTTAAGGACAAAATACCGTCATTGGCGTGCGACCAGATGTAGCAGTATCAGAGCTCAGCAAGTCCTAAATTGGTCCCATACAGTTCATTTATTCAATAAACCCCATTTATAATTTTCCAAACATTTAGGGCGCATTGTGCAGGGAGGACATCGAAGTACTTGAAAAACCTTAAAAAGAGGGTTCGGGGGAAATGTCAAACCACCCTGTGTGATAAAAAAAGGTATGAATTTAGTGCCCCCTTATATGTCACGGACATCCCTAGGGATGGGGCACAGTTGATTTCCACCCAATCAGAAATATTATAAGACTTCCTAAATTCTGCTATCGTTTTGTTTTCTAGCAGTGCCATAGAAGATAAAAAATTAAAAGCTCAAGAAATAAAAGAGGAACAGTAAAAAAACTGAAAACAAAAAGAATGTGAGAGGAACTTATAGAAATGAATGATGTACGAAGAACTGAAGAGGAAAATGTTGGAAGTTTCGTGGACAAGAAGTGTTTGGAAAACGACGATTGAAAGTGATGTATTTGGGTTTGGACTTCTAGATAATGATAGAGCACATGTATCAATGAGGATTTTGGCACTCCAAACGCTTGCTCAGACCAGTATACCCCTACTTCTTTAATGGAATCACAAATCTTCCATGGTGTTTGATCTCGGATGAGCATAGTCTCTTATGCTCGCGAATATTACAAGCTTCCTATTCTAATTTTATAAACAGTTTTAGGTCATGGGCTTTGGGCTCAATTAAAATATGTTGCCCTGAATGTTTAGTCCAAAAATTATAGGGGCATTTTTGGGGGCTCATTTATTTCCAGCCAAGAAAGTAGCCGACCAGCCCACCATAGATAATGGACTGCCCGACAAATCAACAATTTATTTAAGACTCGGGTATTAAACATGCACTTAAATAAAACAAGGATATACGCAAATTAGATATCAACAATCTCAGAGGAGATATTCAGGGATTCCACGAGTTATCCACAGGCTAATTAAGTTACTTGTATAACTGAATCTCTTATTTTAAAAATATATAAATTGTAATGCTTCGCCTGAGGCAATGGGATGTAATCTTGAGCATTGAAAGACACTAATAAGAATATAGTAACCTCTCCGTGGACATATGTTAAATTTTTTAACCACGTATATATGTTGTTGTGCATGTGATTAATTATTTTCATCTTGATATTGCTTTATCGATCATTCATTGTGATATATATATATATATATATATATATATATATATATATATATATATATATTGAGAGAGAGAGAGAGAGAGAGAGAGAGAGAGAGAGAGAGAGAGAGAGAGGCCCCTTCCTGTAAGGACTTCTTATGTTGTAGACCCGGTTCATACCATTTTTTTAAAATAGTAAAAAAATGATTTTTTTTTTATGAAACTTCATGGATTTGATATCTACGGTGAGAATATCATCTCCAATTTTTTTCATTAAGAAATTCAATAAAAAAAACATTGAGATGAGGTGATATGTAAAAAAAATGGTATAAATATGCATTTTCGACCATTGAAATGTTAACGATCATCTCACCTACTTTTTGATTGAATTTTTTTATGAAAATTCATGGATATGATCTCGATAATGAGAAGATCATATCCATGAAGTTTTGTCAAAAAATTCAATTAAGTGACTGGCGCCGACCCAACATTTCAACGGTTGAAAATGAATATTTATACAATTTTTTTACATATCGCCTCATCTCGACGGGTTTTTTTATTGAATTTTTTGATGAAAAAAATTGAAGATGATCTTCTAACTGTGGACATCATATCCATGAAGTTTCATCAAAAAATCATTTTTTTACTATTTAAAAAAAATGGTATATAGCGGGGTCTGCACCATAAAGAGTCATTACAGGAGACTTTTTACATATATATATATATATATATATATATTGTCAAACTTTTCAACATACTTCATTATGTATACATAAAGAACACATAATATATTTATACATTTGAGATGTGTGTATGTATGTATGTATGTATGTATGTATGTATGTATGTATGTATGTATGTATGTCTATCAATTTTGTTAAATTTTTAAAAAATTGTATTTTAAAATAAATTTATCAAATGCACATTAATATTTATAAACAAAAAAAATTAAATTTTATAACTATATCTTAAATCAGTGTTTACATAAAATATTTGGAATATATAATGAAATGGACCCTGAAATAACAGCACATCTCTATTGTCACATTTTATGTAAAAATAAAAATATTAACAGATATATACAATAACATCTCCTCCTCAATTTTATTTTTCAAAAAATTAGTGGTGTAATTTCTTGCTTTTATTCCCACGGGACTGATAGAAAAGCCACACGCTTGCGAAGCTTTGTAGAAAACTTATTTTCAGTTACAAGGTTGAATACTTAGCACGCATTCACATGTAACTGACAGAAATGCACCGAGACATGTAGCTGACAACGAAATATTGTAGTCGTATTAAATTGAGTAAAGTTATTATATAAGCTTAAAATACTATAACTTATTTTCCGTATAGCACAATGGTAATTGCTTTTAAATGGTTGAGTAAACTAACTTCAAGACCAAGAATCCTGATGATAATCATACAGTTTCAACTTCGTTATTTGTTAAAGGCCAAAAGTCATAATTTTTATTCGGAGGTTTCTATAACATCTGAATTTTACTAGCCCAGATATGACGACGCAAAGTGGGAAAGAACATTTGGACTATCTTCAAAGTCCCCTATCTTACGTGTGATAATTTTGGTTGGACTCTTTGTAATTGAGTTGTGTTGCATCAGATTCAAGTACTGGTTTGAAAGCATTGCTGAGTCAGAAATTTATTTTGGATGGGGCACAAGTTAATGTTCGGAATACGGGATCGGTAGCCCCCGATTTTTTTTTACATTTTTTTCGAAATACTTCAATAACTTCAATTCAATCAAAGAAAAATGTCAAATATCGAAATCCTCCATCACAAATTACAATTCCCTAAAAACAAATAAACTTTAATAGTAATAAATTAAAGCAAAATCATAATACTTCATTACTACAAAGTTCATCCAATTTAAGGTTATAATTTAGGAAAATATATTAACACCTAACAAAACAATTGGGCACCCACATATAAATTAGTTAAAGTTAGTATATACCTTCGACTAACTACACAAACAAAATATTCAAATGGACAAATGAAAGAACATAAGGTTTTTATTGAAGAAATTTTTTTTATTGAAGAAAATTTTGTTTCATTGAAGAAAGAACATATTTTTTTTTTAACTTTAGACATCTACATACATGGGCAAATGAAATCCCAACCACAAAATATTAACTGCACAAACAATAACAAGAATATACTTTCATCGCCACAGAGCTTGAGCAAACGTGTGTGGCGGAGCGGGGGCGGAGCTGAACAGGGGGAGAGGGCGGGGCAAAGCAGGGGGTGGGGTAGGGTAGAGCAGGAGGTGGACGGAGGGTTTAGCAATGGAGATTGGGTTTACAGTGGGTGGCGCCGCCTGAGCTTTAGAGCAGGGGTGGGATTGTTGGGGGGGTTTTTGTGAGTTTAGAGAGTGGGGAAACCTTATTGTATTTTAGGTTTAGAATTTTTTCTTAGAATTCCCCCCCCCCCCCAATAACGCTCCCTCTGCCACCGTTTGAAATTACTAAAATGAGTATATTTAATTTATCATAGTATCATTGTTATCATGTTAAAAATTGTCATCCTAGTTCCAATCCCAATCCCAAGGTAATCCAACCAAGTGGTTAAGCTATTTAAAACCATTTTCTTACAATTTTAATTGAAATTTGTTCTATCCCAATTAACTAAACTTTAAACTCTAGGAGTAAATACCTTGTGTCTCGGCCTTTTCCTCCTTTCGTTTTTCCCCTAGTTTTTTGCTCCTTCAAAAAAAATGCAGGGCGGCATAAACAGTATCTCCGAACCCAAAAAAATTGGCAAGTGTTTGGATTCATGCATTTTAGTAAGAAATCGGCCAAACGTTTGATCTCAGTCAACCTTATATAATCATGAAGTGACATATCTAAATTCATTATTATTTCTGTATACTGCATAAACTAAAGGACCAATATTAGCATTTATTTGCCTCTAATTTTCAAAGCCATCTGTTTTATTTGTCTCACTTTGCCAAAATACCACCTAAGCAAAAAATAAATCACCACAAAAATGGCCTTATTTAATAGCTTCTTATCCCTCAGTTTATGATTCAATGCCTGCAATTGATTAGTAGATTATGTGTAGCACCGCATTATCAAAACATAAGTGATTTATGTCAAGTTAATATTCGATTATCATTATTTATCAAATCATATTGTACAATCACTCAAGACATGTTTAGTTATATATTGCCTTAACAACAAAATGCTTATATTTCTTTATGTTAATATATACATGTAAATAGTATAATTTGCAAAATTTGTGCACAAAACCCTATAAATGTGAGTGGAGGCCTGTATAATGTTTGTATTTATCGCAATAACACAAGGAGTAAGTGTTCCCTTATAGATTGTGAAAGGGGAAGTTCCAATCAATTAAACACATGACAATTGTAGGGAAACCGTGTGGTTTCACGAATAAGCAACAGCTGCTTGACCAGCTATGTGGATTATTAAATAAAATTCTCCTCCTTATCTAACTCTCCTCCTTATCTTAAGGAATTAGTAACTATATCCAGCTCCCCTAGAGATAATAATTCTAGCTAACATGTATTGATGAATATTTGATTTGAACCCGAGAAATTCACATGTTAATCAATGCAGGCCCTTAATTTTATGGTCTGTTTTATGGTACACTCTTTTGTTGATACCTGGTTTGTCTTTAATGCATTGTTTGACTTATACTTAAAAAGACACATTAGGGTGCTACTACTAAAATTAACCCACTCCTGAATTCCTCCATTATTAGTATAAGGATCCAATCCCTTTCCATAGCTCTAGATTTATTCAATAAAGTATTTTGATTTGATTATTGATGTGCTGCATATTAAATCTTAATAAGAGATGGCAAGTAAATTGTTTCAGTTGGCGTAACAACTCACACGCATCATGGTAGCCGGACTCAATGATAACTTGATAACAAAGTTTCAACAATCCCTTTTTAATGGTAATAAGACTTAATCCTTAGCTCTTTCATTTCCATAATCGTTAACACAATGTTATATTGGGTAGGTCCAATTTTGAGGGAAGGTAAGGGAGGCAGTGCCTCTAGTTCCCGATTTTCGATGCATTTTAGGGATCCAAAAATTTTATATGTGTATATATATATTCATAACGTCATTTTCCAATCGTCCTAAAAACATTGACAAATATTTTGTCTTGTCGCAACTCTCGAAAAATGAATCGGCATCCTTTCCGTTAAAAAAAACTATAATTTCTAAATTAATAAAAAAATATCTTATTAGATATGGGCCCCCCAAATTTAAGAGTTCGCCTTGGGTAGGGCTGTGTTTCGGCCGGATCGGATCGGAAAATGCCTATTCGGAAAAAATTCCGATTTTTTCGGAAATAAAATAACTATTCCGATTTCCGATCCAATTTTTTGGGAAAATTAAAAAAAATTCCGAATTCGGAAAAATCGAAAAATCGGCAAAAATCGGAAATTCACAAAATATATTAAAAATCCAGAAATTTCGGAAATTCCAAAATTTCAAAAAAATAAATTATGGATTTTCGATTACTCGAAATTCTCATTTTAAAGAAACAATGAAAATAGCTTAACCCAACATGTAAACACATGAGGATTTGGCTCATTTTTCATTTGTGTAGAAGTTAGGAGGATACTCTCCTTTTATAGAGCATATTTTGGAGCCCTCTCCCTCTCCCTCTCCCAACTGATGTGGGATATGGGAAACTTTCAAAAAATCGGAAAAGAAATCGGAAAATAATTCCGAAAAAATCGGAAATAATTCCGAAAAAAATCGGAAAAATCAGATCGGCATAGTTTCGGAAAAATCGGAAAATTGGAAATTCAGAATTATTTCCGATTTCCGATCCGATTTTTTTCGGAAAAATCGGAATTCGGAAAATCAGAAATCGGCAAACTAAAATTTCATTCCAAATTCGGAAAAAAACGGATCGGAAATCGAAAAAATCGGAAAGTTCAGAAAAAAAACACAGCCCTAGCCTCGAGCCTAAAATCTGGGACCAGCCTTAACAATTTGCAACTAAATTTGATGTGTTTAAGAGCATGCGTACTCTGGGTCGGGAAGCATAACTCATATATCATAAATTAATGATTACAAAGGGACCCAATTATAAATTGTCCAAAAAAAATCAACACAATTTCTCAGTAATGAAATTGGCGGAGCCCACTAAAGTTTCAGGTAAAAGATATAAATACAAGATTGTTGTCATATTCGAAATTTTATTTTACTTGTATTTTTAGTCACTCCCTTCCTTTTATTGATGTGATGAAACATGTAAAACTTTTGTGTGCAACTTCTCTTTGTTTTTATTAATGAGAAAAATAATTATTCCGGAGTCCAATAGAGTTATTAAGTTTAAAAACTCACTAATTAAAATCATAAAAAATTGATTACACAACTTTTCACTTCATTTTTTTAAACAAACACTGCTAAATATCTGCTATATCAATTGAGTCAGAGTCCGTTTATATACAATTTCACAAATAAGCCCCTTGGCAAAGAGGAACATTTGGGTGCAGTTACCTTGCAAAACTTCCCAAATACCAAAGCAAAATTAACGTACATTTTTTCCAAATTTAAACCATCTTATTTAATTCAATTTTTTTTATATAAATATTGTATACATTTATAAAATATAATTTTCAAGAAAAATATTTTGACCATCAAAATAATAATAACAATCAAAGTCTTATATCTATACACAACAAATTTTACGTGAAATTAAACTTAATATTTTTTAATTCTTAGATGTCACAAGGACCTTGATTTATTCTTTCATGAAACACGTGGAATCCGTTCCTTTGCAACAAGTACGAATTTGTTAACTATCTTTAAAAATGATTAACATAATTTTTTATATAATTATTTATTATATGAATAACTCACCATCAAATTTTATAATTTTTAATAAATTATTTATATTTCAACCAATCAGTTGTCATATTAAATTTTTTAGGAGTATCAACAAATTAAGAGTGTTTACCACATCAACATCCAATATACAAATACCCCAAAGTATTGTAGGTTGAATAGTGAAACGGTGTCACAGGTCATATTAGTGCCACACTTTACGCGGGTAAAGCCGTCACCACAGTCCACATGTAAAAGGCTACCTCCTTAGTCTCCAAGAAAAATAGGTAACTTTTATTGAGCAACGTCCCCTATTTAAATCAAACACGAACTCCTCTTCCATAATACATCCACACAACACCTATCTATAAATAGTTCCATTCACTCTTTCGTAAAAGCCACAAATACATACACGCACACCAACCTCCATATTGTTGTATATATAACAGAATATTATAGAAGAGAAAGAGAGATGACGACAATGAATATAAGTATAGATGATAAAGAGGTAGAGAGAATTGGCATGGCCAACTGTTTAACGATCTTTTCTAAGGTGGGGAACGAAACTAACACCCAACAATCACCCACTCGGGCGTTCGAGTGCAAGACCTGTTACCGGAAGTTCAATTCATTCCAAGCCCTGGGCGGTCACCGAGCCAGTCACAATAGGCCCAAACTAATCACAGTTGACTCTCCCATGAAGCTCAACACCCATCAGTGCTCCTTATGTAGCCTCAAGTTTCCCACAGGCCAAGCACTAGGCGGTCACATGAGACGACACCGTTCAGCCACAAGTCCTCATCTTTCACCCAAGTCGGTCTCGGTTTTCAAGGAGTCGACTAGTCGTAAGAGAGTGCTGTCTTTTGATTTGAACTTCACAACCCTACCAGACGCGTATGAATGTGACAAAGGAACTCCAACGTTACAATATTATTTCTAGAGATCTATTACTAGTTTACTCGATTTAAATGATATTTTTAAATGCACTTTTAAATTTAACTTTTTGTGTTTATAATTATTGATCCTCATTTGGTAGCGTCGCAATATGAGCTCTTGATGATGAAACCGTCCATAATCCACTCAAAATAATGTGAGCTCCAATTGTTGAATGCAATTAATTTGACCATTTTATCATTACTAACAATTTACTAATTTGTTATATATGTTAGTGTCCTTTAGAAAATAAAATAAAGGTAAAACTAGAATGAAAATTCATAAATATAAATTCAGCATTAAGCATTCATTTGAGGACGTGGGAATTGACTCTTAATGCTTACTACTGAATTTTAGCTATTTTTCAGCTTTAAGTGGTGGAAATAAGCACCATGCATTATCTCTTAGTGCTGAAAGAAACTCAATTTACCATTAAGAGTTAAAAACAAACAACCGTTTATACAATAAGTAGAGACTTCATAAACTACTGGTTTTATATAAGTGGGTGATTAAATATAAGTGAAAAAATATTTAAATGTCAACAAGATCCATATGTAATAGTGGAACAGTGTAAAATATTTGGGTATTCTTGAATGTTCATACTGAACGAGTACATGTTTCGACCTTTGACAAAATAGAATAGGAGAATATGAATAGTCCATAAGGCTCGGCATCGTCCACCTTTGAGGTATCAACATCTAGTTAGGTATATCATTTGACTTGTGTATATTAGGAGCACCTCCATATTCGACCTTCATGCATAACCAATGCCTATTAGTCCTAATGGTAGGATAACATTGACAAATATATGTTGCAAGGAGCCCTCGTAGTGACTTTCAAAAGCAATCGTGTGATTGCACCCGAAAGATATCACGTGAAGACACCCCGTTCTTCAACATCTTTCTCTTTTCTCTAATATTCATTTGATATTAATGAACAAGTTATGTATCGTCAAAGTGCAACACTATACTAAATTTCCTTTTTTGTCACCCAAATGGTCCAAAAATTTGCACAACCAGAGCCGTGGCTAGATTTGTCGTAGCTTATGCTTGTGAAAAATGAAAAACTAAGAGAAAGATCATTTTTTTTCCATGGATTTCGTGTGGGGATATTTAGATCATAACTAAAAAATTATTAGGGATAAGAAACTCGTGACCATCATGAGGCTGGTTACTGCGAGATCTGTACCGTGAATCGGTAGAATTCCCATCACAGTGAGAGCGTATGGAAGATCTCACACATATTCTCGGACGTTATGTTTACGTTGTTGATTCTTTTAAGCATTCGATATTGTTTGAAGCCATCAATTGAGGTCATGATGGTGAAAATCAAATAAGGGATCCAAAGCTTCCTACAGATGATGATAATTGTAAGTACCAAAAACTTACTAGTTCAATTAATTTGATCACGCAGGCATGCGACAATTCACATATCATTGTAATATCCTGTAATTGTGAGAGCATATTTATGAATATTCTATTAGATTTTAGTCAATATATTTTATTTTAAATGAAAATATTTGTTTATATTACATTTAAAAATAATTTATTTTGGTTTGAAATCGAATAAAACATCTAAATTCAAATTTAAATGGCTTTGGGACATTTTGTGATGATTTAAATATGTAAAGTTAATAATTTTGAATTAACGATCAATCTAGTAATATGCATTAACTTAGGCTCCAAGATGAAAGAGGGGTTATATAAGGAACATTATGAGTGATTATAAGGAAAGGAAGATGATTAACAAAGGAAACAAACGAAATCAAAAGAGTGGAATGAGAAGAGCCAATTTAGAGTGTTTAGATTTTCTTTTCGAGTACTTTCGAATGAGATTTGAGAAAAACTCAAAACATATACCTGACATAATTTTTCGTGTAGAATCCGAATTGACAGTTTAAATAATGCTTGGATCTGAATATTTTAGGTTTTCAAAACAGGCCTTGTGGATTTTAACTCTCTTGAGGTAGTTTCGTTCTTCCGTGGTTAATTTAGTGTGCTACACTTATTCAACCTTGATTGTATAGTTATATCCATGCTATATGTTGCATTTATATGTATTGTATGCTCGTATATTATATTCATTCTTGTACCCATTTTGTATGTGTTATTTTCATGCCGTGTAGTTTGGGGTAACGAAACTAGTTGATTTTACGAGCATGTTGGGTTATAGAATTTGGATAGAAAATAAGTAAAATTTATTTATGGGAATTGATCAGAAATTTATTTTAATTGGGAGAATGATATTATGACGATTACTACTAGAGAATGTATAGGCATTCCTTACCCTAACCACCCGCTAGACAGGGTGTGCTATCAGCTACAATTTTGTTTATTATCCAAAGACTAGGCCATGGACCCCGATTGGTGAGTATGTCAAGTTTTATTATGGAAGTGATGCCAAGATTTTATGGTGGTGATGCCTGTTTTTGATGGGTTATGTGTCCAAGTTATGTTATTTTTTTTTTTTTTTGGTGGGGGGGGGGGGGGGGGGCATTGGATTATTTTGAGGATAATTAATAGGATAGTGGACGGTAGGTCATACCGTACTGTGGGAAGTGCGGCGGAAATTTTGATATTTGCTCTTGGGTTTTATAGTGCTGCAGTGAGATCATATGTGATGATTATATTATTAGAATTTTAGTTTGAGTGTTCATATTGCATACACACATGTATATGATGTACGCACACACGAGTATATATAGTTACACTTAGAGCATTTATACGAGCTACTAAGTTTCCCTCTCATTCCCCCATAGTTTATTGTATTTTAAGTTTGATGGAGATGATATTTATGATATCGTTGGGATTGGGACCGTCACTAGAGGTTCTGGATATTTATTTTCAAAATTTATTTGTATCATTTTGTTTATTGTAAATTATCTTGCAAAAGGACTTTTGAGATTTAATAAAGATGAAATTTTTTATTCAGTCGATTTATTATTTATGCTTTCGCAAATTTATTCTCAATCTAAATGGTATTATTTTATATAAAAAAAACTCTAATTTATCAATATATTTTTACTATCACCTCTCGGGGTGTTACAAAGTGGTATCAGAGCATAAGTTATTCGTATTCTCGGGCTTGTGATTATTAGTTCGTTACGTTGTCCGTTGAGAGAGATTTAGTTTATGTTCGATATTATTTGGGTTATGACCCACTTTATATTTGAAATTAAGGTAAGCAAATTTTGGGTGAATTTCGAGGATGAAATTCCTTTTGTAGGGGGGAAGAATGGAATATACTGTAATTTCGAGAGCATATTTATGAATATTCTATAAGATTTTAGTCGGGATATTTTATACTAAATGAAATTTTCTTATATTACATTTAAAAATAATTTATTTTGGTTTGAAATCGAATTAAACATCCAAATTAAAATTTATATGGCTTTTGGAAATTTTGTGATGATTTAAATATGTAAAGTTGATAATTTTGTATTAAAGGGGAATATAGTAATATACATTAGCTTAGGCTCCAAGATAGGGTTTGAGTGAGAGACTATATAAGGAATATTATGGGTGATTATACGAAAAGGAAGATGATAAACAAAGGACAAAAACAAAATCAAAAGAGTAAAAAACAAGTGGAATGAGAAGAGCCAATTTAGAGTGTTTAGATCTTCTTTTCGAGTGCTTTTGGATCAGATTTGAGAAAAACTCAAAACACATACGTGACCTAATTTTCCGTGTAAGAATCCAAATCTAAAGTCGAATTGGCAGTTTAGATAATGCTTAGATCTGAATTTTTTGGGTTTTCAAAACAAGCCTACAATTGTGGATTTTGACTCTCTTAGGGTAGTTTCGTTCTCCCGTGATTAATTTAGTGTGCTACACTTATTAAACCTTGATTGTATAGTTATATCTATGCTATGTATTGCATTTATATGTATTGTAAGCTCGTATATGATATTCGTTCTTGTCCCCATTTTGTATGTGTTATTTTCACGACGTGTAGTTTGAGGTAACGAAGCTAGTTGATTTTACAAGCATGTTGGGTTATTGAAAGTGGGTAGAAAATATGTAAACTTGATTTTTGAGAATTGAATCGAAAATTTATTTTAATTGGGAGAATGATATTATGATGATTACTGTTGGATAATGCATAGGCATTCCTTTTGCTAACTTGAG
Organism: Sambucus nigra; assembly: GCA_949130495.1. NCBI lineage: Eukaryota > Viridiplantae > Streptophyta > Magnoliopsida > Dipsacales > Adoxaceae > Sambucus > Sambucus nigra. The sequence goes on from OX422217.1 coordinate 275,538,496, forward strand.
CTCATATGGCACCTCCTTCCAACTAATGTACCCCGGGCCGATGATTGTCTTTACCAGCTCGAGGGATCTCATGAATAGCCCCAACTTGTTCTCGATGGCCATCCCCAATTTGCCATATATGGGGAGCCTAGGGGTCGAGGAGCCCTCGTTGCCTCCGCTACCATCGATCCAGACGACATCATCATAACCAGCATCATCATCCTCGCCTTAATACCTGAAGGAGACATTAGCTGTAACAAAATGTTATTAGAACAAATCAAAATGAATTAGAAGAAGACATGCAAATATGTACAATTATTACAAATAAAAATGAATTATTATTGTTAAACATCGCCACCCCACCCCTACTACCCACACACACGCACACACACCCTGCCCCACCCCCCACCACACACACACACACACACACACAACCCCACCCCTTCCCCCACCACACACACACACGCACACACACATACACACACACACATACACACACATGGCATGTTATTGCCAGATAAACCATAATTCTTCTTCAAAATTCCTGTCACGCTATTGCCAGACAAACCGTACCGCGTCTTCAAACTGTGCAAACCAACCATGGCATGTAAAGTTATTTGATCTTTCTCACAGCCAGAGTATAATGTTCAGGTCATCTTAAATTTTAAACCTTGGTAGTCTTCGTCAAGGTTTATCATTATATATTCACGAGCACTTGAACCTTGTACATCATCAGTAAACTCATTCTCCTTTGCTTCATAAACCCCGTACGCATCATCAACTAAATCCTCTAACATATTATGATCGATGTCGTCCCCTTCTACATCTATCCTACTTGTTGAAGGTTGTTGTGAAGGTTGGTCGGGGACAAAAGGAACTTTTAATTCACCGTGAAAACTCCAAAATTGATAACTATCTTGCATACCCAATCTTAACAAATGTAGTTCAACTGTTTTCATTCAAACACCTTTCCATTCTTACACCTAGCACACGGACATGAAAACTCTTCATCATTATGACATCTCTTTGCGTATTTCACAAATTCATTAGTACCTCGGTGAAACACATCACCCATTCTATTTGTCTCACCCATCCACTCTTTGTATTTCGGATAACACATCACAGCTACCACAACTAATCACTTATTAAAGGTAAGAAGTATATATTCATGGATTAGTATAAATAAAACTTAGATTTATATTATGTTTCATTTAATTATATCTTATTTATATTTGATTTTTAAATTTCAAATTCAAATTCAATTTATAAGAGAAATTTTTATTTCCTCCATCTCCTCTAAATGGTGAGTGGTCCTATCCCATTCAAGACCACATTTTTTTGTAACATACTTAACAACTCATGCACGTTGTTACGATTTGAGAAAAATTCGGCAGCATATCCCCGTAGTTCTCCAAGTACACGACGTAGATTGGCAAGTGTGAGTGTTATTTCAATTGATCAATTGAAATAACAGTCACACTTTTCAATCTAGTATGTACCCAGAGAACATTAGGATACGACTGCAGAACTTCCTCCAAAAGTAACAACTTTAAGCCACTAAGAATTTTATTATACATAAATTATGCAGTCCCAAACAGGACAATGCGATAGATCTCATTACAGGGATAACGACTCTCGAACGGGTTTAAGGGCCGTTGAATGCGTACGCATAAGAACTAGATGGTTAGTATCTATACACACTATATGTAACGGAAATAAAAAGTCTTGGGGTCTTTATATAAATTTTGGTTATTGGTTTTATCCCTGAAATGTTCACTTGGGTAGGAACCGAAAGCACCAGAGACTACAGGGTGCTTGTAAAATTAAGTTTGAGACGCGCGATTGTTAGCCATTGTTTGCCCTACACTTGTCGTCCTGCTATTGGAGGTATGTGTGTTTCTTTTAAGAGAGTAAACTAATGTTTTTTATCAGCCCTTGGATTAAGCTTATCAACGCTTTGCATGCGTTCTTGTTCCAATCCCATTGAAAATCTTTCCTCCAATTAGAAGCCTCTAAACCAACCATTTACCCTTAACCGTTGAATGGAAGTCAATGTGACAAGACTAAATCTTAGCCCTTGATTTCGAACCCCCTTCTCGATCCTTCGCAGCCCTATATATAAGGAGGCAAACCCTCTGACTTCCAGAAGCTTTTGCCACTTCGTCATTTAGAGAGAGAATAGAGAGAAGAGAGAAGAGATAGAAGAGTGAGAAGAGAGAAGAGAGAGAGAAACCATAGAGTTATAAACCCTAACCCTAAATCGTTCCAAACACTTCTTCAAACCCTAAACCTTTTACCAAAAACCAGTTTATACCAAACACAAAAACTAAGTGTTTGAGAGTTTTTGAGTGTTGGTTTGAAAGTTGTTTCGTGTCGTAACCTCTTCGTTTTAAGATCTTGTGTCCAACTTAAACATTTGGTTCGATCTGTATTTCTGTTTCATAAAAATCATAGATCTAGTCTTTTATGTTATATTACACCATAGATCTGCATTCTTAGTTTCTCGCCTTGAGAAATCATTTGTTGATTATTTTCTGTAAATATTTTCATCTTCAAAATCGACAAAATCATTTTCTGTTTCTAGTTCTTTTGAAACAAAATCCTTGACCTAGTTGGAATCACAATTGGTGGTTTTCAATTTCCAAAACTGTTTTCAAAACCTTGAAATTGACTAAGATCTTGAAACGTCTTCTGAGCAAGATAGCCGTGGATTCTGGGTTTATTTTAAAGGTCAAATAAGGTTCAAGTTTCCTAAGAAAAGAGAAACTAAAAATCAAAGCATATAGATCTGATTTGTAATTTGTTAGGACTGTTTGTAAAAATAAGCGTGAGTGTGTGCATGCATGTGTTAGATCACCATCACAAACACTTACACACTACAAAGTTGAAAGTTTTGGTAATATGATCTTGAAATAAGAGTCTATGTAAATACTAGAACAAAATGGAAGTTAGAAAACTGGAAGAACAACATCAACAATCAGAACTGCATAAACGTCAGAAGGACACCAGTGGGTACATTCCTAAACTTGTATAGGACTTATTTGTGTACATGCGTGTTATATAGTTTGTAACTGTTATATTTTGTTTTAGTGGATTTTTCTTTTTACTCCGTAGAGGGAGTCGTGGATGTTTCCTCTGTTGGGTGAGGTTTTACAACGTTAAAAATCTCATCATTAATCTTTCTACATCTCATCATCTCATTCTTGGTGGTGTGCTGATTTAAAACTGTTTTAGTTTTTGTTTTCAAAACTTGTTAACAAATCTTAAACTTATGTCATACATATTTTTAAACACATCTTGTTATTCATAACTGATTTGGTTTAAAGAAAAGAATTTCTTCAAAAAATAGTTCGGAGTTACTTAAATAGTTTAATCCTGTATTAAACGGCTTTAGTAACAGTTTTTCAATTGGTATCAGAGCCTTGGAAATCTTTTTAAAAGATCTTGTGTTTCTAAAATTGTTTTCTTAAAATCAAAACTACGGACGAGAAAAATGAAATATTTGGCAACTTGGCCAGACCCCCTATCTTTTATGAAAACAATTTTGCTTCCTGGAAGGTAAGAATGGCTACTTTCATACAAGAAACCTTGGGAGATGATGTCTTGGATATTGTTGAAAATGGATATAGTTATCCTACTAAACCATCCACTGAAGGAAGTAATGAGAGTATTTAGAAAGCATTAAGTGAATTCACACAAGAAGAGAAACAAACTTCTCGAAACAATAGCAAAGGAAAGAATGCCATCTTTATGTCCATAAATGAACATGAGTTCAAAAGGATCTCATCTTGTGCCACTTCTAAGGAAGTTGGGGATAGACTAATCACTGGACACGAAGGTGATACTAGAGTTAAGGCTGCTAAAACTTAGATGCTTGCCCAACAGTATAACTCCCTAATTATGTCAGATTCTGAAACCTTTGATGATTTTTACAAGAAATTAACTAATATTGTGACCAAATTGCATGCTAATGGGATAACATATGACAGATATGAACTTGTATCTAAAATTCTAAGGTCCACATAAATTTGACAACAAAAGATATTCTATTAAGGAAATGTGTGATCAAAATCTCACTCCTGAATTACTCAGTAGTAAACTACAAACTGTGGAAATGGATTTAGAATTTCAAAAACAAATGACCCAGTCCCATAGGAAACAGACTAGTTCCAACTTGAGTTTTTCCTCTAAGTTGATGAAACCTGAATTTACTATTCCCACTGATGACTCTGATGAGGAATATGATATAGATAGTTTGGATAATCAAATTACCTTCATGTAAAAATAATTTAAGAAAATTGTCAAATTTAAAAATAAATTGGCAAACAAACAAGGCAAGCAAAATTATCCAATTCAGTCTAACTACAAACCTCATGAGAAAGGTCAAGACAAGCATCATAAGGACATGAGACCCAACAAAGACTTTAATAACATTGAATGTTTTAGATGTGGAAAACTAGGACACATATCACAAGACTGTAGAGTGAAACAGAACATTGCCAATAAACATACTAGGGCCAACATTTGCAAAACAAGGGATGATTCAAGTGATTTTAAAAATGAGGAACCTGAATCTTCTGCTGTTTTTTATCCTTGCATGTCTTTCTTTGCTAAGATAATCTACAATGATGATATGCCTATGTATGAGAACGATGATAGTAACTCTACTCCTGTTGTTGTGAATCATGCTGCTACTGGCTTAGATGCTTTAATTTTTGAGAATATAGCTAGTTCTACCACGGGGTGTGTGAGTCAAAGGGAATGCGATAATGATGATGTCAATGGGTGTGTGAGTTCAAGAATTGAATCCTTAGGGGTCACTTCACACAGAACACTTAGTGACTCTAACACTGAAGACCTCCCTGATATTCATACCCTTTATGCAAAAACCCTCAAGAAAAGCACTAGACTAAAGAAGATAGTGAAGGATCTTACTAAGCTAGAAGTCCTAAGTCTGATGGTTAAACTTAACGCTGAAGAGTATACAACCCAATGTCTAACTCATGAAAATGAAGTTAAAACTTTTGATCAAAAATTAAAGAATTTGATTGAAGAAAATGAAACTCTGGAGAAAAAATATAAAAGGACATTATTAGAATTGGAACAATCTAAAGAAAAGATAGCAACCGTTTTCAAAAAAATTGCAAAATATGAAAACAATTCAAACGGTTTTGATGGTTTTATTGTTGATTCAAAAACCAAATCTGATGATCGAAATGGAATAAGGTTTCTCCCCAATTTAAAGACTCAAACTAAAAATTTAAAACCAATTAAGTTTGTGTCAGGAGGCAAAAGGCCTATAGAAACTTGTCCAGATTTTCATTCTCTGAAAAAGGAGTTTGATGAAAAATAATCAAAGTTTGATATTGGGGAATCTAGTTACTCTATGTGTGAAAGTCGACCTAAGGCTAAATATGTCTCCCCCATATTAGGAAGAGTGATCCTGCTTTTCAAACTTTACTCCCTAGGAATAAGGTTTAACTCCAAATTTCCATGAAGCCTATGTTTAAAGACTTTTATAAGGATATACCATCCTCGAGCAATTTATATTGCTCTTACTGTGACTTATATGGTCATTCCTTTGAAGGTTATTATTCTAGACGATTTGTCAACCCTGTTTACAGTACTCCTGAGTACCAAAACTTTAACTATTCTAGGAGTAGCCGTAACAATTATGTTCTTCCTAGACAACCAGACAAAAACTCTAACTATAGAAAAAGAAAGACCAAACCTAAAAGATCATTTCCAAGAAGGATTCATCGACACTTTCCTAAGCCAAATGCTCATGTTGATCATAAAATTCAACCTCACGCGCAAAAAAAAATTCAACAAAAATCTAATGCTCGAAAAATTTATCAAATGAGAGAAAATAAGCGCAAAATGAAAACAAGAGCTATTTGGGCTAGAAAAGATGAGCTATTACCCTAGATGAAGTGTAATATTGTGATTACTGCTCTAAAATCTGAACACACTCCATCTGGTTGGTATTTAGACTCTGGATAATCTAAGCCAAATGCTCATGTTGATCATCTCAAATCATTGGTAAAGGAACACTCTAAGAGGAAGGATTACCTTTACTTGAAAACATTCTTCTAGTAAAAGGTCTTAAGGCTAATTTACTTAGTATTTTGCAATTTTGTGACTCAAATCATACTGTCATCTTTTTAAAGAACAATTGCAAAATTAGCCTATGAAAAAGGTGAGTGCATAATTATAGGACTCATGACTCCAGATAATTGTTATACTGTCCAAACTAGTACTGAGATCTGTAATATTGCCATAATGGATGACAATAAGATATGGCATAATCGAATGGGTCACATAAATTATGAAATTCTTAGTAGATTGTCTACACAAGGAATAGTTAGAGGTATTCCTAAGATCAAACCTATTTTTAATATTATCTGTGGATCATGTCAAGAAGGAAAAATTATTAAGGACCCTCATAAGAAAGTCAAAGATATCCTTACCTCTTAACCTTAGATCTCATCCATATGGACCTAATGGGTCCTTCTCGAACTGTTAGTCTCTGTGGACACAGATACATTATTGTTATCGTTGATGACTTCACTAGATTTTACTTGGGTAGATTTCCAAACCTTTTTGAAGATTTTACTTCGAATTGAAAATGGGAAAGATACTCAAGTAAATAGAATTCGTAGTGATAGAGGTGGAGAATTCTTAGATATAGGTGTTATAGAGTATTGTGACTATAATGGTTACAAAAATGAATTGAATGCTCCTAACACTCCTCAACAGAACGGTATTATTGAGAGAAGGAATCGTACCCTTTAAGAGATGGCACGTGTTATGATTCATGAAAAGTGTTTACCTAAGTATTTTTGGGTAAAATCTATTCGTACTGCGTGTCACATTATCAACAGGGTCTATCTTAGAAAGAATTCTAAACAAACACCTTACGAACTTTGGTATGGGAAGAAGATCAATCTTAAGTACCTTAGAACCTTTGGTAGTACATGTTATGTCTGTAAAGACAGAGAACACTTATCCAAATTTGAGACTCGGGGAGATAAAGCCATCTTTCTAGGATACTATCCTAACAGTATAGCGTACCGTGTCTACAATCTTCGCACTAAGACCTTAATGGAATCCGTAAACGTTATTGTAAGTGACACTACTGTAGAGAATAAAATTGGAGAACCAGCTATTGTGGATTAGTTTGAAAATGTTTTAGAAAATGACTCTCTAGAAATAGATAATTCTTTACCAATTAAGACATCTGAAGTACCTAATTGGGTTTCTAAAGATCATCCCATAGATAATGTTGTTGGTAACCCTAGTGAGCCTGTATGTACAACATCTCAATTAAGAAACTTTGCTCATTATACATGTTTTGTTTCCCTTGTGGAACCAAAGAATGTTAATGATGCATTGAATGATCCTCATTGGATTTCTGCAATGCAGAAAGAACTGCTTCAATTTTTCATTCATGATGTTTGGTATCTTATACCTAGGCCTGACCACAAAAAGGTTATTGGCACACATTGGATATTTTAAAATAAATCTGATGAGAGTGGGATATTCCTTAGTAACAAAGCCAAATTAGTTGCTCAAGGATACTCTCAAATTAAAGGAATATATTTTAATGAGACTTTTCCTCCTGTTACTCGATTGAAATTTGTTCATCTTCTCTTTGACATAGCTTGTTACTTACATTTTACGCTTTATCAAATGGATGTCAAATCTGCCTTCCTAAATGGAATATTGACTGAGGAGACCTATGTAGAACAAGCAAAATGTTTCATTGACCCTAAATATCCAAATCATGTCTTTCGTCATAAAAAGGCTCTGTATGGCCTAAAACAAGCACCAAGAGCCTGGTGTGAGAGACTTTCCAATTTTCTCTTAGACAATGGTTTTAAGAGAGGTGGAAATTATTAAACCCTTTTTGTCAAACATTTTGACAAACATATCATTATAGCTCAAGTTTATGTTGACGATATCATCTTTAGATCAACTTCCCCATCATAAGTTAAATCTTTTTCTGAAATTATGCATAAAGAATTTCAAATGTCTCTTATTGGCGAGTTATAATTTTTCTTGGGTCTTCAAGTCAACAAAATCCAAAAGAATTATTTTTTTCGCAATCAAAATACGCTTTAGAGATTGTTAAAAAATTCAGCCTTGAGAGTGCAAAAGATACTAAAACTCCCATGAGTACTATGGTCAAACTGTCTAAGGATGAAACTAGGAAATCCATATATCTAACCCTTTATCGTAGTATGATATGAACCTTACTATATCTTACTGCCTCGCGTCCTGATATTATGTACCCTGTTTGCGTGTGTGCTCATTATCAAAACAATCCTAAAGAGAGCCATTTATCTTGTGTTAAAAGAATTATAAAATACATTAAAGGCACTCTGAATTTAGAACTTTGGTACACCAATGATACTCCTAGCACTATAATAGGATACATTGATGACGATTGGGTAGGGTGTACTGGCGATAGTAAGAGCACATCAAGCGCATGTTACTATACTGGTAATAATTTGGTAGGTTAGAGTAGTAAGAAACAAAACTACACTTCTTTATCCACTGCTGAATCTGAATACATAGTCGCTGGAAGTTGTTGTGCTCAATTACTTTGGCATAAGCAAATGTTAAGTGATTATGGTATTCAAGAAGAACAATTACATCTCTATTATGATAATCAAAGCGCGATCAATATCGCTAAAAATCCAGTTCAACACTCACGAACAAAACACATAAAACTTTATACGCGAATTAGTCGAGACTAAGGAATTAGAAATCAATTATCTTCCTACTGATTTACAACTTTCAGATATGTTTACCAAACCTTTGGATTACAATAAATTTATATCTTTACGCAAATCGATAGGAATGGTTTGTGCTGAATAAACTCTTAGATTTGTATTTTTTCCCTTTGTCCATTTGAGAAAAAATGGGGGAGAAATTTGAGTCGTATGAGAGTTCATTTATTTGTACATATTCTAAAAAGCTTGATCTTTAGTGATTATTTACAGGTTTCTGTACAGTTATTCTCAACAGTTGTAATAGGGTAGTGAATTGCAATTAGTTGAGTTATGTAATTTTCTTATCTAGAAAATAGGTAGAAAGAATTTTTGTATAGGAATAGGTTTTTCCTTTTCTATTTGTTGCCCTACGAGTTCAAGATGACTCAAAGGAGATTTTATCTCATATTTCCAATGGGGTAGATTGAAGCACCTCATACTCTTGACTCATTTGAGTTTACATTGTATAAGTGCTCATCTAGTTTAGAGATAGAGACAAAATTGAGTCCCCATCCTAGATACCAAGAGCCTCAGACACTTCAAATACAATTCATTCCTCTTGTTTGATTGATCAAGGTATAATCACAAACACTCACACACTTTAGAACTGCGTACATTGTTCATATACTGCATAATTTGTTTATGTGTGTGTTAATTTCCCTTAAAATATTTTTTTAATTTTTTTGGGAATTTCTAATGATTTTAAAACAATTTTTTCATAATTAAAAATGGAAATAAAAAGTTTTGTGCTTTTATATAAATTCTGGCTATTGGTTTTATCCCTGAAATGTTCACCTTGGTAGGAACCGAAAGCGCCAGAGATTACAGGGTGCTTGTGTAATTAAGTTTGAGGTGCGTGATTGTTAACCGTTATTTGCCCTACATCTGTCGTCCTGCTATTGGTTGTATGTGTGTTTCTTTTAAGAGAGAAAACCAGTGTTTTTTATCAGTCCTTGGATTAAGCTTATCAACGCCCTGCATGCGCTCTTGTTCCAATTCCAGTGAACATCTTTCCTCCAATTAGAAGCCTGTTAACCAACCGTTTACCTTTAACCATTGGATGGGAGTCAATGTGGCAAGACTTAATCTTAGCCCTTGATTTAGAACCCCCTTCTCGATCCTTCTCAGCCCTGTATATAAGGAGGCTAACCCTCAGACTTTCAGAAGCTTTTTCCACTTCGTCATTTGGAGAGAGAATAGAGAGAAGCGAGAAGAGAGCGAAGAGTGAGAAGAGAGAAGAGAGAGAAGAGAGAGAGAGAGAGAGAGAAACCATAGAGTTAGAATCCTTAACCCTAAATCGTTCCAAACACTTCTTCAAACCCTAACCCTTTTACCAAAAACCAGTTTATACCAAACACAAACCCTGAGTGTTTGAGAGTTTTTGAGTATTGGTTTGAAAGTTATTTCAGGATGTAACCTCTTCGTTTTAAGATCTTGTGTCCAACTTAAACATTTGGTTCGATCTGTATTTCTGTTTCATAGAAATCATAGATCTAGTCTTTTTATGTTATATTACACCATAGATCTGCATTCTTTGTTTCTCGCCTTGAGAAATCGTTTGTTGATTAATTTCTGTAAATGTTTTCATCTTCAAAATCAACAAAATCATTTTATGTGTCTAGTTCTTTTGAAACAAAATTCTTGACCGAGTTCGAATCACACTTGACAATTTTCTATTTCAAAAATTGCTTTCAAAACCTTGAAATTGATTAAAATCTTGAAACGTCTTCTGAGCAAGATAGCTGTGGATTCTGGGTTTATTTTAAAGGTCAAATAAGGTTCAAGTTTCCTAAGAAAAGAGAAACTAAAAATCACAACATATAGATCTTATTTGTAATTTTTTAGGACTATTTGTAAAAATAAGCGTGTGTGTGTGCAGGTATGTATTAGATCACCATCACAAATACTTACACACTACAACATTGAAAGTGTTGATAGTAAGATATTGAAACAAGAGTCGACATAAAGACTGGAACAAACTTGAAGTTAGCAAACTGGAATAACAACATCAACAATCAGAACTGCAGAAAAGTTAGATGGACACCAGCGGGTACATTCCTAAACATGTATAGGAATGATTTGTGTGCATGTCTGTTATATAGTTTGTAACTGTTATATTTTGTTTTAGTGGATTTTTCTTTTTACTCCATACACGGAGTCGTGGATGTTTTCTTAGTTTGGTGAGGTTTTACCACGTTAAAAATCTCTTGTCATTAATCTCTCTATATCTCCTCATCTCATTCTTGGTGGTGTGCTGATTTATAACTGTTTTAGTTTTGGTTTTCAAAACTTATTAACAAATCTTGAACTTATCTCGTATATATTTTTAAACACATCTTGTGATTCAAAACTGATTTGGTTTAAAGAAAAGTGTTTCTTCAAAAAACAGTTCGGAGTTGCTTAAATAGTTTAATCCTGTATTAAACGGCTTTAGTAAAAGTTTTTCACGCGCACACACACAGACACAAACGCACGCAGTCCCACCCCCCGCATCATTTTTCTCTCTTGCACATACGCACAAACACGCACACTACAAACACATATACACACACGTGCACATACACACATACACACACACGCAGCCCCACCCCCTACCCCACCTCCCACCACCCACCTCCCTATCCCTGCCCCATCCCCTTCCCCCACCACACACACACACTCCCATCCCCACCACATCCACACACACACACAGCCCCACCCTCTCCCCACCCCCATCCCCTTCCCCTACCACACACACACACATGCACACACACAAATACACACACACACACACACACACACACACACGCACATATATACACACACATATAAATGGAAGAGAGAGAGAGAGAAAGAGAGAGAGAGAGAGAGAGAGAGTGAGTAGTGCGTAGAGAGAGAGAGAATTTGGAGGGAACAACGCGGTGAGGAAAAAAAAGGGGAAAGGGATTTTTACTGACAGATTTGTCACGGTCAATGACAGTGACAAAAAACGCGTGTTATTTTGTCACGGTCAATGACCGTGATAAGGCTAGTCACTGAAAGGGTGCCAATTTTCCCATTTTGGTGTAGTGCTTAAACTTGTTGAGTTTATTTAATTACATCAACATTTTGAATACTGTTTTAAGCTATTCGAGAAACTACTTGATCATATTCGGGGTCAGCATCATCTTCGGAAGGATCAGAATCATCATCTGAGGAGTATGATGAAGTAGTGGTATCGGTAAGGGTGAAAATATTAGTAACGGGGAAAATAGGTCCATAATCTATTGAGTAATAAGGAGGAGTAATGGTAGCTTCATTACGTGGTACCACATCCCATGAAAGATGGATCGCTTGTGGCAGAATATTAGGATATTTGAAAAACCTTTAAGTTTGTCTCGTGGCTTGAGCTTCTCCCATTAGACGACTAATGAGCAAACTGTGTTTAATTTCTGAAGTGGCAATTGCCCAGTCACCATCAATGATTCTGATATGTTGGCATATCTTGGCATATCCAACCTCTTTGATAGATCACTTAAAGTGCTCTTATGTCAAGTCACGAAAATCGAGATAGATGTCGTCCCAGATATTCATTACTGCAAAACAGTATGAGCAACAAATATGATAAGGCAAATATTTAAAAAGTAGGCGAAAGATCCTCGTATTTGGTCCCGTATACGCATAATACCTAGATTACGCTATGATACCATGATGTCGCATCCGCAAATTTTATGTTTTAATGGTAAATAAGAATAAAATTAAAGTACGAAATTTAAAAGGCCTTTCTTATGTGGATGCCTAGCATCCTATTACATATCAGAGTGTAAAAATAAAATAATGTACAATATTATTCACTCATGCCATACATAATATAAAAATTCGTACAAACACTCGGGATTCATAAGAGCTGATAAGTTGCGATATAGATATTCCAACGGGGACTACCATTCATATTTTTCACTACCCATATGTACGTACATGCAAATATTTTGGAGGATAAGAGAGAATAAAAATTCAAATGCGTGGGCGGTAAATTTTCTTCCTCAAGTTTGTCGTCCATCTAGAATAAAAATAGTTAAGCAGATATGTGAAGTAGATAATTATTATTTCTTTACAAGATATGGAAGATGATATATTGTTAGAAAAATAATGGAAGTAAATTATTAAGCTTATACCTGTTGAAACAAAATGACATACCATAGAACTATCAGGGTTACACTGAAGTCTACTGATATGTAAATGAATAATACGATAAAGATAACCAGGTAAACTAAGTATCAAGTTACTATGTTAATGGTTTAAATTATAACACGATAACCCATAATTGTCGGTTATAGGGCTTCAACAGTATAGACATATTGTTACAATATCGCTCAAGGCGTAAATACATATGAACATGAAATCCCAATAATCGGGGAATAGCAAAATATATCTATACACACTTAGCTAGAGTGACACTCATATGTATATAGCAAGTGAACAAAATTAGTCCCTCAACATCTGAGTCCTACAAGCCAATTAGAATTACCGTGGTACACCGGGGTCTAATCCCTAAATCGTAAGGTATGCCGGGGTTCCACTTATAAGGGCGATAAGGATTATATTCAAGTTGCAGGGTTATACCACAATTAAGGGTAAAGACATTTAGTGGTTAGAATATAATGGTTTATCGGTTTTGGGAATAATGAGAATATCGAGAGAATCAATCATATGACATAAATCTGAACTACTCAAAGAATTTCATATTTGAAATAGGATCTAAAAAATTATTGAAATTAAAATCACCTACGTTGAGTTTTACGAATTTTGGTGCTTTGTTCGGCTAATTTGCTGGGTAGACTGGGTAGTCTGAAATAAAAAAATGTAACTAGGCCATATAGGTTCAAAATAATTCTTTTGTGATGTAAATGATGTAATTGCAAAAGATATTTCAAGGTAAAATTAACTCAGATGGTATAAAGTATGATTTTTAAAATTTTTAAAATAAATATTTTCCTTCTTGCTATTAAGATTTGAAATTTGTGACAAAAGGAAAAGTATCTCTATTTATGATCAAGTATTATATAAAAAGTTTGAGGAGGTTTTGAAATACTTGAAAAAGTTTATAGAGGGTTATGTGTATACTTAAAAGTTAATTTTTAAACTCAAAACTAGTTTTTTTTAGAAAACACTTTCCTGGAATCCAAAGACGGTGATGTAATTTACTAATTTGTTCAGAATAAAAACTAAAAATATTGGAAAAAAATAAGAATTTTTTTATTGGACAGGCACCCTCATGCGGTCAGTCAAATGTATGATGCGCTTGTTTTGACTTTCATTCGTGCAGGTTTAGGTTAGACACCTTCAACCTCTCGACATTTTCAGTTTAGGGTTTCAAAACTTTAACCTTGATTTTGAAATGTTTTAGAATTACTTTTAAGTTGATTCCAGAATGAAAGTTGCCTAATTGTGGTAGAGGAATCTAACAATATTAGTTTTAAGAATTTTGGTGGGCTAAATCGAGCTACTGAATTTCTGTAAAAATGGTGAAATTTTGACCAATCATAACTAATTAAAAGCTATGATTTTAATTCTGGCATCATAAAGGTTTTATTCTATATAAAAAATGTGGAAGAATTAACTTGGTTAAAGGGATTTTGGTGAAGTAAAACCTTCGAATTATTTTTTTTAAATTTTTAGGGCTGAAAACGTCAACAATAGATTTGAGGTATCAAAAACCATTTTTTATTCAATTAAACACTACACCTAAGTCTTGAGAACCTAAGCTCAACTTACCTCACTTTGAAACTAGGTCAAAGTCAAGGAAGCAAAATCCACTATTGAAGCTCAAGCTTTAATGGAGTTTTCTAGTTTTTGAGCAATTTTAGTGTATATAGACGTCAAATTTTACATATAAACAAATATTTCTACTCTATAGATATGCAAAACATAAACAAATTCAAAAAACAAGCATTACTGCATAACATTATAGAAATGTAAAAACTGCCAAAATTTTACTTTGAAATTGCTCTTAGGTGGGATGCGTTTCTACTGAGGTAAGATGAGGTATTTATAGGGTTTGAAGAGGGGAGTTGATTGGTGGTTTTGGAGGTGAAGTTTAGACTGATTTACACAAGTCTTTGTTATTGTTTTATTGTAGGTAAAAAGGATACCATAGGTTACCCACATAATACAACCTATGATGGCTATCCAACTTGTGCCATGTCACTAGGGGGTGTAAGGTACATAAGTTTGGGTTTAAGTTTATGTCCTTGCATAGTTTTCAGACAGGTTTTAAGGTTTTTAGTTTATTTTATCAAAGTTTATGGATTTTTGTGTAATTATACAAACGTAGTGGATTTGTTTATGAAATTTTTATAAATATATGTTCTTAGGTGAAACTCTGAGTGAAAGTTGGGATCAAATTGGCATGGGAATTTGTAAAGTATCATAATTCTACTTATAGGGGTATTTTGGTAGTTTATAAAAAGTGTAGGGTTTTGCTTATAAATTTTGTCTATTTAAGGGACTAAAGACTGATTTAAGGTGTGTTGTTACAAGATCTCTCTCTCTCTCTCTCTCTCTCTCTCTCTCTCTCTCTCTCTCCGTGTGTGTTTTTTAATAATGGAAAGGCCATATGTCTACATAAAGTACATATGGTTTAAAAGTCTTGTAAGTGTCCAAACTAATTTGATTTGTGCTTAACAAATGTAAGCCTCTTTTGTAATTCTTTGTTAAGACCTATTTTTGCATTTATTGATCCGTTTAGTAGTTTAATTTTTAAAAATATGAATTTAGTAAATCTTTAGTTTTGATTTAAAATAGTTTAATTTAAATCTGAAGTTGATTTACTTTTAATAGGTTTAAAATCTTTAAATATAAATTAATTTCATTTTAGTAAATATGATTCTAATTTTAATAAACTATTAACCAAAATAAACTGAATTTTATTGGGTTTGATTTAAACTAATTAGTTAGGTAGTACAAAAATGTTTGTGAAAATGTCCTTTCTTTTTCAAAAACAGGTAATGGGTCGGTATTTTCTGTGAGAAGTATTTTTTTTGCTAGCTCGCGTAAATGACCACATGATCACTCGATCAGACCAATGTCTTGCACTTTCACAATCACAAAGACTTAGGGGAAATTATGAAATTCGGTTGTTTGACAATTATAACATGCGTGTGGTCACTACACCATATACCGATAATGGTCACAACCACTTGCTCACAGTCAAAATTTGCGATTAAGGTGGTAACAGTCAAAATCCGTGATCAAGGTGGTCACGTTCAAAATCTGCGACCACCATAAAAAATCAATTACCAAGGTTGCGACAAGGGGCAAAGGGTGACTTAAACAGGGGATTGGTCCCGATTTTATACCATGACCACAATGGTCACGACTCCATACCGTGAACCCAACTGCAACCATTTATGCAGAAAAGTTGGCCCATTTTTGTCAAGTGGATGGTCAGGGTCTTAGACCGTGACCAATCTTGGCGTAGTATAGTCACGGTTTTGAACTGTGACCCCTAACAGTGGAGAAACTTTAATTTGAATTGGTTACGGCCACATGATCACCGTTTTGGACTGTGACCAAGTTTGGGTGACTAAATGGGTTACGGATGGGGCCCGTGACCATTTATGGGTACTTGTGACTATTTAATTAGTCACACGAGGAGTCACGGCTCTAGATGTGACCATTTATTAGCTAAAAATAAACCCCCTGTTTTTTTATCTCTCTTCACCCAACATTTTTCTACTCTCACTCTCACTCTCACTCTCACTCTCACTCTCACTCTATATTCAATCACTCACACCAACCCTCGTCTCTCTCCCCCTCACCCACTGGCGACTAGTCTCAGTCTCTCCCTCGCCATAATACTCTGTCGCTCACTCGCACTCTCTATCTAAACTTATATGTGGGCTTATATATATATATATATATATATAGGGAGAGGATCACAAGTAGACCTAAAAAGTGGACTTTTTAATGGACTTTAACAAAAAATAGTTAAAAACCCATTCATTTTAATTTTTTTGTTATAATTGGTCCGCGCCAGCGGCAACGGACACGCGTGTGACACGAGACCCCCTTACCCCCTACCCTCCTCCACCCACACCATGGCAGACCACTAGTTAAAAAAAAATGCCGCTGGCGCGGACCAATTATTATAAAGGAATTAAAAGTAATGGATTGTTAACAGTTTTTTTTATTAAGGTCCATTAAAAAGTCCGCTTTTTAGGTCCACTTGTGATCCTGTACCTATATATATATATATATATATATATATATATATATATATATATATATATATATATATATATATACATATATATATATATATATATATATATTTACACACACACACACACATAGAGAGAGAGAGAGAGTATGTTAATGTGAGATTCAAATTGGGTATATGAATGTGAAATTAAATAAAATGAGAATGGTAATGTGAAATTGACATTAATTTAGTTTAAGTTAGACCAATTTATTTGTGTAAATGTAAAATTGTAATTGAAATGGGGTATACACATGAATTGAACTCATTTGTTTGTGTAAATATCAAATTGGTATTAAAAGTTGGTATATACAATAAATTGGACCCATTTGGTTGTGTAAATGTGAAATTAATTTTGGAATTGGGTATATACATAAACTTGGGCATATATACACATATACACACACACGTACACATATATACAAACATATTTCACCTTCCTTTGTGTTAGCCTAGATAGAGGTCTGATAATACTAGAAAATCCTTCAACAAATATTCAATAATAACCTGCGAATCCAAGGAAACTATGAATCTCAGTCACATTAGATGGTCTTGGCCAATCTAGTAGGGCTGTGTTTCGGCCGGATCGGATCGGAAAATGCCTATTCGGAAAAAATTCCGATTTTTTCGGAAATAAAATAACTATTCCGATTTTCGATCCGATTTTTTTGAAAAATTAAAAAAATTTCCGAATTCGGAAAAATCGGAAAATCGGCAAAAATCGGAAAAAATCGGAAATTCACGAAATATATTAAAAATCCAGAAATTTCGGAAATTCCAAAATTTCAAAAAAATAAATTATGGATTTTCGATTACTCGAAATTCTCATTTTAAAGAAACAATGAAAATAGCTTAACCCAACATGTAAACACATGAGGATTTGGCTCATTTTTCATTTGTGTAAAAGTTAGGAGGATACTCTCCTTTTATAGAGCATATTTTGGAGCCCTCTCCCTCTCCCAACCGATGTGGGATATGGGAAACTTTCAAAAAATCGGAATAGAAATCGAAAAAATCGGAAATCGGAAAATAATTCCGAAAAATTCGGAAATAATTCGAAAAAAAATCGGAAAAATCGGATCGACATAGTTTCGGAAAAATCGGATCGGAAAAATCGAAAAATCGGAAATTCAGAATTATTTCCGATTTCCGATCCGATTTTTTTCGGAAAAATCGGAAATCGGCAAACTAAAATTTCATTCCAAATTCGGAAAAAATCGGATCGAAAATCGGAAAAATCGGAAAGTTCGGAAAAAAAAACACAGCCCTACAATCTAGTATAGCCTCGATCGTTTGAGGGTCAACTGATAATCTCTCAATAGAAAGGAATTATCCTAGAAAAGAAACACTAGACAACCAAAACTCACACTTCTTTAATTTTGCATATAATTTCTCCTTCCTATGGTTTTATAATAAATGCTTCTCATATTCTTCGATACTCTTAGAACAAATAAGGATGTCATCAATGAAAATAACCACACATTAATCTAAATATTTTATAAACACTCTATTCATCATATCCATAAAAATGGATAGCGCAATAGTAAGTCTAAATGGAATCACAAGAAATTCATGGTGACTATATGTAGTACGAAAGCCTGATTTCGAAATGCCATCTTTCTTAATCTTCAATTGGTGATAGCTTGACCTAAGGTCAATCTTAGAAAATACTTGCACACCTTGCAATTGGTCAAACAAATCATCTATACTAGGTATGGATATTTATTCTTAACGGTCACCATATTTAGTTTTTCGATAATCTATATATAGTCTCATCGTTACATCATTATTTTTGACAAATAAGACTAGAGAACCCTAAGGTGATATACTTAGCCGGATAAAACCTTTGTCTAAAAGGTATTCTAATTGAAATTTCAACTCTCTTAGTTCTAATGGTGCCATACGATATGGTGGTTTTGAGATTCGTATAGTTACAGGAATAAGGTCAATCGTAAACTCTATTTCTCTACTAGGAGGTAGACTGGGAAAATTACCTAGAAAAACATCTAGAAAATATTTAGCTATAGAAATGTCTTCTAATCTAGGCTCTAATGTCTGCAAGTTGGTAACAGTTTCTATAAATCCTTGACATCCCTTATTTAGAAAACTATAGGCTTGCATTGCAAAAATAATACATATCAGAGATATGATGTCAGTTCCTTCAAAACTAAATTCTGGCTGGTGAAGAATTTGGAAAGTAAGATCTTCTCAAAACTATCTACCTTAGCATGATATGACTCTAACTAGTCCATCCCTAAAACTATCACATTAACAAATATCTTATGATTCTTAATATCTATGGGGCAAGCCTTATATACTAATGTACCTGTCAATAAATCACCAGAAGGAGTGGAAACGTGTATGCTTTGATTCAAGGCTTCAATCATATTAAGAAAGTGGTTAACAAAACGTACATACACAAATGAATAAGTAGAACAGGGTTTACTAAAACTTGAAAACGTTGTGCATATATTGAAAGTGTACCTAACACAACTGCATTAGAAGCTTAGTTATCAAAAAGTGCAAAAACTCTCCTGTCTGCTTTGATCCTTCATTTGACCTACAGTATTTATCGGAACTCTTTCTCGGGTTGGGCAATCTTTTTTTTGATGTCCATTCCGTCCACATCTAAAATAAGCTCTCGAATCCTTATAACAAGGTCATTGTCTACGCATCTTCCCACATTGCTGACATATCTTGTTATTATATTGTTTGTTATCACTAGCTCCCCCAACATTATATGTACTCCTAAAATTATTTTTATTATTCATGTTCTTCCCTATTTATTCCCAAATTTCCTCTCACTATCTCTAATTCGATTAGACTCATTCCCATCTCTCTCAGCTATGGTAACCCTAGTCATGACATTAATATATGGTGTCAACTTCAAGATGGAAATTTGACTACGAATATTAAACGTTAAGCCACATTCAAACTTCTTGGATTTTCAAACATCAGTTACCACAACATGAGGTGAAAAACATGATAACTCAGTAAACTTTGCCTCGTGTTGACTAGCCGTCATATTCTCTTGCACTAGACTCATGAAGTCAGCTGCTATTTCATCTTTCACTGTTTCAGGAAAATATTTATCGTAAGAAGTCATGCCAATCTATGTAAATATTCCTTTCCTCGTGTATTCTCTTAGTTATTCTCTACTAATGTTCGTCTTCAGCTTCTAATATACATGTTACAAATGAAATTCTTTATTCATATGTACACTTCAGAACATCGAGTATATTTTCCATTTGCATCATCCAACTTTCTGCTTTAGTGGGGTTAGGAGTACCTTTAAAAGATGGAAGATTCAACATCTTCAACTGTTAAATAATACATCTATTAAGTTCAGGATTCCTTGGTACCTCATTATTCACCTAATGCTCCATAATCTTTGCCAGACTTTCGATCGCTTTGTATGATCCTTCCAGTCCTTCCACACTTTATCCCCTAGTTCCCATAGTTTATCTTGTCTTGGTCATTTTCTACAATTATGGCCAAACATAAGATGTATTATACTATCTCAACATTGCAAATTAGAAAAACAATACTATATAAACAATTATATATAATGTAAGACATATGGAGGGTTATCACATAAGTCAGATATTTAATCTTATATCCTATTTATAGAAAATTAAAATTTATAACGTTCAAAACTTATGTTCAGTAGTCTACGGAATCATAACCTATGCTCTGATACAATCTCTGTCATGACTCCAACCTAAAATAGTAGTAGGGAACGAGTGTCTTGACATGCCACCAAGATAACAAATATTCCGACTTAAATTGTTTCCTTAAATAAATGCAATAATAATACAATCAAATGGTTATGAAGCTACCACCTAAATATTTTAACCCGGTAGTCAAGGCCAACATAGTAAAAGAGTTTCTATAGGCCGAATCAATAATTTCAGAATTCAAATCAGATGTTTATATCGAGAGGTATACACATATAACAAATGACAGAATCATCAGTATCAGATGTATTTTGAGAATAAAATAATTTCACAAAATATATACACTTTGCATAATATCATATAATCAAAATACGCAAGGAATGTCATAGATTACTCACCTAAAATAGAGGTTCGAAGTTACAAATATTGAGTTGTAGATCACTTGTTAATCTTAAGATGAAACTTCGTCTTAAACTTTCCTTCACTTTCTCTCACTATTTCTTTCTAAACTTTTCAAGGAATTTGGTGTGAATAAATGATCCCAAAGGACCTACTTATAGTTTTCCAAATATATTAGGGTGGTCACACGTGTTTAGGTGACCAAGATTTTACAACGGCGAGTCAACGTTGAGGCGTATGTTAGCCTTTTCTAAATGGAAGACATGTATTTTATCTTTATATATATAGAAGACACTTGTAAGGTGGTGGTGGAAAAATAAAGCACGAGGTGGAAAGTTATTACGGGTATAAGGGTCGTTTTACAAATTATGGGCATTTTGTAATTCCACACTATATATTTTAAATATTTCTTAAAGATCCCTGAAAATATTTTATTTACAAAAAAGGTCAATTTTATTTTTTTATTTTGCTTCCTGAAACTTTCTTAACTAACACCAAGTCCCTAAAGTTTCAAATAATTACATTTTCTACCCTGAAACTTATCATTTATCTTAGGATGTGTCATAAAACTTAAATTTGACCCATTTTGTAATTGATTCTTCAAATTTAAAAAATGGGCTTTGTCATATTAAGAACCTAGAATATCACATATGTAATAATATAATTAGATAATAACTAAGATGCAATTGTAAAAACAAACTACGTATATGAGCATATAAAATTGGGGTCATTATAAGTGAACTCTGATCTCAGAAGAACCATTCAGATAGGGTTCCTCACCCAGCCAAGCATTGACTAGATGGTGGTCACTGAGGAAGTCCTCTTCTAAAAAAGGACCCCTAGTTGGATGGATCCTATCATTGCTTATCTACGAAGTGACATGCTACTGATGATAGGATATTGGCTCATCAAGTAAGGGTGAAATCAACCCACTTTTACCTCGCCCCAGGGGGAAAACTCTATTTGTGATCATTCACATGCCTTATCTCCAGTGCGCCCACCCGCATGACACTGAGAAAGTTCTCAGCGAACTTCATGATGGTGTTTGTGGGAGTCACACATAAGGGGGGTCATTGGCCTTTCGAGCGATCATGGAAGGCTATTGGTGGCCTCACATACAAAAGGACTCAAGTACCTATGTTCGCAAATTTGAAAAGTTCCCAAAATTATCTCATATGGTCTACCATCCATCCAAAGACCTGAAATTCTTATTAAGTCATTGGTCGTTCTCTTAATGGGGATTGGATATTGTGGGACCACTACCTAACGCACCCGAAATCACAAGTACCCCCTGGTCGGCACAGATAAGTTCACCAAATGGGTAGAGGTTAAACTACTAGCAAACATTGATGATGCCGAACGGCTTAAAGAATGTTATAAAATGCTTTGGGGTACAAAGAACTATCATCACCGACAATGGCATGTAGTTTTCATGCAACTTATTTTAAGGTTTTTTTGATGAGTATGTCATCAAACACCATTCAAGTTCTACGGATATCCCCAAAGTAGTGGTCAGACAAAAGCTTCGAACAAAACCATGTTCGATGGCTTAAAAAAGAGGCTGGAAAGAGCAAAGGGTGTCTTGGTGGATGAACTCCCCCATGTTATGTGGGCCTACTGTACTGATCCTAGGAGACCAACTGAGGAAACACCCTTCGTGATGACTTATGAAATTGAAGATATTATCCCTCTTGGAGTGGGTCTCCCTACCATGAGAACTAACTTAATCGACTAAGGTCTGAACGACGATGCATTGTGCACTGAACTTAACTTAGTAGATGAGAGAAGAGAATAGACCATGATCAAGCTGTCTTCCTATCAGCAGCAGCTGGTCAAGAAGTATAACAAAAAAGTCAATCCGAGGAAATTCCTGGTGGGGGACTTTGTCATAAGGAATGTCCTCTGTAGTGCCGTAAGACCGTCAAATGGAAAGCTAGGACCAAACTGGGAAGGACCTTTTAAGGTAATCAAAGACGACCTTCAAGGAATATATCACTTGGAAATGCTAGAGGGCAAGGAGATACCAAGAGCATCGAATGCAAGGAATCTCAAAAGTTCTACTTTTAGTCTTCTTTATCTTTTATCAGGACATTTAGTTTACGCAAATTTTTATTTCAAACTTATGTCACTTACAAGTTATTATTCACTAAATAATGGCCTATTGGCTCTTACATTTTGATCTCACATATTGGTTGCTTCCATTTTTTTGTTGTGTAACTCAGTATTATGCACCCTTTCTAAATAATAACTCCCTTGACCACAAAAGAGATTACCTTTGCCTATAATAACCTGCTTAACTCGTCTTAGCCAAAGAATTCCTCATGAATAACAAAAGTCCTGTGGATTACAATAAGTTGTTCAACTTATTTCAATCAAGGGATTTTATCTTGTCGAGAAGTGTTCATAGTAATTACAATAAGTTATCAAAGTATTTCGATTGGTAATCCCCTCAGGCCTTTGTCATAAACACAATATACCTCATAAGTTTCCTCGGTAATTGAAAAATCCCTACAAGGGATCCTTTGGCAAAAAAGCCAAATCAAGTTAATCGCCAGCTGCGTTAGCCATTTGGAACCTAATCGGGCGGGTGGACGATTAATCAGGTACATTCTCACCATCATCTCACCTAGGCCTAAGGGAGTGTGATGCACGACCTAAAAGGTAAGGCATGCGAAATGATACTGCTAAGGCATATTAAACTGAGAGAATGTTCGAACATCAGTTAGCAGACTTATTTCGTCAGCACAGGCCCAAAATGGTTAACACTTGTTCTATATTCATTTAGTCGGCTAAGATCCCATAATGGTTCATCTTAAACACTAACTCATTTAATCGACAAGAAGCCTAAAATGATCAATAGTATTACGTGGTTGGTAAAGTTCCTAGGTGGTCCGTAAATGTCTACTATTTTCAGTTAGCAATCAAAATATAAGGCAGTTATTAACTCATATTTAGTGAGCACATGTTTAAAATACGAAATAAGATGATAATTAAACTTTATATATTGACAAAAGTTGGAGAGTACAATTACAAGAAGACAATATAAATGAAGACCAATTAAGGACCTAGGCCAACTATGTATGGTAAGAAAGATAATTTGTTATGCGTGCTCTTCGACCATCATTTGGTTAGGAGAGAACACTTCCTCAGTGTCTTCGAGGTAATAGTTTAGGAGCTGGGCAGGAATGGAAATGATGGGGATCCATTTATCATCCTTTGAGAAAGGACTATGATGATAAGTAGGGCAATCTACTTGGTACTTATATCATAGGTCTGATTCCTTAGAGGTTTTGACTTTCTTAAGGGAAGTCAACCACCCACGCTTGAACGTGACATCCTCAGCCTCCTTCAGCGTTGCTGGTGCATCACTCCATTTTTCATCATAACCTGCCGCCTATGATTCTTAAGGGACCATTCTGAACAAGTGCATAAATATTGTAATATCTCTTTAAAGTCCGACTACAATAACATATTCCCTTTGGACATCCTTATTCAGCTCAGTGATCTCCTTCCCCAGAGCATCGTTCTCGACTAGAATCACCTCGCCTGCTTGCCTCACGTCCTTGTTCTCAAAGACATGGGCCCTCAAACCATTTATCTCCTCTTTCACTCAGGAACCAATGTCCTCAATGACCTCGAGATCATCCTTTAGCTTGGCGACCAGCTCAGACTGGTTCTTGTACTGCTCAGTCCTCACCTTCAACTACTTGTCGGGACTTATAAATGCCTTGCGAGGTTTGTTGTTGATGCCTGGTCCCAAAATCCTCCCCAACTTTGTGGTAAAGGAATGTAGTACTTTAGGATGATGGACTACAAACAACATAAAATATAAGAAATTCAACTAATATAAGCATAATTGAAATAGTATAATGATTAAGAAAAGAAAAGTCCTTTTCATTAATTAACAAAGGGAGGCTAAAGGCCAGTACAACTGGAAGAAAAGAAGATTACAAGGCATAAGAAAATAAAAAGGAAAAGCCCTATAACTAAAAATCCATATGTTAATACCAAAATTAGTATGTTGATGTGGACGAATAATAAGCAGACACGTGTCAATCTACGTGGCACAATAGCAACGAGGAAGATCATTCCCCCGACCAACGTACTCACTCCGAGCAACAAGTGTACTCCGAGGAACACCAGCCCTCCGAGGAACTCCAGTGCTCCGAGGAACTCTTGAACGACGAGCAACAAAGGCGGTTCGAGCTGCATCTCGACCACAGCATTGATTACCAGATAATCAACAGTTCAACTATTCATTGAATGCTTATCATCTTGACGCACATGCTTGAAGAGCATTAAATGAGTTACCCTTTCATATGTATATAATTTAATGTATCGCCCTTTCATGTACAGCCTAAGGGCTATAAATACCTTGTATCACGCTCATTCAAGGGGACCGAAATTTCTTGATAGAACTTGTAATCGAGAATTTCCAAACACTCAGCAATAACATAACAGTGGACGTAGGCCATTCATACAAGGCTGAACCACTTTAAAATATTTTGTCTCATTTATTTATTTGCGATTAAATTATTAGAGCGATCTAGTTTTTTACATCAACAGATTGGCGCCGTCTGTGGGAAGATTGTTATTATCGTTTTTCACTAAAAATCATTCATCATCAATGGCAGATAACCCGGAATCCAGCAATCGAAAGGCTGGAAATGATGGAAATCCTCCAAATCCCTCTGCACCTCCAGATCTGGCTGGGATTATGACGAATCTGGCTCAAGGACAAACCGCCATGCAGGAAACAATGCGGCAACTCATACAGACCCTTCATGGCGGTGCACCTGCACGTTCGGGACAGCGAAGTGGTCAGAGGCAAACATATTTACTGTCTTCACGATCCAGGCGTACTGAGTCATATCGTAATGAGGAATCTGATGATTTCTCTTATTAACCTGGGCGAACTTCGTCAATAAGGGCTACAGATACAGATCAACGTATCACTCTCTCTCCAGAAAGACCTAGTTCCTTGGAAAGACTGAGTAGGGTGTCTCCTTTCAGTCGATTAGGCCCTAGAAGGAATAGGAGTCCACCTAAGACCATGTCGAGGAGTTTTTGACGACCATCAGATCTAAGAGAAGGATCAGCACAATCGTGACCAGTTGCTCGTCAAGATAAATCTCAGGAGGCCACTTCAGAGCAATCAATTGCTCGAACTAATAAGCCCGAGGAGGGAAATGATGCGTGGAAAGGTTCTATTCAGCGGCTGGAGGATAGATTGGGAGAAATGGCTAAGGCGAAGAATCCCCTACAGTGAACTTTTGTTCAAGGGACACCTTTTGTCCAGGCCATTGTGGGTTTTCCTACCCCATCAAAGTTTAAAGCACCTATGGTAACCCCCAAATATGATGGAAAGACAGATCATGTTCTACACATAGAGCAATATCAAGCTGCTGCTGACATCTATGCCGTCCCCGACGAGATGAGATGCAGAGCATTCTCAGGAACTCTTACTGGATCTGCCCAGATATGGTATAACAATCTTCCTCGGGGTAAGATTTCAACTTTCTTTCAATTGGCCGAGTTGTTCATCGGTAATTTTTGTTTTGGGGCAAAACCAGTAAAAAGAGTAGCACACTTGTTAAGTGTTAGACAAAAATCTGGTGAGAGTACTAGAGATTACATAACTCGTTTCAATAACGAGAAACTGGAAGTTATAGATTACGAAGAAAAGAAAGCAATCACCGCCTTGATGAGTGGGTTGTTGCCTAACAAGTTGTATTACACTTTGGCCAAAGATCCACTTACAACTATGTCAGAGTTGATGGCAAAAGCGGCCAAAATCATGAATGCCGAGGAGGCTATGTCCGCGAAGAAGAATATGGATAAAGAAACCAAGGTGGAAGACGAAAAATCAAAGAAGAAAGAGTATAAGGGCAATGGCTGTGACAAGCATTCCAAGAATAATAAATCGTCATGGGAAGTCCTGAAGAAATTCGATAGTTATACTCCTTTGAAAATGGGTATTAATCATGTCTTGGAAGAAATCAAGAATAACGAGGAAGTAAAGTGGCCAAAGAAACTGAGGTCAGACCCTAACCTGAGGAACAGGGATAAATATTGCGAGTTCCATAAAGATCACGGCCATATGACCAAAAATTGCATAGCTCTTCAGAACGAGATTGAAATACTCATCTGAAGAGGGAAACTAACAAAGTATGTTGATCGGGGAGGTGAAAGAAAAAATAATGACCGAACTAGAGAAAGGTCTAGATCTCCTCGTCGAGTAGAGGAGAAAAAGAAAAGGGATCATGAAGATGATATAGAGGATGACCCCGATCTTCCCAAGAAACCAAGGCAGCCAGAACGAGAGGTATTTTCCATATGTTTTGGATCATTTGATTGTAATGTTATTACAGAAGGAGATGCAGGAGGAGGAGACCTTATTGCAGAAAGAAAGGCTTACCTCGGAGAGTCTCAACTTGCTCGTACATTCAGCGAATAAATTTGGCTGAGGAGGATCGCCCGAGGAAGGTAAACAAAGAGAAGCTGGTCATTGGCTTTTCAAAAAATGACCTGGCAGGCGTTCTTTACCCTCACGATGACCCTTTGGTGATCAAAATGAGGATGAAAGAAGTAGTGATTTCAAGAGTGCTGGTAGATAATGGTAGTTCTGCAGACATCATGTACTATTCATGCTTTGACAGTTTAAATTTGAAATTATCTCAATTGGAACCTTATCACAGACCTCTATTGGGTTTTGCTGGTGAGAAAGGTTTTCCACTTGGGATGATCAAGTTGGATATATTCATTGGAACTTGGCCTGCTTGTCGAACATAAAGAATACCCTTCTTTGTGATGGATAAAAATGTGCAATCAGCTTACAACATCATCATGGGACGAGTTGGTTTGAAGAAGTTCAAAGCAGTTCCGTCTATGGTACATCAGTGTTTAAAATTCCCTACAAATTTTGGAGTGGGAGTTGTGAAAGGTGATCAGAAAGTAGCTCGGGAATGCTATTATTCATCTGCCGAGCAAGAGGATCTTGAAGAGGCAAGGAAAACGACTACTACCTACCAGGTGGAGGAAGGTACAGAAATTGAAACACTTGATCCCAGAGATGAATCCCAACTTGTAAAAGGATAGGTGGTGGAATCTACAGAAAATGTTATTCTGGACGACGAACACCCTGAACGAGTAACCCAGATAGGTTCATCGTTGGATGTTTCAATAAAACAGGAGTTGATAACTTTTTTGAGAAACAGAAAGAAAACTTTTGCATGGAGTCATGAGGACATGCCAGGAATAGATCCGAACTTCTTATGTTATGAGCTCAATGCGAATAAGGAGATTAATCTTGTGAAGCAGAGAAGAAGGATATTTAGCCTCGAGAAGAATCAAGCTATACAAGAAGAGGTAGAGAAGCTCCAGAAAGCCCAATTCATTGAAGATGTGAAGTATCCAGACTGGTTAGCAAATGTGGTGATGGTAAAGAAGAAAAATAATAAATGGAGAATGTGTGTTGATTTCACTGATCTCAACAACGCCTGCCCAAAGGATCACTTTCCATTGCCCAGGATTGACCAACTAGTAGATGCTACCTCGGGACACGAGCTGCTCAGTTTCATGGACGCTTACTCTGGATACAACCAGATCAAAATGAAACTTGAAGACAGGGAAAGCACTTCTTTTATTACCCCCAGGGGAACTTATTGTCATAATGTTATGCCTTTTGGTTTGAAAAATGCAGGAGCGACATATCAGCGGCTGATGAACAGGGTTTTTGCTGAACAAATCAGTTGCAATATGGAGGTCTATGTCGACGATATGCTGACAAAGAGCAAGAAAGTTGCTAATCATCTAGTTGACTTAGGTCAGACCTTTGATCAACTGGATAAATACCAGATGAAGCTCAAGCCGACGAAGTGCACCTTTGGAGTACGAGAAGGAATGTTCCTCGGGTACATCGTCAACCAGCGAGGCATTGAGGCAAATCCAGCAAAGATCAAAGATCTTTTAGGGTTGTGATCTCCAACGACGAAGAAAGAGGTGCAGAGTCTTACAGGACGAGTTGCAGCGCTCAACAGATTTGTATCCCGAGCAACTGATAGATGCCTCCCATTCTTCAAAACACTTCGAAAAACTTTCGAGTGGAATGATGAATGCAAAAAAGCCTTTCAAGACTTGAAGAAATATTTGGGAGCACCTCCATTGTTATCCAAGCCAGTAATGGGAGAGAAATTGTACTTGTACCTGGAAGTATCAGAGAATGCAATCAGCTCGGCATTAATCAGATTGGAGAATGGAGTCCATAAGCCAATTTATTACACAAGTAAGGCTTTCCGAGGTGCAGAGATCAGGTACCCAAAGCTGGAAAAATTGGCATTGGCATTAATTGAAGCAAGTAGAAGAATGAGGCCTTATTTCCAGGCCCATACCATCATCGTGTATACCGACATGCCATTGAGACAAGACCTTCATAAGCTAGAAAAATCAGGGAGACTGATGTACTGGGCAATAGAGCTCGGTGAATACGATATTGTGTATGAACCCATATCGTCATTAAAAGGGCAAGCTGTAGCAGATTTTATAGCAGAGTTTACTTATCTTGATACCCCCGAGGAACAAAAGACGCTCGCTGACCAACCTATGGATGTTACAGGATCAACAGACTTAAGTCCAGACCAACCCCGGTTGGTAAAAGGACTTGTGGATGTCGAAAGATCATCAAATTCAAACCCAGACCAACTCCGATTGGTAAAAGGGCGAGAAGAGATGGTCGACGAGGATCAAAAATTGCCAGGGGAGGATGAAAGAAAATAACAGATATTTCACAGAGGAACTCTGTCAGATAAGAAATTTGAAGACGAGTTACCTACATGGACATTATATGTAGATGGGTCATCTTGCACAACAGGTTGTGGGGCAGGGATTGTTTTGAACACCCCAGACGAGATTGACATGGAATATGCCTTACGATTCCAATTCAAAGCTTCCAATAATGAGGCTAAGTATGAAGCCTTGATAGCGGGTCTTAATTTAGCAAAGATTATGGAAGCACAACAAGTGATGGTATTCAGTGATTCTCAATTAATTGTGAATCAGATGATGGGAACGTATGTAGTTAAAGGAGAATTAATGGTCAAGTATCATGCAAAGGCGATGGAGTTGTTGGCAGAATTTGATGCCATTCAGTTGATCAGAATACCAAGAATGGTGAATGCACAAGCGGACGCACTGGCCCGACTAGCATCAGTTACTCGTACCGAGTTGCGAAGAACGATACCAATTGAGGTGTTAGAAAGTCGAAGCATAGATGAAGACCTGACGATGAATATTATTACTCTTGATTTAGGACCATCTTGGATGGATCCCATCAGGGCATATATTGAGGAGGGAGAATTGCCGGAGGACAATCTTGCTACAAAGAAATTGAAGTTTAAAGCTGCTCGGTATGTACTAACTAATGGTGTTTTGTATAGACGAGGAATTATGGTAGGTTTGTAGAGATGTGTACATCCCTCCGAGGTGAAAGAATTGATTGAAGAGATTCATGAAGGATCCTGTGGAGCCCATGTAGCAGGTCGAACACTTTTGCAAAGGGTGATGACGCAAGGATACTACTGGCCAACGATGAGGGCTGATTGTATAGCCTATGCTAAGAGATGTGATAAATGCCAATGTTTTTCCTCCATCCGACGAACTCCACAAGCATTATTGACACCCATAACTTCCCCTTGGCCTTTCGCCATGTGGGGAATGGATTTGATTGGACCACTTCCAACGACCCGAGGAAGATTCAAGTACCTCGTCGTCGCAGTGGATTATTTTACTAAGTGGATAGAAGCTGAGCCTCTGATTGATATGACATACGAGAAGGTGTACCAATTCGTTTGGAAGAACATCATCTGCCGATATGGTCTCCCTCATGCCTTCATCACAGACCATGGAACACAATTTGATAACGAGGAATTTGCCGCCTAATGTCATTAGCCAAACATTTTGAAGGTTCATTCAGCACCAGTCCATCCTCAAAGCAATGGATAGACTGAAGTGACGCACAGAACATTACTAAATGGTTTGAAGAAGAGACTAAGTGATGCTAAAGCTAATTGGATTAATGAGCTACAATCAGTATTGTGGGCTTACCTAACAACTTCCCGAGCAGCAACTGGAGAATCACCATATATGCTGGCATTTGGAAGTGAGGCTGTAATACCTGCCGAGTTAGGTCTTCCAATACATAGAGTGCTAAATTTCAATTCCCCAGTTAGTGATTTAGTGAGAAGATTGGATTTGGATATGCTCGAGGAGGTTAGAGAAGAGGCAACCATTAGGAATGCTGCTTATCAACAGCGAACAACCCTGTTCTACAACAAGAGGGTGAAAAAATGCGACTTAAAAGAAGGAGATTACGTGCTAAAGAAGGTCATTCAGAAGCACAATAAGTTGGAAGCAAACTGGCATGGACCTTACCGAGTTACTGCAGTTGTCCAACCAGGAACTTACCGAATAGCAACTCTAGAAGGAGAGGAATTTAAGAATGCATGGAATGCTGAACACCTACGCAAGTATTATCAGTGATGTAAAATGTAAAGTAATTCCATCAATATGAATAAAACAATAATATTTCACAATCTTCTCTCTTTTTATTGAAAGTTTTTCGGGGAATACTAGTGTGTTTAACACTACGCTGCTCGGCAGTAAAAAGAAGATGATAGTTCAAACCCACGACCAACTCCGGTTGGAAAAGGGCGAGAATAAACTATACTCCTTTGGTTAGGAGGCGTACACTAGCCTGACCAACTCAGGTTGGTAAAAGAACTAGTGGACATGGTAGTTCAAACCCACGACCAACTCCGGTTGGTAAAAGGGCGAGAACAAACTATACTCCTTTGGTTAGGAGGCGTACACTAGCGTGACCAACTCAGGTTGGTAAAAGAACTAGTGGACATGATAGTTCAAACCCACGACCAACTCCGGTTGGTAAAAGGGCGAGAACAAACTATACTCCTTTGGTTAGGAGGCATACACTAGCGTGACCAACTCAGGTTAGTAAAAGAACTAGTGGACATGATAGTTCAAACCCACGACCAACTCCGGTTGATAAAAGGGTGAGAACAAACTATAATCCTTTGGTTAGGAGGCGTACACTAGCGTGTCCAACTCAGGTTGGTAAAAGAGCTAGTGAACATGATAGTTCGAACTCAGACCAACTCCGGTTGGTAAAAGAGCGAGAACACAAGATGATCGACGAAAGGCCAATCTCAGTTAGTTAGGAAACAAAATATTATCTCAAATGCCAACTTATGTTGGTCTGGAAGTAAGTTTATTACAAAAAGTTCCTCGAAGAACAAATACTCCAAAATGAATCAAGTATAGTTGGTCGGGGATAAAAACCCACTAACTATAGTTGGTCGACGAGGAAAAATCATCGACCTTGGTTGGTCGGGCACATTTTGTGAAAAAGACAAAAATTTACCAAGTATAGTTGGTCGGGGATAAAAACTCTCACTAACTATAATTGGTCGATGAGCACAATTTTACAACCTTGGTTGGTTGGAGAAATTTTAAACATTTTTTATACTCATTACTTTATTATTAAGTGATCAAGCAACGTTACTAATACTTGTAACTCTTATTACTAAGTTGATCGGTGAACCACACAATATTGTTATGCAAGCACAAATATAAAGTGTTTGACAAGCACAAGACAATAGAAATACAGATTTGCAAACAGAAAATGAAAGTCATTCATTAAAATTTAAAATGAATTACAAATTACATGTTTACTAACTATTACATTGAGATCCCTACTCTATTGGTTTCTTTCCCTTAGCTTTTGAAACAGGCTCCTCGCCAGCAGGAGGATCTTCCAGGCAAAGAGGAGAATTAATGAAGTTAATATCTCGGAGCATTCTGACATTCATTACTGAAGGAGTGTCCAACAGATGCTCGGGACGAGATACTTCGATCTGAGAGTGAAGATTATAGTCGCCAAGGTATTTTACAATTAAGCTCCGAGGAATGGCACGAGCTGGGATCCATTCCATGTCCAAGTTATACGGTGGCACTAGCAAGTCAAGAACCCCGAGATCATAATAATCCCACATGTAGTGCCCCTATTCAAGCTTCAGCATGCCCAAGGCATTCAGCCAACCTTGCTTGTAACCCTCGTTATTGGCATTCTGGATACCATCATCTAAGTGAAATAACGCTTCATTGTATCCAACCATCCAGAACTCCCTGGGCTGTTTATTAAAGTGAAATGTCAACTTTTCAAGCTTCTCATGAAGGTTTCTGGCAAGAGCATCCTTATTATCCAGAGTAGACTTTGTTGATGCAAGTTGATCCTCCAGAGTTTGGATTTTCTTAGACATTTCAGACAAAGCCCGATCTTTTGCATTAAATTGGTACGCTTGAGTTTCCAATATTGACAGAGTATGAGCTTCTTCAATACTACGACGAGGAGTTCTTGATCAACCCCGAGCAGGTGGAGTACTTCGTTCCTCGATAATATCCTGAGCAATTCTTCCTCGTCCACGAGAACCTCTTCCCCGCCCCCGAGTAGCAGTAGAGGTACTGGACCTTCTCAAGGTATCCAACTCTTGCCTTAATTTGGCATTCACAACCTCTAAGAAGGAAAATCCCTCATCAGTCACTGGGATTACCGCTGTTGAAGAAGAGGCTGCAGACTTATATTGTGCTAGCTCTTTCTGCAAATTATTATTCTCTTATTCCAGCAGCTCAGCAATTTGTCTACAAGCTTCAACTTCTCCCTTTAGGGTCCTCTCCCTGACATCATACCCAGTAAGGAGTTTATCGTAGCCCTTCTCGGCAGAAAGCTGTTGATACTTCTTTTCATACCCCTCATGCAACAAGGCATTTGATTCCTTGTACTGAGTCTGAAGATCTTCTAAAGTATATTGAAGCTCCTCGATCATGTCATAGTAAGCCACGTTGTTGGCTACAGCACGATCAATAAGACATTTCAAGTATTGATATGCCTCCACTGCTTGGTCTGAAGCATCATGACCAAGGATATCAGCAATTTCTGATGCACTCAGGTCAGTATGGCCAGCTTTAAAATATTCATGGCATTGCTGCATCAGTTTTGTATCATTGTCAAACATCAATTCCATTCTAGTCATAAACTAATAAAGAAGAGAAGGCAAGACTTAATAAAATAAGAAGACAGAACATCAACAACGCAGAGGAATAAAAAAGGTGATTTTTATTACATCATCAAAGAGAGTACAACATTCAGAATACAAAGTACAAGTAAAAGAAAAATAAAAGAGAATACCGAACAACTTCACACCTTTTCCTTGTCTCCCAAGACTTTCTCGGGAGGCTGGGACGAGGAGCTTGGTTGCTCGGTGGGAACAACGATTTGGTTGGCAGAAGTTGGGACTTGTTCAGGAGGAGCAGGCAAGGAAGAAATCTCCTCGGTGGCTGTCTGATTGGATTGTGGAGCAAGGACTTGATCACCCACTATCACTGAAGACTCCTCGGATGCAGCTTCATCCTCTTCTTCATCTTCAATAGCTGGAGGAGGAACAGGGAGATATTGTTGAAATAGTTCAGAGTCCTCGCTCACCTTCAGTTCCTGCAGGGCAGCAACCCAACCATCTCGGAAGTATTTCAAACTCCCATACTTGACCTGGGTCATCATTGCCGCTACCCCCTATCCCATCCTTTGTCCCAACCAGTTCAAAAGGATTTCTTCACGGCCACTTTTCTCTTCATTTTCTCCGAGGAGAGCTTCTCGGATAGAAGATCCTCGGTGGCTTTCAACTTGGCCTCCACCTCCTCCTTCTGGCGATTTACTTCTCGCAGAAGGGTCAGCTCTTCCTCGGCCGATTTCAACTTA
The DNA here is from genome assembly GCA_949130495.1 of Sambucus nigra. Classification (NCBI taxonomy): domain Eukaryota; kingdom Viridiplantae; phylum Streptophyta; class Magnoliopsida; order Dipsacales; family Adoxaceae; genus Sambucus; species Sambucus nigra. Next base: position 275,573,371 of record OX422217.1, read on the forward strand.
TCTCAAGCTCCCCAAAACTTGTGAGCTTCTCGGTGTATTTTTTATTCTCTCTCTCCAAGTCTTTCACCTTCTTTCCCAACTGCACTTTCTCTACCTCAGACGCAGTCAACTTCTTCTCCCATTCACCCTTATCCTCGTCGTATTTTTTACGGGATTCCTTCAGAGATTGGGCCAAACCCACAAAGGCATCCTCCACTCCATACGAGGAGCTAGAAGCCTTGAGTTCTTCATCTTTCTTCACTATAGTGTTAAAGCAACTCACCAGCTGAAAAAGAAAATAATGATAAGTCAATGCCGAGATACATGAATTGATGGAAAGAAAGAAAAATTCAAGATAAGAGAAACTTACTGAAGCAATGTGACGAGTAGCTAGGGATTTCAGCATATCCCTATACATGTTTTCTTCTATCCCTTGGACTTCAGGAATAGTCCAAGTTTTTACCGAGCTCATTGCAGAACTCGGGGGAATAATGGTTGGGACACTAGCTCCACTAGCTTGGAGCTGGGGAATGGTTTCAATCAAAGTGACCGAGGAGGATTTCTTCAATCTCCTCAGTGGAACTTCAACAATTTCAACCAAAGAACTTTTGGTGGGGACTACCTCCACAGGTGCATTTTTCTTGCCCGGAGCCACTTGGGGCTTCTCGGCAGCCTTCTGAGGAGCAACAGAAGAGGCACCATCTACTTTCTTTGTCCCCTTTGGGACTTCAGCCTTGTTTCTCTTTCCATCTCCAGCAGAGGAAGACTCCTCGAAGATAGCAGAAACTCTTCTCTTGCCCATCTTCTGACTTAAAGGAATGTGAGATTCTGGTGAAGATTCCTCAGAAGCTGGCAATGGGTCACTAATGCTGACCACAGGACGAGAAATAAAGGATGATGTGTAGCTCCTGTACTGTAGCAAATATGAAGCAGACCTGATGTGCTCGTCTGCAACTCTTCGATGCAAATTCCAGATATGTTTCAAATGTTTAATATTTACTTCTGATTCTTTTGGAGTTTTTCTCTTACTGTCAACTGCAAACAAATACATAGTGAAATATCAGTCATACATTTTGTCAAACATAATGAAATCATAATTTCAAAAAGAAAATAAGATGAAAATAACCTATCCCATTGCCATATGGGGGGCATCTGGGACCTTCGTATACTTCATCTCCAACCAAAGGGGTATGTTGCCAATTTTTGACAACTACCTCGTGTTCAAAATAATCCCTGTTTGCATCAGGGAGGTTGACTACTAAGACCCTATTAAAAAACCTAGTTTTCAAATAAAAAACATTGTCTAAAACAGCCCATCTATAACAGTATATAATCTCAGGAATTCCTATACGAGTTCCATGAGTTTGATTTAACCTATACACCCCATTAACTATTCTCCATGTGTTGGGGGCTATTTTTGCAGGGACAACATCGAAGTACTGACAGAACTCTAAACACAAAGGGTTTGGTGGAAAAGAAAATCCACATTCAGCAATAAAGAGGCTAGGGAACCAATGTCCCTCAGCCAAATTAAAATAAGTTGAAGGCTCAGAAAGACTCTCCAAAGTTACCCAAGAAGGAATAGAAAAGTCAGAACGGAATTTCTCAAGAGATTCGATAATATAAACCATGGTGCATAAAAAGAAATGAAGAAGAAGGAAGAAAATCTTACAGGAAAAAGGAGATCTGTTGACAAACAAACGAAGAAAGGGATGAACGCACAAGAGAGAAAAAAGCTATAGAAAACTCGAAAGCAGAAATTGAAAAAAGTAGAAGACGATGGGATTGCCTCTGAAGCTTAAATACTTTGCCTTGGGAAACGACGAAAGAAATGATTACAAAAAGGAAACTATTACGCTACTGGCGGCTAAAAGGACAAAAAGGGCACGAAGATCGAAGCGCTTATAAAAATGCAAAAAGGCGGATTCTGCGAATTTGAAAGGAAATTCAAATACGAAGGAAAGGCTCCTAAAACCCAGGAAGGTCATTTAATATTGCAATATACCGAGAAAGAATGTTCCATACTCCTCAAAGATCGAAATATGAAACATTGGGGGCTTTTGTTAATACCAAAATTAGTATGTTGATATGGACGAATAATAAGAAGACACGTGTCAATCTACGTGGCACAATAGCAACGAGGAAGATCATTCCTCCGACCAACGTACTCACTCCGAGCAACATGTGTACTCCGAGGAACACCAGCCCTCCGAGGAACTCCAGTGCTCCGAGGAACTCTTGAACGACGAGCAACAAAGGCGGTTCGAGCTGCATCTCGACCACAGCATTGATTACCAGATAATCAACAGTTCAACTATTCATTAAATGCTTATCATCTTGACGCACACGCTTGAAGATAATTAAATGAGTTACCCTTTCATATGTATATCATTTAATGTATCACCCTTTCATGTACAACCTAAGGGCTATAAATACCTTGTATCACCCTCATTCAAGGGGACCGAAATTTCTTGATAGAACATGTAATCGATAATTCCCAAACACTCAGCAATAACATAACAGTGAACGTAGGCCATTCATACAAGGCTGAACCACTTTAAAATATTTTGTCTCATTTATTTATCTCTAATTATATTATTAGAGCGATCTAGTTTTTTACATCAACACCATATTACTTCACTTGCTCAGAATTTCCTTTTACCTTCCCTTTCTGAATAGCCCTCCTCTCTTGGTCGACAACCGTCCCGACCTAGGTAAAATCATTCTCAACGTGGTCTACATGCTGACCAACATGAGGCCCTCCCTCTGTAAATGGATTAGGTCTAGGAGAATGAAGTTGTAAAAGGTTAGAATTTGAAGGGAATCCCATTGCTCATAGATCTTGATCCCATCCTTTTTTTAAGAATACTTTTTTGGCGTATGCGATGTGGAGCTCAGCATCGTCATAGGCTTCATCCCAGCCTTCGGTGTAGATGCTATCCTTCATGCCTGAGACCTCCTCCTCCAACTTCTGAACCTTTTCAACCACGCCCAGGTTCTCTTGAGTGAGCTTCTCCTTCTCGACGACCACCAAGTCCTTGGCCGCCTACAGATCGACATAAGCCTGTGCCAAACTCTCCTTTTCTCGCTCCAAAGCAACGTCGACATCAGATAAGTCTTTTTAGACTATTTTAGGGCATATTTCATCTCCTGGTTATTTTTGGATTGGTCAGTGTGAACATATAGGAAGGTAGTGAAGTCGTCTAAATACTTCGCAAAATAAAAAGAACAACATGAGTACGAAGAAAATGAACACATAAAAAAAAGACAAGAGAAAAAAGGGAGAGTCAACAGATCAAGTCCTTGAGTGGACTTGAGTGCTAGATGGGTTGGCCCATCTGTGAGGAGCACTTGCGGTAGATCACGAGTATTCCCCCTTTAGTAGGTCAGGGGAAAGTATGGGAGTGTTGGCCACACTGGACCCCTCAGTATCCATAGTAAGAAAAATGGATGGTAGGGCCCATTTAAGGCCAGCCTCTTCTTGGCCTACCCCTTATTCCTCTCCCCCTCTATCTCTCCCCTTCTCTTCTTATTATCTCTTATTCTTATCAATATCTTTCTCCTTCCCCTTGTCTCCTGGGCTTGAGCCACTAGTCCTAGAGGAATCCCGATCTGTTCTCTTTAAAGATTTCATCCGATCAGAAAGTATAACCCGATTGTCATCATCAACATTAAGCACTCTCCTCTTCACTAGAGGTTCCCTCTCTTCTTCTTCTTCTTCTTCTTCTTCTTCTTCTTCTTCTTCTTCTTCTTCTTCTTCTTCTTCTTCTTCTTCTTCTTCTTCTTCTAACACATCTGGTTTAGAGGGCCCTACTTTAGGAATCTCCAAGGCAAGGACTTAATCAATTGGTGGAGCAATAAAACTACTAGTGGTATTCTTGTACTTTAGCAGATAAGTTGTAGAACGAGGGTTCTCACCGTCTGGAAGTTTCTCTTGAACTCTCCAAGCTTTAAGGATATCAGCAATGTTCACCTCGCTCAAGTCAGGTTCTTGATTTTCATCGCGAGCTGCAAAACAGAGGAAAAAAATATAAGCTAAAGGACAGGAAACAAGAGTAGCGAGCAAGTTAACAAAATAAAAAGAAACATAAAGCAAATAGAAGTAAAGAGAAAATGACCAATTTGATCCTCCTCTAAGTCAGAGATCCAAGGGCCTCGGTACCTCTCGTCCTCAGGTAGGGGAGATGTTGCTAATTTTTGGTAATAAAACCATGACCCCAAGAATTCTTATGAGAATAAGAGAGATGCACAACTAAAACCCTATCAGCATTTATCATCTTCAAGTACAAAATACCTTCATTGGCGTGCGACCAGATGTAGCAATAGCAGAGCTCAACAAGTCCTAAATTGGTCCCATACAGTTCATTTATTCAATAAACCCTATTTATAATTTTCCAAACATTTTGGGCGCATTGAGCAGGGACGACATTGAAGTACTTGAAAAACCTTAAAAATAGGGTTTGGGGGAAATGTCAAACCACCCTATGTGATAAAAAGGTATGAATTCAATGGCCCCTTATATGTCACAGTCATCCCTAGGGATGGGGCATAGTCAATTTCCACCCAATCAGAAATATTATAAGACTTCCTAAATTCTGTTATCGTTTTGTTTTCTAGCAGTGCCATAGATGATAAAAAATAAAAAGCTCAAGCAATAGAAGAGGGACAGTCGAAAATGTGAAAAAAAAAGAATGTGAGAGTAACTTATAGAAATGAATGATGTATAAAGAACTGATGAAGAAAATGTTGGAAGTTTCGTGGACAAGAAGTGTTTGGAAAACGACGATTGAAAAACGACGATTGAAAAACGACGATTGAAAAACGATGATTGAAAAACGACGATTGAAAGTGATGTATTTGGGTTTGGACTTTTAGATAATGATAAAGCACATGTATTAATGAGGATTTTGGCACTCCAAATGCCTGCTCAGACCAATATACCCCTACTTCTTTAATGGAATCACAAATCTTCCATGGTGTTTGATCTCGGATGAGCATAGTCTCTTATGCTCGCGAATATTACAAGCTTCCTATTCTGATTTTATAAACAGTTTTAGGCCATGGGCCTTGGGCTCAATTAAAATATGTTTCCCCGAATGTTAGTCCAAAAATTATAGGGGCAATTTTGGGGGCTCATTTATTTCCAGCCAAGAGAGTAGTCGACCAGCCCAGCATAAATAAGGGACTGCCCGACCCAAATCAATAATTTATTTAAGACTCAGGTATTAAACATGCACATAAATAAAACAAGGATATACGCAAATTAGTTATCAACACTCTCGAAGGAGATATTCAGGGACGCCACGAGTTATCCATAGGCTAATTAAGTTACTTGCAGAACTGAATCTCTTAATTTGAAATTATATAAATTGTAAAGCTTGGCCTGAGGCAATGGGATGTAATCTTGAGCATTGAAAGACACTAATAAGAATATAGTAACCTCTCCGTGGACGTCGGTTAAATTTCCGAACCACGTATATATGTTGTTGTGTGTGTGATTAATTATTTTCATCATGATATTGCTTTCTCGATCATTCATTGTGATACTTCTTGCCCTCATAATTATATAGTGTTTTATACATGTTTTATTAATGTATGGAATAACATAACATAATATATATATATATATATATATATATATATATCGAGAGAGAGAGAGAGAGAGAGAGAGAGAGAGAGAGAGAGAGAGAGAGAGAGAGAGAGAGAGAGAGAGAGACCCCTTCCTGTAAGGACTTCTTATGCTGCAGACCCGGTACATACCAACTCAACTCAACTCAACAAAGCATTTTTCCAATTATTTGGGGTCGGCTACATGAATCATATTTTTCCATTCCATTCTGTCCAGTGCAATATCTTCGGTTAAACCACATGATATCATGTCCTTTTTTATAATATCCCGCCAAGTTAATTTTGGCCTACCTCTACCCCTTGGGTTACCATCAATACTAACTAAATCACTCTTCCTTACAGGAGCATCCATTGGTCTACGCTTGACGTGTCCAAACCATCTAAGTCGATTTTCTCTCAATTTATCTTCTATAGGAGCTACTTTTACCGTTTAACGAATTTGCTCATTTTTAATTTTATCCTTTCGAGTTTTACCACAAATCCATCTTAGCATTCGCATCTCCGCCACACTCATTTTCTGCACATTTTGTTTCTTGGTTGCCCAACACTCTGTCCCATATAACATGGCGGGTCTAATGGCCGTCCTATAAAATTTTACTTTTAACTTCAAAGGTATACGTCTATCACACAAAACGCCGGTCGCACTTCTCCACTTAACCCAGCATGCTCTAATCCTATGCGTAACATCATCACTAATATCTCCATCTTTTTGTATAATCGATCCTAAATAACGAAAATGATCATTTCTAAGTATTTCTTGACCCTCCAATTTCACCACATCTCCATTTGTCCTCCTATTACTACTAAAATTACACTCCACATATTCTGTTTTAGTTCTGCTTATTTTAAATCCCCTTGTTTCTAAAGTTTCTCTCCACAATTCCAACCTAGCATTTATCCCCATCTTAGTCTCATCGACTAAAACAATATCATCTGCAAATAGCATACACCATGGCACCTCATCTTGTATTAGTCTAGTCAACTCATCCATAACAAGAGCAAATAGATAAGGACTTAATGCTGAACCTTGGTGTAGCCCTACCGTAATTAAAAATTCACTATTTTCTCCAGCTGATGTTCTTACTATAGTCATCGCACCATCATACATATCCTTGATCACGTCAATATATCTGCGAGTCACTCCTCTTTTATGTAGAACCCACCATATTATATCTCTAGGTATCCTATCATACGCCTTCTCCAAATCTATAAAAATCATATGGAGATCCTTCTTTTTCTCTCTATACCTCTCCATTAATCTCCTCAATAAATTGATTGCTTCCATTGTTGACCTCCCAGGCATAAACCCAAATTGATTCTCAGATACTGTTGTCTTCAATCTCAATCTATATTCAATCACTCTATCCTAAAGTTTCATTGTATGACTCATTAACTTAATACCACGATAATTTGAACAACTTTGTATATCCCCTTTATTTTTATAAATAGGTACTAAAATATTTTTTCTCCATTCATCGGGCATCCTATTAGTCATTAAAATTCTATTAAATAATTTTATAAGCCATGATACTCCATCCTCCCCTAAGCACTTCAAAACCTCAATAGGGATACCATCTGGTCCTAAAGCCTTCCATCTTTTCATCTTTTTAGAGAAATTCTGACCTATGTTGTCATAATTCTACGAAAAAATATATCTTCTCGAGTCTCCCTAAGTTCCTCTATATCTAATCTACTCCCATTATCTCCATTTAATAACCTCTCAAAGTATTTTTTCCATCTTTCCATAATTTCATCATCTTTGACTAGGACTCTCGAATCATCACTTTTGATGCACTTAACGTTATTAAAATCTTTTGTTTTCCTATCCCTAAGTTTAACAAGCTTATAAATACTTTTTTCCCCTTCTTGTGTTCCTAATTTTGTATAAAGATCATCATACGCTTTTAACTTAGCATCTCTTACCACTTTCTTAACTTCCTTTTTAGCCCATTTATATTTCTCAAAATTCTCTTCATTTCTATTTGTTTCCCATGTTTTAAAGCACCCCCTTTTAATTTTTACTATATTTTGTACTTCTTCATTCCACCACCAAGTTTCTTTAGACTGTGGCCCTTTGCCTTTTGATTCTCCAAGAATTTCTTTTGATATTCTCCTAATGCATGTGGTTATCTTATTCCACATTATGTTAGTTTCTTCATCACTATTCCATGTTGATTCATTTGATATCTACATGGCTCCTTTGGTAGAATAATTAAATGAGTTGTGGGAAGAGGGTGTGCAATCATTTGACTCTTTTAGAAAAGAAGAGTTTACGCTAAAAGCTATGTTGATGTGGGCAATTCATGATTTTCCAACTTATGGGACATTATCCGGATGTGTAGTACATGGTTATTTGGGGTGTCCTATTTGTGGAGAGGAGACTGAATCTCTTCGTCTATCCTCTAGCTTAAAAAATGTATACCATTGCCACAGGAGGTTTTTACCCCCAGCTCATAGTTTCAGATTTGATAAAGGTTCCAATTTTTTATTGGGCGGAGTTGAACATAGGCTACCGCCGAGACAACTTTCGGGTTCAGAAATTGAAAGTAAATCTTCTGAATCTGGCCCAAATATGCCAGGTAAGAATCCCAAATTTAAGAATGTCAAGCATAAGAAGATCCCAACTGGGAATGAAACTGAGATAAGAAAGGCATGGTCTCGGAGGTCAATTTTATTTTACTTGCCTTATTGGAAGAAAAACCCGGTGCGCTATGTATTGGATGTGATGCATGCAGAGAAGAACTTCGCTGAACATATTGTGGGTACTTGCCTTGGGGGGAGTCATTCGAAGGATGGAAAAAATGCACGAAAAGACCTTAAAACGTTAAAACTTAAACCACAACTATGGTTGAAAGAAAATAGTAGGGGAATGACAATAATTCCCCCTGGTGCGTTTACTTTGACGAGTGAGGAATGGAAGGTGCTTCTAGAGACAATATATAATTTGAAGGGCCCATCTACTTTTTCGTCCAACTTGCAAAGGATTGTGAATTATGTTACTCATGATTTACATAAGTGTAAGTCCCACGATTGGCATGTGATCATGCAATTGGTTCCTCTATTGTTTAAGCACTGTTTCTCCAAGCATAAGGATTTGCGTAGGGCTATTATGAAAATTAGTATTACCTTCTCCCTCTTGTGTGAGAAGTTAGTGAATCGAGAACACATAGTGGCCGCAAAATTGGCTGTGAACGAAGCGATTTGTGTATTGGAGAAGTACTTTCCCCCAGCATTCTTTGACATAAGTGTTCACTTGTTGGTACACCAATGCAACGAGGCACTTCTTTGTGGTCCAGTTAGATATCGGTGGATGCATCCGTTTGAAGGATTGATGAAATTTTTTAAAGATTACGTCAAGAATACGCGATATATTGCAGGATCAATTGTAGAGGAATACATCACCGTGGAGTCATCAATATATACTCAGGAATATATGCCTAACTCGACCAGCGTTGATGACACTGATGAATTCCTCGATGATGGTGGTAATGTGATGGGAAAACGGGTGAAATTAACGAGTTTGCAACATGAACAAGTAGCTCGTTATCTATTTGACACACCTGAAGATGTCGAAGAATGGAAAAAGTAAGTTTCGAATATTATAATGTTTAACATTATGTTAGATTATTTTATACATGATTAATTTTGTAATATGCAGTAAATATGAAGCCTGTGAGAACAATAAAAGATGAAAAACAATGGTACAATCAGATAGCGAATTTAGGCTATGGTTGACACAAGAGGTAATTATAATGAAAAAAGTCGTTATATAACTTTACATTACACTCAAATTTTACCACTAATATAATTAATTTATCTATATTCTCAGCTCCTAAAGATGGGTGATGCGACATCAAGGCTTGCTCGTCTAGCCACTGGACCCTTGTTCGTGGCACAAGAGTACAAAAAGTATCGATTGAACGGTTACATTTTCGGCTCTAAAGTGTACGAGGAAAGTACAAATGTACAGAACTCGGGAATTTCATACAAGGCTCTTACTTTCTTTCGAGCGAGCGCAAAAGATAAAAATCTCGTTGAAGCTGAAATGACTTACTATGGTGTAATCCAAAATATATTTGAATTGGATTATATAAGCTTCAAAGAGGTTGTATTTTACTGTGAATGGGTAAGAGTTGAGGATAAAAATGCTTGTAAAGTTGATCCTGTCACCAATTTGATCATGTTTGACTTGTCCAAGTTGAAGAGCAACGACCACGTGAGCGATGAGCCGTTTGTTTGTGCATTTCAAAAGGTTAAGCAAGTGTTTTACTCGGAGTATATCAACAACGAGCCGTGGTCAATTGTCCAACACGCGCCAAGGCGTCTAAATAGTAGTGTGGATGACTTGGATGCTCCTACCGAATATCAATCCATTTTTTATGATAACCCGAATTTGAAACAATTTTTTAATTTGTAATAAATATTTCAATTTGTACCGAAACATCCATTTTTAATGCTTTTACTTGATCTGCACTTTATCATTTTCACTCTTGTGTAGTGTGCGTGTGTGGAGAGGAGATTAATACATAAATATTCCAACTACATCTAAGTTTTGTTTATACTAATCCATGAATATACGCTTCTTACCTTTAATAGGTGATTAGTACATAGTTATGTGGGGTGTCCTATTTTTGGAGAGGAGACTGAATCTCTTCGTCTATCCGAACACTAATAAATGCCATAATCCTATGGAGCGATGCTCTGCAAATTCCTCCCAACCGTTATGTAGCCAAACATCACCAGTTGAAGTTGTCAATTCCACCCCACCACTTGGAACTTCTAGCAAAACATGGGAGACCATTGAAAGGTGGAATTGACAACTTCAACTGTTGATTTTTGGCTACACAACGGTTGGAAGGAATTTGCAACGCATAACTCCATAGGATTATGGTATTTTTTAGTGTTTAGATATGAAGAGAATTATTAACAAGATTTCCCGGGGTACATTAGTTGGAAGGAGGTGCCATATGATCTCAAGTTAGCTATTTGAGTGACACTACAGGTAATGTATTTTTATTTATATGTCAATTTCGATTTCGATTTCAATTACGATTTATATTTATCTATATTTGAGGGGCGGATACTAATTTTACTTTATTTCAATTCAGGGGACAGGGAGTGGCCCTAAGGGTAGGCCACATATACTCTATACTTATGTGGCTATTTGGACGAGAAGGGAAGGATAAGGAGGTGTTCCCGAGCTTCGCGGTACAAAATCTCTTTTCCATGCAAATAGTTTGTAGATTTGAGATAAAATGATGGTGATTTTGTTTCTTTTTAAATAGTTTCTTATTTGAATATATAATTGCATTATCTTTCGTTTGTTCGGATATATGATGTTTGGAACTGGTACAACGTTGCTATAACAGGTACAAATATACTGCTGGGCAGTGGCAGTGGCCATACTGCCCAGTAGATTTTTTTTAAATTCTGCCCATAATTGTCACGGTCATTGACCGTGACAATTTTTTAAAAAGGGTCACGGCTTTATCACGGTTTATAACCGTGACAAACGTGTCACGGTCATTGACCGCGACACAACCGTGACACAAAACGCGAGTTTTGTGTCAAGGTCAATGACCGTGACAAAAAAAGTTATCTCGACTCGAAATGTCACGGTCATTGACCTTGACAAGTTGGATTTGTCAAGGTCAATGACCTTGACAAATGGGCAGATTTGGTGTAGTGTTGAGGTGCATCAGCACTAACAATATTAATTATGTTTTCACCTACTACCAATTTTACAAGTATAAGTCTATTACCTTTCCTAATAACGATTATGATATCGTCCTTAAAGTTTTTATCTACTATTATTCCAACTCTATTCTTATTTCTATGTTTTCCTGTATAATATAATTTAAATCATGTATTTTCTATTTCTCTAGCTTTCTCACCGACCCATTTAGTTTCTTGTAAACAAGCTATGTTAACTTTTCTTCTTATCATGGTATCTACTAACTCCATCCCTTATCCTGTCATAGTCCCTATGTTCCAAGTCGCTAACCTAAGTCTAGTATCCTGGACTAGCTTCTTTACCCGCACACGTCCAGCTTGTTGCAGGAACCCTTTCATATTTATCGTCGCATCCGGGCACCGATGCGACGCCCCTTGCCTATTTTTCGAGACACCCGGTGGAAGGCGCAAAGCCCCTTGCCTATTTTTCGAGACACCCGGTGGCAGGCGCAAAGCCCCTTGCCTATTTTTCGAGACACCCGGTGGCAGGCGCAACGCATCGCTTAAGGGGGATGCCCTAGCATTAGCACGTATATTCATAGGATTCATGTTCATAAGGATCTGACAAAGTTTTACGTTGGCTGTCAGCTACCTAACGTCACCCTCCACTTTTTTCCGGGCTTGGGACTGGCAGTGTCAAAAAAAATAAGAAGTTAAGCACGACACAGGCGGAGTTACTCGGTACATACCATTTTTTTAAAATAGAAAAAAATAATTTTTTTGATGAAACTTCATGGATTTGATCTCTACGGTGAGAAGATCATCTTAAATTTTTTACATTAAGAAATTCAATAAAAAAAATGTTGAGATGAGGTGATATGTAAAAAAAAGGTATAAATATGCATTTTCGACCGTTGAAATGTTAACGATCATCTCACCTAGTTTTTGATTGAATTTTTTTATGAAACTTCATGGATATGATCTCGACAATGAGAAGATCATATCCATGAAGTTTCATAAAAAAATTCAATTAAGTGGCTGGCGCCGACCCAACATTTCAACGGTTGAAAATGAATATTTATACAATTTTTTTACATGTCGCCTCATCTCAACTTTTTTTTATTGAAGTTTTTGATGAAAAAATTGAAAATGATCTTCTAACTGTGGACATCATATTCATGAAGTTTTATCAAAAAAATATTTTTTTTACTATTTAAAAAAAATGATATATAGCGGGGTCTGCACCATAAAGAGTCATTACAGGAGACTTTTTGCATATATATTGTCCAACTTTTCAACATACCTCATTATGTATACATAAAGAAGACATAATATATTTATACATTTAGGATTGTTGGGGGGGGGGGGGATTGTGAGTTTAGAGAGTGGGGCAACCTTACTGTATTTTACTATATCATTGCTCTACTGTATCATTTGCTAAATTTGGTGAGAGATGGATACTTCTGGTAAGGTGAAGAAGGGTGCAGCAGGTAGGAAAGCAGGAGGGCCAAAGAAGAAGCCCGTTTCAAGGTCTGTCAAGGCAGGTCTTCAGTTCCCCATTGGCAGAATTGGGCGTTACCTAAAAAAGGGACGATACGCTCAGCGTGTTGGAACCGGTGCTCCAGTTTACTTGGTTATCGTACTTGAATACCTAGTTGCTGAGGTTCTTGAATTGGCTGGCAACGCTGCTCGGGACAATAAGAAAAATAGAATTATCCCTTTGTTTATTTTTATTAATGAGAAAAAACAATTATTTTGGAGTCCAATAGAGTTATTAAGTTTAAAAACTCACTAATTAAAATCATAAAAAATTGATTACACAACTTTTCACTTCATTTTTTTAAACAAACACTGCTAAAGATCTGCTATATCAATTGAGTCAGAGTCCGTTTATATACAATTTCACAAATAAGCCCCTTGGCAAAGAGGAACGTTTGGGTGCAGTTACCTTCCAAAACTTCACAAATACCAAAGAAAAATTAACGTACACTTTTTCCAAATTTAAACCATCTTATTTAATTAATTTTTTTTTATATAAATATTGTATACATTTATAAAATATAATTTTCAAGAAAAATATTTTGACCATCAAATTAATAATAACAATCAAAGTCTTATATCTATACACAACAAATTTTACGTGAAATTAAACTTAATATTTTTTAATTCTTAGATGTCACGAGGACCTTGATTTATTCTTTCATGAAACACGTGGAATCCGTTCCTTTGCAACGAGTACGAATTTGTTAACTATCTTTAAAAATGATTAACATAATTTTTTTATATAATTATTTATTATATGAATAACTCACCATCAAATTTTATAATTTTTAATAAATTATTTATATTTCAACCAATCAGTTGTCATATTAAATTTTTTAGGAGTATCAACAAATTAGGAGTGTTTACCACATCAACATCCAATACACAAATACCCCAAAGTTTTAAATTTAACTTTTTGTGTTTATAATTATTGATCCTCATTTGGTAGCACCACAATATGAACTCATGATGATGAAACCGTCCATAATCCACTATAAATAATGTGAGCTCCCATTGTTGAATGCAATTAATTTGACCATTTTATCATTACTAACAATTTACTAATTTGTTATATGTTAGTGTCCTTTAGAAATAAAAAAAATAGAGGTAAAACTAGAATAAAAATTCATAAATATAAATATAAATTCAACATTAAGCATTCATTTGAGGACGTGGGAATTGACTCTTAATGCGTACTACTGAATTTTAGCTATTTTTCAGCTTTAAGTGGTGGAAATAAGCACCATGCATTATCTCTTAGTGCTGAAAGAAACTCAATTTACCATTAAGAGTTAAAAACAAACAACCGTTTATACAATAAGTAGAGACTTCATAAACTACTGGTTTTATATAAGTGGGTGATTAAATATAAGTGAAAAAATATTTAAATGTCAACAAGATCCGTATGTAATATTGGGACAATGTAAAACATTTGGGTATTCTTGAACGTTCATACTGAACGAGTACATGTTGCGACCTCTGACAAAATAGAATAGGAGAATATGAATAGTCCATAAGGCTTGGCATCGTCCACCTTTGAGGTATCAACATCTAGTTAGGTATATCATTTGACTTGTGTATATTAGGAGCACCTCCATATTCGACCTTCATGCATAACCAATGCCTATTAGTCCTAACGGTAGGATAACATTGACAAAATATATGTTGAAAGGAGCCCTCGTAGTGACTTTTAAAAGCAATCGTGTGATTGCACCCGAAAGATATCACGAGAATACACCCCCGTTCTTCAACATCTTTCTCTTTTCTCTCATATTCATTTGATATTAATAAACAAGTTATGAATCGTCAAAGTGCAACACTACACTAAATTTCCTTTTTTGTCACCCAAATGGTCCAAAAATTTGTCACAACCAGAGCCGTGGCTAGATTTGTCGTTGCTTATGGTTGTGAAAAATGAAAAACTAAGAGAGAGATAATTTTTTTTCCATGGATTTCGTGTGGAGATATTTAGATCATAACTAAAAAATTATTAGGGCTAAGAAACTCGTGACCATCACGAGGCTGGTTACTGCGAGATATGTACCGTGAATCGGTAGAATTCCTATCACAGTGAGAGCGTATGGAAGATCTCGCACATATTCTCGGACGTTATGTTTACGTTGTTGATTCTTTTAAGCATTCGATATTGTTAGAAGCCATCAATTGAGGTCATGATGGTGAAAATCAAATAAGGGATCCAAAGCTTCCTACAGATGATGATAATTATAAGTACCAAAAACTTACTAGTTCAATTAATTTGATCACGCAAGCATGCGACAATTCACATATCATTGTAATACCCTGTAATTGTGAGAGCATATTTATTAATATTCTATTAGATTTTAGTCAAGATATTTTATTTTAAATGAAAATATTTTTTTATATTACATTTAAAAATAATTTATTTTGGTTTGAAATCGAATAAAACATCTAAATTCAAATTTAAATGGCTTTGGGACATTTTGTGATGATTTAAATATGTAAAGTCAATAATTTTGAATTAACTATCAATCTAGTAATATGCATTAGCTTAGGATCCAAGATGAAAGAGGGGTTATATAAGGAACATTATGAGTGATTATAAGGAAAGGAAGATGATAAACAAAGGAAACAAACGAAATCAAAAGAGTAAAAAAAGAGTGGAATGAGAAGAGCCAATTTAGAGTGTTTAGATTTTCTTTTCGAGTACTTTCGGATGAGATTTGAGAAAAATTCAAAACATATACCTGACATAATTTTTCGTGTAGAATCCGAATAGACAGTTTAGATAATGCTTGGATCTGAATATTTTAGGTTTTCAAAACAGGCCTTGTGGATTTTAACTTTCTTGAGGTAGTTTCGTTCTTCCGTGGTTAATTTAGTGTGCTACACTTATTCAACCTTGATTGTATAGTTATATCCATGCTATGTGTTGCATTTATATGTATTGTATGCTCGTATATTATATTCGTTCTTGTACCCATTTTGTATGTTATATTGTCATGCCGTGTAGTTTGGGGTAACGAAACTAGTTGATTTTACGAGCATGTTGGGTTATAGAATTTGGATAGAAAATATGTAAAATTGATTTATGGGAATTGATCAGAAATTTATTTTAATTGGGAGAATGATATTATGACGATTACTACTAGAGAATGCATAGGCATTCCTTACCCTAACCACCCACTAGACAGGGTGTGCTGTCAGCTACAATTTTGTTTATTATCCAAAGACTAGGCCATGGACCCCGATTGGTGAGTATGTCAAGTTTTATTATGGAAGTGATGCCAAGATTTTATGGAAGTGATGCCTGTTTTTGATGGTTTATGTGTCTAAGTTATGTTATTTTTTTTAGGGGGGGGGGGGGGGGCATTAGATTATTTTGAGGATAATTAATAGGATAGTTGACGGTAGGTCATACCATACTGTGGGAAGTGCGGCGGAAATTTTGATATTGGGTCTTGGATTTTATAGTGCCGCAGTGAGATCATATGTGATGATTATATTATTAGAATTTTAGTTTGAGTGTTCATATTGCATACACTCTTGTATATTATGTACGCACACATGAGTATATATAGTTACACTTAGAGCATTTATACGAGCTACTAAGTTTCCCGCTCATTCCCCCATAGTTTATTGTATTTTAAGTTTGATGCGAGATGATATTTATGGTATCGTTGGGATTGGTACCATCACTAGAGGCTCTAGATATTTATTTTCAAAATTTATTTGTATCATTTCGTTTATTGTAAATTATCTCGTAAAAGGACTTTTGAGATTTAATAAAGATGAAAAATTTTATTCAGTCGATTTATTATTTATGCTTTCGCAAATTTATTCTCAATATAAATGGTATTATTTTATATAAAAGAACTCTAATTTATCAATATATTTTTACTAGCACCTCTCGGGGTGTTACAAAGAGGTATCAGAGCATAGGTTATTCGTATTCTCGGGCTTGTGATTATTGGTTCGTTGCCTTGTCCGTTGAGAAAGATTTGGTTTATGTTCGATATTATTTGGGTGATTACCCACTTTATGTTTGAAATTAAGGTAAGAAAATTTTGGGTGAATTTCGAGGATGAAATTCTTTTTGTAAGGGGGAAGAATGTAATATACCGTAATTTTGAGAGAATATTTATGAATATTTTATAAGATTTTAGTCGGGATATTTTATATTAAATGATTTTTTTTTATATTACATTTAAAAATAATTTATTTTGGTTTGAAATTGAATTAAACATCTAAATTAAAATTTATATGACTTTTGGACATTTTGTGATGATTTAAATATGTAAAGTTGATAATTTTAAATTAAAGGGAAATATAGTAATATGCATTAACTTAGGCTCCAAGATATGGTTTGAAAGAGAAACTATATAAGGAATATTATGGTTCATTATACGAAAAGGAAGATGATAAACAAAGGACAAACACGAAATCAAAAGAGTAAAAAACGAGTGGAATGAGAAGAGCCAATTTAGAGTGTTTTGATCTTCTTTAGAGTGTTTAGATCTTCTTTTCGAGTGCTTTTGGATGAGATTTGAGAAAAACTCAAAACACATACCTGACCTAATTTTTCGTGTAAGAATCCTAATCTGAAGTCGAATTGGCTGTTTAGATGATGCTTAGATCTGATTTTTTGGGTTTTCAAAACAGGCCTACGATTTTGGATTTTGACTCTCTTGGGGTAGTTTCGTTCTCCCGTGATTAATTTAGTGTGCTACACTTATTCAACCTTGATTGTATAGTTATATTTATGATATGTATTGCATTTATATGTATTGTAAGCTCGTATATGATATTCGTTCTTGTTCCCATTTTGTATGTGTTATTTTCACGCCGTGTAGTTTGAGGTAACGAAGCTAGTTGATTTTACAAGCATGTTGGGTTATTGAAAGTGGGTAGAAAATATGTAAACTTGATTTTTGAGAATTGAATCGGAAATTTAATTTAATTGGGAAAATGATATTATGATGATTACTATTGGATAATGCATAGGCATTCCTTTTGCTAACTTGAGCTCATATGGAACCTCCTTTCAACTAATGTACCCCGGGCGATGATCGTCTTTACCAGCTCGAGGGATCTCGTGAATAGCCCCGACTTGTTCTCGATGGTCATCCCCAATTTGCGAAATTTGGGAAGCCTAGGGGCCGAGGAGCCCTCGTCGCCTCCGCTACCACCGAGCCCAGACGACATCATCATAATCATCATCATCATCCTCGCCTTAATACCTGAAGGAGACATTTGCTGTAACAAAATGTTATTAGTACAAATCAAAATGAATTAGAAGAAGACATGCAAACATGTACAATTACTACAAATAAAAATGAATTGTTACTGTTAAACATCCCCACCCCCACCCCTACTGCCCACACACACGCACACACACCCTGCCCCACCCCCCACCACACACACACACACAACCCCACCCCCTTCCCCCACCACACACACACACGTACAAACACACACACACACATACACACACACACACACATGCACACACACACATACACACACATGGCATGTTATTGCTAGGCAAACCATAATGCTTCTTCAAAATTCATGTCACGCTATTGCCAGACAAACCGTATTGCGTCTTCAAACTATGAAAACCAACCATGGCATGTAAAGTTGTTTGATCTTTCTCACAGCCAGAGTATAATGGTTAGGTTGTCTTTAATTTTTAACCTTAGTAGTCATCGTCAAGGTTTATCGATATATCTTAATGAGCACTTGAACCTTGTACATCATCAGTAACCTCATTCTGCTCTGCTTCATAAATCCCATACGCATCATCAACCAAATCCTCTAGCATATTATGATCTATGTCGTCCTCTCTACATCTATCCTACTTGTTGAAGGTTGTTGTGAAGGTTGGTCGGGTACAAAAGGAACTTTCAATTCACTGTGAAAACTCCAAAATCTATAACTATCTTGCATACCCGATCTTAACAAATGTAGTTCAACTGTTTTTCACTTAAACACCATACCATTCTTATACCTAGCACACGAACACGAAAACTCTTCATCATTATGACATCTCTTTACGTATTTCAAAAATTCATTAGCACCTCTATGAAACACATCCCCCATTATATTTTTCTCACCCGTCCACTCTTTGTATTTCGAATATCCCATCATAGCTACCCCAACTAATCACCTATTAAAGGTAAGAAGTGTATATTCATGGATTAGTATAAATAAAACTTAGATTTATAGTATATTTCATTTAATTATATCTTACTTATATTTCATTTTTAAATTTCAAATTCAAATTCAATTTATAAGAGAAATTTTTATTTCCTCCATCTCCTCTAAATGATGAGTGGTCCTATCCCATTCAAGACCGCATTTTTCTGTAATATACTTAACAACCCATGCACATTTTTATGATTTGAGAAAAATTCGGTAGAATATCCCCGTAGTTATCCAAGTACACGACGTAGATTGACAAGTGTGAGTGTTATTTCAATTGATCAATTGAAATAACAGTAACACTTGTCAATCTAGTATGTACCCAGAGAACATTAGTATACGACCGCAGAACTTCCTCCAAAAGTAACAACTTTAAGCCACAAAGAATATTATTATATATAAATTAGGCAGTTCCAAACTGTCCAAACAGGAAAATTCGAGATATCTCATTACAGGGGTAATGACTCACGAACGGGTCTAAAGGCCATTGAATGCATACGCAAAAGAACTAGAAGGCTAGTATCTATGTGCACTATATGTAATGGAAATAAAAAGTTTTTGGGTCTTTATATAAATTTTGGTTATTGGTTTTATCCCTGAAATGTTCACTTGGGTAGGAACCGAAAGCACCAGAGACTACAGGGTGCTTGTGTAATTAAGTTTGAGATGCGATATTGTTAACCATTATTTGCCCTACACCTGTCGTCCTTCTATTGGCTATATGTGTGTTTCTTTTAAGATAGTAAACCAGTGTTTTTTATCAGCCCTTGGATAAAGCTTATCAACGCTCTGCATGCGTTCTTGTTCCAATCCCAGTGAACATCTTTCCTCCAATTAGAAGGCTCTTAACCTACCGTTTACCTTTAACCGTTGGATGGAAGTCAATGTGATAAGACTTAATCTTAGCCCTTATTTTCGAACCCCCTTCTAGATCCTTCTCGGCCCTTTATATAAGGAGGCTAACCCACAGTCTTTCAGAAACTTTTGCTACTTTGTTATTTAGAGAGAGAATAGAGAGAAGAGAGAAGAGAGAAGAGAGAGAAGAGAAAGAGAAACCACAGAGTTAGAAACCCTAACCCTAAATCATTCTAAACACTTCTTCAAACCCAAACCTTTTTACCAAAAACCAATTTATACCAAACACAAACCCTGAGTGTTTGAGAGTTTTTGAGTGTTGGTTTGAAACTTGCTTCGTATTGTAACCTCCTCATTTTAAGATCTTGTGTCCAACTTAAACATTTGGTTGGATCTGTATTTATGTTTCATAGAAATCATAAATCTAGTCTTTTATGTTATATTACACCATAGATATGCATTCTTAGTTTCTCGCCTTGAGAAATCGTTTGTTGATTATTTTCTGTAAATGTTTTCGTCTTCAACATCAACAAAATTATTTTCTATGTCTAGTTCTTTTGAAACAAAAATCTTGACCTAGTTGGAATCACACTTGGCGGTTTTCAATTTCAAAAACTGTTTTCAAAACCTTGAAATTGATTAAGATATTGAAACTTCTTCTGAGCAAGATAGCCATGGATTCTGGGTTTATTTTAATTGTCAAATAAGGTTCAAGTTTCCTAAGAAAAGAGAAACTTAAAATCACATCATATAGATCTGATTTGTAATTTGTTAGGACTGTTTGTAAAAAAAAGCGTGAGTGTGTGCATGCACGTGTTAGATCACCATCACAAACACTTACACACTACAACACTGAAAGTGTTGGTAATAAGATCTCGAAACAAGAGTCGACGTAAAGACTGGAACAAACTGGATATTAGCAAACTGGAATAACAACATCAACAATCAGAACTGCAGAAAAGTTAGAAGGACACCAGTGGGTACATTCCTAAACTTGTATAGGACTGATTCGTGTTCATGTCTGTTATATAGTTTGTAACTGTTATATTTTGTTTTAGTGAATTTTTCTTTTTACTCCGTAAATGGAGTCGTGGATGTTTCCTTAGTTGGGTGAGGTTTTATCACGTTAAAAATCTCTTGTCATTAATCTTTCTATATCTCCTCATCTCATTCTTGGTGGTGTACTGATTTAAAACTGTTTTAGTTTTGATTTTCAAAACTTATTAAAAAATCTTGAACTTATCTCGTACATAATTTTAAACACATCTTGTGGTTCAAAACTGATTTGGTTTCAAGAAAAGTGTTTCTTCAAAAAACAGTTCGGATTTACTTAAATAGTTTATTCCTGTATTAAACGGCTTTTGTAAAAGTTTTTCACGTGCGCGCACACACACACACGCACGAAGCCCCACCCCTTATCACACCCCTCGCATCATTTCCCTCTCGCGCACATATGCAAAAACACGCGCACTACACACACATATACACACACGCGCACATACACACATACACACACATGCAGCCCCACCCCCTACCCCACCTCCCACCTCCCCATCCCTGCCCCTCCTTCTCCCACCACACACAAACATCCCCCCCCCACACACCCTGCCCCATCACACACACACACACATGCACACACACACATGCACATATACACACACACACACACACACATATAAATGGAAGAGAGAAAGAGAGAGAGAGTAGCGCGTAGAGAGAGAGAGAGAAATTGGAGGGAACAACGCGGTGAGGAAAAAAAGGGGAAAGGGATTTTTACTAACATATTTGTCACGATCAATGATCGTGATAACTTTATAAAATTGTCACGGTCATTGACCGTGATAAGCCTTTGTCACGGACTTGTCACGGTCAATGACCGTGACAAAAATCGCTTGTTATTTTGTCACGATCAATGACCGTGACAAGGCTAGTCACTGAAAGGGTGCCAATTTTCCCATTTTGGTGTAGTGCTTAAACTTGTAGAGTTTATTTAATTACATCCAGATTTTGAATATTGTTTTAAGCTATTCGAGGAACTACTTGATCATATTCGGGGCCAACATCATCTTCGGAAGGATCAGAATCATCATCTGAGAAGTATGATGAAGTAGTGGTATCGGTAAGGTTGAAAATATGAGTAATGGGGAAAATAGGTCCATAATCTATTGAGTAATAGGGGGGAGTAATGGTAGCTTCATTACATGGTACCACATCCCATGAAAGATGGATCGCTTATTGCAGAAATTTAGGATCTTTAAAAAAAACCTTTTAGTTTGTCTGGTGGCTTGAGCCTCTCCCATTAGATGACTAATGAGCAAACTGTGTTTAATTTCTGAAGTGGCAATTGCCCAGTCACTATCAATGATTCTGATATGTTGGCATATCTTGGCATATCCAACCTCTTTGATAGATCACCTAAAGTTCTCTTACGTCAAGTCACGAATATTGAGATAGATGTCATCCCAGATATTCATTACTGCAAAATAGTATGAGCAACAAAATATGATAAGACAAATATTTAAAAAGAAGGCGAAAGATCCTCGTATTTGGTCCCGTATAGGCATAATATCTAGATTACGTTATGATACCATGATGTCGGATCCACGAATTTTATGTTTTAATGGTAAATAAGAATAAAATCAAAGTACAACAATAATTTTAGTGCAACGAAATTTAAAAGGCCTTTCTTATGTGGATGCCTATCATCCTATTACATATCAGAGTGTAAAAATAAAATAATGTACAATATTATTCACTCGTTCCATACACAATATAAAAATTCGTATAAACACTCGAGATTCATAAGAGCTGATAAGTTGCGATGTAGATATTCCAACGGGAACTACCATCCTTGTTTGTCACTACCCATATGTACGTAAATGCAAATATTTTGGAGGATAAGAGAGAATAAAAATTCAAATGCGTGGGCCGTAAATTTTCTTCCTCAGGTTCGTCGTCCATCTAGAATAAAAATAGTTAAGCAGATATGCCAAGTAGATAATTATTATTTCTTTACAAGATATGGAAGATGATATAGTGTTAGAAAAATAACGGAAGGAAATTATTAAGCTTATACTTGTTGAAACAAAATGACATATCATAGAACTATCAGGGTTACACTAAAGTCTACTGATATGTACATGAATAATACGATAAAGATAACCAGGTAAACTGAGTATCAAGTTACTATGTTAATGGTTTAAATTATAACACGATAACCCATAATTATCGGTTATAGGGCTTCAACAGTATAGACATACTATTACAATATCGCTCAAGGCATAAATACATCTGAACAAGCAATCCCAATAATAGGGGAATAGTAAAATATATCTCTACACACTTAGCTAGAGTGACACTCATATGTCTTTAGCAAGTGAACAAAATTAGGCACTCAACATCTGAGTCCTACACGCCAATTAGAATTATTATGGTACACCGGGGTCTAATCCCTAAATCGTAAGGTATGCCGGGGTTTCAGTGATAAGAGCAATAAGGATTATATTCAAGTTGCATGGTTATACCACAATTAAGGGTAAAGACATTTACTGGTTCGAGTATAGTGGTTTATCGGTTTCGGTAATAATGAGAATATCGAGAGTATCAATCGTACGACGTAAATCTGAACTACTCAAAGAATTTCATATTTGAAATAGGATCTAAAAAATTATCACAGAGTGATATACCAATAATTAATTAAAAGACATAAGCTCATATTGTATAGTATTGAAATTAAAATCACCTACGTTGAGTTTTACTAATTTTGGTGCTCTATTCGGCTAATTTGCTGGGTAGACTCGGTAGTCTAAAATAAAAAAAATGTAACTAGGCCATATAGGTTCAAAATAATTCTTATGTGATGTAGTAAGATGTTATTGCAAAAGATATTTCAGGGTAAAATTAACTAAGATGGTATAAAGTATAATTTTTAAAATTTTAAAAATAAATATTTTCCATCTTGCTATTAAGATTTGAAATATGTGACAAAAGGAAAAGTATCTCTATTTATGCTCGAGTATTATATAAAAAGTTTGAGGAGGTTTTGAAATACTTGAAAAAGTTGACAGGGGGTTATATGTATACATAAAAGTTAATTTATAAACTCAAAACTAGTTTTTTTGAGAAAAAACTTTCCTGGAATCCCAAGATGGAGATGTAATTTACTAATTTGTTCAGAATAAAAACTAAAAATATTGGAAAAAAATAAAAAAAAAATTGATTGGACACGCACGCTCACGCGTTCAGTCAAATGTATGACGCGCTTCTTTTGACTTTCATTCATGCACGTTTAGGTTAGACACCTTCAACCTCTCGACATTTTGAGTTTAGAGTTTCAAAACTTTGACCTTGATTTAGAAATGTTTTAGAATTACTTTTAAGTTGATTCCTGAATGAAAGTTGCCTAATTGTGGTAGAGGAATCTAACCATATTAGTTTTAAGATTTTTGGTGGGCTAAATCGAGCTATTGGATTTCTGTAAAAATGTTGAAATTTTGACCAATAATAACTAATTGAAAGCTATGATTTTCGTTCTGGCATCATAAAGGTTTTATTCTATATAAAAAATGTGGAAGAATTAACTTGGTTAAAGGGATTTTGGTAAAGTAAAACCTTCGAATTATTTTTTTTAAATTTTTAGGGCCGAAAACTTCAACAATATATTTGAGGTATCAAAAGCCATTTTTTATTCAATTAAACACTACACCTAAGTTCTTGAGAACCTAAGCTCAACTTACCTCACTTTGAAACTAGTTCAAAGTCAAGGAAGCAAAATCCACCATTGAAGCTCAAGCTTTAATGGAGTTTTCTAGTTTCTGAGCAATTTTATTGCATATACACGTCAACTTTTACATATAAACAGATATTTCTACTCTATAGAAATGCATAAACATAAACAAATTCAAAAAACAAGCATTAATGCATAACATTATAGAAATGTAAAAACTGCCAAAATTTTACTTTGAAATTGCTCTCAGGTGGGATGCATTTCTACTAAGGTAAGAGGAGGTATTTATAGGGTTTGAAGAGGGGAGTTGATTGGTGGTTTTGGAGGTGAAGTTTAGACTGATTTACACAAGTTTTTGTTATTTTTTTATTGTAGGTAAAAAGGATACCATAGGTTACCCACATAATATAACCTATGATGGCTATCCAACTTGTGCCATGTCACTAAGGGGTGTAGGGTACATAAGTTTGGGTTTAGGTTTATGTCATTGGATAGTTTTCAGACAGGTTTTAAGGTTTTTAGTTTATTTTATCAAAGTTTATGAATTTTTGTGTAATTATACAAACTTAGTGGATTTGTTTATGAAATTTCTATAAATATATGTCCTTAGGTGAAATTCTGAGTGAAAGTTGGGATCAAATTGGCATGGGAATTTGTAAAGTATCATAATTCTATTTATAGGGGCATTTTGGTAGTTTATAAAAAGTTTAGGGTTTTGCATAGAAATTTTGTCTATTTAAGGGACTAAAGACTGATTTAAGGTGTGTTGTTACAAGATCTCTCTCTCTCTCTCTCTCTCTCTCTCCGTGTGTGTTTTTTAATAATGGAAAGGCCATATATTTACATAAAGTACATAAGGTTTAAAAGTCTTGTAACATCTTCCAAAGTGTCCAAACTAATTTGATTTGTGCTTAACAATTGTAAGCCTCGTTTGTAATTCATTGTTGAGACCTATTTTTGCATTTATTAATCCGTTTCATAGTTTAATTTTTAAAAATATGAATTTAGTAAATCTTTAGTTTTGATTTAAAATAGTTTAATTTAAATCTGAAGTTGATTTATTTTTAATAGGTTTAAAATCTTTAAATATAAATTAATTTCATTTTAGTAAATTTGATTCTAATTTTAATAAAATATTAACCAAAATTAACTGAATTTTATTGGGTTTGATTTAAACTAATTAGTTAGGTAGTATAAAAATGTTTGTGAAAATTTCCTTTCTTTTTCAAAAACAGGTAATGGGTCGGTATTTTCCGTGAGAAGTCTTTTTTTTGCGAGCTCGCGTAAATGACCACATGATCACTCGATCAGATCATTGTCTTGCACTTTAACAACCACTAAGACTTAGGGGAAATTATTAAATTTTGTTGTTTGACAATTATAACATGCGTGAGGTTACTACACCATATACCGATAATGGTCACAACCACTTGCTCACGGTCAAAATTTGCGATCAAGGTGGTTACGGTCAAAATTCGTTATCAAGGTGGTCACGTTCAAAATCTGCGACCACCATAAAAAATCAATTACCAAGGTTGTGACAAGGGGCAAGGGTGACTTAGACAGGGGATTGGTCTCGGTTTTAGACCATGACCACAATGGTCACTACTCCAGACTGTGAACCCAACTGCAACCATTTAGGCAGAAAATTTGGCCCATTTTTGTCAAGTGGATGGTCAGGGTCTTAGACTGTGACCAATCTTAGTGTAGTATAGTCCCAGTTTTGAACTGTGACCCCTAACAGTGGCGAAACTTTAATTTGAATTGGTTACGGCCACGTGATCACAGTTTTGGACTGTGACTAAGTTTGGGTGACTAAATGGGTTACGGATGGGGCCCGTGACCATTTATGGGGTATCGTGACTATTTGATTGGTCGCACGAGGAGTCACGGCTCTAGATGTGACCATTTATCAGCTAAAAATACGCCCCCTAATTTTTTTATTTCTCTTCACCCAACATTTTTCTCCTTCTCTCACTCTCACTCTCACTCTCACTCTCACTCTCACTCTCACTCTATACTCAATCACTCACACCAAACCTCGTCTCTCTCCCCCTCACCCACTAACGACTAGTCTCGCTCTCTCCCTCGCCGATAATACTCTGTCGCTCACTCGCACTCTCTATCTAAACTTATTTGTGGGAATTTATATATATATATATATATATATATATACACACACACACATAGAGAGAGAGAGAGAGAGAGAGAGAGAGAGAATATGTTAATGTGAGATTTAAATTGGGTACATGAATGTGAAATTAAATAAAATGAGAATGGTAATGGTAGTGTGAAATTGACATTAATTTAGTTTAAGTTAGACCAATTTATTTGTGTAAATGTAAAATTGTAATGGAAATGGGGTATACACATGAAATTGAACTCATTTGTTTGTGTAAATATCAAATTGGTATTAAAATTTGGTATATACAATAAATTGGACCCATTTGGTTGTGTAAATGTGAAATTGATTTTGAAATTGGGTATATACACAAACTTGGACATATATACACATATACACACACTCGTACACATATATACAAACATATTTCACCTTCTTTGTGTTAGCCTAGATAGAGGTTTGACAATACTAGAAAATCCTTCAACAAATATTCAATAATAACCTGCGAATCCAAGGAAACTATGAATCTCAGTCACATTAGATGGTCTTGGCCAATCTAGTATAGCCACGATATTTTAAGGGTCAACAGATAATCTCTCAAAGGAAAGGAATTATCCTAGAAAAGAAACACTAGACAACCAAAACTCACACTTCTCTAATTTTGCATATAATTTCTCCTTCCTAAGGTTTTGTAATACTATCTCTAAATGCGTCTCATATTCTTCAATTCTCTTAGAACAAATAAGGATGTCATCAATGAAAATAACCACACTTTGATCTAAATATTTTCTAAACACTCTATTCATCATATCCGTAAAAATGGCTAGCGCATTAGTAAGTCCAAATGGAATCACAAGAAATTCATGGTGACTATATGTAGTACGAAAGCCTGATTTCGAAATGACATCTTTCTTAATCTTAAATTGATGATAGCTTGACCTAAGGTCAATCTTAGAAAATACTTGCACACCTTTTAATTGGTCAAACAAATCAT
The DNA here is from genome assembly GCA_949130495.1 of Sambucus nigra. Taxonomy (NCBI): domain Eukaryota; kingdom Viridiplantae; phylum Streptophyta; class Magnoliopsida; order Dipsacales; family Adoxaceae; genus Sambucus; species Sambucus nigra. Next base: position 275,601,073 of record OX422217.1, read on the forward strand.
CTATACGAGGTATGGGTATTTATTCTTTATGGTCACCTTATTTAGTTCTTTGATAATCTATATATAGTCTCATCGTTACATCCTTCTTTTTGAAAAATAAGTCTGGAGCACCCTAAGGTGATATACTTAGTCAGATAAAACCTTTGTCTAAAAGGTATTCTAATTTAAATATCAACACTCTTAGTTTTAATGGTGCCATACGATATGGCGATTTTGAGATTCGTATAGTTACAGGAATAAGGTCAATCGTAAACTATATTTCTATACTAGGAGGTAGACTGGGCAAATTACCTGGAAAAACATCTAGATAATATTTAGCTATAGGAATATCTTCTAATCTAGGCTCTAATGTCTGCAAGTTGGTAACAGTTTCTACAAATCCTTGACATCCCTTATTTAGAAAACTATAGGCTTACATTGCAAAAATAATACACATCAGAGATATGACGTCAGTTCCTTCAAAACTAAATTCTGGTTGGTGAAGAATTTGGAAAGTAAGCTCTTCTCAAAACTATCTACCTTAGCATGATATGACTCTAACTAGTCCATCCCTAAAACTATCACATTAACAAATATCTTATGATTTTCAATATCTATGGGGCAAGCCTTATATACTAATGTACCTGTCAATAAATCACCAGATGGAGTGGAAACGTGTATGCTTTGATTCAAAGGTTCAAGCATATTAAGAAAGTGGTTAACAAAACGTACATACACAAATGAATAAGTAGAACAGGGTTTACTAAAACTTGAAAACGTTGTGCATATATTGAAAGTGTACCTAACACAACTGCATTAGAAGCTTAGTTATCAAAAAGTGCAAAAACCCTCTTGTCTGCCTTGATCCTTCATTTGACCTACAGTATTTATCGGAACTCTTGCTGGGGTTGGGCAATCTTTTATTTGATGTCCATTCCGTCCACATCTAAAATAAGCTCTCGAATCCTTATAACAAGGTCGTTCTCCATGCATCTTCCCACATTGCTGACATATCTTGTTATTATATTGTTTGTTATCACTAGCTCCCCAACATTAGATGTACTCCTAAAATTATTTGTATTATTCATGTTCTTCCCTATTTATTGCTCATCCCCATCTCTCCCAGCTATCGTAGCCCTAGTCACGACATCAATATATGGTGTCAACTTCAAGATGGAAATTTGACTACGAATATTAGACCTTAAGCCACATTCAAACTTCTTGGATTTTCAAACATCAGTTACCACAACATGAGGTGAAAAACATGATAACTCAGTAAACTTTGCCTCGTGTTGACTAGCCGTCATATTCGCTTGCACTACACTCATGAAGTCAGTTGCTATTTCATCTTTCACTGTTTCAGGAAAATATTTCTCGTAAATATCACTAAGAAGACATGCCAACTTAAGTAAATATTGCTTTCCTCGTGTATTCTCTTAGTCATTCTCCACTAATGTTGGCTTCACCTTTTAACATATACGTTGCAAATGAAATCCTTTGTTCATATATACACTTCAGAACATCGAGTATATTTTCCATTTGCATCACCCAACTTTCTACTTCAGTGGGGTTACGGGTACCTTTAAAAGATGGCAGATTTAACATCTTGAACTGTTCAATAGTACATCAATTTAATTCAGGATTCCTTGGTACCTCACTATTCACCAGATGCTCCACAATCTTTGCTAGACTTTCGATCGCTTTGTATGCTCCTTCCAATCCTTCCACACTTTATCCACTAGTTCCCATAGTTTATCTTGTCTTGGTCATTTTCTATAGTTTTGGCCAAACATAAGATGTATTATACTATCTCAAGATTGAAAATTAGAAAAACAATACTATATAAACAATTATATATAATGTAAGACATATGGAGGGTTATCACATAAGTCAGATATTTAATCTTATGTCCTATTTATAGAAACTTTAAATCTATAACATTCAAAACTTATGTTCAGTAGTCTACGGATTCATAACCTATGCTCTGATACCATCTCTGTCATGACTCCAACCTAAAATAGTTGTAGGGAACGAGTGTCTTGACATGCCACCAAGATAACAAATATTCTGACTTAAATTGTTTCCTTAAATAAATGCAATAAAAATACAATCACATGGTTATGAAGGTACCACCTAAATATTTTAACACGGTAGTCAAGGCCAACATAGTAAAAGAGTTTCTATAGGCCGAATCAATAATTTTAGAATTCAAATCAGATGTTTATATCGAGAGGTATACACATATAACAAATGACGAAATCATCGGTATCAGATGTACTTTGAGAATAAAATCATTTCACAAAATATATATACTTTGCATAATATCATATAATCAAAATACGCAAGGAATCTCATAGAGTACTCACCTAAAATAGAGGTTCAAAGTTACAAATATTGAGTTGTGGATCACTTGTTAATCTTAAGATAAAACTTCTTCTTAAACTATCCTACACTTTCTCTCACTATTTCTTTCTAAACTTTTCAAGGATTTTGGTGTGAATAAATGATCCCAAAGGACCTACTTATAGTTTTCCAAATATATTAGGGTGGTTATACGTGTTTAGGTGACCAAGATTTTACAACGGTGAGTCAACGTTGAGGCGTGTGTTAGCTTTTTCTAAATGGACGACATGTATTTTGTCTTTATCTATATAGAAGACACGTGTTAGGTGGTGGTGGAAAAATAAAGCATGAGGTGGAAAGTTATTAAAGGTATAAGGGTCTTTTTACAAATTATGACAATTTTGGTAATTTCACTCTATATACTTTTAATATTTCTTAAAGATTCCTGAAAATATTTTATTTACAAAAAAGGTCAATTTTTATTTTTTTATTTTGCTTCCTGAAACTTTCTTAATTAAAACCAAGTCCCTAAAGTTTCAAATAATTATATTTTCTACCCTGAAACTTATCATGTAGCTTAGGATGTGTCATAAAACTTAAATTTGACCCATTTTGTAATTGATTCTTCAAATTTAAAAAATGGGCTTTGTCATATTAAGAACCTAGAATATCACATATGTAATAATATAATTAGATAATAAATGAGATGCAATTGTAAAAACAAACTACATATATGAGCATATAAAATTGGGGTCATTATAAGTGAACTCCGATCTCAGAAGAACCATTCAGATAGGGTTCATCACCCAACCAAGCATTGACCAGATGGTGGTCACTGAGGAAGTCCTCTTCTCAAAAAGGACCCCTAGTTGGATGGATCCTATCATTGCCTATCTACGAAATGACATGCTACCTGATTATAACACCCCGCCCTCCTAGGGAGAACGAACGGAGCGCTACTATCGAGAAAACTAATCAAATCCACAATTAACAAGGTATAGAGGATCTAAAAATCCCACAACAATAAAAGAGAACTACAAATCTCAAATCTCTTCAAATAAATACAAAGTCTCTCGAATTATATATAACAACTAACTTGAAAATAAAATACAAATCTCCAATGCTCTATACATCAAAATAATACAATGTTCTCATCTTGTATTAAAAATCTTTCCAAAATAATCCTCGATATAATCAATCTCTGTAGCGCCCCAAAATCCGCGCTAACCTGCCACTAAAAGAAAATATGGAGAAGTACACAATACGAGAGGAAGATGCTCAAAAAATATTAGCGGTGAATAAACGTCACAATACGAATACGAATATTCAAATAAAATGCGAATCTCATAAGCAATTATATCGCTATAATTTCTCAACAACACATTAACCAGGTCACCAAGCCTCACCACCGTACCGTGCCTATGCATTTTTTTTAGCATATCCGGAAAAAGGAATATTGGCGGGTGCCCAACTTCCGTGCCATATTAAAATCTCATGACAACATGCTCAACACCAAATATAATACCACATGAATCGAAATTAGGTTCCAACAAATATTTCTAGATTTCCAAATGAATTTATCAATTCAAATATGAGTCAATAATCACAAGAAAACAACGAGAATAAGACTCGCGAGATTAGGGAGCATATTGTGTAAAACCCCATACCTCAAAATCATCACATAATTTCAGCCTGAAAATCTAATCACACCATCACGTTCCTCTCGCAAAAATAATCAAATCTCGTTCTAGCCCAAACTCGAGAAAACACCAAATAAGCCTTTTAATCTAAGGTTGAAATCTTGAATAAGTTTGGGGCTATGGTTTGTATATGAAAGGGAGTAGTTTTGGAGAGCTATTCAGGTTGAAAAGTTTGAGAAAAAGTGATTTGAACAGCCAAGCCACGAATTAGTGGTGATATATAAGGGATTAAGAGTTTGATTAAGAAAAGAGTTCTAATCAGATATGAACACCAAATATTTTATTCCGGGCGATCGGACCGTTTGAATTGGATGAAATTATACAGAGAATTGGCTGAAGACAAGAAAAATCTACATAAAAAAATTCAGCTCGATCGGACCGTTCAATATTTTTAAATATATTTTTTTGCTAGAGAGTTTTATGTTTTGAGGACTCTCAGAGAGTTTTATGTTTTGAGGACTCTCAGAGAGTTTTATATTTTGAGGACTCTTCAGTATAATAAAAATTCAATTAAAACTTCATTTTAATTCCAATTTCGAAACCTTTTGAAATTATCATCTTTAAAAATAAAATCCAACATATTTGAGCAATAAAAATAATTTTACCAAAAACTTTATTTTTTTCTCTATATTTTGAAAATACCCCCAAAATTACGCGGGTTGTTACACTTCATCACTAATAATGAAATTTCGCCCTCGAAATTCGCCGAATGCCTAACTCTAAAAAATCAGGCCAACAATCTCCAAAAGTAAACTCGTCACCAAAAATAAATTCCTCACATCTAATATAGATTCCTAACACGAAACGATCATCTAAACATTCTATCTCCAAAAATACGCGCCACAAAAATGCAACAGACCCAAAATCCAAGACCCGAGGGTTGTCGTATACCTAAGCTCTGATACCATTCTGTAACATCCCGCCCGCCTGGGGAGAGCGAACGGAGAGCTACTATCAATAAAACTAATCAAATCCACAAATAACAAGGTATACAGCATCTAAAAATCCCACAACAATAAAAGAGAACTACAAATATGAAATCTCTTCAAATAAATACCAAGTCTCTCGAATTATATATAACAACTAACTCGAAAATAAAATACAAATCTCCAATGCTCTATACATCAAAATAATACAATCTTCTCATCTTGTATTAAAAATATTTCCCAAATAATTCTCGCTAAAATCAATCTTCGTAGCGCCCCAAAATCCGCGATAACCTGCCACTAAAAGAAAATATGGGGAAGTACACAATACGACAGGAAGATGCTCAACAAATATTAGCGGTGAATAAAATGTCACAATACGAATACGAATATTCAAATCAAATGCGAATCTCATAAGCAATTATATCACTATAATTTCTCAACAACACATTAACCGGGTCACCAAGCCTCACCACCGTACCGCGCCTATGTATTTTTTTAGCATATCCGAAAAAAGGAATATTGGCGGGTGCCCAACTTCCGTGCCATATTAAAATCTCATGACAACGTGCTCAACACCAAATATAATACCACATGAAACGAAATTAGATTCCAACAGATATTTCTAGATTTCCAAATGAATTTATCAATTCAAATATGAGTCAATTATCACAAGAAAACAATGAGAATAACACTCGCGAGATTAAGGAGCATATTGTGTAAAACCTCATACCTCAAAATCATCACATAATTTCAGCCTGAAAATCTAATCACACCATCACGTTCCTCTCGCAAAAATAATCAAATCTCGTTCTAGTCCAGACTCGAGAAAACACCAAATAAGCCTTCTAATCTAAGGTTGAAATCTTGAATAAGTTTGGGGCTATGGTTTGTATATGAAAGGGAGTAATTTTGGAGAGGTATTCAGGTTGAAAAGTTTGAGAAAAAGTGATTTGAAATGCCAAGCCATGAATTAGTGGTGATATATAAGGGATTAAGAGTTTGATTAAGAAAAGAGTTCTAATCAGATATGAACACTAAATATTTTATTTCGGGCGATCGGACCGTTGGAATTGGATGAAATTTTACAAAAAATTAGCTGAAGACGAGAAAAAGCTACATAAAAAAATTCAGCTCAATCGGACCATTAAATATTTTTAAATATTTTTTTTGCTAGAGAGTTTTATGTTTTATGTTTTGAGGACTCTCAGAGAGTTTTATGTTTTGAGGACTCTTCTATATAATAAAAATTCAATTAAAAATCCATTTTGATTCCAATTTCGAAATCGTTTGAAATTATCATCTTTAAAAATAAAATCCAACATATTTGAGCACTAAAAATAATTTTACCAAAAACTTTTTTTTTCTCTATATTTTGAAAATACCCCAAAAATTACGCGGGGTGTTGCACTGATGATAGGAGATTGGCTCATCAAGTAAGGGTGAAATCAACCCACTTTTACCTCGCCCCAGGGGTAAATCTCTATGTGTGATCATTCACATGCCTTATCTCCAGTGCGCCCACCCGCATAACACTGAGAAAGTTCTCAGCGAACTTCATGATGGTGTTTGTGGGAGTTACACATAAGGGGGGTCATTGGCCTTTCGAACGATCATGGAAGGCTAATGGTGGCCTCACATGCAAAAGGACTCAAGTACCTATGTTCACAGATTTGAAAAGTTCCTAAAATTCTCTCATATGGTCTACCATCCATCCAATGACCTGAAAATCTTAATAAGTCCATGGTCGTTCGCTTAATGGGGATTGGATATTGTGGGACCCGAAATCACAAGTACCTACTGGTCGGCACATATAAGTTCACCAAATGGGTAGAGGTTGAACCACTAGAAAACATTTATGATGCCGACCATCTGAAAAAAAATTATAAATTGCTTTGGGGTATAAAGAACTATCATCACCGACAATGGCATGTAGTTTGCACGCAACTTATTTCAAGGTTTTTGTGATGAGTATGTCATCAAACACCATTTCAGTTCTACGAAATATCCTCAAAGCAGTGGTCAGGCAAAAGCTTCGAACAAAACCATGTTCGATGGCTTAAAAAAGAGGCTCAAAAGAGCAATGGGTGTCTTGGTGGATGCACTCCCCCATATTATGTGGGCCTACTGTAACAATCCTAGGAGACCAACTGAGGAAACACCCTTCGTTATGACCTATGAAATCGAAGATATTATCCCTCTTGGAGTGGGTCTCCCTACCATGGGAATTAACTTAGTCGACTAAGGGTTGAACGGCGTTGCATTGTGCACTGAACTTAACTTAGTAGATGAGCGAAGAGAATAGACCATGATCAAGATGGCTTCCTATCAATAGTAGGTGGCCAAGCAGTATAACAAAAAAGTCAATCCGAGGAAATTCCTGGTGGGGGACTATGTTATAAGGAAAGTCCTCCGTAGTTCCGTAAGACCGTTAAATGGAAAGCTAGGACCAAACTGGGAAGGACCTTTTAAGGTAATAAAAGAGGACCTTCAAGGAATATATCACCTGGAAATGCTAGAGGGCAAGGATATACCAAGAGCATCGAATGCAAGGAATCTCAAGAAGTTCTACTTTTAGTCTTCTTTATCTTTTATCAGGACATTTAGTTTTCACAACTTTTTATTTCAAACTTATGTCGCTTATAAGTTATTATTCACTGAATAATAACCTATTGGCTCTTGCATTTTGATCTCACATATTGGTTGCTTCCAAATTTTTGTTATGTAACTCAGTATTATGCACCCTTTATAAGTAATAACTCCCTCAACCACAAAAGAGATTACCTTTGCCTATAATAACCTGCTCAAATCGTCTTAGCCAAAAAATTCCTCGTACATAACAAAAGTCATGTGGATTACAATAAATTGTGCAACTTATTTCAAACAAGGGATTTTATCTTGTCGATAAGCGTTCATAGTAATTACAATAAGTTATCAAAGTATTTCAATTGGTAATCCCCTCAGGAATTTTTCATAAACACAATATACCTCATGAGTTTCCCCGGTAATTAAAAAAGCCCTACAAGGAATCCTTAGGCAAAAAAGCCAACTTAAGTTAATCGCCAACTGCGTTAGTCTTTAAAAACTTAATCGGGTGGATGGACGATTAATCAGGTACATTCTCACCATCATCTCACCTAGGCCTAAGAAAGTGTGATGCACGACCTAAAAGGTAAGGCGGGCAGAACGATGCCGCTAAGGCATATTGAACTGAGAGAATGTTCGAACATTAGTTAGCAGACTCATTTCGTCGACACGGGCCCAAAATGGTTAACACTTGTTCTAGATTCATTTAGTCGGCTAAGATCCCATAATGGTTAATCTTAAATACTAACTCATTTAATCGATAAGAAGCCTAAAATGATCAACAGTATTACGTGGTTGGTAAAGTACCTAGGTGGTCCGTAAATGTCAACTCTTTTCAGTTAGCAATCAAAATATAAGGCAGTTATTAACTCATATTTAGTGAGCACGTGCTTAAAATATGAAATAAGTTGATAATTAAACTTTATATATTGACAAAAGTTGGAGAGTACAATTACAAGAAGACAAAATAAATAAAGACCAAATAAGGACCTAGGCCAACTATGTATGGCGAGAAAGAAAATCCGTTATGCGTGCTCTTTGGCCATCATTTGGTTAGGAGAGAACACTTCCTCAACGTCTTCATGGTAATAGTTTAGAAGCTGGTTAGGAATGGAAACGGTGGGGATCCATTTATCAACCTTTGAGAAGGGACTATGATGATCAGTAGGGCAATTTACTCGGTACTTATATCATAGGTCTGATTCCTTAGAGATTTTGACTTTCTTGAGGGAAGTCAACCACCCATGCTTGAACGTGACATCCTTAGCCTCCTTCAGTGTTGCTGGTGCATCACTCCATCCTTCATCATAACCTGTCGCCTATGCTTCTTGAGGGACCATTCTGAACAAGTGCATCAACCTTATAATATCTCTTTAAAGTCTGACAGCAATAACATATTCCCTTTGGACATCATTGTTCAACACAGTGATCTCCTTCCTCAGAGCATTATTCTCGGCTAGAATCAGCTCTCCTACTTGCCTCACGTCCTTGTTCTCAATGACATGGGTCCTCAAACCATTTATCTCCTCTTGCACTCAAGAACCGATGTCCTCAATGACCTCGAGATCATCCTTTAGCTTGGCGACCAGCTCAGACTGGTCCTTGTACTTCTCAGTCATCACCTTCAACTGCTTGTAGCGACTTATAAATGCCTTGCGAGCTTTGTTGTTGATGCCTGGTCCCAAAATCCTCTCCAACTTTGTGGTAAGGGAATGTAGTACTTTAGGACGATGGACTATAAACAACATAAAATAAAGGAAATTCAACTAATATAAGCATAATTGAAACAGTAGAATGATTAAGAAAAGAAAAGTCCTTTTCATTAATTAATAAAGGGAGGCTAAAGGCCAGTACAACTGGAAGAAAAGAAGATTACAAGGCATAAGAAAATAAGAAGGAAAAGTCCTATAACTAAAACTCCATATTACTTCACCTGCTCAGAATTGCCTTTTGCCTTCCCTTTCTCAGTAGCCCTCCTCTCTTGGTCGACAATCGTCCCGAACTAGGTAAAATCATTCTAATGTGGTCTACATGCTGACCAACATGAGGCCCTCCCTCTGTAAGTGGGTTGGGTCTAGGAGAATGAAGTTAAAAAATGTTAGAATTTGAAAGGAATCCCGTTGCTCATAGATCTTGATCCCATCCTTTTTTTAAGAATACTTTTTTGGCGTATGCGATGTGGAGCTCAACATCGTCATAGGCTACATCCCAGCCTTCGGTGTAGATGCTATCCTTCATGCCTGAGACCTCATCCTCCAACTTTTTAACCTTCCCAACCACGCCCAGGTTCTCTTGAGCGAGCTTCTCCTTCTCTATGACCACCAAGTCCTTGGCCGCCTGCAGATCGACATAGGCCTATGCCAAACTCTCCTTTTCTAGCTCCAAAGCAACGTGGACATCAGATAAGTCTTTTTAGACTATTTTAAGGCATATTTCATTTCCTGGTTATTTTTGGATTGGTTGGTGTGGTAATCTAGGAAGGTAGTGAAGTCATCTAAAGACTTCGCAAAATAAAAAGAACAACATGAGTACGAAGAAAATGAACACACAGAAAAAAGACAAGAGCAAAAAAGGGAGAGTCACCAGATCAAGTCCTTGAGTGGACTTGAGTGCAAGATGGGTCGGCCCATCTGTGAGGAGCACTTGCGATCGATCACGAGTATGCCCCCTTTAGCAGGTCAGGGGAATGTATGGGAGTGTTGGCCTCCCCCTTATTCTTCTCCATCTCTCTCTCCCCTTATCTTCTTATTATCTCTTATTATTCTCAATATCTTTCTCCTTCCCCTTGGCTCCTGGGCTCGAGCCACTAGCCTTAGAGGAATCCCCCTCTGTTCTCTTTAAAGATTTTATCCGATCAGAAAGTATAGCCCGATTGTCATCATCAACATTAAGCAATCTCCTCTTCACTGGAGGTTCCATCTCTTTTTCTTCTTCTTCTTCTTCTTCTTCTTCTTCTTCTTCTTCTTCTTCTTCTTCTTCTTCTTCTTCTTCTTCTTCTTCTTCTTCATCTTCTTCCTCTTCGTTTAATACAACTGGTTTAGAGGGCCCTACTTTAGGATTCTCCAAGGCAAGGACTTTATCAATTGGTGGAGCAATAAAACTACTAGTGGTATTCTTGTACTCTAGCAGATAAGTTCTAGAATGAGGGTGCTCACCGCCTATAAGTTTCTCTTGAACTCTCCAAGCTTTAAGGAGATCAGCAAGGTTCACCTCGCTCAAGTCAGGTTCTTGATTTTCTTCGCGAGCTGCAAAACAGAGGAAAAAAATATAAGCCAAAGGATAGGAAACAAAAGTAGAGAGCAAGTAAACAAAAGAAAAATAAACATCAAGAAAGTAGAAGTAAGGAGAAAGTGACCAATGTGATCCTCCTCTAAGTCAGAGATCCAAGGGCCTCGGTACCACTCGTCCTCAGGTAGGGGAGATGTTGCTAATTTTTGGTAATAAAACCATGACCCCAGTAATTCTTATGAGAATCAGAGAGATGCACAACTAAAACCCTATAAACATTTATCATCTTCAAGTACAAAATACAACCATTGGCGTGCGACCAGATATAAAAATAACGGAGCTCAGCAAGTCCTAAATTGGTCCCATACAGTTCATTTATTCAATAAATTTATAATTTTCCAAACATTTAGGGCGTATTGAGCAGGGACGACATCGAAGTACTTGAAAAACCTTAAAAAGAGGGTTTGGGGGAAATCTCAAACCACCCTGTGTGATAAAAAAAAGGTATGAATTCAGTGCCCCCTTATATGTCACGAACATCCCTAGGGATGGGGCACAGTCGATTTCCACCCAATCAGAAATATTATAAGACTTCCTAAATTCTGCTATCGTTTTGTTTTCTAGCAGCGCCATAGATGATAAAAAATAAAAATCTCAAGGAATAGAAGAGGAACAGTCGAAAAAGTGAAAACAAAAAGAATGTGAGAGGAACTTATAGAAATGAATGATGTACGAAGAACTAAAGAAGAAAACGTTGGAAGTTTCGTGGACAAAAAGTGTTTGGAAAACGACGATTGAAAGTGATGTATTTGGGTTTGGACTTCTAGATAATGATAGAGCACATGTATCAATGAGGATTTTGGCACTCCAAACGCTTGCTCAGACCAGTATACCCCTACTTATTTAATGAAATCACAAATTTTCCATGGTGTTTGATCTCGGATGAGCATAGTCTCTTATGCTCGCGAATATTACAAGCTTGCTATTCTGATTTTATAAACAGTTTTAGGCCATGGGCCTTGGGCTCAATTAAAATATGTTGCCCCGAATGTTTAGTCCAAAAATTGTTGGGGCAATTTTGGGGGCTCATTTATTTCCAGCCAAGAGAGTAGCCGACCAACCCAACATAGATAATGGACTGCCCGGCCCAAATCAACAATTTAATTAAGACTCGGGTATTAAACATGAAGTTAAATAAAATAAGGATATACGCAAATTAGTTGTCAACAATCTCGGAGGAGATATTCAAGGATGCCACGAGTTATCCACAGGCTAATTAAGTTACTTGTACAACTGAATCTCTTATTTTAAAAATATATAAATTATAAAGCTTGGCCTGAGGCAATGAGATGTAATCTTGAGCATTGAAAGACACTAATAAGAATATAGTAACCACTCCGTGGACGTAGGTTAAATTTTTTAACCACGTATATATGTTGTGTGTGTGATTAATTATTTTCATCTTGATATTGCTTTCTCGATCATTCATTGTGATACTTCTTGCCCTCACAATTATATAGAGTTTTATACATGTTTTATTAATGTATGGAATAACATAATATATATATATATATATATATATATATATATCGAGAGAGAGAGAGAGAGAGAGAGGCCCCCTAAGGACTTCTTATGCTGCAGCCCGGTAGATACCATTTTTTTAAAATAGTAAAAAAATAAATTTTTTGATGAAACTTCATGGATTTGATCTCTACGGTGAGAAGATCATCTCCAATTTTTTTCATTAAGAAATTCAATAAAAAAAACGTTGAGATGAGGTCATATGTAAAAAAATGGTATAAATATGCACTTTCGACTGTTGAAATGTTAACGATCATCTCACCTACTTTTTCATTGAATTTTTTTATGAAACTTCATGGATATGATCTCGACAATGAGAAGATCATATCCATGAAGTTTCGTCAAAAAATTCAATTAAGTGGCTGGTACCGACCCAACATTTCAACGGTTGAAAATGAATAATTATACATTTTTTTTACATATCGCCTCATTTCGACGGTTTTTTTTATTGAATTTTTTGATGAAAAAAATTGAAGATGATCTTATAATTGTGGACATCATATCAATGAGGTTTCATCAAAAAAAAAATTTATTTACTATTTAAAAAAAACGGTATGTAGCGGGGTCTGTACCATAAAGAGTCATTACATGAGACTTTTTGCATATATATATATATATATATATCACCTACATCATCCATGCATCACGCTTAATTACAGGCCCTAAAAAACTTTTTTTTCAAATTTAATATTTTTCCCTTGAAATTAAACTTTTAATTAACCCATATGCAAAAAATTACGTCAAAATACATTTTGTAACTATTTTTAAAAAATACACAAAAAAGTGCTAAAAATACCTTACTTATAAGGGTTTGCGCCAACAGTTTTTTGTGGATTTTTTAAAATTAGCTACAAAATGTATTTTGACCTAATTTTTTGTATATGGGTCTATAGGAAGGTTAATTTCAAGGAAAAATATAAAATTTGAAAAAAAAGTTTTCTAGGGCCTAGAATTAGGTGTGATATACGGTGTGATGTATAGTGCATGATGTAGGTGAGCCTTCCTCTCTCTCTCTCTCTCTCTCTCTCTCTCTCTCTCTATATATATATATATATATATATATATATATATATATATATATTGTCAAACTTTTCAACATACTTCATTATGTATACATAAAGAACACATAATATATTTATACATTTGAGAAGTGTATGTATATATGTATGTATGTATATGTATGTCTGTCAATTTTGTTGAATTTTTAAAAAATTGTATTTTAAAATAAATTTATCTAATGCACATTAATATTTATAAACAAAAAAATTAATTTTTAAAACTATATCTTAAATCAGTGTTTAAATAAAATATTTGGAATATATAATGAAATGGACCCTGAAATAACAGAACATCTCTATTGTCACATTTTATGTAAAAATAAAAATATTAACAAATATATACAATAACGTCTCCTCCTCCATTTTATTTTTCATAAAATTAGTGCTGTAATTCCTTGCTTTTATTCCCACGAGATTGATAGAAAAGCCACATGCTTGCGAAGCTTTGTAGAAAACTTATTTTCAGTTACAAGGTTGAATACTTAGCACGCATTCACATGTAACTGACAGAAATGCACCGAGACATCTAGCTGACAACAAAATATTGTAGTCTTATTAAATTGAGTCAAGTTATTATATAAGCATAAAATATTATAACTTATTTATCGTATAGCACAATGGTAATTGCTTTTAAATGGTTGAGTAGACTAACTTCAAGACCAAGAATCCTGATGAGAATCATACAGTTTCAACTTCGTTATTTGTTAAAGGCCAAAAGTCATAATTTGTCTTCGGAAGTTTCTATAACATCTGAATTTTACTAGCCCAGATATGACGACGAAAAGTGGGCAAGAACATTTGGACTATCTTCAAAGTCCCTTATCTTACGTGTGATAGTTTGGGTTGGACTCTTCGTAATTGAGTTGTGTTGCATCAGATTCAAGTACTGGTTTGAAAGCATTGATGAGTCAAAAATTTATTTTGGATGGGGCACAAGTTAATGTTCGGAATACGGGATCGGTAGCCCCCGATTTTTTTTTACATTTTTTTTGCAAATACTTCAATAACTTCAATTCAATCAAAAAAAAATGTCAAATATCGAAATCCTCCATCACAAATTACAATTCCCTAAAAACAAATAAATCGTAACAAATAAACTTTAATAGTAATAAATTAAAGCAAAATCATAATACTTCATTGCTACAAAGTTCATCCAATTTAGGGTTATAATTTAGGAAAATATATTAACACCTAACAAAACAATTGGGCACCCACATATAAATTAGTTAAAGTTAGTATTTACCTTCGACTAACTACACAAACAAAATATTCAAATGGACAAATAAAAGAACATAATTTTTTTATTGAAGAAAATTTTTTTGTTGAAGAAAATTTTGTTTCATTGAAAAAGGAACATATTTTTTTTGAACTTCATACATCAACATACATGGGCAAATGAAATCACAAGAACAAAATATTAACTACACAAACAATGACAAGAATATACCTTCATCGCCACGGAGCTTGCGAAAAGGTGTGTGGCGGAGCGGGGCGGAGCTGAACAGGGGGAGAGGGCGGGGCAGAGCAGGGGGTGGGGTAGGGTAGAGCAGGAGGTGGGAGGAGGGTTTAGCAATGGAGATTGGGTTTACAGTGGTTGGGGCCGCATGAGCTTTAGAGCAGAGGTGGGATTGTTGGGTTTTTTTTTGTGAGTTTAGAGAGTGGGGCAACCTTATTGTATTTTAGGTTTAGAATTTTTTCTTAGAAGTCCCCCCTCCCCCAATAACGCTCCCTCGTCCACCGTTTGAAATTACTAAAACGAGTATATTTAATTTATCATAGTATAATTGTTATCGTGTTTAAAATTGTCATCCTCGTTCCAATCCCAATCCCAATCCCAAGGTAATCCAACCAAGCGGTTAAGCTATTTAAAACCATTTTCTTACAATTTTAATTGAAATTTGTTCTATCCCAATTAACTAAACTTTAAACTCTAGCGGTAATTACCTTGTGTCTCGGCCTTTTTCTCCTTTCGTTTTTTCCCTAGTTTTTTGCTCCTTAAAAAAAGATGCAAGGCGGCATAAACAATATCTCCGAACCCAAAAAATTGGCAAGTGTTTGGATTCAAGAATTTTAGTAAGAAATCGGCCAAACGTTTGATCTCAGTCAACCTTATATAATCATAAAGTGACATATCTAAATTCATTATTATTTATGTATACTGCATAAACTAAAAGACCAATATTAGCATTTATTTGCCTCTAATTTTCAAAGCCATCAATTTTATTTGTCTCACTTTGCCAAAATACCACCTAAGCAAAAAATAAATCACCACAAAATGGCCTTATTTAAGAGTTTCTTAGCCCTTAGTTTATGATTCAACGCCTGCAATTGATTAGTAGATTCTGTGTAGCACGGAATTATCAAAACATAAGTGATTTATGTCAAGTTAATATTCCATTATCATTATTTATCAAATCATATTGTACAATCACTCAAGACATGTTTAGTAGAATATTGCCTTAACAATAAAATGCCTCTATTTCTTTATGTTAATATATACACGTAAATAGTACAATTTGCAAAATTTGTGCACAAAACCCTATAAATTTGTGTGATGGCCGGTATAATGTTTGTATTTATCACAATAACACAAGTAGTAAGTGTTCACTTATAGAGTGTGAAATAGGAAGTTCCTAATCAATTAAACACATGACAATTGTAGAGAAACCGTGTGGTTTCACGAATAAGCAACAGCTGCTTGACCAGTTATGTGGATTATTAAATAAAATTATCCTCCTTATCTAACTCTCCTCCTTATCTTAAGGAATTAGTAACTATATCCAGCTCCCCTAGAGATAAGAATTCTAGCTAACATGTATTGATGAATATTTGATCTGAACCCGAGAAATTCACATGTTAATCAATGCATGCCCTTAATTTTATGGTCAGTTTTATGGTACACTCTTTTGTTGATACCTGGTATGTCTTTAATGCATTGTTTGACTATATACTTAAAAAGACACATTAGGGTGCTACTATTAAAATTAACCCACTCCAGAATTCCTCCATTATTAGTATAAGGATCCAACCCCTTTCCATAGCTCTAGATTTATTCAATAAAGTATTTTGATTTGATTATTG
Source organism: Sambucus nigra (assembly GCA_949130495.1). NCBI lineage: Eukaryota > Viridiplantae > Streptophyta > Magnoliopsida > Dipsacales > Adoxaceae > Sambucus > Sambucus nigra. Next base: position 275,617,555 of record OX422217.1, read on the forward strand.
ATGTGCTGCATATTAAATCTTAATAAGAGACGGCAGGTAAATTGTTTGAGTTGACGTAACAACTCACACGCATCATGGTAGCCGGACTCAATGATAACTTGATAACAAAGTTTCAACAATCCCTTTTTAATGGTAATATGACTTAATCCTTAGCTCTTTCATTTCCATAATCGTTAACACAGTGTTATATTGGGTAGGTCCAGTTTTGAGGGAAGGCTAGGGAGGCAGTGCCTCTAGTTCCCGATTTTCAATGCATTTTAGGGATCCCAAAATTTTATATGTGCATATATATATTCATAGCGTCATTTTCCAATCGTCCTAAAAACATTGACAAATATTTAGTCTTGTCGCAACTCTCGAAAAATGAATCGACATCCTTTCCGTTAAAAAAAACTATAATTTCTAAATTAATAAAAAAAAATATCTTATTAGATATAGGGCCCCCAATTTAAGAGTTCGCCTCAGGCCTAAAATCTGGGACCAGCCTTAACAATTTGCAACTAAATTTGATGTGTTTAAGAGCATGCGTACTCTGGGTCGACAAGCATAACTCATATATCATAAATTAATGATTATAAACCTTCTTCTCCATATGTCTATACTCCTTGTAGGACCCTATCAAATTAAAATTTTACTGATTAACACCTGCAGAAAAAAAAAGAAAATTTACGTAATACTACAAGAATTTATAGGATAAATTAGTAAAAGAATAAAAACAAAACACACAAAACACTTGATGTTGAAATTAAAAAAAAAAGATAAACTTTCTTCTTGCAATAACAATCATAAATAACTACTAAGTTATTTATGATCTATAATCATGAAATGTATTATACTAGACTCCAGATGTATCAATTTACCAATGTGATTATCTTGTGAGATGACAAAAAGTTAGCTATTATTTCTGGTAATTAAAGTTCAGTCTCAATATTAAAAAAAAATAGAGAAAGTACTCTTAGGTCTCTCACAAATAAATTTTAAACACTAAAAGAATTTTGACAAATTTTAAATACTTAGGTTCACTAATTTTCTTCTGGTAGAAGTCCATGCTAGTGGCATAACAAGTGCACATAATTGTAAATTATCATTAAATGTTTAAAAATTATTACAAAGGGACCCAATTAAAAATTGTCCAAAAAAAGTCAACACAATTTCTCAGTAATGAAATTCGCGGAGCCCACTAAAGTGTCAGGTAAAAGATATAAAAACGAGATTGTTGTCATATTTGAAATTTTATTTTACTTTGTATTTTTAGTCACTCCCTTCCTTTTATTGTTGTGATCAAACGTGTAAAACTTTTTTGTGCAACTTCTCTTTGTTTTTATTAATGAGAAAAATAATTAATTTGGAGTCCAAAAGAGTTATTAAGTTTAAAAACTCACTAATTAAAATCATAAAAAATTGATTACACAACTTTGACTTCATTTTTTTAAACAAACACTGCTAAAGATCTGCTATATCAATTGAGTCACAGTCCGTTTACATACAATTTCACAAATAAGCCCCTTGGCAAAGAGGAACGTTTGGGTACAGTTACCTTGCAAAACTTCACAAATACCAAAGCAAAATTAACGTACACTTTTTCCAAATTTAAACCATCTTATTTAATTCAATTTTTTTTACATAAATATTGTATACATTTATAAAATATAATTTTCAAGAAAAATATTTTGACCATCAAAATAATAATAAAAATCAAGCACTTCCGAGATGGACCAATCATATGGACCAATCATATTTCGACACGTGGCTAACAACAAACACTTCCGAGATGATCACACATGTTACTCCGAGGAACTCATACGCTCCGAGGAACAGACCTCTCCGAGGAACTCTTTAGCATCGAGAAGCTCAAGCGGTCCGAGCTGCACCTCGAAGCAAGATACCAACAGTTTAATTGCTCATTAAATGCTTATCATTTGGACGCAGACGCAAAAAGGGCATTAAATGTATTACCCTTTCATATGTATATCATTTAATGTATTACCCTTTCACATTACAGCCTCAGGGCTATAAATACATTGTACAATCCTCATTGTAAATGGGACCCCATACGAGAATTTCTTGAGATAACTTGTAATCGAGAATTTTCATACAAATAGCAATACCCAAATAGTGGACGTAGGCCATTCTTATAAGGTTGAACCACTTTAAAAACTCTTTGTCTTATTTATTTATCTGTGATTGAATAATTAGAGGGATCTAATTTTTTACATCAATATCAATTGAGTCAGAGTCCGTTTATATACAATTTCACAAATAAGCCCCTTGGCAAAGAGGAACGTTTGGGTGCAGTTACCTTCCAAAACTTCACAAATACCAAAGCAAAATTAACGTACACTTTTTCCAAATTTAAACCATCTTATTTAATTCAATTTTTTTTACATAAATATTGTATAGATTTATAAAATATAATTTTCAAGAAAAATATTTTGACCATCAAAATAATAATAACAATCAAAGTCTTATATCTATACACAACAAATTTTACGTGAAATTAAACTTAATATTTTTTAATTCTTAGATGTCACAAGGACCTTGATTTATTCTTTCATGAAACACGTGGAATCCGTTCCTTTGCAACGAGTACGAATTTGTTAACTATCTTTAAAAATGATTAACATAATTTTTTATATAATTATTTATTATATGAATAACTCACCATCAAATTTTATAATTTTTAATAAATTATTTATATTTCAACCAATCAGTTGTCATATTAAATTTTTTAGGAGTATCAACAAATTAAGAGTGTTTACCACATCAACATCCAATATACAAATACCCCAAAGTATTGTAGGTTGAATAGTGAAACGGTGTCACATGTCATATTAGTGCCACACTTTACGCGGGTGAAGCCGTCACCACAGTCCACATGTAAAAGGCTACCTCCTTAGTCTCCAAGAAAAATAGGTAACTTTTATTGAGCAACGTCCCCTATTTAAATCAAACACGAACTCCTCTTCCATAATACATCCACACAACACCTATCTATAAATAGTTCCATTCACTCTTTCGTAAAAGCCACAAATACATACACGCACACCAACCTCCATATTGTTGTATATATAAGAGAATATTATAGAAGAGAAAGAGAAAGAGAGATGACGACAATGAATATACGTATAGATGATAAAGAGGTAGAGAGAATTGGCATGGCCAACTGTTTAACGATCTTTTCTAAGGTGGGGAACGAAACTAACACCCAACAATCACCCACTCGGGCGTTCGAGTGCAAGACCTGTTACCGGAAGTTCAATTCATTCCAAGCCCTGGGCGGTCCTCGAGCCAGTCACAATAGGCCCAAACTAATCACAGTTGACTCTCCCATAAAGCTCAACACCCATCAGTGCTCCTTATGTAGCCTCAAGTTTCCCACAGGCCAAGCACTAGGCGGTCACATGAGATGACACCGTTCTGCCACAAGTCCTCATCTTTCACCCAAGTCGGTCTCGGTTTTCAAGGAGTCGAGTAGTCGTAAGAGGGTGTTGAAGAATTTTTAATTATGCAGAAAATATGAACAGATGTTTGGATTTGAGGCGTAATAGACTACTGTCCTTAAGGTGTTATTTGCCCCCACTCGTACAGAGTTTGCTAACGGGTCTAGGCAAATTACCTCCAAGATACAACAAATCCACGGGTTTATTCAAGTAGCAAACTTGAATACCAACCCAGAGAAAGAGAATTTTCGGAATTTTTATGACAGGATTTTGCCTTCTATATATAGCCTCTTGTGGTGTCTGTTCATGAAGAGACACCACATCCAAAGGTCATTTAATCACGGCCCTTGGATATATAACTATATTTTTAACGTTCTAGATTTGAACTAAAAAGATGCGACTGTACGGATTAATACTTAACGAAGTGGCGCCAAAATCCGACGGTTCAGATCCACTCGCGCTATAATTATGTGTCATTTATTATGGATTTAATCTGGACCGTTTGACGTTGTCAAAAATCAAAGGCTCCTACTTCTCCTCGCGACGATGCGTACGTGCGAAGTGCAAAGTGCGCCTCTAAAGCGCCCAAAGCGCCCTAAACGCCCAATCGCACTTTCGCACACGCGCGCGCTCGCGCGTGTACGTGTGCGGATGGTGCAAAGCACCATCCTTGGACCTAAGGTGTACACTAGTAGCATACACTTCAATGCACACAAGTAATCTCTTATGACACAAAAGCATTTATTAACCCACTAACTTTTTCACACTTTTCCAATGTGGGACTTTGGTTTTCCCACTTCCCTTTGTCTTTTCTTATTCCAATTAATTGATGGTTTTAACCTTTCATTTTCTCTAACCATTAATACCCATTAATATTAAAATCATCCAACAATCCCCCACTAGATTTTAATATTAATGCAATTTCTTCTTGTGATATGCTCATGCATACAAGGAGGTATCTTTCGATTTAAACCTTCAGTTAGTGAATACATATCAAAGTTCTAATAAGACAATGGTGTGCCATGCATTAAACCTTGTCTTATTATTTAGAACCGGATATATATCACACATGAGATATCCCAATCTCTACGAGATGTTCAATATGTTTTTAGCACTATTATGGCCATGTGCACTATCTTGGCTTCATGAATATTTACAAGAATAAACCCAAAATCTTGCTAGAAGCGGCACCACTTCCTATATTCATATAGGTGAAGTTCTCTTGCATGTCTTTGCTACTTTAGACAACGAACTTCATTAAGAGTTAAACTCATCCTCTTGACGTAGCAATATGCACTGAACATCCTACAAGGGACATGAAATTGAATAAATTTCAGTGCAAAACTAATCACTTATCAGTAACTTGTTATTACCCATTAAACTTTGGAATAGTGGTAATGCTATTACATAGTTGGGTTACCATTACCGGTGACTATTGAAAAAATGGCTTTAGTCCCATTCCACTAGATGTGTCCTTTACCAAATCTCTCGAAAGTCCTTTGGTAAGAGGGTCAGCTAGATTCTTATTTGTTCGAACATATATAATATTAATAACTCCATAAGTTATTAATTGCTTGACATATTCATGCCTTAAACTTATGTGTCTAGATTTTCCATTATATACTTTGTTATACGCTCTAGACAATGTAGCTTCACTATCACAATATAAAGAAAGAGATGGCATTGGTTTTGGCCATAACTTTATGTCCAATAATAAATTTCTTAGCCACTCTACTTCTTTTCCGGTTGCTGCCAGTGCTATAAACTCAAATTCCATTGTTGAATGTGTAATGCAAGTTTGTTTCTTGGATGCCCAAGATACCGCCCCACCCGCTAAGGTGAATATCCATCCAGATGTGGATTTATTATCACTTTCACTAGTTATCCAACTAGCATCAGAGTATCCTTCAAGAACTGCAGGAAAGTCATAATAAAATAGACCTAATTCTTTGGTCTTCTTGAGGTAACCAAAAATCCTCCCAATTGCTTTCCAATGATCCACACTTGGATTATTAGTGTATCTTGACATTTTACCTACTGCAAATGCAATATCTGGCCTTGTACAATGCATCGCATACATTAAACTTCCAATTGCACTAGCATATTCAAGTTGTGCAACTGCTCTGCCAGAATTTTCTAATAATTTTATACTAGAATCATATGGGGTATTTGCTTCTTTTATTTTCAAGTGATTAAATTTGTGAATAACTTTGTTAATGTAATGAGATTGGCATAATGCATAACCCCCACTATGTTTCTTAACCTTAATATCCAAGATGGTATCCACTTCATTAAGATCTTTCATCTTAAATTGTGAACTAAGATACTTCTTAGTTTCATATATACCTCTCATGTTTGTACCAAAAATTAATAAGTCATCAACATATAGACAAATAATTACACCATAGTCATCGGTGAATTTAGAATAAATGCACTTATCAGCGTTGTTATGTTTGAAACCATTAGAAAGAATGATTGTATCAAACTTTTCATGCCACTGCTTTGGTGCTTGTTTCAACCCATAAAGTGACTTAATTAATTTACAAACTTTATGTTCATTTCCGGGCAAAACAAACCCTTCGGGTTGTTCCATATATACCTCTTCATCTAGGTCACCATTCAAAAATGCTGTTTTAACATCCATTTGATGCACAAATAGATTATAAATAGATGCAATTGCCATTAAAACACGTATGGATGTAATTCTAGCAACAGGTTCATAAGTATCGAAATAGTCAATCCCTTTTCTTTGTTTAAAACCTTTTGCTACCAATCTAGCCTTAAAGGTTTGAATAGAACCATCGGTATTGTATTTTCTTCTAAATACCCATTTACTACTAATAGGTTGTGATCCTTGTGGCAAGTCCACTAAAACCCATGTCTGATTTGATAGAATTGAATCCATCTCATCATTAATAGCTTCTTTCCAAAAAGAAGCATCTCTTGAAGTCATTGCTTCGTTAAAGGTTTTAGGATCTTCTTCTACGTGAAGTAAAATAGGCATTTTATTTAGAATATTATCTCTATCTCCTTCAACCAAAAAGGCTAAGGCTTGAGATGAAATAAAATCAGGGCCAAAAGATTTTTCTTTTCTAGCACGCTGACTTCTTCTAGGTTCTATTTCTATTTCGGGTTCATTCCTCTTATTATTAATTGATGGTCTAGGAATCAACCTAGTGGATGTATCATGATTGGCATCTAATTCGACACATGAATCTTTATAAAATTTATTTTCAATAAATTCAACATCCCTTGATTCAATTACAACATTAGAATTTAAGTCCAACAACCTATATGCCTTAGAATTTTCCGCGTATCCTATGAAAACACTTTTAATTCCTCTTGCACCCAACTTTAAACTTTTAGGGTCATCAATTCTATAGAAAGCGAAACAACCCCAGACCCTTAGGTACTCCAGATTTGGTTTTCGATTCTTCCATACCTCGTATGGAGAAACATGTGTTTTCATTGATGGAATTCTGTTGTGTAAATGACAAGCGGTGAGTAAAGCTTCTCCCCACAAATTGTTTGGTAAGTTTGAATTAATCAACATAGAATTGATCATATTAGTAAGAGTCCTATTCTTTCTTTTAGCCAAACCATTTTGTTGGGGAGTATAAGGGGCAGTTCTTTGATGTATTATTCCATGTTCTTCACAAAATGAGTCAAATTCATTTGGAAAATACTCTCCCCCTCTATCACTACGAAGAATTTTAATTTTCTTTTCCTTTTGGTTTTCAACTTCTGCTTTATAACGTTTAAACATTGAAAAAGCTTCATCCTTATGTCTTATCAAATATACATATGTGAATTTTGAGCAATCATCAATGAATGTAATAAAATATCTTTTTCCGCCTCTAGTTAAAATACCATTATATTCACATATATCAGAATGAACTAATTCTAATAATTCAGCACTTCGTTCGACTTAAGGAAAAGGTCTTTTTGTTAATTTTGCTTGAATACAGATTTCACATTTTTCATGAGAAGTACTATCACAAGTTATTAATTTATGTTTAGACATGTATTTCAATGATCTAAAATTTAAATGCGCTAATCTAGCATGCCAAACATCAAAAGACTCAACAATATAAGAAGAATTATTCATATTATTAATCAAAATACTGAGTTTGAACATTCCATCACAAGCATACCCTTTCCCAACAAATGCCCCATTCTTAGACAGAATTAACTTATCAGACTCAAAGACGGCTTTAATGCCGCTTTTACAAATCAAACTTGCAGACACTAGATTTTTTTGAATTTCTGGTACATGCAGAACATTTGTCAACGTCAACTTCTTTCCAGATGTGAATTGTAGTTCAACGTTTCCTTTTCCTATAACTTTGGCAGAATTATGATTCCCCATTAGAACCTCTTGACTGTCCTCTGCTTTTTCATATGCGGAATACAATGATTTATCATTGCAGACATGTATGGTAGCCCCAGAATCGAGTCACCAGTCAGAAGACTTCGTTATTGCCGCCATGTTTAGTTCGGTAATCATACCAATTTGCATGTCCGATACCATTGCGACAAGATCCTCGATCTTATTTTCCACCATATTTGCATTGTTTGTATTATTGGATTCAGTAGCATCTATCTTTCGTTTCTTGTTTCTGCAATCACGGGCATAGTGGTCATTTTTGCCACAATTGAAACAAGCCCCATTGGACTGTTTCTTATTGGAATTATTTTTCTTGAACTTCTTACCATTAGGTTTGAAGTTCTTATGATATTTCTCTCCTTCAACAAAGTTTACTTTGGTGGAATTATGAGAAACATTTGTTTGATCACGGGATCTGGTTTCTTCTTCAATTCTTAAATGTTTCTGTAACTCCTCCAAACTTATATCATCTTTCCTATGTAGGAGTTTCTTACGACAATCATTCCAACTTGGTGGTAATTTTGCAATAATTGCACCAACTTGAAATGACTCAGAAATTTCCACCTTTAATTCACGAAGCTTTGTGACAAGGATTTGCAACTCATGTACTTGGTCTAAAACAGTTTGGTTATCACTTATTTTGAATTCGAAATATTTCAGAATTAAGAATTTATCCGTACCTTCTTTCTCTGTTTTGTATTTATATTCAAGAGCATTCCAGATTTCCCGCGGAGACTGCATAGAGTTGTAAAGATCATATAATCGATCAGACAGTGTATTCAGAATATGCCCACGACACACCAATTCGTCTTCTTCATGTTTCTTCCTTTGTTCTTTGACAGTTTCATTATCGTCTTCTTTTGGTTCTGGAATTGCTTCTAGTTTAGGATCCAGAACATATGCTATTTTCAAAACTGTGAGAAGGAAGAATAATTTTCCTTTCCAGCGAGTGAAATTTGTTCCATCAAAGCGGTCCAAATGCACATTGGGATTCAGAAACATATTCATATTCTTTTCTGCCTCCATAAATAACACCTTAAGATTGTTGAAGAATTTTTAATTATGCAGAAAATATGAACAGATGTTTGGATTTGAGGCGTAATAGACTACTGTCCTTAAGGTGTTATTTTCCCCCACTCGTACAGAGTTTTCTAACGGGTCTAGGAAAATTACCTCCAAGATACAACAAATCCACGGGTTTATTCAAGTAGCAAACTTAAGGTAAGAAGAAATAATAGAGAGAAAGAGAATTTTCGAAATTTTTATGACAGGATTTTGCCTTCTATATATAGCCTCTTGTGGTGTCTGTTCATGAAGATACACCACATCCAAAGGTCATTTAATCACGGCCCTTGGATATATAACTATATTTTTAACGTTCCAGATTTGAACTAAAAAGATGCGACTGTACGGATTAATACTTAACGAAGTGGCGCCAAAATCCGACGGTTCAGATCCACTCGCGCCATAATTATGTGTCATTTATTATGGATTTAATCTGGACCGTTTGACGTTGTCAAAAATCAAAGGCTCCTACTGCTCCTCGCGACGATGCGTACGTGCGAAGTGCAAAGTGCGCCTCTAAAGCGCCCAATCGCACTTTCGCACACGCGCACGCGCGCGTGTGCGTGTGCGTGTGCGGATGGTGCAAAGCACCATCCTTGGACCTAAGGTGTACACTAGTAGAATACACTTCAATGCACACAAGTAATCTCTTATGACACAAAAGCATTTATTAACCCACTAACTTTTTCACACTTTTCCAATGTGGGACTTTGGTTTTCCCACTTCCCTTTGTCTTTTCTTATTCCAATTAATTGATGGTTTTAACCTTTCATTTTCTCTAACCATTAATACCCATTAATATTAAAATCATCCAACAGAGGGTGCTGTCTTTTGATTTGAACTTCACAACCCTACCAGAGGCGTATGAATGTGACAAAGGAACTCCAACGTTACAATATTATTTCTAGAGATCTATTACTAGTTTACTCGATTTAAATAATATTTTTAAATGCACTTTTAAATTTAACCTTTTGTGTTTATAATTATTGATCCTCATTTGGTAGCGCCGCAATATGAGCTCTTGATGATGAAACCGTCCATAATCCACTCAAAATAATGTGAGCTCCCATTGTTGAATGCAATTAATTTGACAATTTTATCATTACTAACAATTTTCTAATTTGTTATATGTTAGTGTCCTTTAGAAAATAAAATAAAGGTAAAACTAGAATGAAAATTCATAAATATAAATTCAACATTAAGCATTAAGCATTCATTTGAAAAAATATTGTATACGTTTATACAATAAGTAGAGACTTCATAAACTACTGGTTTTATATAAGTGGGTGATTAAATATAAGTGAAAAAATAATAAAATGTCAACAATATCCATATGTAATAGTGGAACAGTGCAAAATATTTGGGTATTCTTGAATGTTCATACTGAACGAGTACATGTTGCGGCCTCTGACAACATAGAATAGGAGAATATGAATAGTCCATAAGGCTTGGCATCCTCCACCTTTGAGGTATCAACATCTAGTTAGGCATATCATTTGACTTGTGTATATTAGGAGCACCTCCATATTCGACCTTCACGCATAACCAATGCCTATTAGTCCTAACGGTACGATAACATTGACAAATATATGTTGCAAGGAGCCCTCGTAGTGACTTTCAAAAGCAATCGTGTGATTGCACCCGAAAAATATCACGAGAAGACACCCCCATTCTTCAACATCTTTATCTTTTCTCTCATATTCATTTGATATTAATAAACAAGTTATGTATCGTCAAAGTGCAACACTACACTATATTTCCTTTTTTGTAACCCAAATGGTCCAAAAATTTGTCACAACCAGAGCCGTGGCTAGATTTGTCGTAGCTTATGGTTGTGAAAAATGAAAAACTAAGAGAAAGATAATTTTTTTCCATGGATTTCGTGTGGGGATATTTAGATCATAACTAAAAAATTATTAGGTCTAAGAAACTCGTGACCAACACGAGGCTGGTTACTACGAGATCTGTACCGTGAATCGGTAGAATTCCCATCACAGTGAGAGCGTATGGAAGATCTCACACATATTCTCGGACGTTATGTTTACGTTGTTGATTCTTTTAAGCATTCGATATTGTTAGAAGCCATCAATTGAGGTCATGATGGTGAAAATCAAATAAGGGATCCAAAGCTTCCTACAGATGATGATAATTGTAAGTACCAAAAACTTACTAGTTCAATTAATTTGATCACGCAGGCATGCGACAATTCACATATCATTGCAATACCCTGTAATTGTGAGAGCATATTTATGAATATTCTATTAGATTTTAGTCAAGATATTTTATTTTAAATGAAAATATTTGTTTATATTACATTTAAAAATAATTTATTTTGGTTTAAAATCGAATAAAACATCTAAATTCAAATTTAAATGGCTTTGGGACATTTTGTGATGATTTAAATATGTAAAGTTAATAATTTTGAATTAACGATCAATCTAGTAATATGCATTAACTTAGGCTCCAAGATGAAAGAGGGGTTATATAAAGAACATTATGAGTGATTATAAGGAAAAGAAGATGACAAACAAAGGAAACAAACGAAATCAAAAGAGTAAAAAAAGAGTGGGATGAGAAGAGCCAATTTAGAGTGTTTAGATTTTCTTTTCGAGTACTTTCGGATGAGATTTGAGAAAAACTCAAAACATATACCTGACATAATTTTTCGTGTAGAATCCGAATTGACAGTTTAGATAATGCTTGGATCTGAATATTTTAGGTTTTCAAAGCAGGCCTTGTGAATTTTAACTCTCTTGAGGTAGTTTCGTTCTTCCGTGGTTAATTTAGTGTGCTACACTTATTCAACCTTGATTGTATAGTTATATCCATGCTATGTGTTGCATTTATATGTATTATATGCTTATAATTATATTCGTTCTTGTACCCATTTTGTATGTGTTATTTTCATTCCGTGTAGTTTGGGGTAATGAAACTGGTTGATTTTACGAGCAAGTTGGGTTATAGAATTTGGATAGAAAATATGTAAACTTGATTTATGGGAATTGATCAGAAATTTATTTTAACTGGGAGAATGATATTATGACGATTACTACTAGAGAATGCATAGGCATTCCCTACCCTAACCACCTGCTAGACAAGGTGTGCTATCAGCTACAATTTTGTTTATTATCCAAAGACTAGGCCATGGACCTCGATTGGTGAGTATGTCAAGTTTTATTATGGAAGTGATGCCAAGATTTTATGGTGGTGATGCCTGTTTTTGATGGGTTATGTGTCCAAGTTATGTTATTTTTTTTTGGTAGGGGGGGGGGGGGGGATTAGATTATTTTGAGGATAATTAATAGGATAGTGGACGGTAGGCCATACCGTACTGTGGGAAGTGCGGCGGAAATTTTGATATTGGGTCTTGGGTTTTGTAGTGCCGCGATGAGATCATATGTGATGATTATATTATTAGAATTTTAGTTTGAGTGTTCATATTGCATACACACATGTATATGATGTACGCACACACGAGTATATATAGTTACACTTAGAGCATTTATACGAGCTACTAAGTTTCCCTCTCATTCCCCCATAGTTTAGTGTACTTTAAGTTTGATGGAGATGATATTTATGGTATCGTTGGGATTGGGACCGTCACTAGAGGCTCTGGATATTTATTTTCAAAATTTATTTGTATCATTTTGTTTATTGTAAATTATTTTGCAAAAGGACTTTTGAGATTTAATAAAGATGAAATTTTTTATTCAGTCGATTTATTATTTATGCTTTCGCAAATTTATTCTCAATCTAAATGGTATTATTTTATATAAAAAAACTCTAATTTATCAATATATTTTTACTAGCACCTCTCGGGGTGTTACAAAGTGGTATGAGAGCATAGGTTATTCGTATTCTCGGGCTTGTGATTATTGGTTCGTTACGTTGTCCGTTGAGAGAGATTTAGTTTATGTTCGATATTATTTGGGTGATGACCCACTTTATATTTGAAATTAAGGTAAGCAAATTTTGGGTGAATTTCGAGGATGAGATTCCTTTTGTAGGGGGGAAGAATGGAATATACTGTAATTTCGAGAGCATATTTATGAATATTCTATAAGATTTTAGTCGGGATATTTTATATTAAATGAATTTTTCTTATATTACATTTAAAATTTATTTATTTTGGTTTGAAATCGAATTAAACATCCAAATTAAAATTTATATGGATTTTGGACATTTTGTGATGATTTAAATATGTAAAGTTGATAATATTGTATTAAAGGGCAATATAGTAATATGCATTAGCTTAGGCTCCAAGATATGGTTTGAGTGAGAGACTATATAAGGAATATTATGGGTGATTATACGGAAAGGAAGATGATAAACAAAGGACAAAAACAAAATCAAAAGAGTAAAAAACAAGTGGAATGAGAAGAGCCAATTTAGAGTGTTTAGATCTTCTTTTCGAGTGCTTTTGGATGAGATTTGAGAAAAACTCAAAACACATACGTGACCTAATTTTTTGTGTAAGAATCCAAATCTGAAGTCGAATTGGCAGTTTAGATAATTCTTAGATCTGAATTTTTTGGGTTTTCAAAACAAGCCTACAATTGTGGATTTTGACTCTCTTAGGGTAGTTTCGTTCTCCCGTGATTAATTTAGTGTGCTACACTTATTAAACCTTGATTTTATAGTTATATATATGCTATGTATTGCATTTATATGTATTGTAAGCTCGTATATGATATTCGTTCTTGTCCCCATTTTGTATGTGTTATTTTCACGACGTGTAGTTTGAGGTAACGAAGCTAGTTGATTTTACAAGCATGTTGGGTTATTGAAAGTGGGTAGAAAATATGTAAACTTGATTTTTGAGAATTGAATCGAAAATTTATTTTAATTGGGAGAATGATATTATGATGATTACTGTTGGATAATGCATAGGAATTCCTTTTGCTAACTTGAGCTCATATGGCACCTCCTTCCAACTAATGTACCCCGGGACGATGATCGTCTTTACCAGCACGAGGGATCTCGTGAATAGCCCCGACTTGTTCTCGATGGCCATCCCCAATTTGCCATATATGGGGAGCCTAGGGGCCGAGGAGCCCTCGTCGCCTCCGCTACCACCGAGCCAGACGACATCATCATAACTAGCATCATCATCCTTGCCTTAATACCTGAAGGAGACATTTGCTGTAACAAAATGTTATTAGAACAAATCAAAATGAATTAGAAGAAGACATGCAAATATGTACAATTACTACAAATAAAAATGAATTATTACTGTTAAACATTTCCACCCCCACCCCTACTGCCCACACACACGCACACACACCCTGCCCCACCCCCCACCACACACACACACACACAACCCCACCCCTTCCCCCACCACACACACGCACACACACACATATACACACACACACATGCACACACACACATACACACACATGGCTTGTTATTGCCAGATAATCCATAATGCTTCTTCAAAATTCCTGTCACGCTATCGCCAGACAAACCGTACTGCGTCTTCAAACTGTGCAAACCAACCATGGCATGTAAAGTTATTTGATCTTTCTCACAGCCAGAGTATAACGGTTAGGTCGTCTTAAATTTTAAACCTTGGTAGTCTTCGTCAAGGTTTATCATTATATATTCACGAGCACTTGAACCTTGTACATCATCAGTAACCTCATTCTCCTCAGCTTCATAAACCCCGTACGCATCATCAACTAAATCCTCTAACATATTATGATCTACGTCGTCCCCTTCTACATCTATCCTACTTGTTGAAGGTTGTTGTGAAGGTTGGTCGGGGACAAAAGGAACTTTCAATTCACCGTGAAAACTCAAAAATCGATAACTATCTTGCGTACCCGATCTTAACAACTGTTTTCCACTCAAACACCTTTCCATTCTTACACCTAGCACACGGACATGAAAACTCTTCATCATTTTGACATCTCTTTGTGTATTTCACAAATTCATTAGTACCTCGGTGAAACACATCACCCATTCTATTTGTCTCACCCATCCACTCTTTGTATTTCGGATAACACATCACAACAACCACAACTAATCACTTATTAAAGGTATGAAGTATATATTCATGGATTAGTATAAATAAAACTTAGATTTATATTATGTTTCATTTAATTATATCTTATTTATATTTGATTTTTAAATTTCAAATTCAAATTCAATTTATAAGAGAAATTTTTATTTCCTCCATCTCCTCTAAATGGTGAGTGGTCCTATCCCATTCAAGACCGCATTTTCTGTAACATACTTAACAACTTATGCACATTGTTACGATTTGAGAAAAATTCGACAGCATATCCCCGTAGTTCTCCAAGTACACGACGTAGATTGTCAAGTGTGAGTGTTATTTCAATTGATCAATTGAAATAACAGTCACACTTGTCAATCTAGTATGTACCTAGAGAACATTAGGATACGACTGCAGAACTTCCTCCAAAAGTAACAACTTTTAGCCACTAAGAATTTTATTATAAATAAATTATGCAGTCCCAAACTGTCCAAACAGGACAATTCGATAGATCTCATTGCAGGGGTAACGACTCTCAAACGGGTTAAAGGGCCATTGAATGCGTACGCATAAGAACTAGAAGGTTAGTATCTATACGCATTATATGTAATGGAAATAAAAAGTTTTGGGGTCTTTATATGAATTTTGGTTATTGGTTTTATCCCTGAAATGTTCACTTGGGTAGGAACCGAAAGCGCTAGAGACTACAGGGTGCTTGTGTAATTAAGTTTGAGACGCGCGATTGTTAGCCATTGTTTGCCCTACACTTGTCGTCCTGCTATTGGCTATATGTTTGTTTCTTTTAAGAGAGTAAACCAATGTTTTTTATCAGCAATTGGATTAAGCTTATCAACGCTTTGTATGCATTCTTGTTCCAATACCATTGAACATCTTCACTCCAATTAGAAGCCTCTTAACCAACCGTTTACCTTTAACCGTTGGATGGAAGTCAATGTGACAAGACTAAATCTTAGCCCTTGATTTCGAACCCCCTTCTCGATCCTTCTCAGCCCTGTATATAAGGAGGCTAACCCTCTGACTTCCAGAAGCTTTTACCACTTCGTCATTTAGAGAGAGAATAGAGATAAGAGAGAAGAGATAGAAGAGTGAGAAGAGAGAAGAGAGAGAGAAACCACAGAGTTATAAACCCTAACCCTAAATCGTTCCAAACACTTCTTCAAACCCTAAACCTTTTACCAAAAACCAGTTTATACCAAACACAAAAACTAAGTGTTTGAGAGTTTTTGAGTGTTGGTTTGAAAGTTGTTTCGTGTTGTAACCTCTTCGTTTTAAGATCTTGTGTCCAACTTAAACATTTGGTTCGATCTGTATTTCTGTTTCATAAAAATAATAGATCTAGTCTTTTATGTTATATTACACCATAGATCTGCATTCTTAGTTTCTCGCCTTGAGAAATCATTTGTTGATTATTTTCTGTAAATATTTTCATCTTCAAAATCGACAAAATCATTTTCTGTTTCTAGTTCTTTTGAAACAAAATCCTTGACCTAGTTGGAATCACACTTGGCGGTTTTCAATTTCCAAAACTGTTTTCAAAACCTTGAAATTGACTAAGATCTTGAAACGTCTTTTGAGCAAGATAGCCGTGGATTATGGGTTTATTTTAAAGGTCAAATAAGGTTCAAGTTTCCTAAGAAAAGAGAAACTGAAAATCAAAACATATAGATCTGATTTGTAATTTGTTAGGACTGTTTGTAAAAATAAGCGTGAGTGTGTGCATGCATGTGTTAGATCACCATCACAAACACTTACACACTACAACGTTGAAAGTGTTGGTAATATGATCTTGAAATAAGAGTCGATGTAAATACTAGAACAAAATGGTTGTTAGCAAACTGGAAGAACAACATCAACAATCAGAACTGCATAAACGTTAGAAGGACACCAGTGGGTACATTCCTAAACTTGTATATGACTGATTTGTGTACATGCGTGTTATATAGTTTGTAACTGTTATATTTCGTTTTAGTGGATTTTTCTTTTTACTCCGTAGAGGGAGTCGTGGATGTTTCCTCTGTTGGGTGAGGTTTTACAACGTTAAAAATGTCGTCATTAATCTTTATACATCTCCTCATCTCATTCTTGGTGGTGTGCTGATTTAAAACTGTTTTAGTTTTTGTTTTCAAAACTTGTTGACAAATCTTGAACTTATGTCATACATATTTTTAAACAAATCTTGTGATTTATAACTGATTTGGTTTAAAGAAAATAATTTCTTCAAAAAATAGTTCGGAGTTACTTAAATAGTTTAATACTTTATTAAACGACTTTAGTAACAGTTTTTCAATTGGTATCAGAGCCTTGGAAATCTTTTTAAAAGATCTTGTGTTTCTAAAATTGTTTTCTTAAAATCAAAACTACGGATGAGAAAAATGAACTATTTGGCAACTTAGCCAGACCCCCTCTCTTTTATGAAAACAATTTTCTTCCTGGAAGGTAAGAACGGCTACTTTCATACAAGAAACCTTGGGAGATGATGTTTGGGATATTGTTGAAAATGGATACAATTATCCTACTAAACCATCCACTGAAGGAAGTAATGAGAGTAATTAGAAAGCATTAAGTTAATTCACACAAGAAGAGAAGCAAACTTCTCGAAACAATAACGAAGGCAAGAATGCCATCTTTATGTCCATAAATGAACATGAGTTCAAAAGGATCTCATCTTATGCCACTTCTAAGGAAGCTAGGGATAAACTGATCACTGGACACGAAGGTGATACTAGAGTTAAGGCTTCTAAAACTTAGATGCTTGTCCAGCAGTATAACTCCCTAATTATGTCAGATTCTGAAACTTTTGATGATTTTTACATGAAATTAACTGACATTGTGACCAAATTGCATGCTAATGGGATAACATATGACATAAATGAACTTGTATCTAAAATTCTAAGGTCCACATAAATTTGACAACAAAAGATATGCTATTAAGGAAATGTGTGATCAAAATCTCACTCCTGAATTACTCAGTAGTAAACTACGAACCGTGGAAATGGAATTAGAATTTAAGAAACAAATGACCTAGTCCCATAGGAAACAGACTAGTTCCAACTTGAGTTTTTCCTCTAAGTTGATGAAACCTGAATTTACTATTCCCACTGATTACTCTAATGAGGAATATGATATATATAGTTTGGATAATCAAATTACCTTCATGTAAAAATAATTTAAGAAAATTGTCAAATTAAAAAACAAATTGGTAAACAAACAAGGCAAGCAAAATTATCCAATTCAGTCTAACTACAAACCTCATGAGAAAGGTCAAGACAAGCATCACAAGGACATGAGACCCAACAAAGACTTTAATAACATTGAATGTTTTAGATGTGGAAAACTAGGACACATAGCACAAGACTGTAGAGTGAAACAGAACATTGCCAATAAACATACTAGGGCCAACATTTACAAAACAAGGGATGATTCAAGTGATTTTGAAAATGAGGAACCTGAATCTTCTGATGTTTTTTATCCTTGCATGTCTTTCTTTGCTAAGATAATCTACAATGATGATATGCCTATGTATGAGAATGATGATTGTAACTCTACTCCTGTTGTTGTGAATCATGCTGCTACTGGCTTAGATGCTTTAATTTTTTAGAATATAGCTAGTTCTACCACGGGGTGTGTGAGTCAAAGGGAATGCGATAATGATGATGTCAATGGGTGCGTGAGTTCAAGAATTGAATCCTTAGGGGTCACTTCACACACAACACTTAGTGACTCAAACACTGAAGACCTCCCTGATATTCATACCCTTTATGCGAAAACTCTCAAGAAAAGCACTAGACTAGAGAAGATAGTGAAGGATCTCACTAAGAAACTAGAAGTCCTAAGTCTGATGGTTAAACTTAACGCTTAAGAGTGTACAACCCAATGTCTAACTCATGAAAATGAAGTTAAAACTTTTGATCAAAAATTAAAGAATTGATTGAAGAAAATGAAACTCTGGAGAAAAAAATATAAAAGGACATTATTAGAATTGGAACAATCTAAACAAAAGATAGCAACCATTTTCAAAAAATTTGCAAAATATGAAAACAATTCAAACGGTTTTGATGGTTTTATTGTTGATTCAAAAACCAAATCTGATGATCGAAATGGAATAAGGTTTCTCCCCAATTTAAAGACTCAAACTAAAAATTTTAAACCAATTAAGTTTGTGTCAGGAGGCAAAAGGCCTATAGAAACTTGTCCTGATTTTCATTCTATGACAAATGAGTTTGATGAAAAATAATCAAAGTTTGATATTGGGGAATCTAGTTACTCTAAGTGTGAAAGTCGACCTAAGGCTAAATATGTCTTCCACCTATTAGGAAGAGTGATTATTCTTTTCAAAATTTACTCCCTAGGGATAAGGTTTAACTCCAAAATGCCATGAAGCCTATGTTTAAAGACTTTTCTAAGGATATACCATCCTCGAGCAATTTATATTGCTCTTACTGTGACTTATATGGTCATTCCTTTGAAGTTTATTATTCTAGACGATTTGTCAACCCTGTTTACAGTATTCCTATGTACCAAAACTTTAACTGTTCTAGGAGTAGCCGTAATAATTATGTTCTTCCTAGACAACAAAAAAAAAACTCTAACTATAGAAAAAGAAAGACCAAACCTAAAAGATCATTTCCAAGAAGGATTCATAGACACTTTCCTAAGCCAAATGCTCATGTTGATCATAAAATTCAACCTCATGCGCAAAAAAAATTTCAACAAAAATCTAATGCTCGCAAATTTCATCAAATGAGAGAAAATAAGCGCAAAATGAAAACAAGAGATATTTGGGTTAGAAAAGATGAGCTATTACCCTAGATGAAGTGTAATATTATGATTACTGCTCTAAAATCTGAACACACTCCATCTGGTTGGTATTTAGACTCTGGATATTCTAAGCCAAATGCTCATGTTGATCATCTCAAATCATTGGTAAAGGAACACTCCAAGAAGAAGGATTACCTTTACTTGAAAACATTCTTCTAGTAAAAGGTCTTAAGGCTAATTTACTTAGTATTTCGCAATTTTGTGACTCAAATCACACTATCATCTTTTCAAAGAACAATTGCAAAATTAGCCTATGAAAAAGGTGAGTGCATAATTATGGGACTCACGACTCCAGATAATTGTTATACTGTCCAAACCAGTACTGAGATCTGTAATATTGCCAGAATGGATGATAATAAGATATGGCATAATCGAATGGGTCACATAAATTATGAAATTCTTAGTAGATTGTCTACACAAGAAATAGTTAGAGGTATTCCTAAGATCAAACCTATTTCTAATATTATATGTGGATCATGTCAAGAAGGAAAAATTATTAAGGACCCTCATAAGAAAGTCAAAGATATCCTTACCTCTTAACCCTTAGATCTCATCCATATGGACCTAATGGGTCCTTCTTGAACTGTTAGTCTCTGTGGACACAGTTACATTCTTGTTATGGTTGATGACTTCACTAGATTTTACTTGGGTAGACTTCCAAACCTTTTTGAAGATTTTACTTCGAATTGAAAATGGGAAAGATACTCAAGTAAATAGAATTCGTAGTGATAGAGGTGGAGAATTCTTAGATATAGGTGTTATAGAGTATTGTGACTATAATGGTTACAAAAATGAATTTAGTGCTCCAAAGACTCCTCAACAGAACAATATTATTGAGAGAAGGAATCGTACCCTTCAAGAGATGGCACGTGTTATGATTCATGCAAAGTGTTTACCTAAGTATTTTTGGGTAAAATCTATTCGTACTGCGTGTCACATTATCAATAGGGTCTATCTTAGAAAGAATTCTAAACAAACACCTTACGAACTTTGGTATAGGAAGAAGATCAATCTTAAGTACCTTAGAACCTTTGGTAGTACGTGTTATGTATGTAAAGACAGAGAACACTTATCCAAATTTAAGACTCGTGGAGATAAAGCCATCTTTCTAGGATACTATCCTAACAGTATTGCGTACCGTGTCTGCAATCTTCGCACTAAGACCTTAATCGAATCCGTAAACGTTATTGTAAGTGACACTATTGTAGAGAATAAAATTGGAGAACCAGCTCTTGTGGATTAGTTTGAAAATGTTTTAGAAAATGACTCTCCAAAAATAGATAATTCTTTACCAATTAAGACATCTGAAGTACCTAATTGGGTTTCTAAAGATCATCCCATAGATAATGTTATTGGTAACCCTAGTGAGCCTGTATGTACAACATATCAATTAAGAAACTTTGCTCATTATACATGTTTTGTTTTCCTTGTGGAACCAAAGAATGTTAATGATGCATTGAATGATCCTCATTGGATTTCTGCAATGCATGAAGAACTTCTTAAATTTTTCATTCATGATGTTGGTATCTTATACCTAGGCCTGACCACGAAAAGGTTATTGGAACACGTTGGATATTTAAAAATAAATCTGATGAGAGTGGGATAGTCATTAGAAACAAAGCCAAATTAGTTGCTCAAGGATACTCTCAAATTGAAGGAATAGATTTTAATGAGACTTTTGCTCCTGTTACTCGATTGAAATTTGTTCGTCTTCTCTTTGACATAGCTTGTTACTTACATTTTACGCTTTATCAAATGGATGTCAAATCTGACTTCCTAAATGGAATATTGACTGAGGAGACCTATGTAGAACAAGCAAAAGGTTTCATTGACCATAAATATCCAAATCATGTCTTTCGTCATAAAAAGGCTCTGTATGGCCTAAAACAAGCACCAAGAGCTTGATGTGAGAGCCTTTCCAATTTTCTCTTAGACAATGGTTTTAAGAGAGGTGGAAATGATCAAACCCTTTTTGTCAAACATTTTGACAAACATATCATTATAGCTCAAGTTTATGTTGACGATATCATCTTTAGATCAACTTCCCCATCAGAAGTTAAATCTTTTTCTGAAATTATGCATAAAGAATTTCAAATGTCTCTTGTTGGGGAGTTACAATTTTTCTTAAGTCTTCAAGTCAACAAAATCCAAAAGGATTATTTTTTTTGCAATCAAAATACGCTTTAGAGATTGTTAAAAAATTCGTCCTTGAGAGTGCAAAAATACTAAAACTCCCATGAGTACTACGGTCAAACTGTCTAAGGATGAAACTAGGAAATCCATATATCTAACCCTTTATTGTAGTATGATATGAACCTTACTATATCTTACTTCCTCGCGTCCTGATATTATGTACCCTGTTTGCATGTGTGCTCATTATAAAAACAATCCTAAAGAGAACCATTTATCTTGTGTTAAAAGAATTATAAAATACATTAAAGGCACTCTAAATTTAGGACTTTGGTACACCAATGATACTCCTAGCACTATAATAGGATACATTGATGACGATTGGGCAGGGTGTACTAGCGATAGTAGGAGCACATCAGGCGCATGTTACTATACTGGTAATAATTTGGTAGGTTAGAGTAGTAAGAAACAAAACTGCACTTCTTTATCCAGTGTTGAATCTGAATACATAGTCGCTGGAAGTTGTTGTGCTCAATTACTTTGGCTTAAGCAAATGTTGAGTGATTATGGTATTCAAGAAGAAAAATTACATCTCTATTATGATAATCAAAGCGCGATCAATATCGCTAAAAATCCAGTTCAACACTCACGAACAAAACACATAAAACTTTATACGCGAATTAGTTGAGACTAAGGAATTAGAAATCAATTATCTTCCTACTGATTTACAACTTGTAGATATGTTTACCAAACCTTTGGATTACAATAAATTTATATCTTTACGCAAATCGATAGGAATGGTTTGTGTTGAATAAACTCTTAGGTTTTTTATTTTTTCCCTTTGTCCATTTGAGAAAAAATGGGGGAGAAATTTGAGTCGTATGAGAGTTCAGTTGTTTGTACATATTCTAAAAAGCTTGATCTTTAGTGATTATTTGCAGGTTTTTGTACAGTTATTCTCAACAGTTGTAATAGGGTAATGAATTGCAATTAGTTGAGTTATGTAATTTTCTTATCTAGGAAATAGGTAGAAATAATTTTTGTATAGGAATAGGTTTTTCCTTTTCTATTTGTTTCCCTACGAGTTCAAGATGACTTAAAGGAGATTTTATCTCATATTTCCAATGGGGTAGATTGAAGCACCTCATACTCTTGACTCATTTGAGTTTACATTGTATAAGTGCTCATCTAGTTTAGAGATAGAGACAAAATTGAGTCCCCATCCTAGATACCAAAGAGCCTCAGACACTTCAAATACAATGCATTCCTCTTGTTTGATTGATCAAGGTATAATCACAAACACTCACACACTTTAGGACTGCATACATTGTTCATATACTGCATAATTTGTTTATGTGTGTGTTAATTTTCCTTAAAATATTTTTTTATTTTTTTTGGGAATTTCTAATGATTTTAAAACAATTTTTTCATAATTAAAAATGGAAATAAAAAGTTTTGGGGTTTTATATAAATTCTGGCTATTGGTTTTATCCCTAAAATGTTCACTTTGGTAGGAACCGAAAGCGCCAGAGATTACAGGGTGCTTGTGTAATTAAGTTTGAGGTGCGTGATTGTTAACCGTTGTTTGCCCTACATCTGTCGTCCTGCTATTAGTTGTATGTGTGTTTCTTTTAAGAGAGAAAACTAGTGTTTTTTTATCAGTCCTTAGATTAAGCTTATCAACGCCCTGCATGCGTTCTTGTTCCAATCCCAGTGAACATCTTTCCTCCAATTAGAAGCCTCTTAACCAACCGTTTACCTTTAACCGTTGGATGGGAGTCAATGTGGCAAGACTTAATCTTAGCCCTTGATTTCGAACCCCCTTCTCGATCCTTCTCAACCCTGTATATAAGGAGGCTAACCCTCAGACTTTCAGAAGCTTTTGCCACTTCGTTATTTGGAGAGAGAATAGAGAGAAGCGAGAAGAGAGAGAAGAGTGAGAAGAGAGAAGAGAGAGAGAGAGAGAGAAACCACAGAGTTAGAAACCCTAACCATAAATCGTTCCAAACACTTACTCAAACCCTAACCCTTTTACCAAAAACCAGTTTATACCAAACACAAACCCTAAGTGTTTGAGAGTTTTTTAGTATTGGTTTAAAATTTGTTTCATGATGTAACCTCTTCGTTTTAATATCTTGTGTCCAACTTAAACATTTGGTTCAATCTGTATTTCTGTTTCGTAGAAATCATAGATCTAGTCTTTTTATGTTATATTACACCATAGATCTGCATTATTTGTTTCTCGCCTTGAGAAATCGTTTGTTGATTAATTTCTGTAAATGTTTTCATCTTCAAAATAAACAAAATCATTTTCTGTGTCTAGTTCTTTTGAAACAAAATTCTTGACCGAGTTGGAATCACACTTGGCAATTTTCTATTTCAAAAACTGTTTTCAAAACCTTGAAATTGATTAAGATTTTGAAACGTCTTCTGAGCAAGATAACTGTGGATCCTCGGTTTATTTTAAAGGTCAAATAAGGTTCAAGTTTCCTAAGAAAAGGGAAACTAAAAATCACAGCATATAGATCTTATTTGTAATTTGTTAGGACTGTTTGTAAAAATAAGCGTGTGTGTGTGCATGCATGTATTAGATCACCATCACAAACACTTACACACTACAACATTGAAAGTGTTGGTAGTAAGATCTTGAAACAAGAGTCGACATAAAGACTGGAACAAACTTGAAGTTAGCAAACTGGAATAACAACATCAACAATCAGAATTGCAGAAAAGTTAGAAGGACACCAGTGGGTACATTCCTAAACATGTATAGGAATGATTTGTGTGCATGTCTGTTATATAGTTTGTAACTGTTATATTTTATTTTAGTGGATTTTTATTTTTACTCCGTACACGGAGTCGTGGATGTTTCCTTAGTTGGGTGAGGTTTTACCACGTTAAAAATCTCTTGTCATTAATCTTTCTATATCTCCTCATCTCATTCTTGGTGGTGTGCTGATTTATAACTATTTTAGTTTTGGTTTTCAAAACTTATTAACAAATCTTGAACTTATCTCGTACATATTTTTAAACACGTCTTGTGATTCAAAACTGATTTGGTTTAAAGAAAAGTGTTTCTTCAAAAAACAGTTCGGAGTTGCTTAAATAGTTTAATCATGTATTAAACGGCTTTAGTAAAAGTTTTTCACGCGCACACACACACACACACAGACGCACGCAGTCCCACCCCCCGTCACACCCCCCGCATCATTTTCCTCTCTCGCATATACGCACAAACACGCACACTACAAACACATATACACACATGTTCACATACACACATACACACACATGCAACCCCACCCCCTACCCCACCTCCCACCACCCACCTCCCCATCCCCTTACCCCACCACACACACACACAAACATCCCCCACCACATCCCCCCCCCCACCCCCCCCCCCCACACACACACCCTGCCCCACCACCACACACACACACACACAGCCCCACCCTCTCCCCACCCACAACCCCTTCCCCCACCACACACACACACATGCACACACATAAATACACACACACGCACATATATACACACACATATAAATGGTAGAGAGAGAGAGAGAGAGAGAGAGAGAGAGAGAGAGAGAGAGAGAGAAATTGGAGGTAACAACGCGGTGAGGAAAAAAAAGGGGAAAGGGCTTTTTACTGACAGATTTGTCACAGTCAATGACAGTGACAAAAAACGCGTGTTATTTTGTCACGGTCAATGACCGTGATAAGGCTAGTCACTGAAAGGGTGCCAATTTTCCCATTTTGGTTTAGCGCTTAAACTTGTAGAGTTTATTTAATTACATCCACATTTTGAATATTGTTTTAAGCTATTCGAGAAACAACTTGATCATATTCGGGGTCAGCATCATCTTCGGAAGGATCAGAATCATCATCTGAGGAGTATGATGAAGTAGTGGTATCGGTAAGGGTGAAAATATTAGTAACGGGGAAAATAGGTCCATAATCTATTGAGTAATAAGGAGGAGTAATGGTAGCTTCATTACGCGGTACCACATCCCATGAAAGATGGATCGCTTGTTGCAGAAATTTAGGATATTTGAAAAACCTTTAAGTTTGTCTCGTGGCTTGAGCCTCTCCCATTAGACGACTAATGAGCAAAATGTGTTTAATTTTTGAAGTGGCAATTGCCCAGTCACCATCAATGATTCTGATATGTTAGCATATCTTGGCAATTCCAACCTCTTTGATAGATCACTTAAAGTGCTCTTATGTCAAGTCACGAATATCGAGATAGATGTCATCCCAGATATTCATTACTGCAAAACAGTATGAGCAACAAAATATGATAAGGCAAATATTTAAAAAGTAGGCGAAAGATCCTCGTATTTGGTCCCGTATACGCATAATACCTGGATTACGCTATGATACCATGATGTCGCATCCGCAAATTTTATGTTTTAATGATAAATAAGAATAAAATTAAAGTACAACAATAATTTTAGTGCAACGAAACTTAAAAGGCCTTTCTTATGCGGATGCCTGGCATCCTATTACATATCAGAGTGTAAAAATAATATAAAGTACAATATTATTCACTCATGCCATACATAATATAAAAATTCGTACAAACACTCGGGATTCATAAGAGCTGATAAGTTGCGATGTAGATATTCCAACGGGGACTACCATCCATATTTGTCACTACCCATATGTACGTACATGCAAATATTTTGGAGGATAAGAGAGAATAAAAATTCAAATGCGTTGGCGGTAAATTTTCTTCCTCATGTTCGTCGTCCATCTAGAATAAAAATAGTTAAGCAGATATGTCAAGTAGATAATTATTATTTCTTTACATGATATGGAAGATGATATAGTGTTAGAAAAATAACGGAAGTAAATTATTAAGCTTATACCTGTTGAAACAAAATGACATATCATAGAACTATCAGGGTTACACTGAAGTCTACTGATATGTAAATGAATAATACGATAAAGATAACCAGGTAAACTAAGTATCAAATTACTATGTTAATGGTTTAAATTATAACACGATAACCCATAATTGTCGGTTATAGGGCTTCAACAGTATAGACATATTGTTACAATATCGCTCAAGGCATAAATACATATGAACATGCAATCCCAATAATCGGGGAATAGTAAAATATATCTCTACACACTTAGCTAGAGTGACACTCATATGTATATAGCAAGTGAACAAAATTAGGCCCTCAACATCTGAGTCCTACAAGCCAATTAGAATTACCGTGGTACACCGGGGTCTAATCCCTAAATCGTAAGGTATGCTGGGGTTTCACTGATAAGAGAAATAAGGATTATATTCAAGTTGCAGGGTTATACCACAATTAAGGGTAAAGACATTTAGTGGTTCGAATATAGTGGTTTTTTGGTTTCGAGAATAATGAGAATATCGAGAGAATCAATCATATGACGTAAATCTGAACTACTCAAAGAATTTCATATTTGAAATAGGATCTATAAAATTATCACAGAGTGATATACCAATAATTAATTAAAAGACATAAGCTCAAATTGTATAGTATTGAAATTAAAATCACCTACGTTGAGTTTTACGAATTTTGGTGCTTTGTTCGGCTAATTTGCTGGGTAGATTGGGTAGTCTGAAATAAAAAAATGTAACTAGGCCATATAGGTTCAAAATAATTCTTATGTGATGTAGATGATGTAATTGCAAAATATATTTCAGGGTAAAATTAACTCAGATGGTATAAAGTATAATTTTTAAAATTTTAAAAATAAATATTTTCCTTCTTGCTATTAAGATTTGAAATTTGTGACAAGAGGAAAAGTATCTCTATTTATGCTCGAGTATTATATAAAAAGTTTGAGGAGGTTTTGAAATACTTGAAAAAGTTGATAGGGGGTTATCTGTATACATTAAAGTTAATTTATAAACTCAAAACTAGTTTTTTTGAGAAAACACTTTCCTGGAATCCCAAGATGGAGATGTAATTTACTAACTTGTTCAGAATAAAAACTAAAAATATTGGAAAAAAATATAAAAAAAATTGATTGGACACGCACGCTCACGCGTTCAGTCAAATGTATGACGCGCTTGTTTTGACTTTCATTCGTGAATGTTTAGGTTAGACACCTTCAACCTCTCGACATTTTCAGTTTAGGGTTTCAAAACTTTGACCTTGATTTCGAAATGTTTTAGAATTACTTTTAAGTTGATTCCGGAATGAAAGTTGCCTAATTGTGGTAGAGGAATCTAACCATATTAGTTTTAAGAATTTTGGTGGGCTAAATCGAGCTACTGAATTTCTGTAAAAATGGTGAAATTTCGACCAATCATAACTAATTGAGAGCTATGATTTTCATTCCGGCATCATAAAGGTTTTATTCTATATAAAAAATGTGGAAGAATTAACTTGGTTAATGGGATTTTGGTGAAGTAAAACCTTCGAATTATTTTTTTAAAATTTTTAGGGCCGAAAACTTCAACAATAGATTTGAGGTATCAAAAACCATTTTTTATTCAATTAAACACTACAACTAAGTCTTGAGAACCTAAGCTCAACTTACCTCACTTTGAAACTAGTTCAAAGTCAAGGAAGGAAAATCCACCATTGAAGCTCAAGCTTTAATGGAGTTTTCTAGTTTTTGAGCAATTTTAGTGTATACACACGTCAAATTTTACATATAAACAGACATTTCTACTCTATAGATATGCAAAAACATAAACAAATTCAAAAAACAAGCATTACTGCATAACATTATAGAAATGTAAAAACTCCCAAAATTTTACTTTGAAATTGCTCTCAGGTGGGATGCGTTTCTACTGAGGTAAGATGAGGTATTTATAGGGTTTGAAGAGGGGAGTTGATTGGTGGTTTTGGAGGTGAATTTTAGACTGATTTACACAAGTTTTTGTTATTGTTTTATTGTAGGTAAAAAGGATACCATAGGTTACCCACATAATACAACCTATGATGGCTATTCAACTTGTGCCATGTCACTAGGGGGTGTAAGGTACATAAGTTTGGGTTTAAGCTTATGTCCTTGGATAGTTTTCAGACAGGTTTTAAGGTTTTTAGTTTATTTTATCAAAGTTTATGGATTTTTGTGTAATTATACAAACTTAGTGGATTTGTTTATGAAATTTTTATAAATATATGTTCTTAGGTGAAACTCTGAGTGAAAGTTGGGATCAAATTGAAATGGGAATTTGTAAAGTATCATAATTCTACTTATAGGGGAATTTTGGTAGTTTATAAAAAGTTTAGAGTTTTGCTTAGAAATTTTGTCTATTTAAGGGACTAAAGACTGATTTAAGGTGTGTTGTTACAAGATCTCTCTCTCTATCTCTCTCTCTCTCTCTCTCCCTCCGTGTGTGTTTTTTAATAATGGAAAGGCCATATGTCTACATAAAGTACATAAGGTTTAAAAGTCTTGTAAGTGTCCAGACTAATTTGATTTGTGCTTAACAAATGTAAGCCTCTTTTGTAATTCATTGTTGAGACCTATTTTTGTATTTATTAATCTGTTTAGTAGTTTAATTTTTAAAAATATGAATTTAGTAAATCTTTAGTTTTGATTTCAAATAGTTTAATTTAAATCTGAAGTTGATTTACTTTTAATAGGTTTAAAATCTTTAAATATAAATTAATTTCATTTTAGTAAATATGATTCTAATTTTAATAAACTATTAACCAAAATTAACCGAATTTTATTGGGTTTGATTTAAACTAATTAGTTAGGTAGTATAAAAATGTTTGTGAAAATTTCCTTTCTTTTTCAAAAATAGGTAATGGGTCGGTATTTTATGTGAGAAGTCTTTTCTTTTGCTAGCTCGCGTAAATGACCACATGATCACTCGATCACATCAATGTCTTGCACTTTCACAACCACAAAGACTTAGGGGAAATTATGAAATTCGGTTGTTTGACAATTATAACATGCGTGTGGTCACTACACCATATACCGATAATGGTCACAACCACTTGCTCACAGTCAAAATTTGCGATTAAGGTGGTAACAGTCAAAATCCGTGATCAAGGTGGTCACGTTCAAAATCTGCGACCACCATAAAAAATCAATTACCAAGGTTGCGACAAGGGGCAAGGGTGACTTAAACAGGGGATTGGTCCCGATTTTAGACCATGACCACAATGGTCACGACTCCAGACTGTGAACCCAACTGCAACCATTTATGCAGAAAAGTTGGCCCATTTTTGTCAAGTGGATTGTCAGGGTCTTAGACCGTGACCAATCTTGGTGTAGTATAGTCACGGTTTTGAACTGTGACCCCTAACAGTGGAGAAACTTTAATTTGAACCAATTTTGGGTGACTAAATGGGTTACGGATGGGGTCCGTGACCATTTATGGGTACTCGTGACTATTTAATTGGTCACACGAGGAGTCACGGCTCTAGATGTGACCATTTATTAGCTAAAAATAAACCCCCTAGTTTTTTTATCTCTCTTCACCCAACATTTTTCTCCTTCTCTCACTCTCACTCCCACTCTCACTCTCACTCTCACTCTATATTCAATCACTCACACCAACCCTCGTCTCTCTCCCCCTCACCCACTGACGACTAGTCTCACTCTCTCCCTCGCCATAATACTCTGTCGCTCACGCGTACTCTCTGTCTAAACTTATATGTGGGCTTTTATATATCTATATAATAAAGTATGAAAGTTGTGTATGTCATAAGATCAAAAGATGATGTCATCTGAATAAATTTTTTTTGCACTTCCTATTTTGCCCCTTAAATCTTTGATTTCCCCCTCTTTTTTTTTTATCAAATTTACACTCTAATTCAAAATTGGGGTTACTTTCGTCCGAACCTTTTCATTCTCTACTTCTCCCTCCCGCTTAGACCCTCTCTGATTTCTCACACAAAGAACACATTTCCCGTTCTCTCATCAACGACCTGAAAAACCCTACCTAAAACATCTCTTGCTTGATCTATCGCCCCTCCTCTCTACACGCCGCCGATTCTCTCTCTACACGACGCTCCCCTTACGTAAGTTTCATTTCTGATTTTAACTTTCGTTTGTTTAATATTCATTCATATTGGTGCATAAATCTTAGGTAATGTGCTGTAAATCTTATGTATTCCAACCTCCCTCTTTTCTTCATTTCGGCTTTCTCTTCTCTCCATGTGATCCAAACCTACCTCTATCGATGGATGTAGGTGCGAGCTCAGGTAATTTTTAGGTAACCTCCTTTTCATTTACATCGTACGTTTGTAGAAGTTTGAGATTGCAATTTTCTATTTTTTAGGTTGCGATTGTGAACGAAATCAACCAATTTTGAAACCCTAATGTATGTTTATAATCCTCTTTGTTCATTTCTTTATTTTGTGACATTTGTTTTGGGTATTTGGATGGGTGTTTTGTAGATACTTGATTAGGGCTTTTTCCTGAAGTTATTTCACTTTTCCAGTTTTTATTCACTTTTAAATCATGGAAATAGTTCACATTTCAAAAAGATTTATTTTGTGGGTGCTATAAATATTTTAGGGATTTTTATTTTGGTAGAATAATAGGAGTGGAGGTATTAATTTAAAAATCAATATCTTTTTTTTATTATATATTTTATGGTATACAGATCCAACCGACCATCGACTTGCATTATCACCCTATGTTGTGGTAAGATCTTCACCTTTCCCCATCTTTGTCATTTTTAGATTTGTTTTAAATCTTCCCATTTTTGAGTCTCTGTTTTAAATCAGTTACTCAGTACAACCTTGAATTCCATGTTGATGTAATTTGATATGGATTGGAAAGTTCATGATGGGCAAGATCTTGCACGCATTGGTATTGAACAAAATTTTGGATATTAATTGGAAAGTTCATTCTTTTGATGTTGACACGTGCATTATTTTAACAAAACTTTGGATATTATGTATGTTAGTTTTTCATGTATGTTAAAGGGACTCATATTTTATATTATGTATGTTAGTTTTTCATGAATATCTATTTGTTGAGGTATGTATCGTGAACGGAATAGAGTTTTATGCAAATATGAGCCGCAATATCTATTTTTAATGGTATTTCGATTGCTTTGTGGTGCCTAGACTATAGTGGTTGTTCTTATTAAATATCCAAATAGTACTAATATTCAAAAGCTTTGAATGTGTTCATTTTGAAGTGATATAGATCTGATGTGATTTTCATTCGTGAGTGTGATTTGCAATGTGTGGAACCATGTCTTATTCATACTCCATCGTATATTAATTACGCATTTTCAAGCTCCTTTTGGCTCGATCTGGGATTTGTTCAACATATTTTTGAGTCATTTTGGAGATTATGCCTTCAAATGAATTTATTTCTAAGATATTTCAAAAAAGATGACTCCTAGACCTGACTTTTATGGCATGTGGTTCTGAATGTTTCTCACGACATTTGTGTAACATGTTTCGACATTGGTTACCAGTAATTCAGTGCATATAATGACCATTGTTTCGTCTTTGACGTCAGATTTAGTTGATGAATGTGAATTGGGGTAGCATTTTAATTCACTTCATAATCTTTTGTATGCAAATTATTGAATATGTATGTATATAGAACTCTGTCAAGGAAATCTAAGAGTTGGTTTTATATACATTTTTCATAATGCCTAAATGCTCCATGTACAATAGAGAGAGATAAATGCAGTATCTTTTTTTTTTTCTTAAAAGAAGCTAAAATATATCTTCTAAGGTAAAATCTTATGATACAGAGTGTAAAGTTTGAATTTTTTTATAAGAGTTTGTAATTACGGTTTGTAATTATGATATTATTTATAATAGTTCAATCTGTTCTTTAAATATTTAGCAATTATGTACAAGTTCTAACTACACTCAGTGGGGCTCCAAGGTGTGTCTCATTCTTTGTCCACTGTTATTGTAATATATGCTTTATTATTAATCTTTGTTCATATGTCGTGCTTTATTAATTTTTTAAATCCATTTATTATTTGTATGTTCATCCTTTTTTTTCATTTCATGATTTTTTCTTTTCAAATCATCACTAACTTTGTTTTTGTACTTATTTGGAAGATTCACAATATTCCAAGGTACTCTACTACTTATGTGTATTCGTGGATTCAAAATGGAGGCGACCTCTAGCTACATTTTTTCATAATACGAAAGTGTAATGTGAATAATTGAGTTTTATTGTATTGCTTTATTGATAGCTTCAGATTGTTTCAAAAAATATTCCAATGTTAATGAAATGTTATGTAGACAATGAATTAGTCATAGTTCAAACTTAGAATATGAACTGTTGCTATATGAACTGTTATACCTGCTAGAATGTGAACTTAGAATGTGAACTAACTGTTATATGAACTGTTGCACATCTCTAACATCCTTTCTTTCAGGGCCGTTGAAGGTCAATTGATCCGAAAAATATAATTTGCATGAAGTGGTCAATGAAGTACTAGCTGGGGCTTAACCTAACCAATTAGTAAGAGTAAATCCTTATTTAAAGATGGACTTTTTTATGTCTTGCGACCTGTTTGTCAAATATCAACCGTTCTCAGTCCGATCAATCTTTTAAGGTCGAGGAACTAGGATGATATGTAGAGTGTGTAATTTGTTCTCCTATCACTGTGTTGTTACAAAGGGGTAGTACTTTATCTTATCATAAACCTAAAAAAACAATAGTCCTAATACAGTTACACCGATGTCTGTTGTAGGTAATTTTTAATGGTTGATTACATATTACTGATTTTTAATGGTTCATTATGTTACTGATATTCAATTTTTTTCATTTTCACAAGTATCTTGCAGGGTCGAGCTTCAAAATGGGATTTGCTAAGAGAGGTCTTGAATTGGGGTGAGAGTTCACAAATATTCAAGGTTTTCTACAGTTTTGTAGCTATTTGATACTATTTTCTTTTTATGTATGCTTTTAACTAATTGGGTTTGTACTATTAAAACAAGGTTTACACTGTTAAGAAGTTAGTACAAATGGTATTGGCAGGTTTGGTTGATGAGTTTGATTTTTTGGCCTGCTTCCCCTTTTTATGTTTCTAGAAACTGTTCTGCATTCGAAAACCATCTTCTTACAATGCCATAACACAATTCAGAAATCAAATAAATTATATAATGAAAGGATGAAAGAAAATCATTACTAGTCCAAATTATTTTCCTAATCGCAAACATAATCTTTGATGTCTAATGGTGTGACCAAATATGGAGCTCGCATAAGGGTGTGACCATTAACGCATTCCGAGTTAATTTCAGTTTAGATGTACATTTTAAATACTATATTGATGACTGGATTAACTATGCTCTACAAAAAAGAGTGCGACAGCTTGAGCTGAACTTACAATGCCCACGTGTCAATTGGAATGACTGCTACCCCTTTCCTGCCGAGTTGTTTCATCGAAATCCCAACACGAGTTACCTAACTTCCCTCCACTTGAATTGTGTAGATGTGACTGGACAAAATCACGAGTACCTATTAGGCAATTGACCGTTTCTTGAAATTTGACGGGTGTCATGCTCTACATGCGTGATATCTCTGAAAGTTTTTGGTCCATCATTAAAGCTAGAGTCTTTAGAGATAATCCACTGCCATAATATAAAATCACTATATTTATTATTTTATGAAAATATATCTTCTAGTATTAATGGGAGTGAACTTCTGATAAAACTATATTTATTGTTTAAAATTTGCTGCCATTAGCTCGTGGAGGCCACGCTCTTTTTTATATATTTTAATTATTTTTTTTTGTTAACATTGTATGAGGTTGTATAGAGTTGGGCTTTCATTGAATGTGGAACAGACTTGACAATTTACTATTTTGCTGCAGCAAATGTATTGGCCAATGTAAATTGTAAACTCAGTTTGTGATTTTGGTTTGGCGAGAGTTGCATTCAATTTCCTTTACTTTTAATTAATTTTGTGTAGGTTTGGAAAACTTCATGGGATGTTGGAGATTTTGAGATCAATGACAACAACACTTGCAAGGATCGGACTTCTGAATTATTTTATCCGGTATTAAACCCCATTACTTTTTATACATGAAATTGCGATTGCTTATTTAATAGTAATAAAGAATGACAGTTGCATTACGATTTGGAATCTTTGTGAAACAATGAAAAGATTCAACCTTTGGATAAAGCTTGAAAAGTTAGAAGCAATTAAAAAATGAATTTGTTGATATCTGAATCTTAGATGAGAAGATTGGTTTGTTCCACTAACTGAGCCTGTGTGATTTTAGCCTGACATGGGTGGTTAGAAATATAATTGGATTCTCACCTTGTCTCAGCCGCTGGCAGCAGGACAGCACACCCATGGTCCCGGGCGTCGAAAGCATATAATGACACACCCGAAAGAAATTAATTGATTCATAGCAACAAAAGCGCTGAAGCCCCAAATAATGGATAAAATTGAGAAGAATGTAAAGCTTGATACACCGGGCTATTCATTGGGAATTTCTTCTTTGGAGCAAAGTCAGTTAAACGAGTAACACATTTGTTAAGTGTTAGACACAAAGCTGGTGAGAGTAATAGAGATTATATAACTCGTTTTAATAATGAGAAGCTCGAAGTCATTGATTATGAGGAGAAGACAGCGATTACCACTTTGATGAGTGGACTACTGCCAAACAAGTTGTACTACACTTTGGCCAAAGATCCACCTCGAACCATGTCGGACCTGATGGGAAAAACGTCCAAGATTATGAATGCCGAGGAGGCTATGTCTGCGAAGAAGAATATGGACGCCAAAGAAACCAAGGTGGAAGGTGATAAAGCTAAGAAGAAAGAACATAAGAACAATGGTGGTGACAAACAATCCAAAAATAAGTCGTCATGGGAGGTCTTGAGGAAATTTGATAATTACACACATTTGAAGGTAAATATTAACCACGTCCTGGAAGAAATTAAGAACAGCGAGGAGTTAAACTGGCCAAAGAAAATGAAGGCAGACCCTGACACAAGGAATAGGGAAAAATATTGCGAGTTCTACAAGGATCATGGCCATATGACCAAAAATTGCATAGCTCTTCAGAATGAAATTGAAACACTCATCCGACGAGGAAAGCTAGCAAAGTATGTTAATCGGGGAGGCGAAAGAAGAAACAACGACCGAACTAGAGAGAGGTCTAGATCTCCTCGTCGAGCAGAGGAGAACAAGAAGAGAAACCATGATGTTGATCTAGAGGATGACCCCGATCTTCCCAAGAAACCAAGGCAGCCAGAATGAGAGGTATTTTCAATACTCTTTGGGTCATTTGATTGTAATGTTATTACAGGAGGAGATGCAGGAGGAGGAGACCTTACTGCAGAAAGAAAATCTTACCTCGGTGAGGCTCAAGCTTGCTCGTACATTCAACGAATAAATCTAGCTGAGGAAGATCGCCCGAGAAAGGTGAACAAGGGGAAATTGATCATCGGTTTTTCAAAAAATGACCTTGCAGGTGTTTTATATCCTCATGATGACCCGCCGGTGATCAAAATGAGAATGAAGGAGATCATGATTTCAAGAGTACTGGTCGACAATGGTAGCTCGGCAGACATCATGTTCTACTCGTGTTTCGATAGTTTAAATCTAAAGCTATCTCAACTGGAGCCTTACCACAGACCCCTTATTGGTTTTGCTGGTGATAAAGTATTTCCACTTGGGACGATCAAGTTTGATATATTCATTGGTACATGGCATGCTTGTCGGATAGAAAGAATACGTTTCTTCGTGATGGACAAGAATGTCCAATCATCATACAATATCATTATGGGAAGAGTAGGATTGAAGAAGTTCGAGGCTATTCCATCTATAGTGCATCAGTGCCTAAAATTTCCAACAAACTTTGGAGTAGGAGTTGTGAAAGGTGATCAGAAAGTAGTTCGGGAATGCTATTATTCATCCGCCGAGCAAGAAGAACTGGAAGAATCAAAGAAAAAGACCACTACTTATCAAGTGGATGAAGGTGCAGAAATTGAAACATTGGATCCTCGAGATGAGTCACAACTTGTGAAGGTTCAAGTGGTGGAAACTACTGAAAACATCATTTTGGAAGACGAGCACCCTGAGTGAACTACTCAAATAGGTTCGTCGTTGGAAGCCTCATTAAAACAAGAATTAATAACTTTCCTTAAAAGCAGAAAACAAACTTTTGCGTGGAGTCATGAAGATATGCCTGGGATAGACCCAAACTTCTTATGTCACAAGCTCAATGTGAATAAGGAGATCAAGCTTGTGAAGCAGAGAAGAAGAGTATTCAGTCCCGAGAAGAATCAAGCTATACAGGAGGAAGTCGAGAAGCTCCAGAAAGCTTGTTTCATTGAAGATGTTAAATGTCCAGATTGGTTAGCTAATGTGGTAATGGTAAAGAAGAAAAACAACAAGTGGTGGTTGTGTGTAGACTTCACCGACCTCAACAAAGCATGCCCAAAGGATCACTTTCCACTGCCCCGAATTGATCAACTGGTGGATTCTACCTCGGGACACGAGTTGCTGAGCTTCATGGATGCTTATTCTGGCTACAATCAGATCAAAATGAAACCTGAAGACAGGGAGAGTACTTCTTTCATTACCCCTCGGGGAACTTATTGTTATAATGTTATGCCTTTTGGTTTGAAAAATGCAGGTGCGACATATCAGCGGTTGATGAACAAAGTCTTTGCTCAACAAATCAGTTACAATATGGAAGTCTATGTTGACAATATGCTGACGAAAAGCAAGAAAGCTGCCGATCATCTAGTTGACTTAAGTCAGACTTTTGATCAACTAGATAAATATCAAATGAAGCTGAACCCGACGAAGTGCATCTTTGGAGTACGAGAAGGCATGTTTCTCAGGTATATTGTCAATCAACGAGGCATTGAAGCAAATCCTGAAAAGATCAAAGCTCTATTAGGACTGCGATCTCCAACGACGAAGAAGGAAGTACAGAGTCTAATAGGACGAGTAGCGGCACTCAACAGATTTATGTCACGAGCAACTGATAGATGTCTCCCATTCTTCAAGACACTCAGAAAGACTTTTGAGCGGAATGATGAATGCGAGAAGGCTTTTCAAGACTTGAAGAGATACTTGGGAGCACCTCCACTATTGTCTAGGCCAGTGATGGGAGAAAAATTGTGCTTGTACCTTGTAGTGTCCGAGAATGCAGTTAGCTCGGCGTTAATCAGAGTGAAGAATGGATTGCAAAAGCCAATTTACTATACAAGTAAGGCCTTCCGAGGAGCAGAGATCAGATATCCAAGGCTGGAAAAATTGGCACCGGCGCTGATTGAGGCAAGTAGGAGAATGATTCCATACTTCCAGGCTCATACTATAGTAGTATATACTGATATGCCATTGAGACAAGCCCTGCATAAGCTAGAAAAATCAGGAAGATTGATGTACTGGGCAATATAGCTCGGTGAATATGATATAGTCTACGAACCCAGATCATCGCTTAAAGGACAGGCTATAGAAGATTTTATAGCGGAGTTCACCTATCCTGATAGCTCCAAGGAACAAAAGTTACTCGATGATCAACTTGTGGATGTTACAGGATCAAAAAACACAGGCTCAGACCAATTCCGGTTGGTAAAAGGGCGTGTGGATGTTACGGGATGTGACGCAGAGATAGTTGTGAGGACTCCAGATGAGAAACAAGAGTTGCTCGCTGATCAACCTGTGGATGTTACAGGATCAACAAACACTAGCTCAGACCAACTCCGGTTGGTAAAAGGGCAAGTGGATGTTACAAGATCATTGACTTTGGGCTCAGACCAACTCTGGTTGGTAAAAGCGCAAGAAGAAATGATCGACGAAGAGCAAGAAAAATCCGAGGAGGAAAGGAAGCAACACATATTTCATCGAGGAACTCTCACTGATCACAAATTCGAAGACAAGTTACCGATATGGAGGCTATATGTAGATGGCTCATCTTGCACTGTAGGATGCGACGCGGGGATTATTTTGAGCACTCCAGATGAGGTCGACATGGAATACGCCTTGCGTTTCCAATTCAAAGCTTCCAACAATGAGGCTGAGTATGAGGCCATGATTGCAGGACTTAGTTTGGCAAAAATTATAGAGGCGCAACAGGTCATTATTTTCTGTGATTCTCAATTGATCATAAACCAAGTGATGGGAGAAAAATTGTACTTGTACCTTGTAGTGTCCGAGAATGCAGTTAGCTCGGCGTTGATCAGAGTGGAGAATGGATTACAAAAGCCAATTTACTATACAAGTAAGGCCTTCCGAGGAGCAGAGATCAGATATCCAAGGCTGGAAAAATTGGCACCGGTGCTGATTGAGGCAAGTAGGAGAATGAGTCCATACTTCCAGGCTCATACTATAGTAGTATATACTGATATGCCATTGAGACAAGCTCTGCATAAGCTAGAAAAATCAGGAAGATTGATGTACTGGGTAATAGAGCTCGGTGAATATGATATAGTCTACGAACCCAGATCATCGCTTGAAGGATAGGCTTCAGAAGA
The DNA here is from genome assembly GCA_949130495.1 of Sambucus nigra. NCBI lineage: Eukaryota > Viridiplantae > Streptophyta > Magnoliopsida > Dipsacales > Adoxaceae > Sambucus > Sambucus nigra. The sequence continues at coordinate 275,656,797 of OX422217.1, forward strand.
TTTTATAGCGAAGTTCACCTATTCTGATAGCTCCAAGGAACAAAAGTTACTCGATGATCAACTTGTGGATGTTACAGGATCAAAAAACACAGGCTCAGACCAATTCCGGTTGGTAAAAGGGCGTGTGGATGTTACAGGATGTGACGCAGAGATAGTTGTGAGGACTCCGGACGAGAAACAAGAGTTGCTCACTGATCAACCTGTGGATGTTACAGGATCAACAAACACTAGCTCAGACCGAGTCCGGTTGGTAAAAGGGCAAGTGGATGTTACAAGATCATTGACTTTGGGCTCAGACCAACTCCGGTTGGTAAAAGCGCATGAAGAAATGATCGACGAAGAGCAAGAAAAATCCGAGGAGGAAAGGAAGCAACAAATATTTCATCGAGGAACTCTCACTGATCACAAATTCGAAGACAAGTTACCTATATGGAGGCTATATGTAGATGGCTCATCTTGCACTGTAGGATGCGACGCGGGGATTGTTTTGAGCACTCCAGATGAGGTTGACATGGAATATGCCTTGCGTTTCCAATTCAAAGCTTCCAACAATGAGGTTGAGTATGAGGCCATGATTGCAGGACTTAGTTTGGCAAAAATTATAGAGGCGCAACAGGTCATTATTTTCTGTGATTCTCAATTGATCATAAACCAAATGATGGGAGTATATCCAGTTAGAGGAGAATTAATGATCAGATATCATGCAAAGGCAAAGGAGATGGTGTCAGAATTTACCACTATTCAGCTGGTCAGAATACCAAGAATGGGGAATGCGAGAGCAGACGCCCTAGCTCGACTAGCATCAGCTACTCGCACCGAGCTACGACGAACAATTCCAATTGAAGTGTTAGCTGGTCGGAGCATAGATGAAGATCTGACGATGAACTTTATCACCGTTGATTTAGGACCATCTTGGATGGATTCCATCAGGGCGTATATCGAGGAGGGAGAATTGTCAATTGACAAGCTCGCTGCCAAAAAATTGAAGTTTAAAGCTGCTCGGTACGTATTAACTCATGGTGTTTCATATAGACGAGGAATTATGGTAGGTTTGCAGAGATGTGTACACCCCTTCGAGGTGAAAGAATTAATTGAAGAGATCCACGAAGGGTCTTGCGGAGCACATGTAGCAGGTCGGACGCTTTTACAAAGGGTGATGACGCAAGGATACTACTGGCTGACGATGAGGGCTGATTGCATAGCCTACGCCAAGAAGTGTGGCAAGTGCCAGCGCTTTTCCTCCACCCAAAGAACTCCACAAGCATTGTTGACACCCATAACTTCCTCTTGGCCATTTTCCATGTGGGGAATAGACTTGGTTGGGCCACTGCCAACAACTCAAGGAAGGTTCAAGTACCTCGTCGTCGCAGTGGATTATTTTACTAAATGGGTAGAAGCTGAGCCACTCATTGATATGACGTACGAGAAGGTGTATCAATTTATTTGGAAGAACATCATTTGTCGATATGGTCTACCTCATGCCTTCATCACAGACCATGGAACACAATTTAATAACGAGGAGTTTGCCGCCTATTGTCATCAATCAAATATTTTGAAGGTCCACTCAGCACCAGGCCATCCCCAAAGCAATGGACAAACTGAGGTGACAAACAGAACGCTGCTAAATGGCTTGAAGAAAAGATTGGATGATGGAAAAGTAAACTGGATCAACGAGTTACAATCAGTACCTTGGGCTTACCGAACCACTCCCCGAGTAGCATCTGGAGAATCACCATATATGCTGGCGTTTGGAAGTGAAGTCGTTATACCTGCCGAGTTGGGCCTTCCAACACAAAGGGTACTGAATTTCAATTCCCCTGTCAGCGACTTAATGAGAAGAATGGATTTAGACATGCTCGAGGAAGTTAGAGAAGAAGTAGCCATTAGAAATGCTGCTTACCAGCAGCGAACAGCTTTATTCTACAACAGAAGGGTGAAGAAGTACGACTTGAAAGAAGGAGACTATGTGCTGAAGAAAGTAATTCAAAAACACAATAAGATGGAAGCAAAGTGGCATGGACCATACATAGTTACAAAAGTTGTTCGACCAGGAACTTATCGAATAGCAACTCTAGAGGGGGAGGAGTTCAAGAATGCATGGAACGCAGAGCACCTTCGCAAGAATTATTAGTGATGTATATGTAACACAGTTCCATCAGTATGAAAAAAATGAAGATATTCTGCTAAAGTCTCTCCTTTTATTGAGAATTTTTCGGGGAATACTAGTGCTACGCAAAACTCGGCAAAACTCGACAAAACTCAGACTGCTCAGCAGCAAAATATTCCTAAAAATGCCAACTTTGGTTGGTTAGGAAACAAAATATTCCTAAAAATGCCAACTTCGGTTGGTTAGGAAACAAAATATTCCTAAAATTCCAACTTCGGTTGGTTAGGAAACAAAATATTCCTAAAAATGCCAACCTCAGTTGGTTAGGAAACAAAATATTCCAAAAAATGCCAACCTGTTTGGCTAGGAAACAAAATATTCTCGCAAATGCCAACTTATGTTGGTCGGGAGGTAAGATTATTCCATAAAGTGCAAAAGTTGCTAACTATGGTTGGTCGGGGATAAAAACCCACCAACTGTAGTTGGTCGACGAAGAAATTTTACCGACCTTGGTTGGTCGGAAACATTTAAGAGAAAACTCTACCAACTATGGCTGGTCAGGGATAAAAACCCACTAACTGTAGTTGGTCGACAAGCATAATTTAACGACCTTGGTTGGTTGGAAAAATTTTAAACAATTTTTATACTCGTGACTTTATTATTAAGTGATCGAGCAACATTATTGAAACTTGAAACTTTTTAATTATTACTGAGTTGGTCAACTAACAACACAATATTGTTATCTTTTTAGCAGATATGCATAAATATAAAGTGTTTGATAATTACAAGACAGTAGCAATCAAGATTTGCAAACAAAAATGAAAGCCTTTCATTAAATTCAAAATAAATTACATTGATAATGAAATTACAGTTACATTGACATGTATACTAACTATTACATCAAAAAATTCCTATTCTACTAGTCTCTTCCCCTCTGCTTTTGACACAGGTTCATCGCCAGCAGGCGGATCATTTAAAGACAGAGGAGAATTGATGAAGTTGAGATCCTTCAACATCCTCACATTCATCACGGATGGTCGATCTAAGAGATGCTCGGGATGAGATACCTCAATTTAAGAATGTAAATTGCAGTCACCGAGATACTTTGAAATTAAGCTCCGAGGAATGGCCCGAGAAGGGATCCAATCCATGTCCAAATTGTATGGTGGCACAGACAAGTCGAGCAACCCGGGATCATGGTAGTCCCACAGATAATGACCTTGTTCGAGCTTCAACACACCTAAGGCATTCATCCAGCCTTGCTTATAGCCCTCATTGTTGGCATTCTGGATACGATCGTCCAAGTGGTATAGCGTTTCATTGAATCCAGCCATCCAGAACTCCCTGGGTTGTTTGTGGAATTGATATGTTATCCTTTCTAGTTGCTCGTGGAGATTCTTGATAAAAAGCTCCTTATTCTCTAAGACTAACTTCTGCGCATAGAGCTGTTTTTCCAGGTCCCTAATCTTCTTTGACATATCAGACAACGCCTAATTCTTCATTATTAATTGGAAAGCCTGGTTCTCTAAGGCAGACTGAGTCCTCTGTTCCTCGATAAGAACCCGAGCTGCTCTTGCTCATCCCCGAGGAGCTCTTGCCTGACCACGAGAAGATGAAGAGGTGCCAGAGCTCTTCAAAGTCTCCAACTCGTCCCTCAACTTGGCGTTCTCAACCTTTAAGAACGAAAATCCCTCATCGGTCACTGGGATCAAGGCACTAGAAGTGGAAGCTGCAGACTTCAATTGTGACAGCTCCTTCTGCAGGTTGTTGTTTTCCTTTTCCAGCAACTCAGCAATCTGTCTGCATTCTTCGACTTTACCTCTCAAGGTTCTCTCCCTTACATCGTACCCAGCAAAAAGCTTCTCGTAGCCCTTGTCATCAATGATCTGCTGGTACTTCTTCTTGTACCCCTCATGCAACAAGGCAGTGGATTCTTTGTATTGAAGCTGAAGGTCCTCGAGGGTGCTTTGAAGATCCTCGATCATTTCATAATAGGCAACATTTATTTGCCACTGCTCGATCGAGTAGACACTTCATATATTGATATGCTTCCACTGCCTATTCTGAAGCTTCCTGGCAGAGGATGTCGACAACTTGTGCTGCACTCAGGTGTCTGTGACCAGCTTTGAAGTATTCATTACATTATCGCTGCAACTTTGTATCATGGGTAGATAGCTGTTCCATCCTGGCCAGAAACTAGCAGAAAAAGAAGAGCAATCATCAATAAGAAGAATAAGCAGAGTATGAATGAAACATAGACAACCGTATGCAAAAAGTTCAAGTTTTATTAGATCATAGTTCAGAGTTACATCTTATGGGTTACATTTGATAAAGAGAAATAAAATAAAGAGAAACCCGAACAACACTACACCTTTTCCTTATCTCCCAAAACCTTCTTGGGAGGTTGGTATGAAGAAGTAGGTTGCTCGGGGAGAATAGGCAGTTGCTAGGAGGAAGAAACGTTTTGTTGATTTTCCTCGGCAGAAGGATGGATGGCTAGGGCATCATCTCCCATCACCATCGAAGACTCTTCAGAGGTAGCTTCGTCTTCTTCTAACTCTTCTGGAGTTGGAGGGGGACCAGGGATATGTCTCTGGAAGAGCTCGGAAGACTCGTCGACCTTCATCTCCTAAAGGGAGGAAACCCATCCATCCCTAAAATATTTGAAACCTTTATAGTCCACTTGCGACACCATGGCAGCCAACCCCTTGTTCCACCCCTTGTCCCAGGCAGAGCTGAAGGAATTCTTCACAGCTATCTTCCTCTTAGTCTTCTCCAAGGCAAGCTTTTCGGATAGCAAGTCATCAGCAGCTTTCAGTTTTTGCTCAGCTTCCTCCTTCTGCCGACCTACTTCCCAAAGTTGAGCCAACTCCTCCTCGGCAACCTTGAGTTTATCTTTAAACTCTCCTGCAGTTTTGAGCTTCTCTTCAAGCTCCTTATTTGCCTTCTCCGAGGCATTTATTCTCTTCTCCAACTCCTTGGAGGCATCAACAGCCCGAGTTTTTTCTTGCTCGGAGGAGGCAAGCTTCTTCTCCCACACAACTTTGTCATCAGCATATTTCTGGCGAGAATTTGCCAGAGACTTGGTAGCTTCTTCCAGAGCTCCCTCCAGACTGGACGAGGAGCAAGAAGCCTTAATCGCTTCATCCTTCTTCAGGATTATATTGAAGCAGCTCGTCAACTGTGAACAGGAAAAGAAAGCAAGTTAGAAACAGAAATGACAAAGGAAATATGAAAAATTCAAAGTAAAGAGACTTACAGAAGCAAGGTGACGAGCAGCTAGTGAGGTGACCATGTCCCGAGTAAGGTTTTCTTCAGTACCTTGGACCTCGGGAATGATCGAGGACTTCACCGAGCTCATGACAGAGCTCGGGGGAACAAAAGATGGAACCCCAGTTCTAGTAACTGGGGGCTGAGTAATGGTATCAGCCAAATTGACCGAGGAGCTCTTCTTCAGCCTCCTCGGGGGAACAGGTACAGATTCAACCAATGAAGAACCCTTGGTCGGTGATATCACAATCACCTCTCCAGGAGCAGCAGACCTGCTCGGAGCCATTGCGGGCTTCTCGGCAACTTTAACAGGAGAAGCTGGAGGAGCTGCATCAGTCTTCTTTGTCCCCTCCCCTGGGACATCAATCCTACTCCTTTTTACCTCCCCAGAACCGGAGGCAGTTTTCTCAAACAGGGTAGGAGGTCTTCTCTTCTTCATCATTTAACTTAAAGGAATATGGGATTCATGCGATGAACTTTTGGAAGCGGGTACTGGCTCTGATTCACTTATCACTGGACGAGCAGTGAAAGAAGTGGTGTAGCTCTTGTACTGCAACATATACGAAGCTGATCTAATGTGCTCATCGACAACACTTTAATGCAGACTCCAGATAAGTTTCAAATGCCTTATATTGACATCAACATCTTTTGGGCACTTTCTCTTGCTATCAACTACAAATAAATAAACATTGTTATCAGTGGCACATTTTATCAAACACAAAAAAAACATGATTTCAAAATAAATAAAATAAAATAAAAATAACTTATCCCATTGCCATAAGGAGGGCATCTGGGACCCTGATAAACCTCATCTCCAGCTAATGGAGGGTGTTGCCAATTTTTTATGACAACCCCGTGTTCAAAATAATCCCTATTGGCATCAGGGAGATTAACTACTAAAGCTCTATTTAAAAATCTAGTTTTTAAATAAAAAAATATTATTATTAACTGCCCATCTATAGCAGTACATGATTTCTGGAATTCCTATTTGAGTTCCACGAATTTGATTTAACCTATACACCCCATTAACTATTCTCCATGTATTGGGGGTTATTCGTGCAGGAACAACGTCAAAGTACTGACAGAATTCCAGACACAAGGGATTTGGTGGAAAAGAAAATCCACACTCAGCAAAAAAGAGAATGGGGAACCAATGTCCCTCAGCCAAATGGAAGTAATTAGAAGGCTCAGAAAGCTCTTCCAAAACAATCCATGAGGGAATGGAGAAATCAGAACGAAACTTCTCAAGAGACTCAACAGGGTAAACCTTGGTGAATAAATAAATGAAGAAGATCTTACAGGAAAAGAATGGATCTGTTGAAAACGAACGATGGAAGAGATGAACGCATAAGAGAGTAGGAAGAGACGACGTAAAACTCGAAGATAAAAATTTGAAAAGGTAGAAGACGATGGGAGTGTCTGTGAAGTTTAAATACCTTGCCTTGGGAAATGGTGAAGTAATGATTACAAAAAAGGATGATTACGTTACCGGCGGCTAAAAAGATGAAAAGTGGCGCGAGAATCAAAGCGGACAACAGCAGCTAAAAAAATGAAAAGTGGCGTGGGAATCAAAGCGGACAACAACGTCTAAAAAGACGAAAAGTGACACGGGAATTGAAGCACACAAAAAAGTCCAAAAAAGTATGATTCTACAAATTGGGAAGAAGAAATAAATACAAGGGAAACGCTCCTAAAAATCAGGAAGACTATTTAAAGCTACCATATTTCGAGAAAGAATGTTTCATACTCCTCAAATTTCGAACTATGAAACATTGGGGGCTTCTGTTGATACCAAATTTAATCTGCTGACATGTACCAATCATATGGAGACACGTGGCTAACAACAAGCACTTCCGAGATGATCACACATGTTACTCCGAGGAACTCATATGCTCCGAGGAACAGACCTCTCCGAGGAACTCTTTAGCATCGAGAAGCTCAAGCGGTCCGAGATACTCAGGCGGTCCGAGCTGCACCTCGAAGCAAGATACCAACAGTTTAATTGCTCATTAAATGCGTATCATTTGGACGCACATGCAAAAAGGGCATTAAATGTATTACCCTTTCATATGTATATCATTGAATGTATTACCCTTTCACATTACAGCCTCAGGGCTATAAATACATTGTACAATCCTCATTGTAAATGGGACCCAGACGAGAATTTCTTGAGATAACTTGTAATCGAGAATTTCCATACAAATAGCAATACCAAAACAGTGGATGTTGGCCATTCTTATAAGGCTGAACCACTTTAAAAACTCTTTGTCTTATTTATTTATCTGTGATTGAATAATTAGAGGGATCTAATTTTTTACATCAATATCAATTGAGTCAGAGTCCGTTTATATACAATTTCACAAATAAGCCCCTTGGCAAAGAGGAACGTTTGGGTGCAGTTACCTTGCAAAACTTCACAAATACCAAAGCAAAATTAACGTACACTTTTTCCAAATTTAAACCATCTTATTTAATTCAATTTTTTTTACATAAATATTGTATAGATTTATAAAATATAATTTTGAAGAAAAATATTTTGACCATCAAAATAATAATAACAATCAAAGTCTTATATCTATACACAACAAATTTTACGTGAAATTAAACTTAATATTTTTTAATTCTTAGATGTCACAAGGACCTTGATTTATTCTTTCATGAAACACGTGGAATCCGTTCCTTTGCAACAAGTACGAATTTGTTAACTATCTTTAAAAATGATTAACAAAATTTTTTATATAATTATTTATTATATGAATAACTCACCATCAAATTTTATAATTTTTAATAAATTATTTATATTTCAACCAATCAATTGTCATATTAAATTTTTTAGGAGTATCAACAAATTAAGAGTGTTTACCACATCAACATCCAATATATAAATACCCCAAAGTATTGTAGGTTGAATAGTGAAACGGTGTCACAGGTCATATTAGTGCCACACTTTACGCGGGTGAAGCCGTCACCACAGTCCACATGTAAAAGGCTACCTCCTTAGTCTCCAAGAAAAATAGGTAACTTTTATTGAGCAACGTCCCCTATTTAAATCAAACACGAACTCCTCTTCCATAATACATCCACACAACACCTATCTATAAATAGTTCCATTCACTCTTTCGTAAAAGCCACAAATACATACACGCACACCAACCTCCATATTGTTGTATATATAACAGAATATTATAGAAGAGAAAGAGAGATGACGACAATGAATATAAGTATAGATGATAAAGTGGTAGAGAGAATTGGCATGGCCAACTGTTTAACGATCTTTTCTAAGGTGGGGAACGAAACTAACACCCAACAATCACCCACTCGGGCGTTCGAGTGCAAGACCTGTTACCGGAAGTTCAATTCATTCCAAGCCCTGGGCGGTCACCGAGCCAGTCACAATAGGCCCAAACTAATCACAGTTGACTCTCCCATGAAGCTCAACACCCATCAGTGCTCCTTATGTAGCCTCAAGTTTCCCACAGGCCAAGCACTAGGCGGTCACATGAGACGACACCGTTCAGCCACAAGTCCTCTTCTTTCACCCAAGTCGGTCTCGGTTTTCAAGGAGTCGACTAGTCGTAAGAGAGTGCTGTCTTTTGATTTGAACTTCACAACCCTACCAGAGGCGTATGAATGTGACAAAGGAACTCCAACGTTACAATATTATTTCTAGAGATCTATTACTAGTTTACTCGATTTAAATGATATTTTTAAATGCACTTTTAAATTTAACCTTTTGTGTTTATAATTATTGATCCTCATTTGGTAGCGCCGCAATATGAGCTCTTGATGATGAAACCGTCCATAATCCACTCAAAATAATGTGAGCTCCCATTGTTGAATGCAATTAATTTGACCATTTTATCATTACTAACAATTTACTAATTTGTTATATGTTAGTGTCCTTTAGAAAATAAAATAAAGGTAAAACTAGAATGAAAATTCATAAATATAAATTCAACATTAAGCATTAAGCATTCATTTGAGGACGTGGGAATTGACTCTTAATGCTTACTACTGAATTTTAGCTATTTTTCAGCTTTAAGTAGTGGAAATAAGCACCATGCATTATCTCTTAGTGCTGAAAGAAACTCAATTAACCATTAAGAGTTAAAAACAAACAACCGTTTATACAATAAGTAGAGACTCCATAAACTACTGGTTTTATATAAGTGGGTGATTAAATATAAGTGAAAAAATATTAAAATGTCAACAAGATCCATATGTAATAGTGGAACAGTGTAAAATATTTGGGTATTCATGAATGTTCATACTGAACGAGTACATGTTGCGGCCTCTGACAACATAGAATAGGAGAATATGAATAGTCCATAAGGCTTGGCATCGTCCACCTTTGAGGTATCAACATCTAGTTAGGTATATCATTTGACTTGTGTATATTAGGAGCACCTCCATATTCGACCTTCATGCATAACCAATGCCTATTAGTCCTAACGGTCGGATAACATTGACAAATATATGTTGCAAGGAGCCCTCGTAGTGACTTTCAAAAGCAATCGTGTGATTGCACCTGAAAGATATCACGAGAAGACACCCTTGTTCTTCAACATCTTTCTCTTTTCTCTCATATTCATTTGATATTAATGAACAAGTTATGTATCGTCAAAGTGCAACACTACACTAAATTTCCTTTTTTGTCACCCAAATGGTCCAAAAATTTGTCACAACCAGAGCCGTGGCTAGATTTGTCGTAGCTTATGGTTGTGAAAAATGAAAAACTAAGAGAAAGATAATTTTTTTTCCATGGATTTCGTGTGGGGATATTTAGATCATAACTAAAAAAATATTAGGGCTAAGAAACTCGTGACCATCACGAGGCTGGTTACTGCGAGATATGTACCGTGAATCGATAGAATTCCCATCACAGTGAGAGCGTATGGAAGATCTCACACATATTCTCGGACATTATGTTTGCGTTGTTGATTCTTTTAAGCATTCGATATTGTTAGAAGCCATCAATTGAGGTCATGATGGTGAAAATAAAATAAGGGATCCAAAGCTTCCTACAGATGATGATAATTGTAAGTACCAAAAACTTACTAGTTCAATTAATTTGATCACGCAAGCATGCGACAATTCACATATCATTGTAATACCCTGTAATTGTGAGAGCATATTTATGAATATTCTATTAGATTTTAGTCAAGATATTTTATTTTAAATGAAAATATTTGTTTATACTACATTTAAAAATAATTTATTTTGGTTTGAAATCGAATAAAACATCTAAATTCAAATTTAAATGGATTTGGGACATTTTGTGATGATTTAAATATGTAAAGTTAAAAATTTTGAATTAACGATCAATCTAGTAATATGCATTAGCTTAGGCTCCAAGATGAAAGAGGGGTTATATAAGGAACATTATGAGTGATTATAAGGAAAGGAAGATGATAAACAAAGGAAACAAACGAAATCAAAAGAGTAAAAAAAGAATGGAATGAGAAGAGCCAATTTAGAGTGTTTAGATTTTCTTTTCGAGTACTTTCGGATGAGATTTGAGAAAAACTCGAAGCATATACCTGACATAATTTTTTGTGTAGAATCCGAATTGACAGTTTAGATAATGCTTGGATCTGAATATTTTAGGTTTTCAAAACAGGCCTTGTGGATTTTAACTCTCTTGAGGTTGTTTCGTTCTTCCGTGGTTAATTTAGTGTGCTACACTTATTCAACCTTGATTGTATAGTTATATCCATGATATGTGTTGCATTTATATCTATTGTATGCTCGTATATTATATTCGTTCTTGTACCCATTTCGTATGTGTTATTTTCATGCCGTGAAGTTTGGGGTAACGAAACTAGTTGATTTTACGAGCATGTTGGGTTATAGAATTTGGATAGAAAATATGCAAAATTGATTTATGGGAATTGATCAGAAATTTATTTTAATTGGGAGAATGATATTATGACGATTACTACTAGAGAATGCATAGGCATTCCTTACCCTAACCACCCACAAGACAGGGTGTGCTGTCAGCTACAATTTTGTTTATTATCCAAAGACTAGGCCATGGACCCCGATTGGTGAGTATGTCAAGTTTTATTATGGAAGTGATGCCAAGATTTTATGGTGGTGATGCCTGTTTTTTATGGGTTATGTGTCTAAGTTAGGTTATTTTTTTTAGGGGGGGGGGGGGGGGTTAGATTATTTTGAGGATAATTAATAGGATAGTGTACGGTAGGTCATACCATACTGTGGGAAGTGCGGCAGAAATTTTGATATTGGGTCTTGGATTTTATACTGCCGCAGTGAGATCATATGTGATGATTATATTATTAGAATTTTAGTTTGAGTGTTCATATTGCATACACTCTTGTATATGATGTACGCACACATGAGTATATATAGTTACACTTAGAGCATTTATACTCGCTACTAAGTTTCCCGCTCATTCCCCCATAGTTTATTGTATTTTAAGTTTGATGCGAGATGATATTTATGGTATCGTTGGGATTGGGACCGTCACTAGAGGCTCTGGATATTTATTTTCAAAATTTATTTGTATCTTTTCGTTTATTGTAAATTATCTTGTAAAAGGACTTTTGAGATTTAATAAAGATGAAAAATTTTATTCAATCGATTTATTATTTATGCTTTCGCAAATTTATTCTCAATATAAATGGTATTATTTTATATAAAAAAACTCTAATTTATCAATATATTTTTACTAGCACCTCTCGGGGTGTTACAAAGAGGTATCAGAGCATAGGTTATTCGTATTCTCGGGCTTGTGATTATTGGTTCGTTGCGTTGTCCGTTGAGAGAGATTTGGTTTATGTTTGATATTATTTGGGTGATGACCCACTTTATGTTTGAAATTAAGGTATGAAAATTTTGGGTGAATTTCGAGGATGAAATTCTTGTTGTAAGGGGGAAGAATGTAATATACCGTAATTTTGAGAGCATATTTATGAATATTCTATAAGATTTTAGTCGGGATATTTTATATTAAATGAATTTTTTTTATATTACATTTAAAAATAATTTATTTTGGTTTGAAATTGAATTAAACATCTAAATTAAAATTTATATGACTTTTGGACATTTTGTGATGATTTAAATATGTAAAGTTGATAATTTTAAATTATAGTAATATGCATTAACTTAGGCTCCAAGATATGGTTTGAAAGAGAAACTATATAAGGAATATTATGGGTGATTATACGAAAAGGAAGATGATAAACAAAGGACAAAAACGAAATCAAAAGAGTAAAAAACGAATGGAATGAGAAGAGCCAATTTAGAATGTTTAGATCTTCTTTTCGAGTGCTTTTGGATGAGATTTGAGAAAAACTCAAAACACATACCTGACCTAATTTTTCGTGTAAGAATCCTAATCTGAAGTCGAATTGGCTGTTTAGATAATGCTTAGATCTGAATTTTTTGGGTTTTCAAAACATGCCTACAATTTTGGATTTTGACTCTCTTGGGGTTGTTTCGTTCTCCCGTGATTAATTTAGTGTGCTACACTTATTCAACCTTGATTGTATAGTTATATTTATGCTATGTATTGCATTTATATGTATTGTAAGCTCGTATATGATATTCGTTCTTGTTCCCATTTTGTATATGTTATTTTCACGCCGTGTAGTTTGAGGTAACGAAGCTAGTTGATTTTACAAGCATGTTGGGTTATTGAAAGTGGGTAGAAAATATATAAACTTGATTTTTGAGAATTGAATCGAAAATTTAATTTAATTTGGAGAATGATATTATGATGATTACTATTGGATAATGCATAGGCATTCCTTTTGCTAACTTGAGATCATATGGCACCTCCTTCCAACTAATGTACCCCGGGTCGATGATCGTCTTTACCAGCTCGAGGGATCTCATGAATAGCCCCGACTTGTTCTCGATGGTCATACCCAATTTGCCAAATTTGGGAAGCCTAGGGGCTGAGGAGCCCTCGTCGCCTCCGCTACCACCGAGCCCAGACGACATCATCATAATCATCATCATCATAATCATCATCATCATCCTCGCCTTAATACCTGAAGGAGACATTTGCTGTAACAAAATGTTATTAGTACAAATAAAAATGAATTAGAAGAAGACATGCAAATATGTACAATTACTAGAAATAAAAATGAATTGTTACTGTTAAACATCCCCACCCCCACCCCTACTGCCCACACACACGTACACACACCCTGCCCCACCCCCCACCACACACACACACACACAACCCCACCCCCTTCCCCCACCACACACACACGCACACACACACACATATACACACACACACATGCACACACACACATACACACACATGACATGTTATTGCCAGACAAACCATAATGCTTCTTCAAAATTCATGTCACGCTATTGCGAGACAAACCGTACTGCGTCTTCAAACTGTGAAAACCAACCATGGTATGTAAAGTTTTTTGATCTTTCTCACAGCCAGAGTATAACGGTTAGGTTGTCTTTAATTTTAAACCTTAGTAGTCATCGTCAAGGTTTATCGTTATATCTTAACGAGCACTTGAACCTTGTACATCATCAGTAACCTCATTCTCCTCTGCTTCATAAATCCCGTACGCATCATCAACCAAATCCTCTAACATATTATGATCTATGTCGTCCTCTCTACATCTATCCTACTTGTGGAAGGTTGTTGTGAAGGTTGGTCAGGGACAAAAGGAACTTTCAATTCACCCTGAAAACTCCAAAATCTATAACTATCTTGCATACCCGATCTTAACAAATGTACTTCAAATGTTTTCCACTCAAACACCTTTCCATTCTTACACCTAGCACACGGACATGAAAACTCTTCATCATTATGACATCTCTTTGCGTATTTCACAAATTCATTAGTACCTCGGTGAAACACATCACCCATTCTATTTGTCTCACCCATCCACTCTTTGTATTTCGGATAACACATCACAGCTACCACAACTAATCACTTATTAAAGGTAAGAAGTGTATATTCATGGATTAGTATAAATAAAACTTAGATTCATAGTATGTTTCATTTAATTATATCTTACTTATATTTGATTTTTAAATTTCAAATTCAAATTCAATTTATAAGAGAAATTTTTATTTCCTCCAACTCCTCTAAATGATGAGTGGTCCTATCCCATTCAAGACCGCATTTTTCTGTAACATACTTAACAACTCATGCACATTGTTACGATTTGAGAAAAATTTGGCAGCATATCCCCGTAGTTCTCCAAGTACACGACGTAGATTGGCAAGTGTGAGTGTTATTTCAATTGATCAATTGAAATAACAGTCACACTTGTCAATCTAGTATGTACCCAGAGAACATTAGGATACGACTGCAGAACTTCCTCCAAAAGTAACAGCTTTAAGCCACTAAGAATATTATTATATATAAATTATGCAGTTCCAAACTGTCCAAACAGGAAAATTCGAGAGATCTTATTACAGGGGTAATGACTCACGAACGGGTCTAAAGGCTATTGAATGCGTATGCATAAGAACTAGAAGGCTAGTATCTACGTGCACTATATGTAATGGAAATAAAAAGTTTTTGGGTCTTTATATAAATTTTGGTTATTGGTTTTATCCCTGAAATGTTCACTTGGGTAGGAACCGAAAGCACCAGAGACTACAGGGTGCTTATGTAATTAAGTTTGAGATGCGGGATTGTTAACCATTGTTTACCCTACACCTGTCGTCCTTCTATTGGCTATATGTGTGTTTCTTTTAAGATAGTAAACCAGTGTTTTTTTTATCAGCCCTTGGATAAAGCTTACCAACGCTCTGCATGCGTTCTTGTTCCAATCCCAGTGAACATCTTTCCTCCAATTAGAAGGCTCTTAACCTACCGTTTACCTTTAACCGTTGGATGGAAGTCAATGTGATAAGACTTAATCTTAGCCCTTGATTTTAAACCCCCTTCTCGATCCTTCTCAGCCCTTTATATAAGGAGGCTAACCCTCAGCCTTTCAGAAGCTTTTGCCACTTCGTCATTTAGAGAGAGAATAGAGAGAAGAGTGAGAAGAGAGAAGAGAGAGAAGATAAAGAGAAACCACAGAGTTAGAAACCCTAACCCTAAATCATTCCAACACTTCTTCAAACCCAAACCTTTTTACCAAAAACCAGTTTATACCAAACACAAACCCTGAGTGTTTGAGAGTTTTTGAGTGTTGGTTTGAAAGTTATTTCGTGTTGTAACCTCCTCATTTTAAGATCTTGTGTCCAACTTAAACATTTGGTTGGATCTGTATTTTTGTTTCATAGAAATCATAGATCTAGTCTTTTATGTTGTATTACACCACAGATATGCATTCTTAGTTTCTCGCCTTGAGAAATCGTTTGTTGATTATTTTCTGTAAATGTTTTCGTCTTCAAAATCAACAAAATCATTTTCTGTATCTAGTTCTTTTGAAACAAAATTCTTGACCTAGTTGGAATAACACTTGGCGGTTTTTAATTTCTCGAACTTATCTCGTACATATTTTTAAACACATCTTGTGGTTCAAAACAGATTTGGTTTAAAGAAAAGTGTTTCTTCAAAAAACAGTTCGGAGTTACTTAAATAGTTTAATCCTATATTAAACGGGTTTTGTAAAAGTTTTTCAAGTGCGCACACTCACACACACATGCACGCACGAAGCCCCACCCCTCGCATCATTTGCCTCTCGCGCACATATGCACAAACACGCACACTACACACACATATACACACACACGCACATACACACATACACACACATGCAACCCCACCCCCTACCCCACCACCCACCTCCCCATCCCTGCCCCCCCTTCTCCCACCACACACACACACACACAAACATCCCCACCCCCACAATCTTTTCTAGACTTTCGATCGCTTTGTATGCTCCTTCCAGTCCTTCCACACTTTATCCACTAGTTCCCATAGTTTATCTTGTCTTGGTCATTTTCTATAGTTATGGCCAAACATAAGATGTATTATACTATCTCAAGATTGCAAATTCGAAAAACAATACTATATAAACAATTATATATAATGTTAGACATATGGAGGGTTATCACATAAGTCGGATATTTAATCTTATGTCCTATTTATAGAAACTTAAAATTTATAACGTTCAAAACTTATGTTCAATAGTCTACGGATTCATAACCTATGCTCTGATACCATCTTTGTCATGACTCTGACCTAAAATAGTAGTAGGGAACGAGTGTCTTGACATGCCACCAAGATAACAAATATTCCGACTAAAATTGTTTCCTTAAATAAATGCAATAAAAATACAATCACATGGTTATGAAGGTACCACCTAAATATTTTAACCCGGTAGTCAAGGCCAACATAGTTAAAGAGTTTCTATAGGCCGAATCAATAATTTTAGAATTCAAATTAGATGTTTATATCGAGAGGTATACACATATAACAAATGACGAAATCATCGGTATCAGATGTACTTTGAGAATAAAATCATTTCACAAAATATATATACTTTGCATAATATCATATAATCAAAATACGCAAGGAATGTCATAGAGTACTCACCTAAAATAGAGGTTCGAAGTTACAAATATTGAGTTGTGGATCACTTGTTAATGTTAAGATAAAACTTCTTCTTAAACTTTCCTGCACTTTCTCTCACTATTTCTTTCTAAACTTTTCAAGGATTTTGGTGTGAATAAATGATCCTAAAGGACCTACTTATAGTTTTCCAAATATATTAGGGTGGTTATACGTGTTTAGGTGACCAAGATTTTACAACGGTGAGTCAACGTTGAGGCGTGTGTTAGCTTTTTCTAAATGGACGACATGTATTTTGTCTTTATCTATATAGAAGACACGTGTTAGGTGGTGGTGGAAAAATAAAGCACGAGGTGGAAAGTTATTAAGGGTATAAGGGTCTTTTTACGAATTATGACCATTTTGGTAATTTCACTCTATATACTTTCAATATTTCTTAAAGATTCCTGAAAATATTTTATTTACAAAAAGGTCAATTTTATTTTTTTATTTTGCTTCCTGAAACTTTCTTAATTAAAACCAAGTCCCTAAAGTTTCAAATAATTATATTTTCTACCCTGAAACTTATCATTTAGCTTAGGATGTGTCATAAAACTTAAATTTGACCCATTTTGTAATTGATTCATCAAATTTAAAAAATGGGCTTTGTCATATTAAGAACCTAGAATATCACATATGTAATAATATAATTAGATAATAACTGAGATGCAATTGTAAAAACAAACTACATATATGAGCATATAAAATTGGGGTCATTATAAGTGAACTCCGATCTCAAAAGAACCATTCATATTGGGTTCCTCACCCAGCCAAGCATTGACCAGATGGTGGTCACTGAGGAAGTCTTCTTCTAAAAAAGGACCCCTAGTTAGATGGATCCTATCATTGCCTATCTACGAAATGACATGCTACCTGATGATAGGAGATTGTCTCATCAATTAAGGGTGAAATCAACCCACTTTTACCTCGCCCCAGGGGGAAAACTCTATGTGTGATCATTCACATGCCTTATCTCCAGTGCGCCCACCCGCATGACACTGAGAAAGTTCTCAGCGAACTTCATGATGGTGTTTGGGGGAGTCAAATATAAGGGGGGTCATTGGCCTTTCGAGCGATCATGGAAGGCTAATGGTGGCCTCACATGCAAAAGGACTCAAGTACCTATGTTCGCAAATTTGAAAAGTTCCCAAAATTCTCTCATATGGTCTACCATCCATCCAATGACCTGAAATTCTTATTAAGTCATTGGTCGTTCGCTTAATGGGGATTGGATATTGTGGGACCACTACCTACCGCACCCGAAATCACAAGTACCCCCTAGTCGACACAGATAAGTTCACCAAATGGGTAGAGGTTAAACCACTAGCAAACATTGATGATGCTGACCATCTTAAAAAACGTTATAAAATGCTTTGGGGTACAAAGAACTATCATCACAGACAATGGCACGTAGTTTTCACGCAACTTATTTCAAGGTTTTTATGATGAGTTTGTCATCAAACACCATTCCAGTTCTACGGATATCCCCAAAGCAGTGGTCAGGCAAAAGCTTCGAACAAAACCATGTTCAATGGCTTAAAAAAGAGGCTGGAAAGAGCAAAGGGTTTCTTGGTGGATGAACTCCCCCATGTTATGTGGGCCTACTGTACCAATCCTAGGAGACCAACTGAGGAAACACCCTTCGTGATGACTTATGAAATTGAAGATATTATCCCTCTTGGAGTGGGTCTCCCTACCATGAGAACTAACTTAATCGACTAAGGGTTGAACGACAATGCATTGTGCACTGAACTTAACTTAGTAGATGAGCGAAGAGAATAGACCATGATCAAGCCGGCTTCCTATCAGCAGCAGCTGGTCAAGAAGTATAACAAAAAAGTCAATCCGAGGAAATTCCTGGTGGGGGACTATGTCATAAGGAAAGTCCTCCGTAGTGCCGTAAGACCGTCAAATGGAAAGCCAGGACCAAACTGGGAAGGACCTTTTAAGGTAATCAAAGATGACCTTCAAGGAATATATCACTTCGAAATGCTAGAGGGCAAGGAGATACCAAGAGCATCGAACGCAAGGAATATCAAAAGTTCTACTTTTAGTCTTCTTTATCTTTTATTAGGACATTTAGTTTACGCAAATTTTTATTTCAAACTTATGTCACTTACAAGTTATTATTCACTAAATAATGGCCTATTGGATCTTGCATTTTGATCTCACATATTGGTTTCTTCCATTTTTTGTTGTGTAACTCAGTATTATGCACCCTTTCTAAATAATAACTCCCTTGACCACAAAAGAGATTACCTTTGCCTATAATAACCTGCTCAACTCGTCTTAGCCAAAGAATTCCTCGTGCATAACAAAAGTCATGTGGATTACACAACAAGTTGTTCAACTTATTTCAATCAAGGGATTTTATCTTGTCGAGAAGTGTTCATAGTAATTACAATAAGTTATCAAAGTATTTCAATTGGTAATCCCCTCAAGCCTTTGTCATAAACACAATATACCTCATAAGTTTCCCCGGTAATTGAAAAATCCCTACAAGGGATCCTTAGGCAAAAAAGCCAACTTAAGTTAATCGCCAACTGCGTTAGCCGTTTGGAACCTAATCGGGCGGGTGGACGATTAATCAGGTACTTTCTCACCATCATCTCACCTAGGCCTAAGGGAGTGTGATGCACGACCTAAAAGGTAAGGCATGCGGAATGATACTGCTAAGGCATATTGAACTGAGAGAATGTTCGAACATCAGTTAGCAGACTCATTTCATCAGCACGGGCCCAAAATGGTTAACACTTATTCTAGATTCATTTAGTCGGCTAAGATCCCATAATGGTTCATCTTAAACACTAACTCATTTAATCGACAAGAAGCCTAAAATGATCAACAGTATTACGTGGTTGGTAAAGTTCCTAGGTGGCCCGTAAATGTCTACTATTTTCAGTTAGCAATCAAAATATAAGGCAGTTATTAACTCATATTTAGTGAGCACATGCTCAAAATACGAAATAAGATGATAATTAAACTTAATATATTGACAAAAGTTGGAGAGTACAATTACAAGAAGACAAAATAAATAAAGACCAATTATGGACCTAGGCCAACTATGTATGGCGAGAAAGATAATTTGTTATGCGTGCTCTTCGACCATCATTTGGTTAGGAGAGAACACTTCCTCAGCGTCTTTGAGGTAATAGTTTAGGAGCTGGGCAGGAATGGAAATGACGGGGATCCATTTATCATCCTTTGAGAAGGGACTATAACGATAAGTAGGGCAATATACATGGTACTTATATCGTAGGTCTGATTCCTTAGAGGTTTTGCCTTTCTTGAGGGAAGTCAACCACCAACGCTTGAACGTGACATCCTCAGCCTCCTTCAGCGTTGTTGGTGCATCACTCCATTTTTCATCATAACCTGCCGCCTATGCTTTTTGAGGGACCATTCTGAACATGTGCATAAACATTGTAATATCTCTTTAAAGTCCGACTATAATAACATATTCCCTTTGGACATCCTTGTTCAGCTCAGTGATCTCCTTCCCCAGAGCATCGTTCTCGACTAGAATCACCTCGCCTACTTGCCTCACGTCCTTGTTCTAAAAGACATGTGCCCTCAAACCATTTATCTCCTCTTGCACTTAGGAACCAATGTCCTCAATGACCTCGAGATCATCCTTTAGCTTGGCGACCAGCTCAGACTAGTTCTTGTACTGCTCAGTCCTCACCTTCAACTGCTTGTAGAGACTTAT
The DNA here is from genome assembly GCA_949130495.1 of Sambucus nigra. Taxonomy (NCBI): domain Eukaryota; kingdom Viridiplantae; phylum Streptophyta; class Magnoliopsida; order Dipsacales; family Adoxaceae; genus Sambucus; species Sambucus nigra. Next base: position 275,677,401 of record OX422217.1, read on the forward strand.
AAAAGCCTTGCGAGGTTTGTTGTTAATGCCTGGTCCCAAAATCCTCCCCAACTTTGTGGTAAGGGAATGTAGTACTTTAGGACGATGGACTGCAAACAACATAAAATATAAGAAATTCAACTAATATAAGCATAATTGAAACAGTATAATGATTAAGAAAAGAAAAGTCCTTTTCATTAATTAACAAAGGGAGGCTAAAGGCCAGTACAACTGGAAGAAAAGAAGATTACAAGGTATAAGAAAATAAAAAGGAAAAGCCCTATAACTAAAAATCCATATTACTTCACTTGCTCAAAATTTCCTTTTACCTTCCCTTTCTCAATAGCCCTCCTCTCTTGGTCGACAACCGTCCCGACCTAGGTAGAATCATTCTCAGCGTGGTCTACATGCTGACCAACATGAGGCCCTCCCTATGTAAATGGATTAGGTCTAGGAGAATGAAGTTGGAAAAGGTTAGAATTTGAAGGGAATCACGTTGCTCATAGATCTTGATCCCATCCTTTTTTTAAGAATACTTTTTTGGCGTATGCGATGTGGAGCTCAGCATCGTCATAGGCTTCATCCCAGCCTTCGGTGTAGATGCTATCCTTCATGCCTGAGACCTCCTCCTCCAACTTCTGAACCTTCCCAACCACGCCCAGGTTCTCTTGAGTGAGCTTCTCCTTCTCGACGACCACCAAGTCCTTGGCCGCCTGTAGATCAACATAAGCCTGTGCCAAACTCTCCTTTTCTCGCTCCAAAGCAACGTAGACATCAAATAAGTCTTTTTAGACTATTTTAGGGAATATTTCATCTCCTGGTTATTTTTGGATTGGTCGGTGTGAACATATAGGAAGATAGTGAAGTCGTCTAAAGACTTCTCAAAACAAAAAGAACAACATGAGTACGAAGAAAATGAACACACAAAAAAAAGACAAGAGAAAAAAAGGGAGAGTCACCAGATCAAGTCCTTGAGTGGAGTTGAGTGCTAGATGGGTCGGCCCATCTGTGAGGAGCACTTGTGGTCGATCACGAGTATGCCCCCTTTAGCAGGTCAGGGGAAAGTATGGGAGTGTTGGCCACACTGGACCCCTCAGTATTCGTAGTAAGAAAAATGGATGGTAGGGCCCATTTAAGGCCAGCCTCTTCTTAGCCTCCCTCTTATTCTTCTCCCCCTCTCTCTCTCCCCTTCTCTTCTTATTATCTCTTATTCTTCTCAATATCTTTCTCCTTCCCCTTGGCTCCTGGGCTTGAGCCACTAGTCCTAGAGGAATCCCCATCTATTCTCTTTAAAGATTTCATCCGATCAGAAAGTATAACCCGATTGTCATCATCAACATTAAGCACTCCCCTCTTCACTAGAGGTTCCCTCTCTTCTTCTTCTTCTTCTTCTTCTTCTTCTTCTTCTTCTTCTTCTTCTTATTCTAACACATCTATTTTAGAGGGCCCTACTTTCGGAATCTCCAAGGCAAGGACTTTATTAATTGGCGGAGCAACAAAACTACTAGTGGTATTCTTGTACTTTAGCAGATAAGTTGTAGAATGAGGGTGCTCACCGTTTGGAAGTTTCTCTTGAACTCTCCAAGCTTTAAGGAGATCAGCAATGTTCACCTCGCTCAAGTCAGGTTCTTGATTTTCGTCGCGAGCTACAAAACAGAGGAAAAAAATATAAGCCAAAGGACAGGAAACAAGAGTAGCGAGCAAGTTAACAAAATAAAAAGAAACATTAAGCAAATAGAAGTAAAGAGAAAGCGACCTATGTGATCCTCCTCTAAGTCAGATATCTAAGGGCCTCGGTACCTCTCGTCCTTAATTAGGGGAGATGTTGCTAATTTTTGGTAATAAAACCATGACCCCAGTAATTCTTATGAGAATAAGAGAGATGCACAACTAAAACCCTATCAGCATTTATCATCTTCAAGTACAAAATACCTTCATTGGCGTGCGACCAGATGTAGCAATAGCAGAGCTCAGCAAGTTCTAAATTGTTCCCATACAGTTCATTTATTCAATAAACCCTATTTATAATTTTCCAAACATTTAGGGCGCATTGAGCAGGGACGACATCAAAGTACTTGAAAAACCTTAAAAAGAGGGTTTGGGGGAAATGTCAAACCACCCTGTGTGATAAAAAGGTATGAATTCAATGCCCCCTTATATGTCACGGTCATCCCTAGGGATGGGGCACAGTCGATTTCCACCCAATCAGAAATATTATAAGACTTCCTAAATTCTGCTATCGTTTTGTTTTCTAGCAGAGCCATAGATGATAAAAAATAAAAAGCTCAAGAAATAGAAGAGGGACAGTCGAAAATGTGAAAACAAAAAGAATGTGAGAGGAACTTATAGAAATGAATGATGAACAAAGAACTGAAGAAGAAAATGTTGGAAGTTTCGTGGACAAGAAGTGTCTGGAAAACGACAATTGAAAAACGACGATTGAAAAACGACGATTGAAAGTGATGTATTTGGGTTTGGACTTCTAGATAATGATAGAGCACATGTATCAATGAGGATTTTAGCAATCCAAATACCTTCTCAGACCAGTATACCCCTACTTCTTTAATGGAATCACAAATCTTCCATGGTGTTTGATCTCGGATGAGCATAGTCTCTTATGCTCGCGAATATTACAAGCTTCCTATTCTGATTTTATAAACAGTTTTAGGCCATGGGCCTTGGGCTCAATTAAAATATGTTTCCCCGAATGTTTAGTCCAAAAATTATAGGGGCAATTTTGGGGGCTCATTTATTTCCAGCCAAGAGAGTAGTCGACCAGCCCAGCATAGATAAGGGGCTGCCCGACCCAAATCAATAATTTATTTAAGACTCGGGTATTAAACATGCACTTCAATAAAACAAGGATATACGCAAATTAGTTATCAACACTCTCGGAGGAGATATTCAGGGAAGCCACGAGTTATTCACAGGCTAATTAAGTTACTTGCAGAACTGAATCTCTTAATTTGAAAATATATAAATTGTAAAGGTTGGCCTGAGGCAATGGGATGTAATCTTGAGCATTGAAGGACACTAATAAGAATATAGTAACCTCTCCGTGGACGTAGGTTAAATTTCCGAACCACGTATATATGTTGTTGTGTGTGTGATTAATTATTTTCATCATGATATTGCTTTCTCGATCATTCATTGTGATACTTCTTGCCCTCACAATTATATAGAGTTTTATACATGTTTTATTAATGTATGGAATAACATAATATATATATATATATATATATATATATATATATATATATATATATATATATATATATATATAGAGAGAGAGAGAGAGAGAGAGAGAGAGAGACCCCTTCCTCTAAGGACTTCTTATGCTGCAGACTCGGTACTTACCAACTCAACTCAACTCAACAAAGCCTTTTCCCAATTATTTGGGGTCGGCTACATGAATCCTATTTTTCCATTCCATTCTGTCCAGTGCAATATCTTCGGTTAAACCACATGATATCATGTCCTTTTTTATAATATCCCGCCAAGTTAATTTAGGCCTACCTCTACCCCTTGGGTTACCATCAATACTAACTAAATCACTCTTCCTTACAGGAGCATCCATTGGTCTACGCTTGACGTGTACAAACCATATAAGTCAATTTTCTCTCAAATTATCTTCTATAGGAGCTACTTTTACCATTTAACGAATTTGTTCATTTTAATTTTATCCTTTCGAGTTTTACCACAAATCCATCTTAGCATTCGCATCCCCACCACACTCATTTTCTGCACATTTTCTTTCTTGGTTGCCCAACACTCTGTCCCATATAACATGGCGGGTCTAATGGCCATCCTATAAAATTTTACTTTTAACTTCAAAGGTATACGCTTATCACACAGAACGCCCGTCGCACTTCTCAACTTAACCCAGCCTGCTCTAATCCTATGCGTAACATCATCACTAATATCTCCATCTTTTTGTATAATCGATCCTAAATAACGAAAATGATCATTTCTAAGTATTTCTTGACCCTCCAAATTCACCACATCTCCATTTGTCCTCCTATTACTACTAAAATTACACTCCACATATTCTGTTTTAGTTCCTCTTGTTTCTAAAGTTTCTCTCCACAATTCCAACCTAGCATATATCCCCATCTTAGTCTCATCGACTAAAATAATATCATCTGCAAATAGCATACACCATGGCACCTCATCTTGTATTTGTCCAGTCAACTCATCCATAACAAGAGAAAAGAGATAAGGACTTAATGTTGAACCTTGGTGTAGCCCTATTTTAATTGAAAATTCACTACTTTCTCCAGCTGATGTTCTTACTGTAGTCATCGCAACATCATACATATCCTTGATCACGTCATTATATCTGTGAGTCACTCCTCTTTTATGTAGAACCCACCATATTATATCTCTGGGTATCCTATCATACGCCTTCTCCAAATCTATAAAAATCATATGAAGATCCTTCTTTTTCTCTCTATACCTCTCCATTAATCTCCTCAATAAATAGATTGCTTCCATTGTTGACCTCCCAGGCATAACCCCAAATTGATTCTCAGATACTGTTGTCTTCAATCTCAATCTATATTCGATCACCCTCTCCCAAAGTTTCTTTGTATGACTCATTAACTTAATACCACGATAATTTGAACAACTTTGTATATCCCCTTTATTTTTATAAATAGGTACTAAAATATTTTTTCTCCATTCATCGGGCATCCTATTAGTCATTAAAATTCTATTAAATAACTTTGTACGCCATGATACTCCATCCTCTCCTAACCACTTCAAAACCTCAATAGGGATACCATCTGGTCCAAAAGCCTTCCATATTTTCATCTTTTTAGAGCAATCCTGACCTCTGTTGTCCTAATTCTACGAAAAAATATATCTTCTTGAGTCTCCCTAAGTTCCTCTATATCTAATCTACTCCCATTATCTCCATTTAATAACCTCTCAAAGTAGTTTTTCCATCTTTCCATAATTTCATCATCTTTGACTAGGACTCTCGAATCATCACTTTTGATGCACTTAACGTTATTAAAATCTTTTGTTTTCCTATCGCTAAGTTTAACAAGCTTATAAATACTTTTTTCCCCTTTTTGTGTTCCTAATTTTATATAAAGATCATCATACGCTTTTAACTTAGCATCTCTTACCACTTTCTTAACTTCCTTTTTAACCCATTTATATTTCTCAAAATTCTCTTCATTTCTATTTGTTTGCCATGTTTTAAAGCACTCCCTTTTAATTTTTACTATATTTTGTACTTCTTCATTCCACCACCATGTTTCTTTAAACTGTGGCCCTTTGCCTTTTGATTCTCCAAGAATTTCTTTTGATATTCTCCTAATGCATGTGGCCATCTTATTCCACATTATGTTAGTTTATTCATCACTATTCTATGTTGCTTCATTTAATACTTTATCTTTAAATAGTTCTAATTTCTCTCCTTTTAAATTTCACCACCTAGTTCGTGGGTTAATCTTCACTTTTCGTACTCGTGATTAATTTTTAATATTTATATCCAACACCATTATCCTATGTTGTGAGGTTAAGCTCTCTCCCGGGATAACCTTACAATCTTTACACGTTAATCGGTCTCATTTTCTAGTAATGAAAAAATCTATTTGGCTCTTATGTGTTCCACTTTTATAAGTTATTAAGTGTTCAAGCCTCTTTTTAAAACATGTATTTACTAGTACAAAATCATAAGCCATCGCAAAATCTAAGATAGACTCTCCCCCATCGTTCCTATCTCCAAAACCATGTCCTCTATGCACTATATCATATCCTACACTATCTTCTCCTACATGGCCATTAAAATCTCCACCTATATAGATTTCCTCACCTAGGAGTATTTCTTGAATTAGTTCATCCATTTGTTCCTAAAATTGTACTTTAATGTGCTCATCTAATCCTACTTGAGGTGCATCAGCACTAACATTATTAATTATGTTTTCACCTAATACCAATTTTACAAGTATAAGTCTATCACCTTTCCTAATAACGGTTACGATATCGTCCTTAAAGTTTTTATCTACTATTATTCCAATTCCATTCTTATTTCTATGTTTTCCTGTATAATATAATTTAAATCCTATATTTTCTATTTCTCTATCTTTCTCACCGACCCATTTAGTTTCTTGTAAACAAGCTATGTTAACTTTTCTTCTTATCATGGTATCTACTAACTCCATCCCTTTTCCTGTCATAGTCCTTATGTTCCAAGTCGCTAACCTAAGTCTAGTATCCTGGACTAGCTTCTTTACCCGCACACGTCCAGCTTGTTGCAGGAACCCTTGCATATTTATCGTCGCATCCGGGCACCGATGCGAAGCCCCTTGCCTATTTTTCGAGACACCCGGTGGCAGGCGCAACGCATCGCTTAAGGGGGATGCCCTAGCATTAGCACGTATATTCAGAGGATTCATGTTCAAAAGGATCTGACAAAGTTTTACGCTGGCTGTCAGCTACCTAACCCAACCCTCCTCCTTTTTTCGGGCTTGGGACCGGTAGTGTCAAAAAAATAAGAAGTTAAGCACGACACAGGCGGAGTTACCCGGTACATACCATTTTTTTAAAATAGAAAAAAATAATTTTTTTGATGAAACTCCATGGATTTGATCTCTACGATGAGAAGATCATCTCCAATTTTTTACATTAAGAAATTCAATAAAAAAAATGTTGAGATGAGGTGATATGTAAAAAAAAGGTATAAATCTGCATTTTCGACCGTTGAAATGTTAACGATCATCTCACCTAGTTGTTGATTGAATTTTTTTATAAAACTTCATGGATATGATCTCGACAATGAGAAGATCATATCCATGATGTTTCGTCAAAAAATTCAATTAAGTGGCTGGCGCCGACCCAACATTTCAACGGTTGAAAATGAATATTTATACAATTTTTTCACATGTCGCCTCATCTCGACTTTTTTTTATTGAATTTTTTGATGAAAAAAATTGAAGATGATCTTCTAACTGTGGACATCATATTCATGAAGTTTTATCAAATTTTTTTTTTTTTACTATTTAAAAAAAATGATATGTAGTGGGATCTGCCCCATAAAGAGTCATTACAGGAGACTTTTTGCATATATATATATATATATATATATATATTGTCAAACTTTTCAACATACCTCATTATGTATACATAAAGAAGACATAATATATTTATACATATAGAATTGTTGGGGGGGGGGGGGGGGGGGAGGTTATGAGTTTAGAGAGTGGGGCAACCTTACTGTATTTTACTATATCATTGCTTTACTGTATCATTTGCTAAATTTGGCGAGAGATGGATACTTCTGGTAAGGTGAAGAAGGGTGCAGCAGGTAGGAAAGTAGGAGGCCCAAAGAAGAAGCCCGTTTCAAGGTCTGTCAAGGCAGGTCTTCAGTTCCCCGTTGGCAGAATTGGGCGTTACCTCAAAATGGGACGATACGCTCAGCGTGTTGGAACCGGTGCTCCAGTTTATTTGGTTATCGTGCTTGAATACCTAGTTGCTGAGGTTCTTGAATTGGCTGGCAACGCTGCTCGGGACAATAAGAAAAACAGAATTATCCCTTTGTTTGTTTTTATTAATGAGAAAAACCAATTATTTTAGAGTCCAATAGAGTTATTAAGTTTAAAAACTCACTAATTAAAATCATAAAAAATTGATTACACAACTTTTCACTTCATTTTTTTAAACAAACACTGCCAAAGATCTGCTATATCAATTGTTGATACCAAATTTAATCTGCTGACATGGACCAATCATATGGAGACACGTGGCTAACAACAAGCACTTCCGAGATGATCACACGCTCCGAGGAACCATGTTACTCCGAGGAACTCATACGCTCCGAGGAACCATGTTACTCCGAGGAACTCATACGCTCCGAGGAACAAACCTCTCTGAGGAACTCTTTAGCATCGAGAAGCTCAAGCGGTCCGAGCTGCACCTCGAAGCAAGATACCAACAGTTTAATTGCTCATTAAATGCTTATCATTTGGATGCACACGCAAAAAGGGCATTAAATGTATTACCCTTTCATATGTATATCATTTAATGTATTACCCTTTCACATTACAGCCTCAGGGCTATAAATACATTGTACAATCCTCATTCTAAAAGGGACCCCAGACGGGAATTTCTTGAGATAACTTGTAATTGAGAATTCCCATACAAATAGCAATACCAAAACAGTGGACGTAGGCCATTCTTATAAGGCTAAACCACTAAAAACTCTTTATCTTATTTATTTATCTGTGATTGAATAATTAGAGGGATCTAATTTTTTACATCAACAGATTGGCGCCGTCTGTGGGAAACGACTGATAATATCGTTTTTTATCAAAAACAATCCATTACCAATGGCGGATATTCCTGAATCCAGCAATCGAAATGCTGGAACCCCTCCAAATCCATCTGCTCCACCAATTATTCCAGATCTGACTGGAATAATGGCAAATCTGGCTCAGGGCCAGACCGTCATGCAAGAAACAATGAGACAACTCATCCAAACCCTCCATGGCGGTGCATCATCCCATTCCGGACCACGAAGCATTCAAAGAAATATCCGCACACCATCCTCACGTACTAGTCGTACCAACTCACATCGCAATGAGGAATCTGATGATTTATCTTATCAACCTGGGCAAACTTCGTCGGTGCAAGCCACAGATACTGAACAACGTGGCACCCTCTCCCCAGAAAGGACCAGCGCATTGGAAAGATTAAGTAGGGTTTCTCTTTTCGACCGATTAGGCCCTAGGAGGAACAAAAGTCCTCTTAATGCAGTGTCGAGGAGCTTTCGACGACCATCAGATTTAAGGGAAGGATCTGCCCAGTCGCGACCAGCTGCTCATCAAGATAGATCCTATGACCGACCAGTTGCTCGTCAAGATAAATCCCAGGAAGCCACTTTAACGCGATCAATTGCTCGAACCAATAGGCCCGAAGAAGGAAATAATACATGGAAAGGATATATTCAGAGGTTGGAGGATAGATTAGGAGAAATGGCTAAGGCCAAGAACCCTCTACAACGAACCTTTATTCGAGGAACACCTTTTGTCCAGGACATTGTTGATTTTCTAACACCATCAAAGTTCAAAGCACCTGTTGTGACTCCCAAATATGATGGAAAGACTGACCCTGTCCTTCATATATAACAATACCAAGCTGCTGACGACATCTATGCTGTCCCAGATGAGATGAGATGCAGAGCATTCTCTGGAACACTTACCGGATCTGCTCAAATATGGTATAATAGTCTTCCTCAGGGTAAGATTTCAACTTTTCTTCAACTGGCCGAGCTATTCATTGGGAATTTCTTCTTTGGAGCAAAGTCAGTTAAACGAGTAGCACATTTTTTAAGTGTTAGACACAAAGCTGGTGAGAGTACTAGAGATTATATAACTCGTTTTAATAATGAGAAGCTCGAAGTCATTGATTATGAGGAGAAGACAGCGATTACCACTTTGATGAGTGGACTACTGCCAAACAAGTTGTACTACACTTTGGTCAAAGATCCACCTCGAACCATGTCGGACCTGATGGAAAAAGCGTCTAAGATTATGAATGCCGATGAGGCTATGTCTTCGAAGAAGAATATAGACGCCAAAGAAACCAAGGTGGAAGGTGATAAAGCTAAGAAGAAAGAACATAAGAACAATGGTGGTGACAAACAATCCAAAAATAAGTCGTCATGGGAGGTCTTGAGGAAATTTGATAATTACACACATTTGAAGGTAAATATTAACCACGTCCTGGAAGAAATTAAGAACAGCGAGGAGTTAAACTGGCCAAAGAAAATGAAGGCAGACCCTGACACAAGGAATAGGGAAAAATATTGCGAGTTCTACAAGGATCATGGCCATATGACCAAAAATTGCATAGCTCTTCAGAATGAAATTGAAACACTCATCCGACGAGGAAAGCTAGCAAAGTATGTTGATCGGGGAGGCGAAAGAAGAAACAACGACCGAACTAGAGAGAGGTCTAGATCTCCTCGTCGAGCAGAGGAGAACAAGAAGATAAACCATGATGTTGATCTAGAGGATGACCCCGATATTCCCAAGAAACCAAGGTAGCCAGAATGAGAGGTATTTTCAATACTCTTTGGGTCATTTGATTGTAATGTTATTACAGGAGGAGATGCAGGAGGAGGAGACCTTACTGCATAAAGAAAAGCTTACCTCGGTGAGGCTCAAGCTTGCTCGTACATTCAGCGAATAAATCTAGCTGAGGAAGATCGCCCGAGAAAGGTGAACAAGGGGAAATTGATCATCGATTTTTCAAAAAATGACCTTGCAGGTGTTTTATATCCTTATGATGACCCGCCGGTGATCAAAATGAGAATGAAGGAGATCATGATTTCAAGAGTACTGGTCGACAATGGTAGCTCGGCAGACATCATGTTCTACTCGTGTTTCGATAGTTTAAATCTAAAGCTATCTCAACTGGAGCCTTACCACAGACCCCTTATTGGTTTTGCTGGTGAGAAAGTATTTCCACTTGGGACAATCAAGTTGGATATATTCATTGGTACATGGCCTGCTCGTCGGACAGAAAGAATACGTTTCTTCGTGATGGACAAGAATGTCCAATCATCATACAATATCATTATAGGAAGAGTAGGATTGAAGAAGTTCGAGGCTATTCCATCTATAGTGCATCAGTGCCTAAAATTTCCAACAAACTTTGGAGTAGGAGTTGTGAAAGATGATCAGAAAGTAGCTCGGGAATGCTATTATTCATCCGCCGAGCAAGAAGAACTGGAAGAATCAAAGAAAAAGACCACTACTTATCAAGTGGATGAAGGTGCAGAAATTGAAACATTGGATCCTCGAGATGAGTCACAACTCGTGAAGGTTCAAGTGGTGGAAACTACTGAAAACATCATTTTGGAAGACGAGCACCCTGAGTGAACTACTCAAATAGGTTCGTCGTTGGAAGCCTCATTAAAACAAGAATTAATAACTTTCCTTAAAAGCCTAAAACAAACTTTTGCGTGGAGTCATGAAGATATGCCTGGGATAGACCCAAACTTCTTATGTCACGAGCTCAATGTGAATAAGGAGATCAAGCCTGTGAAGCAGAGAAGAAGAGTATTCAGTCCCGAGAAAAATCAAGCTATACAGGAGGAAGTCGAGAAGCTCCAGAAAGCTTGTTTCATTGAAGATGTTAAATATCCAGATTGGTTAGCTAATGTGGTAATGGTAAAGAAGAAAAACAACAAGTGGTGGATGTGTGTAGACTTCACCGACCTCAACAAAGCATGCCCAAAGGATCACTTTCCACTGCCTCGAATTGATCAACTGGTGGATGCTACCTCGGGACACGAGTTGCTGAGCTTCATGGATGCTTATTCTGGCTACAATCAGATCAAAATGAAACCTGAAGACAGGGAGAGTACTTCTTTCATTACCCCTCGGGGAACTTATTGTTATAATGTTATGCCTTTTGGTTTGAAAAATGCAAGTGCGACATACCAGCGGTTGATGAACAAAGTCTTTGCTCAACAAATCAGTTGCAATATGGAAGTCTATGTTGACAATATGCTGACGAAAAGCAAGAAAGTTGCCGATCATCTAGTTGACTTAAGTCAGACTTTTGATCAACTAGATAAATATCAAATGAAGCTGAACCCGACGAAGTGCATCTTTGGAGTACGAGAAGGCATGTTTCTCAGGTATATTGTCAATCAACGAGGCATTGAAGCAAATCCTGAAAAGATCAAAGCTCTATTAGGGTTGCGATCTCCAACGACGAAGAAGGAAGTACAGAGTCTCACAGGACGAGTAGCGGCACTCAACAGATTTGTGTCACGAGCAACTGATAGATGTCTCCCATTCTTCAAGACACTCAGAAAGACTTTTGAGCGGAATGATGAATGCGAGAAGGCTTTTCAAGACTTGAAGAGATACTTAGGAGCACCTCCACTATTGTCTAGGCCAGTGATGGGAGAAAAATTGTACTTGTACCTTGTAGTGTCCGAGAATGCAGTTAGCTCGGCGTTGATCAGAGTGGAGAATGGATTACAAAAGCCAATTTACTATACAAGTAAGGCCTTCCGAGGAGCAGAGATCAGATATCCAAGGCTGGAAAAATTGGCACCGGTGCTGATTGAGGCAAGTAGGAGAATGAGTCCATACTTCCAGGCTCATACTATAGTAGTATATACTGATATGCCATTGAGACAAGCTCTGCATAAGCCAGAAAAATCAGGAAGATTGATGTACTGGGTAATAGAGCTCGGTGAATATGATATAGTCTACGAACCCAGATCATCGCTTGAAGGATAGGCTTCAGAAGATTTTATAGCGGAGTTCACCTATTCTGATAGCTCCAAGGAACAAAAGTTACTCGATGATCAACTTGTGGATGTTACAGGATCAAAAAACACAGGCTCAGACCAATTCCGGTTGGTAAAAGGGCGTGTGGATGTTACAGGATGTGACGCAGAGATAGTTGTGAGGACTCCGGACGAGAAACAAGAGTTGCTCACTGATCAACCTGTGGATGTTACAGGATCAACAAACACTAGCTCAGACCGAGTCCGGTTGGTAAAAGGGCAAGTGGATGTTACAAGATCATTGACTTTGGGCTCAGACCACCTCCGGTTGGTAAAAGCGCATGAAGAAATGATCGACGAAGAGCAAGAAAAATCCGAGGAGGAAAGGAAGCAACAAATATTTCATCGAGGAACTCTCACTGATCACAAATTCGAAGACAAGTTACCTATATGGAGGCTATATGTAGATGGCTCATCTTGCACTGTAGGATGCGACGCGGGGATTGTTTTGAGCACTCCAGATGAGGTTGACATGGAATATGCCTTGCGTTTCCAATTCAAAGCTTCCAACAATGAGGTTGAGTATGAGGCCATGATTGCAGGACTTAGTTTGGCAAAAATTATAGAGGCGCAACAGGTCATTATTTTCTGTGATTCTCAATTGATCATAAACCAAATGATGGGAGTATATGCAGTTAGAGGAGAATTAATGATCAGATATCATGCAAAGGCAAAGGAGATGGTGTCAGAATTTACCGCTATTCAGCTGGTCAGAATACCAAGAATGGAGAATGCGAGATCAGACGCCCTAGCTCGACTAGCATCTGCTACTCGCATCGAGCTACGACGAACAATTCCAATTGAAGTGTTAGCTGGTCGGAGCATAGATGAAGATCTGACGATGAACTTTATCACCGTTGATTTAGGACCATCTTGGATGGATTCCATCAGGGCGTATATCGAGGAGGGAGAATTGTCAATTGACAAGCTCGCTGCCAAAAAATTGAAGTTTAAAGCTGCTCGGTACGTATAAACTCATGGTGTTTTATATAGATGAGGAATTATGGTAGGTTTACAGAGATGTGTACACCCCTCTGAGGTGAAAGAATTAATTGAAGAGATCCACGAAGGGTCTTGTGGAGCACATATAGCAGGTCGGACGCTTTTACAAAGGGTGATGACGCAAGGATACTACTGGCTGACGATGAGGGCTGATTGCATAGCCTACGCCAAGAAGTGTGACAAGTGCCAGCGCTTTTCCTCCAACCGAAGAACTCCACAAGCATTGTTAACACCCATAACTTCCTCTTGGCCATTTTCCATGTGGGGAATAGTCTTGGTTGGGCCACTACCAACAACTCGAGGAAGGTTCAAGTACCTCGTCGTCGCAGTGGATTATTTTACTAAATGGGTAGAAGCTGAGCCACTCATTGATATGACGTACGAGAAGGGGTATCAATTTGTTTGGAAGAACATCATTTGTCGATATGGTCTACCTCATGCCTTCATCACAGACCATGGAACACAATTTGATAACGAGGAGTTTGTCGCCTATTGTCATCAATCAAATATTTTGAAGGTCCACTCAGCACCAGGCCATCCTCAAAGCAATGGACAAACTGAGGTGACAAACAGAACGCTGCTAAATGGCTTGAAGAAAAGATTGGATGATGGAAAAGAAAACTGGATCAACGAGTTACAATCAGTACCTTGGGCTTACCGAACCACTCCCCGAGTAGCAACTGGAGAATCACCATATATGCTGGCGTTTGGAAGTGAAGTCATTATACCTGCCGAGTTGGGCATTCCAACACAAAGGGTACTGAATTTCAATTCCCCTGTCAGCGACTTAATGAGAAGACTGGATTTAGACATGCTTGAGGAAGTTAGAGAAGAAATAGCCATTAGAAATGCTGATTACCAGCATCGAACAACTTTATTCTACAACAGAAGGGTGAAGAAGTGCGACTTGAAAGAAGGAGACTATGTGCTGAAGAAAGTAATTCAAAAACACAATAAGATGGAAGCAAACTGGCATGGACCATACATAGTTACAGAAGTTGTTCGACCAGGAACTTATCGAATAGCAACTCTAGAGGGGGAGGAGTTCAAGAATGCATGGAACGCAGAGCACCTTCGCAAGAATTATTAGTGATGTATATGTAACACAGTTCCATCAGTATGAATAAAATGAAGATATTCTGCTAAAGTCTCTCCTTTTATTGAGAATTTTTCGGGGAATAATAGTGCTACACACTACTCGGCAAAACTCGGCAAAACTCAGACTGCTCAGCAGCAAAATATTCCTAAAAATGCCAACTTTGGTTGGTTAGGAAACAAAATATTCCTAAAAATGCCAACTTCGGTTGGTTAGGAAACAAAATATTCCTAAAATGCCAACTTCGATTGGTTAGGAAACAAAATATTCCTAAAAATGCCAACCTCGGTTGGTTAGGAAACAAAATATTCCTAAAAATGCCAACTTCGGTTGGTTAGGAAACAAAATATTCTTAAAAATCCTAAAAATGCCAACCTGTTTGGCTAGGAAACAAAATATTCTCGCAAATGCCAACTTATGTTGGTCGGGAGGTAAGATTATTCCAGAAAGTGCAAAAGTTTCTAACTATGGTTGGTCGGGGATAAAAACCCACCAACTGTAGTTGGTCGACGAAGAAATTTTACCGACCTTGGTTGGTCGGAAACATTTAAGAGAAAACTCTACCAACTATGGCTGGTCAGGGATAAAAACCCACTAACTGTAGTTGGTCGACAAGCATAATTTAACGACCTTGGTTGGTTGGAAAAATTTTAAACAATTTTTATACTCGTGACTTTATTATTAAGTGATCGAGCAACATTATTGAAACTTGAAACTTTTTAATTATTACTGAGTTGGTCAACTAACAACACAATATTGTTATCTTTTTAGCAAATATGCATAAATATAAAGTGTTTGATAATTACAAGGCACTAGCAATCAAGATTTGCAAACAAAAATGAAAGTCTTTCATTAATTTCAAAATAAATTACATTGATAATGAAATTACAGTTACATTGACATGTATACTAACTATTACATCAAAAAATTCCTATTCTACTAGTCTCTTCCCCTCTGCTTTTGACACAGGTTCATCGCCAGCAGGTGGATCATTTAAAGACAGAGGAGAATTGATGAAGTTGAGATCCTTCAACATCCTCACATTCATCACGGATGGTCGATCTAAGAGATGCTCGGGATGAGATACCTCGATCTGAGAATGTAAATTGTAGTCACCGAGATACTTTGAAATTAAGCTCCGAGGAATGACCCGAGAAGGGATCCAATCCATGTCCAAATTTTATGGTGGCACAGACAAGTCCAGCAACCCGGGATCATGGTAGTCCCACAGATAATGACCTTGTTCGAGCTTCAACACACCTAAGGCATTCATCCAGCCTTGCTTATAGCCCTCATTGTTGGCATTCTGGATACCATCGTCCAAGTGGTATAGCGCTTCATTGAATCCAACCATCCAGAACTCCCTAGGTTGTTTGTGGAATTGATATGTTATCCTTTCTAGTTGCTCGTGGAGATTCTTTATAAATAGCTCCTTATTCTCCAAGACTAACTTCTGCGCATAGAGCTGTTTTTCCAGGTCCCTAATCTTCTTTGACATATCAGACAACGCCTGGTTCTTCGCTATTAATTGGAAAGCCTGGTTCTTAAAGGCAGACTGAGTCCTCTGTTCCTCGACAAGAACCCGAGATGCTCTTGCTCATCCCCGAGGAGCTCTTGCTCGACCACGAGAAGATGAAGAGGTGCCAGAGCTCTTCAAAGTCTCCAACTCATCCCTCAACTTGGCGTTCTCAACCTTTAAGAACAAAAATCCCTCATCGATCACTGGGATCAAGGCACTAGAAGTGGAAGCTGCAAACTTCAATTGTGACAGCTCCTTCTGCAGGTTGTTGTTTTCCTTTTCCAGCAACTCAGCAATCTGTCTGCATTCTTCGACTTCACCTCTCAAGGTTCTCTCCCTTACATCGTACCCAGTAAAAAGCTTCTCGTAGCCCTTGTCGTCAATGATCTGCTGGTACTTCTTCTTGTACCCCTCATGCAACAAGGCAGTGGATTCTTTGTATTGAAGCTGAAGGTCCTCGAGGGTTCTTTGAAGATCCTCGATCATTTCATAATAGGCAACATTATTAGCCACTGCTCGATCGATTATACACTTCATATATTGATATGCTTCCACTGCCTATTCTGAAGCTTCCTGGCCGAGGATGTCGACAACTTGTGCTGCACTCAGGTGTGTGTGACTAGCTTTGAAGTATTCATTACATTATCGTAACAACTTTGTATCATGGGTAGATAGCTGTTCCATCCTGGCCAGAACCTAGCAGAAAAAGAAGAGCAATCATCAATAAGAAGAATAAGCAGAGTATGAATGAAACATAGACAACCGTATGCAAAAAGTTCAAGTTTTATTAGATCATAGTTCAAAGTTACATCTTCTGGGTTACATTTGATAAAGAGAAATAAAATAAAGAGAAACCCGAACAACACTACACCTTTTCCTTATCTCCCAAAACCTTCTTGGGAGATTGGTATGAAGAAGTAGGTTGCTCGGGGAGAATAGGCAGTTGCTCGGAGGAAGAAACGTTTTGTTGATTTTCCTCGGCAGCAGGATGGATGGCTAGGGCATCATCTCCCATCACCATCGAAGACTCTTCAGAGGTAGCTTCGTCTTCTTCTAACTCTTCTGGAGTTGGAGGGGGACCAGGGATATGTCTCTGGAAGACCTCGGAAGACTCGTCGACCTTCATCTCCTAAAGGGCGGAAACCCATCCATCCCTAAAATATTTGAGACCTTCATAGTCCACTTGCGACACCATGGCAGCCAACCCCTTGTTCCACCCCTTGTCCCAGGCAGAGCTGAAGGAATTCTTCACAGCTATCTTCCTCTTAGTCTTCTCCAAGGCAAGCTTTTCGGATAGCAAGTCATCAGCAGCTTTCAGTTTTTGCTCAGCTTCCTCCTTCTGCCGACCTACTTCCCAAAGTTGAGCCAACTCCTCCTCGGCAGCCTTGAGTTTATCTTCAAACTCTCCTGCAGTTTTGAGCTTCTCTTCAAGCTCCTTATTTGCCTTCTCCGAGGCATTTATTCCCTTCTCCAACTCCTTGGAGGCATCAACAGCCCGAGCTTTTTCTTGCTCGGAGGAGGCAAGCTTCTTCTCCCAGACAACTTTGTCATCAGCATATTTCTGGCGAGAATTTGCCAGAGACTTGGTAGCTTCTTCCAGAGCTCCCTCCAGACTGGACGAGGAGCAAGAAGCCTTAATCGCTTCATCCTTCTTCAGGATTATATTGAAGCAGCTCGTCAACTGTGAACAGGAAAAGAAAGCAAGTTAGAAACAGAAATGACAAAGGAAATATGAAAAATTCAAAGTAAAGAGACTTATAGAAGCAAGGTGACGAGCAGCTAGTGAGGTGACCATGTCCCGAGTAAGGTTTTCTTCAGTACCTTAGACCTCGGGAATGATCGAGGACTTCACCGAGCTCATGACAGAGCTCGGGGGAACAAAAGATGGAACCCCAGTTCCAGTAACTAGGGGCTGAGTAATGGTATCAGCCAAATTGACCGAGGAGCTCTTCTTCAGCCTCCTCGGGGGAACAAGTACAGATTCAACCAAGGAAGAACCCTTGGTCGGTGATATCACAATCACCTCTCCAGGAGCAGCAGACCTGCTCGGAGCCATTGCGGGCTTCTCGACAACTTTAACAGGAGAAGCTGTTGAAAACGAACGATGGAAGAGATGAACGCATAAGAGAGTAGGAAGAGACGACGTAAAACTCGAAGATAAAAATTTGAAAAGGTAGAAGACGATGGGAGTGTCTGTGAAGTTTAAATACCTTGCCTTGGGAAATGGTGAAGTAATGATTACAAAAAAGGATGATTACGTTACCGGCGGCTAAAAAGATGAAAAGTGGCGCGAGAATCAAAGCGGACAACAGCAGCTAAAAAAATGAAAAGTGGCGCGGGAATCAAAGCGGACAACAACGTCTAAAAAGACGAAAAGTGACACGGGAATTGAAGCACACAAAAAAGTCCAAAAAAGTATGATTCTACAAATTGGGAAGAAGAAATAAATACAAGGGAAACGCTCCTAAAAATCAGGAAGACTATTTAAAGCTACCATATTTCGAGAAAGAATGTTTCATACTCCTCAAATTTCGAACTATGAAACATTGGGGGCTTCTGTTGATACCAAATTTAATCTGCTGACATGGACCAATCATATGGAGACACGTGGCTAACAACAAGCACTTCCGAGATGATCACACATGTTACTCCGAGGAACTCATATGCTCCGAGGAACAGACCTCTCCGAGGAACTCTTTAGCATCGAGAAGCTCAAGCGGTCCGAGATACTCAGGCGGTCCGAGCTGCACCTCGAAGCAAGATACCAACAGTTTAATTGCTCATTAAATGCGTATCATTTGGACGCACATGCAAAAAGGGCATTAAATGTATTACCCTTTCATATGTATATCATTGAATGTATTACCCTTTCACATTACAGCCTCAGGGCTATAAATACATTGTACAATCCTCATTGTAAATGGGACCCAGACGAGAATTTCTTGAGATAACTTGTAATCGAGAATTTCCATACAAATAGCAATACCAAAACAGTGGACGTTGGCCATTCTTATAAGGCTGAACCACTTTAAAAACTCTTTGTCTTATTTATTTATCTGTGATTGAATAATTAGAGGGATCTAATTTTTTACATCAATATCAATTGAGTCAGAGTCCGTTTATATACAATTTCACAAATAAGCCCCTTGGCAAAGAGGAACGTTTGGGTGCAGTTACCTTGCAAAACTTCACAAATACCAAAGCAAAATTAACGTACACTTTTTCCAAATTTAAACCATCTTATTTAATTCAATTTTTTTTACATAAATATTGTATAGATTTATAAAATATAATTTTCAAGAAAAATATTTTGACCATCAAAATAATAATAACAATCAAAGTCTTATATCTATACACAACAAATTTTACGTGAAATTAAACTAAATATTTTTTAATTCTTAGATGTCACAAGGACCTTGATTTATTCTTTCATGAAACACGTGGAATCCGTTCCTTTGCAACAAGTACGAATTTGTTAACTATCTTTAAAAATGATTAACAAAATTTTTTATATAATTATTTATTATATGAATAACTCACCATCAAATTTTATAATTTTTAATAAATTATTTATATTTCAACCAATCAATTGTCATATTAAATTTTTTAGGAGTATCAACAAATTAAGAGTGTTTACCACATCAACATCCAATATATAAATACCCCAAAGTATTGTAGGTTGAATAGTGAAACGGTGTCACAGGTCATATTAGTGCCACACTTTACGCGGGTGAAGCCGTCACCACAGTCCACATGTAAAAGGCTACCTCCTTAGTCTCCAAGAAAAATAGGTAACTTTTATTGAGCAACGTCCCCTATTTAAATCAAACACGAACTCCTCTTCCATAATACATCCACACAACACCTATCTATAAATAGTTCCATTCACTCTTTCGTAAAAGCCACAAATACATACACGCACACCAACCTCCATATTGTTGTATATATAACAGAATATTATAGAAGAGAAAGAGAGATGACGACAATGAATATAAGTATAGATGATAAAGAGGTAGAGAGAATTGGCATGGCCAACTGTTTAACGATCTTTTCTAAGGTGGGGAACGAAACTAACACCCAACAATCACCCACTCGGGCGTTCGAGTGCAAGACCTGTTACCGGAAGTTCAATTCATTCCAAGCCCTGGGCGGTCACCGAGCCAGTCACAATAGGCCCAAACTAATCGCAGTTGACTCTCCCATGAAGCTCAACACCCACCAGTGCTCCTTATGTAGCCTCAAGTTTCCCACAGGCCAAGCACTAGGCGGTCACATGAGACGACACCGTTCAGCCACAAGTCCTCATCTTTCACCCAAGTCGGTCTCGGTTTTCAAGGAGTCGACTAGTCGTAAGAGAGTGCTGTCTTTTGATTTGAACTTCACAACCCTACCAGAGGCGTATGAATGTGACAAAGGAACTCCAACGTTACAATATTATTTCTAGAGATCTATTACTAGTTTACTCGATTTAAATGATATTTTTAAATGCACTTTTAAATTTAACCTTTTGTGTTTATAATTATTGATCCTCATTTGGTAGCGCCGCAATATGAGCTCTTGATGATCAAACCGTCCATAATCCACTCAAAATAATGTGAGCTCCCATTGTTGAATGCAATTAATTTGACCATTTTATCATTACTAACAATTTACTAATTTGTTATATGTTAGTGTCCTTTAGAAAATAAAATAAAGGTAAAACTAGAATGAAAATTCATAAATATAAATTCAACATTAAGCATTAAGCATTCATTTGAGGACGTGGGAATTGACTCTTAATGCTTACTACTGAATTTTAGCTATTTTTCAGCTTTAAGTAGTGGAAATAAGCACCATGCATTATCTCTTAGTGCTGAAAGAAACTCAATTAACCATTAAGAGTTAAAAACAAACAACCGTTTATACAATAAGTAGAGACTTCATAAACTACTAGTTTTATATAAGTGGGTGATTAAATATAAGTGAAAAAATATTAAAATGTCAACAAGATCCATATGTAATAGTGGAACAGTGTAAAATATTTGGGTATTCTTGAATGTTCATACTGAACGAGTACATGTTGCGGCCTCTGACAACATAGAATAGGAGAATATGAATAGTCCATAAGGCTTGGCATCGTCCACCTTTGAGGTATCAACATCTAGTTAGGTATATCATTTGACTTGTGTATATTAGGAGCACCTCCATATTCGACCTTCATGCATAATCAATGCCTATTAGTCCTAACGGTAGGATAACATTGACAAATATATGTTGCAAGGAGCCCTCGTAGTGACTTTCAAAAGCAATCGTGTGATTGCACCTGAAAGATATCACGAGAAGACACCCTTGTTCTTCAACATCTTTCTCTTTTCTCTCATATTCATTTGATATTAATGAACAAGTTATGTATCGTCAAAGTGCAACACTACACTAAATTTCCTTTTTTGTCACCCAAATGGTCCAAAAATTTGTCACAACCAGAGCCGTGGCTAGATTTGTCGTAGCTTATGGTTGTGAAAAATGAAAAACTAAGAGAAAGATAATTTTTTTCCATGGATTTCGTGTGGGGATATTTAGATCATAACTAAAAAAATATTAGGGCTAAGAAACTCGTGACCCTCACGAGGCTGGTTACTGCGAGATCTGTACCGTGAATCGATAGAATTCCCATCACAGTGAGAGCGTATGGAAGATCTCACACATATTCTCGGACATTATGTTTACGTTGTTGATTCTTTTAAGCATTCGATATTGTTAGAAGCCATCAATTGAGGTCATGATGGTGAAAATCAAATAAGGGATACAAAGCTTCCTACAGATGCTGATAATTGTAAGTACCAAAAACTTACTAGTTCAATTAATTTGATCAAGCAGGCATGCGACAATTCACATATCATTGTAATACCCTGTAATTGTGAGAGCATATTTATGAATATTCTATTAGATTTTAGTCAAGATATTTTATTTTAAATGAAAATATTTGTTTATACTACATTTAAAAATAATTTATTTTGGTTTGAAATCGAATAAAACATCTAAATTCAAATTTAAATGGATTTGGGACATTTTGTGATGATTTAAATATGTAAAGTTAAAAATTTTGAATTAACGATCAATCTAGTAATATGCATTAGCTTAGGCTCCAAGATGAAAGAGGGATTATATAAGGAACATTATGAGTGATTATAAGGAAAGGAAGATGATAAACAAAGGAAACAAACGAAATCAAAAGAGTAAAAAAAGAGTGGAATGAGAAGAGCCAATTTAGAGTGTTTAGATTTTCTTTTCGAGTACTTTCGGATGAGATTTGAGAAAAACTCGAAGCATATACCTGACATAATTTTTCGTGTAGAATCCGAATTGACAGTTTAGATAATGCTTGGATCTGAATATTTTAGGTTTTCAAAACAGGCCTTGTGGATTTTAACTCTCTTGAGGTTGTTTCGTTCTTCCGTGGTTAATTTAGTGTGCTACACTTATTCTACCTTGATTGTATAGTTATATCCATGCTATGTGTTGCATTTATATCTATTGTATGCTCGTATATTATATTCGTTCTTGTATCCATTTTGTATGTGTTATTTTCATGCCGTGAAGTTTGGGGTAACGAAACTAGTTGATTTTACGAGCATGTTGGGTTATAGAATTTGGATAGAAAATATGCAAAATTGATTTATGGGAATTGATCAGAAATTTATTTTAATTGGGAGAATGATATTATGACGATTACTACTAGAGAATGCATAGGCATTCCTTACCCTAACCACCCACTAGACAGGGTGTGCTGTCAGCTACAATTTTGTTTATTATCCAAAGACTAGGCCATGGACCCCGATTGGTGAGTATGTCAAGTTTTATTATGGAAGTGATGCCAAGATTTTATGGTGGTGATGCCTATTTTTTATGGGTTATGTGTCTAAGTTAGGTTATTTTTTTAGGGGGGGGGGGATTAGATTATTTTGAGGATAATTAATAGGATAGTGTACGGTAGGTCATACCATACTGTGGGAAGTGCGGCGGAAATTTTGATATTGGGTCTTGGATTTTATAGTGCCGCAGTGAGATCATATGTGATGATTATATTATTAGAATTTTAGTTTGAGTGTTCATATTGCATACACTCTTGTATATGATGTACGCACACACGAGTATATATAGTTACACTTAGAGCATTTATACTCGCTACTAAGTTTCCCGCTCATTCCCCCATAGTTTATTGTATTTTAAGTTTGATGCGAGATGATATTTATGGTATCGTTGGGATTGGGACCGTCACTAGAGGCTCTGGATATTTATTTTCAAAATTTATTTGTATCATTTCGTTTATTGTAAATTATCTTGTAAAAGGACTTTTGAGATTTAATAAAGATGAAAAATTTTATTCAATCGATTTATTATTTATGCTTTCGCAAATTTATTCTCAATATAAATGGTATTATTTTATATAAAAAAACTCTAATTTATCAATATATTTTTACTAGCACCTCTCGGGGTGTTACAAAGAGGTATTAGAGCATGGGTTATTCGTATTCTCGGGCTTGTGATTATTGGTTCGTTGCGTTGTCCGTTGAGAGAGATTTGGTTTATGTTTGATATTATTTGGGTGATGACCCACTTTATGTTTGAAATTAGGGTATGAAAATTTTGGGTGAATTTCGAGGATGAAATTCTTTTTGTAAGGGGGAAGAATGTAATATACCGTAATTTTAAGAGCATATTTATGAATATTCTATAAGATTTTAGTTGGGATATTTTATATTAAATGAATTTTTTTTATATTACATTTAAAAATAATTTATTTTGGTTTGAAATTGAATTAAACATCTAAATTAAAATTTATATGACTTTTGGACTTTTTGTGATGATTTAAATATGTAAAGTTGATAATTTTATATTATAGTAATATGCATTAACTTAGGCTCCAAGATATGGTTTGAAAGAGAAACTATATAAGGAATATTATGGGTGATTATACGAAAAGGAAGATGATAAACAAAGGACAAAAACGAAATCAAAAGAGTAAAAAACGAGTGGAATGAGAAGAGCCAATTTAGAGTGTTTAGATCTTCTTTTCGAGTGCTTTTGGATGAGATTTGAGAAAAACTCAAAACACATACCTGACCTAATTTTTCGTGTAAGAATCCTAATCTGAAGTCGAATTGGCTGTTTAGATAATGCTTAGATCTGAATTTTTTGGGTTTTCAAAATAGGCCTACAATTTTGGATTTTGACTCTCTTGGGGTTGTTTCGTTCTCCCGTGATTAGTTTAGTGTGCTACACTTATTCAACCTTGATTGTATAGTTATATTTATGCTATGTATTACATTTATATGTATTGTAAGCTCGTATATGATATTCGTTCTTGTTCCCATTTTGTATATGTTATTTTCACGCCGTGTAGTTTGAGGTAACGAAGCTAGTTGATTTTACAAGCATGTTGGGTTATTGAAAGTGGGTAGAAAATATATAAACTTGATTTTTGAGAATTGAATCGAAAATTTAATTTAATTGGGAGAATGATATTATGATGATTACTATTGGATAATGCATAGGCATTCCTTTTGCTAACTTGAGATCATGTGGCACCTCCTTCCAACTAATGTACCCCGGGTCGATGATCGTCTTTACCAGCTCGAGGGATCTCATGAATAGCCCCGACTTGTTCTCGATGGTCATACCCAATTTGCCAAAATTGGGAAGCCTAGGGGCCGAGGAGCCCTCGTCGCCTCCGCTACCACCGAGCCCAGACGACATCATCATAATCATCATCATCATAATCATCATCATCATCCTCGCCTTAATACCTGAAGGAGACATTTTCTGTAACAAAATGTTATTAGTACAAATAAAAATGAATTAGAAGAAGACATGCAAATATGTACAATTACTAGAAATAAAAATGAATTGTTACTGTTAAACATCCCCACCCCCACCCCTACTGCCCACACACACGCACACACACCCTGCCCCACCCCCCACCACACACACACACACACACACAACCCCACCCCCTTCCCCCACCACACACACACGCACACACACACACATACATATACACACACACACATGCACACACACACATGCACACACATGACATGTTATTGCCAGACAAACCATAATGCTTCTTCAAAATTCATGTCACGCTATTGCCAGACAAACCGTACTGCGTCTTCAAACTGTGAAAACCAACCATGGTATGTAAAGTTGTTTGATCTTTCTCACAGCCAGAGTATAACGGTTAGGTCGTCTTTAATTTTAAACCTTAGTAGTCATCGTCAAGGTTTATCATTATATCTTAACGAGCACTTGAACCTTGTACATCATCAGTAACCTCATTCTCCTCTGCTTCATAAATCCCGTACGCATCATCAACCAAATCCTCTAACATATTATGATCTATGTCGTCCTCTCTACATCTATCCTACTTGTGGAAGGTTGTTGTGAAGGTTGGTCGGGGACAAAAGGAACTTTCAATTCACCATGAAAACTCCAAAATCTATAACTATCTTGCATACCCGATCTTAACAAATGTACTTCAACTGTTTTCCACTCAAACACCTTTCCATTCTTACACCAAGCACACGGACATGAAATCTCTTCATCATTATGACATCTCTTTGCGTATTTCACAAATTCATTAGTACCTCGGTGAAACACATCACCCATTCTATTTGTCTCACCCATCCACTCTTTGTATTTCGGATAACAATCACAGCTACCACAACTAATCACTTATTAAAGGTAAGAAGTGTATATTCATGGATTAGTATAAATAAAACTTTGATTTATAGTATGTTTCATTTAATTATATCTTACTTATATTTTATTTTTAAATTTCAAATTCAAATTCAATTTATAAGAGAAATTTTTATTTCCTCAAACTCCTCTAAATGATGAGTGGTCCTATCCCATTCAAGACCGCATTTTTCTGTAACATACTTAACAACTCATGCACATTGTTACAATTTGAGAAAAATTCGGCAGCATATCCCCGTAGTTCTCCAAGTACACGACGTAGATTGGCAAGTGTGAGTGTTATTTCAATTGATCAATTGAAATAACAGTCACACTTGTCAATCTAGTATGTACCCAGAGAACATTAGGATACGACTGCAGAACTTCCTCCAAAAGTATCAGCTTTAAGCCACTAAGAATATTATTATACATAAATTATGCAGTTCCAAACTGTCCAAACAGGAAAATTCGAGAGATGTCATTACAGGGGTAATGACTCACGAACGGGTCTAAAGGCTATTGAATGCGTACGCATAAGAACTAGAAGGCTAGTATCTATGTGCACTATATGTAATGGAAATAAAAAGTTTTTGGGTCTTTATATAAATTTTGGTTATTGGTTTTATCCCTGAAATGTTCACTTGGGTAGGAACCGAAAGCACCAGAGACTACAGGGTGCTTGTGTAATTAAGTTTGAGATGCGGGATTGTTAACCATTGTTTACCCTACACCTGTCGTCCTTCTATTGGCTATATGTGTGTTTCTTGTAAGATAGTAAACCAGTGTTTTTTATCAGCCCTTGGATAAAGCTTACCAACGCTCTGCATGCGTTCTTGTTCCAATCCCAGTGAACATCTTTCCTCCAATTAGAAGGCTTTTAACCTACCGTTTACCTTTAACCGTTGGATGGAAGTCAATGTGATAAGACTTAATCTTAGCCCTTGATTTTAAACCCCCTTCTCGATCCTTCTCAGCCCTTTATATAAGGAGGCTAACCCTCAGCCTTTCAGAAGCTTTTGCCACTTCGTCATTTAGAGAGAGAATAGAGAGAAGAGAGAGAAGATAAAGAGAAAACACAGAGTTAGAAACCCTAACCCTAAATCATTCCAAACACTTCTTCAAACCCAAACCTTTTTACCAAAAACCAGTTTATACCAAACACAAACCCTGAGTGTTTGAGAGTTTTTGAGTGTTGGTTTGAAAGTTATTTCGTGTTGTAACCTCCTCATTTTAAGATCTTGTGTCCAACTTAAACATTTGGTTGGATCTGTATTTTTGTTTCATAGAAATCATAGATCTAGTCTTTTATGTTGTATTACACCACAGATATGCATTCTTAGTTTCTCGCCTTGAGAAATCGTTTGTTGATTATTTTCTGTAAATGTTTTCGTCTTCAAAATCAACAAAATCATTTTATGTATCTAGTTCTTTTGAAACAAAATTCTTGACCTAGTTGGAATCACACTTGGCGGTTTTTAATTTCTCGAACTTATCTCGTACATATTTTTAAACACATCTTGTGGTTCAAAACAAATTTGGTTTAAAGAAAAGTGTTTCTTCAAAAAACAGTTCGGAGTTACTTAAATAGTTTAATCATGTATTAAACGGCTTTTGTAAAAGTTTTTCACGTGCGCACACTCACACACACATGCACGCACGAAGCCCCACCCCTCGTCACACCCCTCGCATCATTTGCCTCTCGCGCACATATGCACAAAAATGCACACTACACACACATATACACACACACACGCACATACACACATACACACACATGCAGCCCCACCCCCTACCCCACCACCCACCTCCCCATCCCTGCCCCCCCCTTCTCCCACCACACACACACACACACAAACATCCCCACCCCCACAATCTTTTGTTGACTTTCGATCGCTTTGTATGCGCCTTCCAGTCCTTCCACACTTTATCCACTAGTTCCCATAGTTTATCTTGTCTTGGTCATTTTCTATAGTTATGGCCAAACATAAGATGTATTATACTATCTCAAGATTGCAAATTAGAAAAACAATACTATATAAACAATTATATATAATGTTAGACATATGGAGGGTTATCACATAAGTCGGATATTTAATCTTATGTCCTATTTATAGAAACTTAAAATTTATAACGTTCAAAACTTATGTTCAATAGTCTACGGATTCATAACCTATGCTCTGATACCATCTTTGTCATGACTCTGACCTAAAATAGTAGTAGGGAACGAGTGTCTTGACATGCCACCAAGATAACAAATATTCCGACTAAAATTGTTTCCTTAAATAAATGCAATAAAAATACAATCACATGGTTATGAAGGTACCACCTAAATATTTTAACCCGGTAGTCAAGGCCAACATAGTAAAAGAGTTTCTATAGGCCGAATCAATAATTTTAGAATTCAAATTAGATGTTTATATCGAGAGGTATACACATATAACAAATGACGAAATCATCGGTATCAGATGTACTTTGAGAATAAAATCATTTCACAAAATATATATACTTTGCATAATATCATATAATCAAAATACGCAAGGAATGTCATAGAGTACTCACCTAAAATAGAGGTTCGAAGTTACAAATATTGAGTTGTGGATCACTTGTTAATGTTAAGATAAAACTTCTTCTTAAACTTTCCTGCACTTTCTCTCACTATTTCTTTCTAAACTTTTCAAGGATTTTGGTGTGAATAAATGATCCCAAAGGACCTACTTATAGTTTTCCAAATATATTAGGGTGGTTATACGTGTTTAGGTGACCAAGATTTTACAACGGTGAGTCAACGTTAAGGCATGTGTTAGCTTTTTCTAAATGGACGACATGTATTTTGTCTTTATCTATATAGAAGACACGTGTTAGGTGGTGGTGGAAAAATAAAGCACGAGGTGGAAAGTTATTAAGGGTATAAGGGTCTTTTTACAAATTATGACCATTTTGGTAATTTCACTCTATATACTTTCAATATTTCTTAAAGATTCCTGAAAATATTTTATTTACAAAAAGGTCAATTTTATTTTTTTATTTTGCTTCCTGAAACTTTCTTAATTAAAACCAAGTCCCTAAAGTTTCAAATAATTATATTTTCTACGCTAAAACTTATCATTTAGCTTAGGATGTGTCATAAAACTTAAATTTGACCCATTTTGTAATTGATTCATCAAATTTAAAAAATGGGCTTTGTCATATTAAGAACCTAGAATATCACATATGTAATAATATAATTAGATAATAACTGAGATGCAATTGTAAAAACAAACTACATATATGAGCATATAAAATTGGGGTCATTATAAGTGAACTCCGATCTCAGAAGAACCATTCAGATAGGGTTCATCACCCAGACAAGCATTGACCAGATGGTGGTCACTGAGGAAGTCTTCTTCTCAAAAAGGACCCCTAGTTGGATTGATCCTATCATTGCCTATCTACGAAATGACATGCTACCTGATTGTAACACCCCGCCCGCCCGGGGAGAGCGAACGGAGCGCTACTATCGATAAAACTAATCAAATCCACAAATAACAAGGTATAGAGCATCTAAAAATCCCACAACAATAAAAGAGAACTACAAATCTCAAATCTCTTCAAATAAATACCAAGTCTCTCGAATTATATATAACAACTAACTCGAAAATAAAATACAAATCTCTAATGCTCTATACATCAAAATAATACAATCTTCTCATCTTGTATTAAAAATCTTCCCAAAATAATCCTCGCTATAATCAATCTCCGTAGCACCCCAAAATCCGCGCTAACCTGCCACTAAAAGAAAATATGGAGAAGTACACAATACGAGAGGAAGATGCTCAACAAATATTAGCGGTGAATAAACGTCACAATACGAATACGAATATTCAAATCAAATGTGAATCTCATAAGCAATTATATCACTATAATTTCTCAACAACACATTAACCGGGTCACCAAGCCTCACCACCGTACCGCGCCTATGCATTTTTTTAGCATATCCGGAAAAAGGAATATTGGCGGGTGCCCAACTTCCGTGTCATATTAAAATCTCATGACAACGTGCTCAACACCAAATATAATATTACATGAATCGAAATTAGATTCCAACAAATATTTCTAGATTTCCAAATGAATTTATCAATTAAAATATGAGTCAATAATCACAAGAAAACAACGAGAATAACACTCGCGAGATTAATGAGCATATTGTGTAAAACCTCATACCTCAAAATCATCACATAATTTCAGCCTGAAAATCTAATTACACCATCACGTTCCTCTCGCAAAAATAATCAAATCTCGTTCTAGCCCAAAATCGAGAAAACACCAAATAAGCCTTCTAATCTAAGGTTGAAATCTTCAATAAGTTTGGGGCTATGGTTTGTATATGAAAGGGAGTAATTTTGGAGAGGTATTCAGTTTGAAACGTTTGAGAAAAAGTGATTTGAAATGCCAAGCCACGAATTAGTGGTGATATATAAGGGATTAAGAGTTTGATTAAGAAAAAAGTTCTAATCATATATGAACACTAAATATTTTATTCCGGGCGATCGGACCGTTAGGATTGGATGAAATTTTACAGAGAATTAGCTGAAGACGAGAAAAAGCTATATAAAAAAATTCAGATCAATCGGACCGTTAAATCTTTTTAAATATATTTTTTTGCTAGAGAGTTTTATGTTTTGAGGACTCTCAGAGAGTTTTATGTTTTGAGGACTCTTCTATATAATAAAAATTCAATTAAAAATCCATTTTAATTCCAATTTAGAAATCGTTTGAAATTATCATCTTTAAAAATAAAATCCAACATATTTGAGCAATAAAAATAATTTTACCAAAAACTTTTTTTTCTCTATATTTTGAAAATACCCCAAAAATTACGCGGGTTGTTGCACTGATGATAGGAGATTGGCTCATCAAGTAAGGGTGAAATCAACCCACTTTTACCTCGCCCCAGGGGTAAAGATCTATGTGTGATCATTCACATGACTTATCTCCAGTGCGCCCACCCGCATGACACTGAGAAAGTTCTCAGCGAACTTCATGATGGTGTTTGTGGGAGTCACACATAAGGGGGGTCATTGGCCTTTCGAGCGATCATGGAAGGCTATTGGTGGCCTCACATGCAAAAGGACTCAAGTACCTATGTTCACAGATTTGAAAAGTTCCCAAAATTCTCTCATATGGTCTACCATCCATCCAATGACCTGAAATTCTTAATAAGTCCTTGGTCGTTCGCTTAATGGGGATTGGATATTGTGGGACCCGAAATCACAAGTACCTATTGGTCGGCACATATAAGTTCACCAAATGGGTAGAGGTTGAACCACTAGCAAACATTTATGATGCCGACCATCTGAAAAAAATTATAAAACGCTTTGGGGTATAAAGAACTATCACCACCGACAATGGCATGTAGTTTGCACGCAACTTATTTCATGGTTTTTATGATGAGTATGTCATCAAACACCATTTTAGTTATACGAAATATCCTCAAAGCAGTGGTCAGGCAAAAGGTTCGAACAAAACATGTTCGATGGCTTAAAAAAGAGGCTCAAAAGAGCAATGGGTGTCTTGGTGGATGAACTCCCCCATGTTATGTGGGCCTACTGTACCAATCCTAGGAGACCAACTGAGGAAACACCCTTCGTTATGACCTATGAAATCGAAGATATTATCCCTCTTGGAGTGGGTCTCCCTACCATGGGAATTAACTTAGTCGACCAAGGGTTGAACAACGTTGCATTGTGAACTGAACTTAACTTAGTAGATGAGCGAAGAGAATATACCATGATCAAGATGGCTTCCTATCAGCAGTAGCTGGCCAAGCAGTATAACAAAAAATTCAATCCGAGGAAATTCCTGGTGGGGGACTATGTCATAAGGAATGTCCTCCGTAGTGCCGTAAGACCGTCAAATGGAAAGTTAGGACCAAACTGGGAAGGACCTTTTAAGGTAATCAAAGACGACCTTTAAGGAATATATCACTTGGAAATTCTAGAGGGCAAGGAGATACCAAGAGCATCGAACGCAAGGAATCTTAAGAAGTTTTACATTTAGTCTTCTTTATCTTTTATCAGGACATTTAGTTTACGCAAATTTTTATTTCAAACTTATGTCACTTACAAGTTATTATTCACTGAATAATGGCCTATTGGCTCTTTCATTTTGATCTCACATATTGGTTGCTTCCAATTTTTTGTTATGTAGCTCAGTATTATGCACCCTTTCTAAATAATAACTCCCTCAACCACAAAAGAGATTACCTTTGCCTATAATAACCTTCTCAACTCCTCTTATCCAAAGAATTCCTCGTGCATAACAAAAGTCCTCTGGTGTATAATAAGTTGTTCAACTTATTTCAATCAAGGGATTTTATCTTGTCGATAAGCGTTCATAGTAATTACAATAAGTTATCAAAGTATTTCAATTGGTAATCCCCTCAAGCCTTTGTCATAAACACAATATACCTCACGAGTTTCCCCGGTAATTAAAAAAGCCTTACAAGGGATCCTTAGTCAAAAAAGCCAACTTAAGTTAATCGCCAACTGCGTTAGTCATTAAAAAATTAATCAGGCGGATGGACGATTAATCAGGTACATTCTCACCATCATCTCACCTAGGCCTAAGAAAGTGTGATGCACGACCTAAAAGGTAAGGCGGGCAAAACGATACCGCTAAGGCATATTGAACTGAGAGAATGTTCGAACATTAGTTAGCAGACTCATTTCATCGGCACGGGCCCAAAATGGTTAACACTTGTTCTAGATTCATTTAGTCGGCTAAGATCCCATAATGGTTAATCTTAAATACTAACTCATTTAATCGACAAGAAGCCTAAAATGATCAACAGTATTACGTGGTTGGTAAAGTACCTAGGTGGTCCGTAAATGTCAAATCTTTTCAGTTAGCAATCAAAATATAAGGCAGTTATTAACTCATATTTAGTGAGCACGTGCTTAAAATATGAAATAAGTTGATAATTAAACTTTATATATTGACAAAAGTTGGAGAGTACAATTACAAGAAGATAAAATAAATAAAGATCAAATAAGGACCTAGGCCAACTATGTATGGCGAGAAAGAAAATCTACTATGCGTGCTCTTTGGCCATCATTTGGTTAGGAGAGAACACTTCCTCAACGTCTTCGAGGTAATAGTTTAGAAGCTGGGTAGGAATGGAAACGATGGGGATCCATTTATCAACCTTTGGGAAGGGACTATGACGATCAGTAGGACAATCTACTTGGTACTTATATCATAGGTCTGATTCCTTAGAGATTTTGACTTTCTTGAGGTAAGTCAACCACCCATGCTGAACGTGACATCCTCAGCCTCCTTCAGTGTTGCTGGTGCATCACTCCATCCTTCATCATAACCTGCCGCCTATGCTTCTTGAGGGACCATTCTGAACAAGTGGATCAACCTTGTAATATCTCTTTAAAGTCCGACAGTAATAACATATTCCCTTTGGACATCATTGTTCAACACAGTGATCTCCTTCCTCAGAGCATTATTCTCGGCTAGAATCAGCTCGCCTACTTGCCTCACGTCCTTGTTCTCAATGACATGGGCCCTCAAACCATTTATCTCCTTTTGCACTCAAGAACAGATGTCCTCAATGACCTCGAGATCATCCTGTAGCTTGGCGACCATCTCAGACTGGTCCTTATACTGCTCAATCATCACCTTCAACTGCTTGTAGAGACTTATAAATGCCTTGCGAGGTTTATTGTTAATGCCTGGTCCCAAAATCCTCCCCAACTTTGTGGTAAAGGAATGTAGTACTTTAGGACGATGGACTACAAACAACATAAAATAAAGGAAATTCAACTAATATAAGCATAATTGAAACAGTAGAATGATTAAGAAAAGAAAAGTCCTTGTCATTAATTAACAAAGGGAGGCTAAAGGCCAGTACAACTAGAAGAAAAGAAGATTAGAAGGCATAAGAAAATAAAAAGGAAAAGTCCTATAACTAAAAATCCATATTACTTCACCTGCTCAGAATTTCCTTTTGCCTTCCCTTTCTCACTAGCCCTCCTCTCTTGGTCGACAATTATCCCGAACTAGGTAGAATCATTCTCAATGTGGTCTACATGCTGACCAACATGAGGCCCTCCCTCTGTAAGTGGGTTGGGTCTAGGAGAATGAAGTTGGAAAATGTTAGAATTTGAAAGGAATCCCGTTGCTCATACATCTTTATCCCATCCTTTTTTATGAATACTTTTTTGGCATATGCGATGTGGAGCTCAGCATCGTCATAGGCTGCATCCCAACCTTTGGTGTAGATGCTATCCTTAATGCCTGAGAAATCCTACTCCAACTTCTGAACCTTCCTGACCACGCCCAGGTTCTCTTGAGCGATCTTCTCCTTATCGACGACCACCAAGTCCTTGTCCACCTGCAGATCGACATAGGCCTATGCCAAACTCTCCTTTTCTCGCTCCAAAGCAACGTGGACATCAGATAAGTATTTTTAGACTATTTTAAGGCATATTTCATTTCCTGGTTATTTTTGGATTGGTTGGTGTGACAATCTAGGAAGGTAGTGAAGTCATCTAAAGACTTCGCAAAATAAAAAGAACAACACGAGTACGAAGAAAATGAACACACGGAAAAAAGACAAGAGCAAAAAAGGGAGAGTCACCAGATCAAGTCCTTGAGTGCAAGATGGGCTGGCACATCTGTGAGGAGAACTTACGGTCGATCACGAGTATGCCCCCTTTAGCAGGTCAGGGGAAAGTATGGGAGTGTTGGATACACTGGACCCCTCAGTATTCGTAGTAAGAAAAATGAACGGTAGGGCCCTTTAAGGCCAACCTCTTCTTGGACTCCCCCTTATTATTCTCCATCTCTGTCTCCCCTTATCTTCTTATTATCTCTTATTATTCTCAATATCTTTCTCCTTCCCCTTGGCTCCTGGGCTCGAGCCACTAGCCGTAGAGTAATCCCCCTCTGTTCTCTTTAAAGATTTTATCCGATCAGAAAGTATAGCCCGATTGTCATCATCAACATTAAGAACTCTCCTCTTCACTGGACGTTCCATCTCTTCTTCTTCTTCTTCTTCTTCTTCTTCTTCTTCTTCTTCTTCTTCTTCTTCTTCTTCTTTCTTCTTCTTCTTCTTCTTCTTCTTCTTCTTCTTCTTTAGGAATCTCCAAGGCAAGGACTTTATCAATTGGTGAAGCAATAAAACTACTAGTGGTATTCTTGTACTCTAGCAGATAAGTTGTAGAACGAGGATGCTCACCGCCTGTAAGTTTCTCTTGAACTCTCCAAGCTTTAAGGAGATCAGCAATGTTCACCTCGCTCAAGTCAGGTTCTTGCTTTTCGTCGCGAGCTGCAAAACAGAGGAAAAAAATATAAGCCAAAGGATAGGAAACAAAAGTTGAGAGCAAGTAAACAAAAGAAAAATAAACATCAAGAAAGCAGAAGTAAGGAGAAAGTGACCTATGTGATCCTCCTCTAAGTCAGAGATCCAAGGGCCTCGGTACCACTCGTCCTCAGGTAGGGGAGATGTTGCTAATTTTTGATAATAAAACCATGACCCCAGTAATTCTTATAAGAATAAGAGAGATGCACAACTAAAACCCTATCAACATTTATCATCTTCAAGTACAAAATACCGTCATTGGCGTGCGACCAGATGTAGCAATAACGGAGCTCAGCAAGTCCTAAATTGGTCCCATACAGTTCATTTATTCAATAAATTTATAATTTTCCAAACATTTAGGGCGTATTGAGCAGGGACGACATCGAAGTACTTGAAAACCTTAAAAAGAGGGTTTGGGGGAAATGTCAAACCACCCTGTGTGATAAAAAAAGGTTTGAATTTAGTGCCTCCCTTATATGTCACGAACATCCCTAGGGATGGGGCACAGTCGATTTCCACCCAATCAGAAATATTATAAGACTTCCTAAATTCTGCTATCGTTTTGTTATCTAGCAGTGCCATAGATGATAAAAAATAAAAATCTCAAGCAATAGAAGAGGAACAGTCGAAAAAGTGAAAACAAAAAGAATGTGAGAGGAACTTATAGAAATGAATGATGTACGAAGAACTAAAGAAAAAAATGTTGGAAGTTTTGTGGGCAAGAAGTGTTTGGAAAACGACGATTGAAAGTGATGTATTTGGGTTTGGACTTATAGATAATGATAGAGCACATGTATCAATGAGGATTTTGGCACTCCAAATGCTTGCTCAGACCAGTATACCCCTACTTCTTTAATGAAATCACAAATCTTCCATGGTGTTTGATCTCGGATGAGCATAGTCTCTTATGATCGCGAATATTACAAGCTTGCTATTCTGATTTTATAAACAGTTTTAGGCCATGGGTCTTGGGCTCAATTAAAATATGTTGCCCCGAATGTTTAGTCCAAAATTTGTAGGGGCAATTTTGGGGGCTCATTTATTTCCAGCCAAGAGAGTAGCCGACCAGCCCAGCATAGATAATGGACTGCCCGACCCAAATCAACAATTTAATTAAGACTCGGGTATTAAACATGCACTTAAATAAAATAAGGATATACGCAAATTAGTTATCAAAAATCTCGGAGGAGATATTCAGGGATGCCACGAGTTATCCACAGGCTAATTAAGTTACTTGTACAACTGGATCTCTTATTTTAAAAATATATAAATTATAAAGCTTGGCCTGAGGCAATTGGATGTAATCTTGAGCATTGAAAGACACTAATAAGAATATACTAACCTGTCCTTGCACGTAGGTTAAATTTTTGAACCACGTATATATGTTGTTGTGTGTGTGATTAATTATTTTCATCTTGATATTGCTTTCTCGATCATTCATTGTGATACTTCTTGCCCTCACAATTATATAGAGTTTTATACATGTTTTATTAATGTATGGAATAAGATAATATATATATATATATATATATATATATATATATATATATTGTAATACCCCGTATTTTTATGCTATATTAATTTGGGGATTTATTAAATTTAATGTGAGTAAATTATTTAATAAAAATTCGGAATTTAATTATGTTATAATTATTAACGTGACGAGAGTTAGTAATTATGGGAAATTTGTTTAATATTACTAATGAGAAAAGTAATACGTAATATAAGTTATATTGAATGTCATGAGTGAATAAAATGACAATTTCGGAAATTTGAGTCGGGACGCGCCCGTGTCAAGTCGGGACTAAACTTTGATAAATAAAAGTGAATATTTTATAAGTCGTTCGTATGGTCGTTTTGAGTGCGCCAACGCGTTCGAAAGGGTCGAGATAGTCAGAAAAGTGTACCCGGGGGTTTAGTTTGGGTCTCGGGGCATTTTTAGGCCTAAGTGGTACCCCGGGAGGGCATTTTGGACATTTCACAATTATGGGTAATTAAACCCACGAAAATCAGTAATCTATATCAACCATTTAGGTTAGCCAGCTAGGGTTAGAAATCACAAACACAAGAACGACCAAAAGGGAGGAAGGAGAGAGCTCTCAAGGCTAAATTCAAGGCCCAAAGTCATCCGCTTGCACCGTCATCACCACCAACGCGTAGATCGCGCAACGGACTACGCAACCACACAAAAATCATCTGCAAATCAGAACACCAAAAATCCCAGTCAAGTGTTTATCTTGCTTATTTCGTTGATGCATCTTTCATATTAGTGTAGGAATGATTAGGATGAGTTTTATGGAAGAAAACCTAAGATTTGAGATAGGAATCGCATGTAGTTATGGTTTAAATGATAATTCTGGAAACCCTTGCCATGTAGAGGAATTTACCCACGAAATTATGATGTTTATAAGAAGAAATTTCTAGAAAAACAGATTGGAACCATGATTTAGAGATTTCTAGGGTTCTTGAATATTTAAATGAATTATGGCATGATTAATCCATGTTTAGTGACGTAAATTGACATGCTTTATGTAGGAAATGTATGATATCATGTTAGGATGTTAGTAGTACAAATTTTGAGACGTTTGGAATTGTAAAATATGGATTTGTTGTAAGTTAGAAGATGAAACCCGTAACTGCAATTCTGCGAAATCGTTTAAGTTTATCCCAGGCGGACCGGTCCGAGTCTGAGGCGGATCGGTCCGATTGATCGGATCGGTTCTTTTATTCTGAGAATGATCGGTCCGTTGATGATCGGATCGGTTCTTTTCCAGGCTTCATCGGTTCGCTTGCGGTCCGGGGTATACTGGCCTTCAGTAGTCGGATCGGTCCGGGTCTAAGGCGGACCGGTCCGGTTAGTCGGATCGGTTCTTTTATTGCAGGCGGACCGGTCCGGTGATAGAATCCCTGAGCGTTATGTAGTAAGTGTAAAGGTTCCTCAAAATTAAATAAGATGTGAACGGTTATACGTGATAACTAAATAATGATAAATAAAAGTCGTAACTATGGGATTTGAGAATATACCCATTATTGATATAGTAATATTAGTATAGTTATATGATTGTGTATGCATATACTATTTATGTGTGAAAATCATGCCCACGCTACTTGCTATCCCTGAGGTTACCACGCTGGGACAGTCTTATCTCGATGGGACCTTTATGGGTGATATTGACTTGTACCCTAGAAGATAAATATCCTTGGTACATGCTATCGATGTGATAGTTCAGACGGTCCTAAGAGACGCAGGCATGTGCCACCCTCTTAGAGACTTGAAATATATGCTTCACCTCAATATTGTTTGTGTATGTATGTTAATACAATTCGAGAGTGATTCTGAATGTATTCCCCTTAATATGAGTCATATGGGGCTTTGGATAGTAGAGTATGCCCGCACCATAGTTTATTTGGGGTGCTGTTATAATATATATATTATACGAGTAGTTAATATATATATATGAAATTCTGGAATTTGGAACTGCCTACTTTGATTTTGTAAGTAGGACATGGGTGATGACTCAAATTATAATACTTGTTTTGAGAAAGTATAATATGACACTGGAAAACTTTATTAATTAATAAAGTTAAAATGAGAACTTTGGTTACTAATTGAAATATTCCTTTCAAACAATTGAATCGTTAAATTTTGAACCCTGCGAATAACCTAATATAAGTTAAACCATTGGAAAAGGATAGCGTGATATATGATGAGATAGACCACTGGGAAGGTTAGTGCGATAGGTGTGCACAATAGAAGAGAGGTGAGAATTTTTCAAGAGAGCGTCGCACTAATATGTTGTTGCATTGGCCTGTATCAATTTAAATACTTGCTAAACGAATTTTTTAAATCATACACACTATCGGGCTCTGACCCGTTTCTTTTTCTCTCTCTCTCTCTTGTATATATATGTATGTATCACAGGTGCCCAGCCACAGGGGCGTCTTGCTTAGGATCCCTTGGAAGGAACGTGTTACAGCTTAGGTGGGAGTTGCAGGTCTCTTGATTAGACGACTTCGTTCATTCGGATCCACTCTTAGTACTTTCATTTAGCTGAGCATGTGTAGCTCTTTCCATTTTTCCGTTGTTATTGAACATTTGTATTTCAGTTATTTCCCGTAGCGTTACTATGGGATTTATTCAGTTTGGATGTGTGACTTTAGATTTCGTATGTTGACATTCGATTGACGAATGTTTTAAATTATTTGGATTATATTGCAGAATTGATGTGGTGTGATTATTACTTTTTGAATGTTGTTAATAAAATAAATAAATAATCTTTCTTTAAACAAAATTTGGAAAGTTATGTATGAAAATGGTTTTGACACTTAGCTTAATTAATTAGGGTGTTAAATTGGAAAATTTTATTTCTATCGACAGTGATGCTGAGAATGAACCAACTGTTCACCTTGATTTAATTTAATAAAGGAGTGATCGCCCGGTATTTAATTAGGCGGGGTGTCACAGGTGGTATCAAAGCATCAGGTTCTAGTGTCCATAGGATCTGTACGGCTTATTTCGCTTTCAGCTTAACGTTTCGCTATAGAGCACTATTTTTAGGATTGTTGTACTCTTGGTTTTACGTTTAAGTCTTCAGCTATTTGAGATTTGATAATAACTGTAAGCTAATAAACTTTTTCACGTTTCAGATGCCTCCGAGACGTGCTCCGAAGGATAGGCGTGCCCAGGCCGAGCAACCAGTAGTTCCGGCACAAGGCACAATGAATGCAAATGAAGTAGCCGCCATTGTTGCTCAGGCGGTGAATGTCGCACTAGCGGTGGTTCAGCAGGCTCCACCGGTTCAGGCAGTGGCGCCAGTACCAGCACAACTTCCATCTGCATGGGAGAGGTTTCGGGATGCTTTTCAGAAAGCGCATCCCCCTGAGTTCTCTGGTAGCTCCGATATTGTCACAGTTAGCCAATGAAAGAAAGACATCCAGCGGCATCTCTGTATGTATGAGTGCACCGTCGTGAAAAAGCAGTTATTGGCTTCCTTTAAGCTGGTGGGAGCCGCTTTGCAGTGGTGGGAGTCCACTACCACCTTGGAGGAGAGGGACACGATCCCTATCCAGTTGTTCTGGGAGCGGTTTGATCGCAAGTATTTTCCACCCGCCGTGCAGACTGAGATGAGGCAGAAATTACTGAATTTGAAGCAGGAGAATTCCACCGTAGCTGAATATGAGGAGGAATTCACGAGACTTCTCACCATCGTGCCAGATGAGGCACCCACTGAGGGCAAGAAGATTATGTTGTTTGTGGACGGGTTAACTTGGAGGATCCGTCAGCATCTTATTGGGAATCTATCTCTGAGTACTTTTACTGATGTACTCAATGCCGCGTTACTACATTGCCAGGATCACCTCTTCCATCTGCAGGGAAGCAAGAGAGCAGGAGAGTCCAACCAACAGGGCAGGGCCGGGGGTAATAGTGCTAATGGGGAACCATCTCATGGACAGACTCGTCAGCACGAGCAGAGTTCCCATCAGGGGAACCCTGTTAAACGATTCCGTTCAGGTGATTCCAGGAAAGGATTTGGGGGTTATATGCAGGGCCAGCCTAATCAGTAGGGCCAGCAGGGCCAACACCGACAGCAGGGCCAGCAACGTGCTAATCAGGGCCAACAGGGCCAGTGGCAGGGAGGTAACGGCCAGCAGGGCCGTGGTCAACAGGGTCAGAGGGAAGGTAACTTCAAAGGCCGATGTTTTGGGTGTGGTTGACACGGCCATAGGCGCCAAGATTATCCGGAGGGAGATAGGGCCCCATAGCAGCAGGGTGCCCATAATGAGCCACATAGACCACTTTTTCCGGCTGCCTTCCCAGCTCCAGCCCAGGTGCCAGCCCTACCAGCCGTTCCAGAAGCTCCAGTGCAGCAGGGGAAATTATAGTATGGACGTGTCTATAACGTCCACCAGGCAGCAGCTCCACAGGCACCACCCGCGATTGAGGGTATGTTTCCTATCCATGGTACTATGGGTCGAGTTTTGTTTGATACGGGGGAAACACATTATTTTATAGCTACGCATTTTGCGAAGGCCTTAGGGTTATTAGCCACTACAGAGAGCACAGTGACGTGTGTGGACTCACCACTGGGGAGTGGGTCACTTATTTTCTTTATATGCCGGGGAGTGGGGGTAGAGATTGGTAGTTTGGTGTTACCTGCAGACATGTTAGTCTTAGACATGCACGAGCATGATATGATTATTGGTATGGATTGGCTCGCAGCTTATAGAGCCATGATTGATTGCTTCGGTGGGATCATTGTTTTTGCCATTCCGGGGCAAGAGATGTTTGTAGTGGCGATGCCTCGCCCAGAGGGAGGTTCGACCGCTCATTTGTATTACATAGAGGAGGATACCTCTAAGGTGGTTGTGATTCCCTTGGATTCGATCCCAGTTGTCAAGGAGTATTTCGATGTGTTTCAGGAGATACCAGGCCTACCCACCAGTCGTGAGATAGACTTTGTCATAGATTTGTTGCCAGATACGAGACCTATAGCACGCGCACCGTACCGTATGGCTCTGGCAAAGATGCGTGAGCTACGAGATCAGATATAGTAGCTGTTAGGTCAGGGCTTCATTCGCAGGAGTACCTCACCTTGGGGCGCTCCAGTCTTGTTTGTAAAGAAGAGAGATGGTTCACTGAGATTGTGTGTGGACTACCAGAAACTGAACATGGTCACGATACGGAATAAGTATCCGTTGCCTTGAATCGATGATCTGTTCGACCAGCTGAGAGGAGCAACTTTCTTTTCGACGATAGATCTGAGGTCAGGGTACCATCAGTTGCGTATTAGAGAGCAGGATGTTTCAAAGACTGAATTCTTGACGAGATATGGGTCCTATGAGTTCAGGGTGATGCCGTTCGGACTCACAAATGCTCCAGTCGTTTTCATGGACTTGATGAACCGAGTATTCAGAGAGTTCTTGGACCAGTTTGTCATCGTTTTCATAGATGACATCTTGATATATTCACACTCCGAGGAGGAGCATACCGATTACTTGAGAC
This sequence comes from Sambucus nigra, assembly GCA_949130495.1. NCBI lineage: Eukaryota > Viridiplantae > Streptophyta > Magnoliopsida > Dipsacales > Adoxaceae > Sambucus > Sambucus nigra. The sequence continues at coordinate 275,719,385 of OX422217.1, forward strand.
AGGTTCTTCCGACTCTACGAGAGCATCAGTTGTATGCTAAGTACGAGAAGTGCGGATTCTGGTTGCGAGAGGTACAGTTCTTGGGGCATGTTATTTCTGAACAGGGGATAGCAGTTGACCCGAGTAAAATGTCAGCGGTGAGGGAGTGGGGACAGCCCACGACACCGACGGAAGTGCGTAGTTTCTTGGGGTTAGCCGGATACTACAGGAGATTCATTCGGGGATTCTCCAAAATAGCGGGTCCATTGACGAATCTGACTCGCAAGGAAGTACCATATGTTTGGGATGACACTTGTCAGTTGGCTTTCGACGAGCTGAAAGACAAGCTTACTTCAGCGCCAGTCCTTGCTTTACCGAAGCTGGGTGCGCAGTACCTGGTTTACACAGATGCCTCTTTATGGGGACTTGGGGGAGTACTTCAGCAGGAGGAGAAAGCTATAGATTTTGCCTCCCGCAAGCTTAAGCCGCATGAGAAGAATTACCCCACCCACGACCTGGAGTTAGCAGCGGTCGTTTTTGCATTGAGGATATGGAGGCACTACTTATTGGGGGAGAAGTTCCGTTTGTTCACAGACCACAAGTCACTGCAGTACCTATTCACTCAGCGAGAGCTGAATATGCGACAATGCTGATGGTTAGAGTTTGTGAAGGACTATCAGTTTGACATACAGTATCATCTGGGGAAAGCCAACGTAGTTGTTGATGCGTTGATCCGTAGACCGGTAAATGAGGTAGCGGACGTCTGGAAGGCGAAGTGGAAGGAGTTGGGTCACCAGGACGCAGTTTCCCGTTCCTTCATATCTGTTATGACAGTCACACCCGAGATTGTTATGAGGGTAATACAGGCCCAAACCACAGACCCATTTTTCCAGGAGCAGATTGTACGACTTTTAGCTGAGGGTGATGAGTCCTACTCTGTTAGTTCTGATGGGGGTTTGAGGTTTAATGGGAGATTGGTGGTTCCAGAAGGAGTAGAATTACGTCATGCAGTGATGACCCAGTCTCACGGGTCCCGATTTGCAGTACATCCTGGAGGAGACAAGATGTATCAAGATATGAAGAGGCAATACTGGTGGAGTGGGATGAAGAAGGACATTGCGGAGTTCGTGTCCAAGTGTTTCTACCTGCCAGCTGGTGAAGGTGGACCATCAGAAATCGTCAAGATTGCTTCAGCCTTTGGAAGTACTCGCGTGGAAATGGGAGAGTATTTCCATGGATTTTATTACAGGGTTGCCTACATCACAGAGGGGCCACGATTCTATCTGGGTGATTGTAGACCGTTTGACCAAGGTGGCTCATTTTCTGCCGGTACGGACAGACTATACCACGGGTCAGTATGCTCAGTTGTTCATTGCTGAGGTTGTCAGATTGCATGGGGTGCCCCTGAATATTGTGTCAGATAGAGACAAGATTTTCGTGTCACGTTTCTGGGAAATCTTTCTGGAGGCTATGGGTACTGAGTTGAGGTTGAGTTCAGCATATAACCCACAGACAGATGGACAGACAGAGCGTACTAATCAGATGTTAGAGGATATGCTACGCATGTGTGTCCTTGATTTTGGAGGAGGTTGGGAGCCACACCTTCCACTGGTAGAGTTTGCTTATAATAACTCATATCAGTTCACGATTGGCATGGCTCCATTTGAAGCTTTGTATGGCAGGCCTTGTCGTTCTCCCACTTGTTGGCTCGAGGTGGGGGATAACAAGTTGCTAGGACCAGAGGTGATTCAGGAAAACTCCGCGAGGATTGAGATGATCAGGAGTTGCATTCGAGTAGCCCAGGACAGACAGAAGAGCTACGCCGATGCAAAACGGTTCTTCCTGGAGTTTAATGTGGGGGACCAAGTGTTACTGCGTGTATCTCCTATGAAAGGAGTGATGAGGTTCGGGAAGAAGGGGAAATTGGCCCCGAGGTACGCGGGACCATTTCCCATTATCGAGAGGATTGGGCCGGTAGCATACAGATTGGGACTACCAGTGCATTTACATCGCATTCACGATGTATTCCACATATCATCATTGAGACGGTATCTTCGGGATGATATGGCCCATACTCACATCGTGATAGATGAGATAGACTTACAGCCTGACAGCTCTTATGAGGAGAGACCGGTGGCTATCCTAGACTATAGTGAGAGGATATTGAGGTCGAAGATAGTTCCACTTGTGCGAGTCCAGTGGGAGCATCATAATATGGAGGAATCCACTTGGGAGCGCGAGGCCGATATGCGCGAGAGATATCCAGATTTGTTCTCACCAGATATGCCTTGTTTTCCGAATTTCGGGACGAAATTCCGTTATTAGGGGGGAAGTATGTAATGCCCCGTATTTTTATGCTATATTAATTTGGGGATTTATTAAATTTAATGTGAGTTAATTATTTAATAAAAATTCAGAAATTAATTATGTTATAATTATTAACGTGACGAGAATTAGTAATTATGGGAAATTTGTTGAATATTACTAATGAGCAAAGTAATACGTAATATTGGTTATATTGAATGTCACGAGTGAATAAAATGACAATTTTAGAAATTTGAGTCAGGACGTGCCCGTGTTGCGTCGGGACTAAACTTTGATAAATAAAAAGGGAATATTTAATAAGTCGTTTGTATGGTCATTTTGAGTGCGCCAACGCGTCCGTAAGGGTCGAGATAGTCAGAAAAGTGTACCCGAGGGTTTAGTTTGGGTCTCGGGGTGTTTTTAGGCCTAAGTGGTACCCCGGGAGGGCATTTTGGACATTTCACATTTATGGGTAATTAAACCCACGAAAATCAGTAATCTATATCAGCGATTTAGGTTAGTCAGCTAGGGTTAGAAATCACAAACACAATAACGGCCATAAGAGAGGAAGGAGAGAGCTCTCAAGGCCAAATTCAAGGCCCAAAGTCATCCGTTTGCACCGCCACCACCACCAACGCGTAGATCGCGCAACGGACTACGCAACCACACCAAAATCATCTGCAAATCAGAACACCAAAAATCCCAGACAAGTGTTTATCTTGCTTATTTCATTGATGCATCTTTCATATTAGTGTAGGAATGATTATGATGAGTTTTATGGAAGAAATCCTAAGATTTGAGATAGGAATCGCATGTAGTTATGGTTTAAATGATAATTCTGGAAACCCTTGCCATGTAGAGGAATTTACCCACGAAATTATGATGTTTATAAGAAGAAATTTCTGGAAAAACAAATTGGAACCATGATTTAGAGATTTCTAGGGTTCTTGAATATTTAAATGAATTATGGCATGATTAATCCATGTTTACTGACGTAAATTGACATGCTTTACGTAGGAAATGTATGATATCATGTTAGGATGTTAGTAGTACAAATTTTGAGGCGTTTGGGATTGTAAAATATGGATTTGGTGTAAGTTAGAAGATGAAACCCGTAACTGCAATTCTACGAAATCGTTTAAGTTTATCCCAGGCGGACCGGTCCGGGTCTGAGGCGGATCGGTCCGATTGATCGGATCGGTTCTTTTATTCTGAGGTGGATCGGTCCGTTGATGATCGGATCGGTTCTTTTCTAGGCTTCATCGGTTTGCTTGCGGTCCGGGGTATACTGGCCTTCAGTAGTCGGATCGGTCCGAGTCTGAGGCGGACCGCTCCGGTTAGCCGGATCAGTTCTTTTATTACAGGTGGACCGGTCCGGGATAGAATCCCTGAGCGTTATGTAGTAAGTGGAAAGGTTCCTCAAAATTAAAGTAAGATGTGAACGGTTATACGTGATAACTAAATAATGATAAATAAAAGTCGTAACTATGCGATTTGAGAATATACCCATTATTGATATAGTAATATTAGTATAGTTATATGATTGTGTATGCATATACTATTTATGTGTGAAAATCATGCCCACGCTACTTGCTATCCCTGAGGTTACCGCGATGGGACAGTCTTATCTCGATGGGACCTTTATGGGGGGTATTGACTTGTACCCTAGAAGATAAATATCCTTGGTACAGGCTATCGATGTGATAGTTCAGACGGTCCTAAGAGACGCAGGCATGTGCCACCCTCTTAGAGACTTGGAATATATGCTTCTCCTCAATATTGTTTGTGTATGTGTGTTAATACAATTCGAGAGTGATTCCGAATGTATTCCCCTTAATATGAGTGATATGGGGCTTTGGATAGTAGAGTATGCCCACACCATAGTTTATTTGGGGTGCTGTTATAATATATATATTATACGAGTAGTTAATATATATATGAAATTCTGGAATTTGGAACTGCCTACTGTGATTTTGTAAGTAGGACATGGGTGATGACTCAAATTATAAATACTTATTTTGAGAAAGTATAATATGACACTGGAAAACTTTATTAAATAATAAAGTTAAAATGAGAACTTTGGTTACTAATTGAAATATTCTTTTCAAACAATTGAATCGTTAAATTTTGAATCCTGCGAATAACCTAAGGTAAGTTAAACCATTGGGAAATGATAGCGTGATATATGATGAGATAGACCACTGGGAAGGTTAGTGCGATAAGTGTGAACAATAGAAGAGAGGTGAGAATTTCTCAAGAAAGCGTCGCACTAATATGTTGTTGCATTGGCCTGTATCAATTTAAATACTTGCTAAACGAATTTTTTAAATCATACACACTATCGGGCTCTGACCAGTTTCTTTTTTTATCTCTCTCTTGTATATATATGTATGTATCATGGGTGCCCAACCACAGGGGCGTCTTCTTAGGATCCCTTAGAAGGAACGCGTTGCAGCTTAGGTGGGAGTTGCAGGTCTCTTGATTAGACGACTTCGTTCATTCGGATCCACTCTTAGTACTTTCATTTAGTTGGGCATGTGTAGATCTTTCCATTTTTCCGTTGTTATTGAACATTAGTATTTCAGTTATTTCCAATACCGTTACTATGGGATTTATTCAGTTTGGATGTGTGACTTTAGATTTCGTATGTTGACATTCGATTGACGAATGTTTTAAATTATTTGGATTATGTTGCAGAATTGATGTGGTGTGATTATTACTTTTTGAATGTTGTTAATAAAATAAATAAATAAATAATCTTTCTTTAAATAAAATTTCGAAAGTTATGTATGAAAATGGTTTTGACACTTAGCTTAATTAATTAGGGTGTTAAATTGGAAAATTTTATTTTTATCGATAGTGATGCTGAGAATGAACCAACTGTTCACCTTGATGTAATTTAATAAAGGAGTTATCGCCCGGTATTTAATTAGGCGGGGTGTCACACACACACACACACACACACACACACACACATATATATATATATATATATATATATATATATATATATATATATATATATATATATAGAGAGAGAGAGAGAGAGAGAGAGAGGCCCCTTCCTCTAAGGACTTCTTATGCTGCAGCCCGGTAGATACCATTTTTTTAAAATAGTAAAAAAATAATTTTTTTTGATTAAACTTCATGGATTTGATCTCTACGGTGAGAAGATCATCTCCAATTTTTTTCATTAAGAAATTCAATAAAAAAAACGTTGAGATGAGGTCATATGTAAAAAAATGGTATAAATATGCATTTTTGACCGTTGAAATGTTAACGATCATCCCACCTACTTTTTGATTGAGTTTTTTTATGAAACTTCATGGATATGATCTCGACAATGAGAAGATCATATCCATGAAGTTTCGTCAAAAAATTCAATTAAGTGGCTGGCACCGACCCAACATTTCAACGGTTGAAAATGAATAATTATACAATTTATTTACATATAGCCTTATTTCGACGGTTTTTTTTATTGAATTTTTTGATGAAAAAAATTGAAGATGATCTTCTAACTGTGGATATCATATCCATGAGGTTTCATCAAAAAATTAATTTCTTTACTATTTAAAAAAAATGGTATGTAGCGGGGTCTGCACCACAAAGAGTCATTATATGAGACTTTTGGCATATATATATATATATATATATATATATATATATATATATATATATATATATATATATATATATATATATATATATATATATATATATCACCTACATCATGCTCTATACATCATCCATGCATCACGCTTAATTACAGGACCTAAAAAACTTTCATTTCAAATTTAATATTTTTCCCTTGAAATTAACCTTTTAATTAACCCATATGCAAAAAATACATTTTGTAAGTATTTTTAAAAAAATCCACAAAAAGGTGCTAAAAATACCTTACTTATAAGGGTCAGCGCCAACAGTTTTTTGTGGATTTTTTAAAAATAGCTACAAAATGTATTTTGACCTAATTTTTTGTATATGGGTTTATTGGAAGGTTAATTTCAAGGGAAAAATATAAAATTTGAAAAAAAAAGTTTTCTAGGGTCTAGAATTAGGTGTGATATATGGTGTGATGTATAGTGCATGATGTAGGTGAGCCTTCCCCTCTCTCTCTCTCTCTCTCTCTCTCTCTCTATATATATATATATATATATATATATATATATATATATATATATATATATATATCAAGGTTCTAAAATTGCGGGGCGTGATTGAGGCGTGGAGGCCAAGCCTTAAGCCTTAGAAGCCTAGGCGGGACTAGGCGTAAAAAGGCGTGAAAAGGCGTTTAGGCCTTCTTAATATATTTTAATATTTTTTAACCATAACAAGGCTATTAAAATACAAAAATTTCACATATCAAAAAAATATGTCTGAATATATGCAAATTAAAATAGTATCTGATTATTTTGGATAAGATAATGGTCCGGTTTGTAAACAAATTCTTTAAAAGGCGACATCGTTTCACTAAGGCATTGTTGTTTTTAGAAAAAAGTGCGACGTAAGGGTTTTACTAAGAATAAGGCGTGAAAAGCGTAAGGCGAGGCATTTTTCCCAAGCCTTAAGCCTAGGCGAAGCCTAGGCGGGTTTTTTAGAACAGTGATATATATATTCAAACTTTTCAACATACTTCATTATGTATACATAAAGAACACATAATATATTTATACATTTGAGAAGTGTATGTATATATGTATGTATGTATATGTATGTCTGTCAATTTTGTTAAATTTTTAAAAAATTGTATTTTAAAATAAATTTATCAAATGCACATTAATATTTATAAACAAAAAAAAAAATTCAAATTGTATCTTAAATCAGTGTTTAAATAAAATATTTGGAATATATAATGAAATGGACCCTGAAATAACAGAACATCTCTATTGTCACATTTTATGTAAAAATAAAAATATTAACAGATATATACAATAACGTCTCCTCCTCCATCTTATTTTTCAAAAAATTAGTGCTGTAATTTCTTGCTTTTATTCCCACGAGATTGATAGAAAAGCCACACGCTTGCGAAGCTTTGTAGAAAACTTATTTTCAGTTACAAGGTTGAATACTTAGCACGCATTCACATGTAACTGACAGAAATGCACCGAGACATCTAGCTAACAACGAAATATTGTAGTCTTATTAAATTGAGTCAAGTTATTAGATAAGCATAAAATACTATAACTTATTTTTCGTATAGCACAATGGTAATTGCTTTTAAATGGTTGAGTAGACCAACTTCAAGACCAAGAATCCTGATGAGAATCATACAGTTTCAACTTCGTTATTTGTTAAAGGACAAAAGTCATAATTTTTCTTCGGAAGTTTCTATAACATCTGAATTTTACTAGCCCAGATATGACGACGTAAAGTGGGCAAGAACATTTGGACTATCTTCAAAGTCCCCTATCTTACGTGTGATAATTTCGTAATTGAGTTGTGTTGCATCAGATTCAAGTACTGGTTTGAAAGCATTGATGAGTCAAAATTTTATTTTGGATGGGGCACAAGTTAATGTTCGGAATACGGGATCGGTAGCCCCCGATTTTTTTTACATTTTTTTTGCAAATACTTCAATAACTTCAATTCAATCAAAGAAAAATGTCAAATATCGAAATCCTCCATCACAAATTACAATTCCCTAAAAACAAATAAATCATAACAAATAAACTTTAATAGTAATAAATTAAAGCAAAATCATAATACTTCATTGCTACAAAGTTCATCCAATTTAGGGTTATAATTTAGGAAAATATATTAACACCAAACAAAACAATTGGGCACCCGCATATAAATTAGTTAAAGTTAGTATTTACCTTCGACTAACTACACAAACAAAATATTCAAATAGACAAATAAAAGAACATAATTTTTTTATTGAAGAAAATTTTTTTGTTGAAGAAAATTTTGTTTCATTGAAAAAGGAACATATTTTTTTTGAACTTCAGACATCAACATACATGGGCAAATGAAATCACAAGAACAAAATATTAACTAAACAAACAATGACAAGAATATACCTTCATCGCCACGGAGCTTGAGAAAAAGGTGTGTGGCGGAGCGGGGGCGGAGCTGAACAGGAGGAGAGGGCGGGGCAGAGCAGGGGGTGGGGTAGGGTAGAGCAGGAGGTGGGAGGAGGGTTTAGCAATGGATATTGGGTTTACAGTGGTTGGGGCCGCATGAGCTTTGGAGCAGAGGTGGGATTGTTGGTTTTTTTTTGTGAGTTTAGATAGTGGGGCAACCTTATTGTATTTTAGGTTTAGAATTTTTTCTTAGAAGTCCCCCCTCCCCCAATAACGCTCCCTCGCCCACCGTTTGAAATTACTAAAACGAGTTTATTTAATTTATCATAGTATAATTGTTATCGTGTTTAAAATTGTCATCCTCGTTCCAATCCCAATCCCAATCCCAAGGTAATCCAACCAAGCGGTTAAGCTATTTAAAACCATTTTCTTACAATTTTAATTGAAATTTGTTCTATCCCAATTAACTAAACTTTAAACTCTAGCGGTAAATACCTTGTGTCTCGGCCTTTTTCTCCTTTTGTTTTTCCCTAGTTTTTTGCTCCTTACAAAAAAATGCAGGGCGACATAAACAATATCTCCGAACCCAAAAAATTGGCAAGTGTTTGGATTCATGAATTTTAGTAAGAAATCGGCCAAACGTTTGATCTCAGTCAACCTTATATAATCATAAAGTGACATATCTGAATTCATTATTATTTCTGTATACTTCATAAACTAAAGGACCAATATTAGCATTTATTTGCCTCTAATTTTCAAAGCCATCAATTTTATTTGTCTCACTTTGCCAAAATACCACCTAAGGAAAAAATAAATCACCACAAAAATGGCCTTAGTTAATAGTTTCTTAGCCCTCAGTTTATGATTCAACACCTGCAATTGATTAGTAGATTCTGTGTAGCACCGCATTATCAAAACATAAGTGATTTATGTCAAGTTAATATTCCATTATCATTATTTATCAAATCATATTGTACAATCACTCAAGACATGTTTAGCAGAATATTGCCTTAACAACAAAATGCCTCTATTTCTTTATGTTAATATATACACGTAAATAGTACAATTTGCAAAATTTGTGCACAAAACCCTATAAATTTGAGTGATGGCCTGTATAATGTTTGTATTTATTGCAATAACACAAGGAGTAAGTGCTCACTTATAGAGTGTGAAAGAGGAAGTTCCTAATCAGTTAAACACATGACAATTGTAAAGAAACCGTGTGGTTTCACGAATAAGCAACAGCTGCTTGACCAGTTTGTGGATTATTAAATAAAATTATCCTCCTTATCTAACTCTCCTCCTTATCTTAAGGAATTAGTAACTATATCCAGCTCCATTAGAGATAAGAATTCTAGCTAACATGTATTGATGAATATTTGATCTGAACCCGAGAAATTCACATGTTAATCAATGCATGCCCTTAATTTTATGGTCAGTTTTATGGTACACTCTTTTGTTGATACCTGGTATGTCTTTAATGCATTGTTTGACTATATACTTAAAAACACACATTAGGGTGCTACTATTAAAATTAACCCACTCCAGAATTCCTCCATTGTTAGTATAAGGATCCAACCCCTTTCCATAGCTCTAGATTTATTCAATAAAGTATTTTGATTGGATTATTGATGTGCTGCATATTAAATCTTAATAAGAGTCGGCAGGTAAATTGTTTGAGTTGACGTAACAACTCACACGCATCATGGTAGCCGGACTCAATGATAACTTGATAACAAAGTTTCAACAATCCCTTTTTAATGGTAATATGACTTAATCCTTAGCTCTTTCATTTCCATAATCGTTAACACAATGTTATATTGGCTAGGTCCAGTTTTGAGGGAAGGCTAGGGAGGCAGTGCCTCTAGTTCCCCATTTTCGATGCATTTTAGGGATCCCAAAATTTTATATGTGCATATATATATTCATAGCGTCATTTTCCAATCGTCCTAAAAACATTGACAAATATTTAGTCTTGTCGCAACTCTCGAAAAATGAATCGGCATCCTTTCCCTTAAAAAAAACTATAATTTCTAAATTAATAAAAAAAAATATCTTATTAGATATAGGGCCCCCAATTTAAGAGTTCGCCTCGGACCTAAAATCTAGGACCAGTCTTAACAATTTGCAACTAAATTTGATGTGTTTAAGAGCATGCGTACTCTGGGTCGACAAGCATAACTCATATATCAGAAATTAATGATTATAAACCTTCTTCTCCATATGTCTATACTCCTTATAGGACCCTATCAAATTAAAATTTTACTGATTAACACCCGCAGAAAACAAAGAAAATTTACGTAATACTACAAGAATTTATAGGATAAATCAATAGAAGAATAAAAACAAAACACAAAAAACACTTGATGTCGAAATTAAAAAAAAAAAAAAAAGATAAACTTTCTTCTTGCAATAACAATCATAAATAACTAGTAAGTTATTTATGATCTATAATCATGAAATGTATTATACTAGACTCCAGATGTATCAATTTACCAATGTGATTATCTTGTGAGATGACAAAAAGTTAGCTATTATTTCTGGTAATTAAAGTTCAGTCTCAATATTTAAAAAAAAATAGAGAAAGTACTCTTAGGTCTCTCACAAATAAATTTTAAACACTAAAAGAATTTTGACAAATTTTAAATACTTAGGTTCACTAATTTTCTTCTGGTAGAAGTCCATGCTAGTGGCATAACAAGTGCACCTAATTGTAAATTATCCTTAAATGTTTAAAAATTATTACAAAGGGACCCAATTATAAATTGTCCAAAAAAAGTCAACACAATTTCTCAGTAATGAAATTCGCGGAGCCCACTAAAGTGTCAGGTAAAAGATATAAATACGAGATTGTTGTCATATTTGAAATTTTATTTTACTTTGTATTTTTAGTCACTCCCTTCCTTTTATTGTTGTGATGAAACGTGTAAAACTTTTGTGTGCAACTTCTCTTTGTTTTTATTAATGAGAAAAATAATTAATTTGGAGTCCAAAAGAGTTATTAAGTTTAAAAACTCACTAATTAAAATCATAAAAAATTGATTACACAACTTTGACTTCATTTTTTTAAACAAACACTGCTAAAGATCTGCTATATCAATTGAGTCACAGTCCGTTTACATACAATTTCACAAATAAGCCCCTTGGCAAAGAGGAACGTTTGGGTACAGTTACCTTGCAAAACTTCACAAATACCAAAGCAAAATTAACGTACACTTTTTCCAAATTTAAACCATCTTATTTAATTCAATTTTTCTTACATAAATATTGTATACATTTATAAAATATAATTTTCAAGAAAAATATTTTGACCATCAAAATAATAATAACAATCAAAGTCTTATATCTATACACAACAAATTTTACGTGAAATTAAACTTAATATTTTTTAATTCTTAGATGTCACAAGGACCTTGATTTATTCTTTCATGAAACACGTGGAATCCGTTCCTTTGCAACAAGTACGAATTTGTTAACTATCTTTAAAAATGATTAACATAATTTTTTATATAATTATTTATTATATGAATAACTCACCATCAAATTTTATAATTTTTAATAAATTATTTATATTTCTACCAATCAGTTGTCATATTAAATTTTTTAGGAGTATCAACAAATTAAGAGTGTTTACCACATCAACATCCAATATACAAATACCCCAAAGTATTGTAGGTTGAATAGTGAAACGGTGTCACAGGTCATATTAGTGCCACACTTTACGCGGGTGAAGCCGTCACCATAGTCCACATGTAAAAGCTACCTCCTTAGTCTCCAAGAAAAATAGGTAACTTTTATTGAGCAACGTCCCCTATTTAAATCAAACACGAACTCCTCTTCCATAATACATCCACACAACACCTATCTATAAATAGTTCCATTCACTCTTTCGTAAAAGCCACAAATACATACACGCACACCAACCTCCATATTGTTGTATATATAACAGAATATTATAGAAGAGAAAGAGAGATGACGACAATGAATATAAGTATAGATGATAAAGTGGTAGAGAGAATTGGCATGGCCAACTGTTTAACGATCTTTTCTAAGGTGGGGAACGAAACTAACACCCAACAATCACCCACTCGGGCGTTCGAGTGCAAGACCTGTTACCGGAAGTTCAATTCATTCCAAGCCCTGGGCGGTCACCGAGCCAGTCACAATAGGCCCAAACTAATCACAGTTGACTCTCCCATGAAGCTCAACACCCATCAGTGCTCCTTATGTAGCCTCAAGTTTCCCACAGGCCAAGCACTAGGCGGTCACATGAGACGACACCGTTCAGCCACAAGTCCTCTTCTTTCACCCAAGTCGGTCTCGGTTTTCAAGGAGTCGACTAGTCGTAAGAGAGTGCTGTCTTTTGATTTGAACTTCACAACCCTACCAGAGGCGTATGAATGTGACAAAGGAACTCCAACGTTACAATATTATTTCTAGAGATCTATTACTAGTTTACTCGATTTAAATGATATTTTTAAATGCACTTTTAAATTTAACCTTTTGTGTTTATAATTATTGATCCTCATTTGGTAGCGCCGCAATATGAGCTCTTGATGATGAAATCGTCCATAATCCACTCAAAATAATGTGAGCTCCCATTGTTGAATGCAATTAATTTGACCATTTTATCATTACTAACAATTTACTAATTTGTTATATGTTAGTGTCCTTTAGAAAATAAAATAAAGGTAAAACTAGAATGAAAATTCATAAATATAAATTCAACATTAAACATTAAGCATTCATTTGAGGACGTGAGAATTGACTCTTAATGCTTACTACTGAATTTTAGCTATTTTCAGCATTAAGTGGTGGAAATAAGCACCATGCATTATCTCTTAGTGCTGAAAGAAACTCAATTTACCATTAAGAGTTAAAAACAAACAACCGTTTATACAATAAGTAGAGACTTCATAAACTACTTGTTTTATATAAGTGGGTGATTAAATATAAGTGAAAAAATATTTAAATGTCAATAAGATCCATATGTAATATTGGGACAGTGTAAAACATTTGGGTATTCTTGAATGTTCATACTGAACGAGTACATGTTGCGGCCTCGGATAAAATAGAATAGGAGAATATGAATAGTCCATAAGGCTTGGTATCGTCCACCTTTGAGGTATCAACATCTAGTTAGGTATATCATTTGACTTGTGTATATTAGGAGCACCTCCATATTCGACCTTCATGCATAGCCAATGTCTATTAGTCCTAACGGTAGGATAACATTGACAAATATATGTTGCAAGGATCCCTCGTATTGACTTTCAAAAGCAATTGTGTGATTGCACCCGAAAGATATCACGAGAAGACACCCCCGTTCTTCAACATCTTTCTCTTTTCTCTCATATTCATTTGATATTAATAAACAAGTTATGTATCGTCAAAGTGCGACACTGCACTATATTTCCTTTTTTGTCACCCAAATGGTCCAAAAATTTGTCACAACGAGAGCCGTGGCTAGATTTGTCGTAGCTTATGGTTGTGAAAAATGAAAAACCAAGAGAAAGATAATTTTTTTCCCCATGGATTTCGTGTGGGGCTATTTAGATCATAACTAAAAAATTATTAGGGCAAAGAAACTCGTGATCATCACGAGGCTGGTTACTGCGAGATCTGTACCGTGAATCAGTAGAATTCCCATCGCAGTGAGAGCGTATGGAAAATCTCACTCGAGGATAAGGTGGTGAGACACATACATATTCTCGGACGTTATGTTTACGTTGTTGATTCTTTTAAGCATTCGATATTGTTAGAAGCCATCAATTGAGGTCATGGTGGTGAAAATCAAGTAAGGTGTCCAAAGCTTCCTACAGATGATGATAATTTTATGTACCAAAAACTTACTAGTTCAATTAATTTGATCACGCAAGCATGCGACAATTCACATATCATTGTAATACCCTGTAATTTTAAGAGCATATTTATGAATATTCTATTATATTTTAGTCGAGATATTTTATTTTAAATGAAAATATTTGTTTATATTATTGATATGCCCAAGTATAACCTCGGCCAAGGGACACCTACCTCGGCCGAGATGATGGCCGAAACATTGATCTACCCTATGAAGGTCAGGGGCCCGCGATACCATCCCTCGGCCAGACCTACCTCGGCCCAGGCCGACACTACCTTCTACACTACCAAGGGGAACTGCGCGCATCACAGGCATCAACAACACTCTCGTACACCTGGGTATGGCAACCTCGACCAAGGGTGGGCCGAGGTGACAATGAGCCGACCCTCAACTTGGAACCGGTTCAACCTCGGCTTGGGACGAGGTCATAAGAGGCCTTGATAATCACCAGCATGGGACTATCCCTACCTCAGCTGGGGCCGACCTAGCCTAATGTCTCAGCTGAGATCAGGTCGAGAATCCTTATGACACTTCTCGGATTGAACGGACATCAAGCCTTTACAGCTCAGCCTCTCCTAGGCCGAAGTCATTCACCAACATGACTGCCGAGCATCTGTTGACATTTGGATAAGGACACCTGGGCATAAATCAGTTGTAACAAGATTATTCTCCACATGTGGGAGAATATCTCATCATCATTACTTACATGTGACAGTGGCAGATGGCATTCCCACATTGGTGAGGATATCACACACATGCTCATTGCATGCATGGGGGGTACATTATGCGCCCTAGGCACTATATATAGGGGTCATCCCCTACCTTGCAAAAGGACTTCAATTATTCAACCCTAGCCAAAACTCTGTCTAAATATACAGTAGAGAGAGAGCTTGAGAGAATTATATCCATGGCCATTAGTGCCTTCATTCAGTGATATTACTCACACACTCATTGTGGACGTAGGCCAGATTGGCTGAACCACCTATATTCCGGTGTTCATTCCTCATATCCTCACCTCCTTCTCTTATCTCTTTATATAGTTGTGCTGCTATTATTATTCATATATAGATCTTGAAAACACCTCACCTGGTGGTGCTGATTCCCAGCATCATCATTTTGGCACCGTCTGTGGGAAACGAGAGGCTATCTCTTCCTCTTTTTCTGCTTTTACCTCACCGGAGACTCTCGTGGTGAACCAGGAACCACGCCTTATGTGGAGTTGTTTCACCATTGACAGAGGTCCTTTAAGGTATTAAGCTCACTTACTGTTCAAGCTCTTTATTATTAATACATGGCACCAGAATTACCACCGCCTCTTCCGCCACCTGGAGGTGGAGGGGCTAGTTCCAGTCAGGCTCCTCCCCAGTCCGAAATGGCGGAGGTGGCAGCAGCTTTGAAATCTTTAGCGGCAACACAACAACCCATGAAGGAGCAATTTGCCTAACTTAGCCAAACTATGATGATGAGGCCACCTGCAGTCTCCCCGGACATGATAACTCCGGCGGCAGTTCAGCCTCATCCTGACGCCAGGGGACCACCCCAGGCGCCCATGAAGGACCAACCTGCACCCCAGCGGAGGAGGGACATTGCTGACCCTAGGCGCTTGCGCCTGGGGAGGCAAGGAAACCCTTGCCCAGAGGACAAGTATGATGACCTTGAAGCTGAAGAGGCCCCGGAAGACTGATGGGAGCCGTATGAGGTGTCAGATAACACCGTACGACCTCTTAGGCAGAGCCAAGGATGTGTCAGCCGAAGAAGAGACGAGGCCCAACAAAGTGGGTCGGCCTTTGATAGGCAGAGTCAAGGATGTGTCAGCCAAAGAAGATTTGAGGCCCAACAAAGAGGGTCGGCCTTTAACAGGTTGAGCAGCGGGTCGGCCTTCGAGAGGCTGGGCCCAGTCAACGACCTGAGACAGAGGCTATAGAGGTCAAGGAGCGCGGCAGGCTCTCAAAGAGGGAATTGGCAGGTTCGGCCAGATCAAGGCCACCCTTGGAGAGAAGAGCCAGGGAGCAGGAAGAGGTCAACAGTCAACGGGTCGTGGTTGGGGAACCCTCTGTCCATCGTAGAGAGGTGGAAGGGGATAACCTTGGCCAAGTTGATGAGAGAAGACCCTAGAATGACTCAATCCAACGTCTCAAGGAGAAGATAGGGGGCCTCATAAAGAGTAGGGGCCCATTACAGAGGGGCTACTCGGAGGGCTCCCCATTTGTAGCTAGGATAGTGGGGTTCCCAACCCCAGCTAAGTTCAAGCCTCCTACAGTGACTCCTAAGTATGATGGCAGCACTAACCCAGTGCACCATATCGAGATGTATCAGTCGGCGGCAGATATTTACTTGATACCCGATGAGATGAAGTGCAGGGCCTTCTCAGGAACCTTGACAGGGGCTGCGCACAGCTGGTTCACCTCTCTTCTGAAGAACTCGATTGAGAACTTCAAAGGCTTAGCTGAGCAGTTCATCCACAACTTCTTCTCTGGGGTAAGACCTCAAAAGAAGACTACCCACCTCCTATATGTCAAACAGGCTAAGGGTGAAAGCCTAAGAGACTACATAGCAAGATTCAACAAGGAGAAGTTGGAGGTGGAGGATTACAAAGAGAGCATAGCCATGACCGCCCTTATAGGAGGCCTCCAAAAGGGAAAGCTACTGTGGAAACTGGCGGAAGACCCTCCTAAGTCAATGGCAGAGCTGCTGGCAACTGCGGGGAAAGTGATGAATGCGGAAGAGGCAATGGCCGCCAAATATGAGGAGGAGAACCGTGGTAGCACTGGGAGGTCCCAGGGCAAGAAAGAGGGGAAGAAGAGGTCAGCAGATGACAAGTTCACTCATTACACTCCTCTGACTGTGAGCTGTGAGCACATCCTTAATGAGATCAAGACTGACCGGACACTGAGGTGGCCAGAGAAATTGAAGGCCCCACCACATAAGAGGAATAAAAACCTCTGGTGTGAGTTCCATCAGGATCACGGCCATGTCACAGATAGATTCTTCGCTCTGAAGGATGAGATTGAGAAGATGCTGAAATCCGGGAAGCTGAGAAAGTATGTGGATGGCAAGGCTCCAAAGGGTGGAAGAGAAGACCCTAAGAAGAGAAGAAATGACAGGTGCCGTGGCGATGTCCCGGCTAAAAGGCATGATGATTCAGAGGGTGATGATGGAGATAACCCGGATCTCCCACCAAAGGATGACAACACCCCAGTTAAGGGGGTCGGAATGATCTCCATTGGTGTTAGCACCATATGTGGGGGATTCGCAGGAGGTGGCTCTGAGGTAGCCGATAGGAAGGCTCATGTAGCGGAGGCCAAGTCAGTGGTCAAGCCTGAGGTTGTGAATCTAACGTCTTCTGACGCAGTACAGAAGAGGAAGAAGGTGGACATGGACACCCTCGTAGTGGGGTTCTCCAGACTCGACTTCAAGGGCATCTTAGCCCCCCATGATGACCCTTTAGTCATAACAACAAGGGTGCATGGGTGCGATGTAGGTAGAATCCTCATAGATGGGGGAAGCTCAACAGATGTGATGTTCTGGCCTTGTTTCAAGAGCTTGGGTCTTAGAAGGGCAAGGCTAGTGCCCTATCATCACCCATTGATAGGCTTCATTGGTGAGAAGGTACACCCATTGGGCATGTATGAAATGGATGTACGGATGGGAGATGAGTGGCCTAAGAGGCTGACCAAGAAGATAAACTTTTTTGTTATGGATGAAAATGTCTTCTCGGCCTACAACCTCATCATCGGAAGAGTGGCCCTCAAAGAGTTTGAAGCCGTGCCGTCAACGGTCCACCAGATGCTAAAATTCCCGACTCCTTACGGGGTAGGGGAAGTGCAAGGGGACCAGACCACGACGCGGGAGTGTTATTTAAACTCGGCCAAAGAGCGAGAGGCCCATAAGAGAGCAACCGCCACTTACAGCATTGACACTCTTGATCCCAGAGACGCAACAAAATTGAAGAAGGGCGATGCCGCGGAAGAGGTAGAATCCATCGTCCTCAATGAGGACGAGCCGAAAAAACCGTCCAGGTCGGCAAGGCCCTGGAGCAAGGGATCAAGGAAGAGCTGATAAACTTCCTTAGGAGGAGGCAGAGTGTCTTCGCGTGGAGCCACGCTGACATGCCTGGTATCGACCCTGAGATCATGACCCACAAGCTCAACGTGGACAGAGATGCTAGGCCTATTAAACAGAGGTGAAGAGTCTACTCCAGAGAGAAGTATGAGGTCATCCGGGAAGAGGTGAAAAAGTCGGAAGAGGCCGAGTTCATAAGAGAGGTTACTTATCCAGAGTGGCTCTCAAATGCAGTCATCGTGCCTAAGGCCAATGGAAAGTGGCGAATGTGTGTAGATTTCACAGACCTAAACAAATCTTGCCCGAAGGACAGCTATCCCTTACCTAGGATAGACCAGATGGTGGATGCGATGGCAGGGCACGAGCTCATGAGTTTCATGGATGCTTATTCAGGTTATAACCAAATCTTCATGGATGCCGAAGAATCTGAGAAGACAGCCTTCATTACTGACAAGGGGACGTACTATTACAAGGTGATGCCCTTTGGTCTGAAAAACACATGGGCAACATATCAACGTCTTGTCAATAGGATGTTTGAGGAGCAGATAGGTAAGACCATGGAGGTATATGTGGATGATATGCTAACGAAGAGCCTGAAAGCATGTACTCACGTAGCAGACCTTGAGAAGACCTTTGATGTCATGGACTCGTACAGGATGAAGCTCAACCGAGCAAAGTGTGTCTTCGGGGTAGGAGCCAGGAAGTTCTTGGGGTTCATCGTTAATCAGAGGGGGATTGAAGCAAACCCTAAGAAGAATAAGGCCTTGCTCGACATGAAGACTCCTATGAGTATCAAGGATGTCCAGAGACTCACCGGAAGAGTGGCTGCCCTTAACAGGTTTGTTTCCAGGGCAACGGACAAATGTCTTCCGTTCTTTAAAGTTCTGAGAATAGCCTTCCAGTGGGACGAAGAGTGTGAAAAAGCCTTTGACCAACTCAAGTCCTACTTGGGGTCTCCCTTGTTGTTGTCTTGGCCCATCACGGGGGAGAGGTTGTTTGTGTATCTGGCAGTCTCTGAGTCAGCCATCAGCGCAGCCATTGTACGAGAAGAGGATGGAATCCAGAGACCTGTGTACTTCAACAGTAAGGCCCTTCAAGGGTCTGAACAAAACTATCCCCGGACGGAGAAATTGGCTTATGCCCTGATACATGCCTCAAGGAAGATGAAGCCTTACTTCCAAGCACACTCCATGGTAGTCCTCACAGACTCCCCGCTAAGACAGGTTCTGCACAAACCTGAGAAGTCCGAGAGACTGATGACCTGGGCCATCGAGCTAGGAGAGTATGATCTTACCTACCAGCCCAGGACAGCCATTAAGGGGCAGGCCCTCGCAGACTTTGTTACAGAGTTCACTTGGGAAGAGGCCGAGATATAGAAAGGTTCAGATAACGGTGAAGAGACAAATCGAAGTGTCTTCCGAGATTCGAAAGAGACTGCCCCGTACGTCTTCCGAGGTCGAGAAGAGGTTGCCCTGGGAAAAACTCAGAGCAGAATAAAAGAAAATGAAGAGGATCGATACCTCTTTGAAAAGGGGGTTATGAGAGAAAGGGTCTTCTCGTCAGATGGAGACGTATGGAACCTTTTCGTTGATGGCTCTTTCTGTGACAGTGGGAGCTGTGCTGGGCTAATACTCTCGGCCCCAGATGGTGCCAACATTGAATACGCCTTGAGATTCAACTTTCAAGCCTCAAACAACGAGTTTGAGTATGAGGCCATGATAGCAGGTCTCTTATTGGCAATAACTCTTCGAGTAAAGCGACTCCTGCTTCATAGCGACTCAAGGTTGGTTATCAATCAAGTGTTGGGGGCATACGAGGCCAAAGATGAAAGGATGGCCAAATACCTAAAGATGGTAAGAGGGTTGCTAGAGTATTTTGAAGAGGAAAAGATGAAGAGAGTACCTAGACTGAGCAATAACTATGCTGATGCATTGTCAAGGCTGGCCTCGACAATGAAGACAGATTTGGGAAGGACCATTCCAATCGAGGTCTTAGGAAAGGAGAGCATCGAGGAGGAGAAGATATGTAGTCCTTATCACAATGTTAACGTAGGAGACTCATGGATTGACCCTCTCGTCAGATACCTAAGAGAAGGGGAGCTACCTGAGTCCAGGATGGAAAGAAGAAAGTTGAGATACAGGGCTGCCAAGTTCTCATTGGTAGGAGATGTCTTGTATAAAAAGGGGTTCCTCTTGCCCCTCCTCAGATGTGTGCATCCCATGGAGGTACCTCGGGTCTTACAGGAGGTTCATGAGGGCTCTTTCTCTAGCCACATAGGGGGAAGGCCCTTAGCCAAGAGGATCATCACTCAGGGATACTGGTGGCCCACCTTATCTAAAGACGCTGCTGACTATGTGAAGAGGTGTGACAAATGTCAGAGGTTTGCCGCTATCCCTCATCAACCTCATCAGCCTATGACGTCAATCTCTTCTCCATGGCCATTTGCGGTATGGGGAATTAACTTAGTAGGACCTTTGCCAAGAGCTGTCAACAACTATAGATTCTTGATTGTTACCATTGATTACTTTTCAAAGTGGGTAGAGGCAGAACCGATGATAATAATTACAGAGCAGAAGACCTTTCAGTTCATCTGGAAAAACATCATATGTAGATATGGCCTCCCAAGCACGCTCATCTCGGATAATGGGACCCAGTTCAAGAACTCCTCCTTAGATAAGTATTGCCAAAGTGTGGGGATTAAACAGTTCTTCTCATCTCCTGGTCGACCTCAGGCAAATGGTCAGACCGAGGTCACGAATAGGACTATCTTGGATGGAATCAAGAAGAGATTAGAAGACGCGAAGGGGAGATGGATAGAAGAGGTATATGCTGTGCTATGGGCTTAGAGGACCACAGCAAGGACACCCACAGGAGAAACCCAGTTCATGCTGGCACATGGCTCAGAAGCCGTCATACCAACGAAAGTAGGACTACCAACTCATCGGATTTAGACTTACGATCCTGACAGCAATGGGTAAAGGAGGAGGTTAGACTTGGATCTTATTGAAGAGAGAATAGAAGACGCAGAGGTCAGAAAGGCAGCCTACCAGCAGAAGGCAGCGAAATTCTACAACCAGAGGGTGAGGTCAAGACCCATTGCAGTAGGAGACCTAGTGCTAAGGAAGACTCTACAGAAGGCAAACAAGCTACACCCAAACTGGCATGGCCCCTACAAAGTAACGGAAGAGGTTGTGCCTGGCACTTAGAGGCTAGAAAACATAGAAGGAGAACCCTTCACTAACCCATGGAATGCTGACCATCTCAAGAGATATTACATATGATGTGTAGAATTTTATGAAAATGTACTATCTTACTGAGAAGAGGTTATTAATAAAGATTAGTCTCCATATCAAGTTCTTGTTTCGTTCTTTAGACCAGAAGTTTATTATGAGGTTAACCTCTTAGGTGATGACCTCAGACCCTCATAACATCACTCGGTGGTGACGAGGTCTGAGCTCAGACATCTGGGTTAGACGACCTCAGACTCTTAACATCATTTATTTGGTGAGATTTATTATGAGGCTAACCTCTTAGGTGATGACCTCAGACCCTGATAACATCACTCGGTGGTGACGAGGTCTGTGCTCAGACACCTGGGTTAGATGACCTCAGACTCTTAACATCATTAATTTGGTGAGATTTATTATGAGGCTAACCTCTTAGGTGATAACCTCAGACCCTCATAACATCACTCGGTGGTGACGAGGTCTGAGCTCAGACACCTGGGTTAGACGACCTCAGACCCTTAACATCATTTATTTGGTGAGATTTATTATGAGGCTAACCTCTTAGGTGATGACCTCAGACCCTCATAACATCACTCGGTGGTGACGAGGTCTGAGCTCAGACACCTGGGTTAGACGACCTCAGACCCTTGACTATTAATTTGGTGAGATTTATTATGAGGCTAACCTCTTAGGTGATGGCCTCAGACCCTCATAACATCACTCGGTGGTGACGAGGTCTGAGCTCAGACACCTGGGTTAGACGACCTCAGACCCTTAACATCATTAATTTGGTGAAGTTTTTTAATGAGAAAAACATATTAGGTAATGACTTCAGAGCTTAATAGCATTCCAATATAAAATTAAAAGAAGAGATTGGCATTCAGTATAAATAAGAGATTACATAACATTTAGAGGCTACAAATTACAAGTTACAAAATACAAATTTGTTACAAGTTAAAGGTCTGAGGGGGGAGCATTGACAGTATCGGCTGGGTTGACCTGATCAGCATTGGTCACCTCAGCCACATCATCAGCAGGGTCAGTCCCTCCGAGATCAGTCCCTTCCAGAGTAGCAGTCTCACTAGGGGCAGCAGCCTCGTCTTCTACCTCTTGCAGTGCCAGGGAAAACTGAGGGTCGGCAAAGCCGAGGCCCACAAAGTCGAAGGCCTTTATAGTGCCAACCTCCTTCTCTCTGATCTCGGCCCATTTGGTGGTGGCTTTGATACCTCTTTCGAGGTATTCAAAACCAAAACCCATGAACTCCTCAGAGACTTTGTAGTCAGAAATTATTCTCTCTGAGGCATCTGCAAGGGCAGCCTTCACAGCCGCGTTGACCTTCCGCTGCAGGGCATCATCCTTATCCTTCAGGGCCTGGGCGTGGTTTTGGACGAGCGCAAAGATATCTTTTTCCAAACTCTGGGCCTTATTTTCAGAGTTCTTGGCCTTATTCTCAGAATTCTGTAACTCTGACCTCAGACGGTCAACCTCGGACTTCAGGGCGCTCTCGACCTTCTCAGCCTCCTGCCCCTTCTAAATGAGAGGCAATTTTCTCATGGCCCAGTTAGACAGTTGGTATATGGTAGTCACACCCTGCACATTTAATGAAGAGGTTAGATGGGAGTAAAATCAGACGTTGCACTTGTAAAATTTTTGACAAAAGGAACAAGTCATACCTGAACGGCTCTATGAAGGCCGAACTCAACCATCATGGAGGTGTCCATGGCTCTGTAAAAACGCTTGTCTGCCTCGATCATCACATTGGCGAGTGCGTCCATGGCCTGTCTGCTGTTGCCGACCACGCTATCAGTAAGCTTCAGCTGGTCCAGACGAGCCGACAGGGTGTCGGCTGAGATGGGGATCGCAGCATCTGAGGTCTTCTTTTGCCTTGAGGTCGGCCTCTGATCCTCAGAGGCCGGGACCTCAGGGGCCCTCTTCTTGGATTTGGATGTTGAGGGGGCTGGAGGAGGAGCGTTCAAGCCAGTCTTCTTTAAAAGTCTTGCCAAACTCGGAGCTTCCATCTCCCACAATTCGTCAGGGACACTTGGTGGTCTCTTTGCAAAAGTGAAAAGATAAGAGTCAGAAATCAAACATGAATGATGAGGGGTTGGACTTGAAATAAAAAGAAAAAATCCTTACCAAAGTCAATAAGGGGACTTCAACCTAGGCTCGTCCCCGAGAGATACTGGGGGGTTAGCAGATGTTCAAACTTGACAAACAGACCATGTGCCCCTTGGTCTTGCAAGGCCTTCACCATTTTGATATTTTGAAGACTTAGGCCAGGATCGGCCCTGGCAGACATGGTGACCTTACCCCATCTGAGGGGTATCCTTGGCTCAAAAGTGGAAGAGGGAACAGATGAGCCAAATTCCCATGGGCTTTAGGCAAAAAAATACCGGGGCTTCCAATTATGATTAGAGGTTTGAGTGACCTGGAGCATCTTCTTCTCAGGCCTCCGAGCCACGAAGTGATAGTAGCTCGGATGGTTTTTAGCTGAGGTAGGGACGTAGCAACCAGCAAAGACCTGAACTGGGAGGTCAGAGTGGTGGACTGCCCTCCACAGGATGATGGCTCCAATAATGACTCTCCAAGCATTGGGAGAGAGCTGCGAGGGGGCCAAGTTGATGAAGGAAAGAATGGATCTGATGATAGGATGAATGGGTAGGCAAAACCCTAACTTAAACATCTGCTCGTACAAGCAGATTTCTCCATCTCGGCCATGATAGGCCCTCTCTTCCCTCAGAGGTCTCCTTAATCTGATTGAGGGACTGATGGAGTATAAATATCTGAAGTGCAAAAGATCCACTTCAGTGACTGTGCTCTCAAACTCGGCTGCTTCAGAGATGTCAACATCACTTCCAGCATCCTCATCATCGTTAGGATCAACGTCGGCTGGAGCAGACGTAGAGGGGTGACCAGGGAATCTCTGAGCAAACTCAGCCCCTGTAACGGCCGATAGAGGGATGGCATCAAAAATGGGTGGCACAGCTACATTTGGCTCAACAAGTTCGACCTCTGAAGAAGAATTTGAGGTGCTTGAGCCATTTTGGGACGAGGCTCGGCTTGAGACCTCGGCCTGGTCAGGGGCCTGACCAGGCCGAGGTGTAAAGTCCATGGCCTCTTGGAAAGAGTCCACAGACATGGGGTCTGAGGTGGAGGACTCAGACTCAGACATCGGCAATGGGTTGGCAGAGACGTCTGTCTGATAAAAGTTCTCAGGAGGATCAAGATATACCACCTTGAGAGGTGGGGGAAAGAGAGGTCTAATAGGGAACTCATGAGACCTACGAGCTTTTTCCTAAGCTCTCTCTATTTGCCTAATTTTTTCTAAGGTCTTCTCTCTAAGAGAAGGGAAGTCCTCAAGAAGTTAGTACAGGGGTCTGAGCATCAGAGGACGACCCAAAACATGAGACGACACTAAACTTCGGATAACTTCCTAAGCTACAAACAGGAATTGCTTATAAAATAGAGGAGTTTAAAGATTGAACATGGAAGTTTATGGAAAACCTAGTTCGCCGGAGTTAATGGAGCTCGTCGGAAAACTCAAAGAACCACCGGAAAACTCAAAAACAAAACGCCGAAAAATGCAAACAAAATATGAAAAATAGAGGAAATAGAAAAGGAGAGGTACCTGGAAGTGAATCGACGAACGAAACAAAGAGAGACTTGCAAGAAAATCGATGAAATCCTCTGATTTAGGACGATGGGTGAAGAAGCTTTAGAGAGAAGAAACTTGCAGAAGCTGCATACACAGAAAATACATGAGAAAGAAGAAAGAGAAAGGAAGGGTTTAACCCCTTAAATACTAGGGAACACTTCCCAAGGCCCATCATTGCCTTGGGAAAACCAAAGGGACAACTACTGACAGCACACGCCAGCCAAGTTGGCACGCCCTAGATTGGGACAGGTGTCATGCAGGTATTAGCCTTGGGACGAACAGGCCTCGGGGGTGAAGCAATCCCCTAGCCACTTGCTCTCGCATATGACTAAGGGCTGGGGGGGTGATTGATATGCCCAAGTATAACCTCGGCCAAGGGACACCTACCTCGACCGAGATGATGGCCGAAACATTGATCTACCCTATGAAGGCCAGGGGCCCGCGATACCATCCCTCGGCCAGACCTACCACGTCACAGGCCGACACTACCTTCTACACTACCAAGGGGCACTACGCGCATCACAGGCATCAACAACACTCTCGTACACCTGCGTATGGCAACCTCGGCCAAGGGTGGGCCGAGGTGACAGTGAGCCGACCCTCAACCTGGAACCGGTTCAACCTCGGCTTGGGACGAGGTCATAAGAGGCCTTAATAATCACCAGCATGGGACTATCCCTACCTCGGCTGGGGCCGACCTAGCCTAATGTCTCTGCTGAGATCATACCGAGACTCCTTATGACAGTTCTCGGATTGAACGAACATCAAGCCTTTACAGCTCGGCCTCTCCTAGGCCGAGGTCATTCACCAACATGACTGCCCAGCATCTATTGACATTTGGATAAGGACACCTGGGCACAAATCAGTTGTAACAAGATTATTCTCCACATGTGGGAGAATATCTCATCATCATTATTTACATGTGACAGTGACAGATGGCATTCCCACATTGGTGAGGATATCACACACATTCTCATTGCATGCATGGGGGGTACATTACGCCCCCTAGGCACTATATATAGGGGTCATCCCCTACCTTGCAAAAGGACTTCAATTATTCAACCCTAGCCAAAACTCTGTCAAAATATACAGTAGAGAGAGAGCTTGAGAGAATTGTATCCATGGCCATTAGTGCATTCATTCAGTGATATTACTCACACACTCACTGTGGACGTAGGCCAGATTGGCTGAACCACCTATATTTCGGTGTTCATTCCTCATATCCTCACCTCCTTCTCTTATCTCTTTATATAGCTGTACTGCCATTGTTATTCATATATAGAGCTTGGAAACACCTCACCTGGTGGTGCTGATTCCCAGCATCATCAATTATATTTAAAAATAATTTATTTTGTCTTGAAATCAAATAAAACATCTAAATTCAAATTTAAATGGCTTTGGGACATTTTGTGATGATTTAAATATGTAAAGTTAATAATTTTGAATTAACGGTCAATCTAATAATATGCATTAGCTTAGGCTCCAAGATGAAAGAGGGGTTATATAAGGAACATTATGAGTGATTATAAGGAAAGGAAGATGATAAACAAAGGAAACAAATGAAATCAAAAGAGTAAAAAATGAGTGAAATGAGAAGAGCCAATTTGGAGTGTTTAGATCTTCTTTTCGAGTACTTTCGGATGAGATTTGAGAAAAACTCAAAACATATACCTGACATAATTTCTCGTGTAGAATCCAAATTTGAAGTTGGATTGATAGTTTAGATAATGCTTGGATCTGAATATTTTAGGTTTTCAAAACAGGCCTTGTGGATTTTAACTCTCTTGTGGTAGTTTCGTTCTTCCGTGGTTAATTTAGTGTGCTACACTTATTCAACGTTGATTGTATAGTTATATCCATGCTATGTGTTGCATTTATATGTATTGTATGCTCGTATATTATATTCGTTCTTGTACCCATTCTGTATGTATTATTTTCATGCCGTGTAGTTTGGGGTAACGAAACTAGTTGATTTTATGAGTATGTTGGGTTATAGAATTTTGATAGAAAACATGCAAACTTGATTTATGGGAATTGAATAAGAAATTTATTTTAATTGGGAGAATGATATTATGACGATTAATACTAGAGAATGCATAGGCATTCCTTACCCTAACCACCCGCTAGACAGGGTGTGATGTCGGCAACAATTTTGTTTATTATCCAAAGACTAGCCCATAGACCCCGATTGGTGAGTATGTCAAGTTTTATTATGGAAGTGATGCCAAGATTTTATGGCGGTGATGCCTATTTTTGATGGGTTATGTGTCCAAGTTATGTTATTTATTTATTTATTTGGGGGGGGGGGGGGGGGCATTGGATTGTTTTGAGGATAATTAATAGGATAGTGAACGGTAGGTCATACTGTACTGTGGGAAGTGCGGTGGAAATTTTGATATTGGGTCTTGAGTTTTGTAGTGCCACAGTGAGATCATATGTGATGATTATATTATTTGAATTTTAGTTTGAGTGTTCATATTGGATACACTCTTGTATATGATGTACGCACACACGAGTATATGTTGTTACACTTGGAGCATTTTTACTCGCTACTAAGTTTTCCGCTCATTCCCCCATAGTTTATTCTATTTTAAGTTTCATGCGAGATAATATTTACGGTATAGTTGGGATTGGGACCGTCACTAGAGGCTCTGGATATTTATTTTCAAAATTTATTTGTATCATTTTGTTTATTGTAAATAATTTTGTAAAAGAACTTTTGAGATTTAATAAAGATACAAAATTTTATTCAGTCAATTTATTATTTATGCTTTTGCAAATTTATTCTCATTCTAAATGGTATTATTTTATATTAAAAAACTCCAATTTATCAATATTTTTTACTAGCACCTCTCGGGGTGTTACAAAGTTGTATCAGAGCATAGGTTATTCGTATTCTCGGGCTTGTGATTATTGGTTCATTACGTTGTCCGTTGAGAGAGATTTGGTTTATGTTCGATATTATTTGGGTGATGACCCACTTTATGTTTGAAATTAAGGTAAGAAATTTTTGGGTGAATTTTGAGGATGAAATTCCTTTTGTAGCGGGGAAGAATGTAATGTACCGTAATTTTGAGAGCATATTTATGAATATTCTATAAGATTTTAGTCGGGATATTTTATATAAAATGAATTTTTTTATATTAAATTTAAAAATAAATTATTTTGGTTTGAAATCGAATTAAACATCTAAACTAAAATTTATATGGCTTTTGGACATTTTGTGATGATTTAAATATGTAAAGTTGATAATTTTGAATTAAAGGGGAATATAGTAATATGCATTATCTTAGGCTCCAAGATAGGGTTTAAGAGATAGACTATATAAGGAATATTATGCGTGATTATACGAAAAGGAAGATGATAAGCAAAGGACAAAAACGAAATCAAAAGAATAAAAAATGATTGGAATGAGAAGAGCCAATTTAGAGTGATTAGATCTTCTTTTCGAGTGCTTTTGGATGAGATTTGAGAAAAACTCAAAACACACACCTGACCTAATTTTTCGTGTATAATCCAAATCTTAAGTCGGATCGGTGGTTTTGATAATGCTTAGATCTTAATTTGTTGGGTTTTCACAATAGTCCTACTATTGAGGATTTTGACTCTCTTGGGGTAGTTTCGTTCTCCCGTGATTAATTTAGTGTACTACACTTATTCAACCTTGATTTTATAGTTATATCTATGCTATGTATTGTATTTATTTGCATTTTAAGCTCATATATGATATTCGTTCTTGTCCCCATTTTGTATGTGTTATTTTCACGCTGTGTAGTTTGAGGTAAGGAAGCTAATTGATTTTGCAAGCATGTTGGGTTATTGGAAGTGGGTAGAAAATATGTAAACTTGATTTTTGAGAATTGAATCAGAATTTTTTTTAATTGGGAGAATGATATTATGATGATTACTGTTGGATAATGCATAGGCATTCCTTTTGATAACCACCCACTGGACGGGGTGTGTTGTCGGCTACAATTTTGTTTATTATCCAAAGACTAGGCCTTGGATCCTTATTGGCGAGTATGCCAAGTTTTATTATGGAAGTGTTGCCAAGATTTTGTGGTGGTGATTCCTGTTAATGATGGGTCGTGTGCCCAAATTATGTTATTTATTTTAGGGGGGCCATTAGATTGTTCCGAGGATAATTAACAAGATAGTGAACGATAGGTCATACCGTACTGTGGGAAGTGCGAGGAAAATTTTGATATTAGGTCTTAGGTTTTGTAGTGCCGCCGTAAGATCATAGGTGATGATTATATTATTGGAATTTTAGTTTGAGTGTTGATATTGCATACAATCTTGTATATGTTGCACGCACACACAAGTATATGTAGTTATACTTAGAGCATTTATACAAGCTACTGAGTTTCTCGCTCATTCTCCCATAGTTTGTTGTATTTCAGGTTTGATGCAAGATGATATTTATGGTATTGTTGGGATTGGGACCGTAACTAGAGGCTCTAGATATATTTTCAAAATTTATTTGTATCTTTTTCTTTATTGTAAATTGTCTTGCAAAAGGACATTTGAGATTTAATAAAATTGAGAAATTTTATTCAGTAAATTTATTATTAATGCTTCCGTAAATTTATTCTCAATCTAAAGGGTATAATTTTATAAAAAAAATCTCTAATTTATCAATATTTATTAGTGGCACCACTCGGTTTGTTACAATCACTTGAGGAGGGATATATGTTGTTTGATAAGAATTGTGTACCTCCACGAAGGAGGATATATTTTATTGATTGAGAATATAATTTGACAGGGTTTCTAGGTCATTTTCAAGCATGTCCCACTAATGCGATGGTTACAGTTATTTACAATGACAAATATCGGTGTCACCAAAATATTGGACTCTCCCCTTACCATATATCATCTCGAGGTGATAAGCCTGGTTTAAACGCATTCTTATCTTTATGATTTTTCACATGCTAATATGGGATGTTTAAAAAAGAAATATTTTTAGTCATTCCATCTTTTTAAGGCGTGGGGCCCAAGGCGTGTGTATCCCACATGCCTTTGTAAGCACTTGAAATTTTGAATCCCACAATAATAATCATATATGCTTGTGTATTCATAAACAATATAATATAAGTTTGTTATAAATGCATTATATGTGGATGATATAAATCTATATGGAATCCATAAAAGCTTACAAAAACTTTTTAATGTTTAATTAAGTATATCAGAAAATAAAAATATTGTTTTGGCCTACAGGTCGAACTTGGCTCAAGTAATTACCTTATCCATCGATCAAATTATTCAGAAAAAGTCTCGAAGTGCTTTAACATGGATAAATTTCAATCATTTAGTTTTTCAACGTTTGTTACTACACTTGAAACTAAAAACGACCCATTTCATCTTAAAGAAAATAGTGAAATAATTGTTGATCCTGAAATACCTATATTACAACTATTGGTGAACATTTATATTTATAGCAATATAATAAACCTTATATTGCATTTTTATTTACTTAATTAGCCAAATTCAGTTCAAAATAAACTCGTCGTTATTAGAATGACATCAACAACATTATGAGATACATTCTAAGAATAACTAATATTTGATTATTATACCCAAGGGAATCATACAAGAACCCCAAAGGATATGCAGATGTTAGATATATTTTTGATTGTCGCAAAGCTCATTCAAAAATAGGGTATATATTTATTTATGATAATGCTATAATTTCTTGGCGATATATAAAGCAAGCACCGTCATCCAACCACTCAAAGTTACTTGCACATATTGAAGCAAGATGTGAATGTGTCGAGATGATGTATATAATCCATCATATCAAAAGTATATTCAAATTGACTCTAGTCACAAACATTTCAATAATAATACATGAAGACAATGTTGCTTAAACAAAGTAATTTCACCAATGTTCTTCTACACGCATGTTCTTTAAAAAAGGCATGAAGTTATAATTAATATATTTGTTCAAATGACAGCCTTATAAATTTATTAACTAATGCATAGCCGACATAAACATTTAAGAAGTTTGTAAATGATATCAACATGAGATGATATTATGACTAGCCTTAATAAAGTAATGGTGATTTCATCAGGGCGGCTATTAGTTATTTTTATGCATTCTGCACATTTGTAGTCTGTTTCATTCACCAAGGTTTTGTCCCAATAGTTTTTTCTAGCAAGCTTTTAATGAGGAAATACATAAAGAATAATGAACAATATTTTCGGTTATCCTAGGGGGACTGTTTTAATCTTAGCGTGTCAAATATATGTGAATATTAATAACACTATCTAAAGTTAAAACCATGGCAGCGAACTATTAAAAGAATGAGGTTTCAAGAATATAAATCCAAAAGAACGACAACGCAGAGCTATAAGTACACACATGCATAACAGAATACGATAAGACACAACTACAATCACGAGACATAAAAGCTACAAGCACGGTGATCTAAAACTAATCACTGACTCACAATGACGAGATATCAACTTGTTTAAATTCCTGAATATTTTTATCTATTTTGTGTTCAAGTTCTATATTATTTAGCACTATAAAAAATTATATAACAAACCTTAATATTAATAAAATTATTAACATTCAAATTTATTTTGTTAAAAGTAAAAATAAAACACTACCCACTTTAGTTGGAATCCTAAAAATAATTTTGGGTATTTTACAATAGACCCCCTAAAAAAACTCAAGTTTACATGTACCCCTTGAACTAAAATTACCTAAAAAATTCCCCTTACTATTGAAGTTTGCACCTAACATAATTGCACTAATAATATACTTAAAACCAACATATTTTATAAAATGTATTGTATATTATACAAAATTTAAATATAATAATGAAATTAACCCCTTATATCCCAACTATAAATAAATAACACCTAAGAATTCAATTACCCAAACCAAACAGTTTAATCCAGCTCTTAAATAATTTCATTATAGTACTTGAAGGGATAACGACTGACACCACATCACGTGGCATGTCATGTGACTTGTGTATAGTGGGAGACCACGGTTAGGGAGACTACGGTTCAAGGAGATCACAAATCTCTAGGGAGATAAAGTCAAATCTTAAAGGGTCATACTAACAGGTTGAAGATCAATCCCATAAGGACGCTATGACTTGCGATTAAAATGAACATGAAGAGTCTTAGAGGAGTATGATCCTTAAGCTTATAAATAAAGGCAATCTCATCCATCATTAAGACAATTGATTGTAACATGCACGTGGTAACTTGGACTCTCAGCTAGAAACCCTAAAACTCAATTTGCCATTGTTCTTCCAGATTAATAAACCATTATCCTTCTTTCCCATGGACGTAGGAAAATCTCCCTGTCAAACCATGTATGTACAGTCTCATTTGTTCTTTTTCTGAATTCATAAATATTTAGTCGATAATATTTAAATTATTGCTCTTATTATGGGTTAATATTCCCTACAATTTGGGGTCGTCTATCGGAAACTCGAAGTTCTCACCACTATCAAAGCTATTAAGCTGAACAATCATCATGAGTTAAAATCAACCTGACCCCAAACATGCGAGAAGACGCGTTAAGTTTAAAATATGTATAGTAAGGGGGGATCGCATTCCTGTTAGGATCCATTCTCTTCTGTAACATTCTAAGTCCACGAGAGATCAAGATCTTTTCGGTGATACCGTACGCCATTAAATGACTGACCAGAAGAAAAGGTTATTTTTTGTCTAGCTAGTCTTAGTGAGAAGAGACTAGACGATCATGATCTAGATATCTCCCATTTAAGGAGGAAATTAACTTTACAGTCGAAAGATCAGAGGTCCAACTCCCGTACTCAGCATCATCATAGGAGATAACCTCACTCTTTCAGAAGTCATGGATAATATCAACCTGGGATGACCTCTCATTCAAGAATCCCTTGCTTCATGCACCACCACCAATGATGTAACTTTCATTCCACCGAGAGAAATTCCTTCAACCACACCCACCGTTAGTTTTAGCGCAGTAAGTCAGCACAAAGTAGCAAACCTTACTATCTAGAGGTGCATCTGAATAGAGTAAATAGTGACGAACTGAGGAGACTCATCTAGAAAAAGTTAGAATGGAGATTGAACCCAAATTTGTCCCAGACTCCTAAGTATTTAGCTATAAAGTCATTGGGGCACTGATCCATGCCCCCTTTATTTAGAAAATAGAGTCCTTTGAGCCACTTAAAAAGTTCTTCATGTCCAAGGTGATAACTTATGAAAGGCAGACTTTTCCCCATCACATCAGGCATTATCGACAAATCATGTCTCTTTTAAGCCATCATGATTCAGTGATGTGTCGAGTGTTCCCATCCACTCTAGGAGAGACCGGTCTAAAGTGGTTTTGAAAAAAAAATAGATCAATCCTCTCTTTTATATACCTGGTCGAGAAGTTCACGACCCGATTTACTACAAGCAATATCTCCCTATAGAAAAAGAAAGGAGAGTATCTCAGGAAGTACATTTAAAGTTACTTAGAGCTATATAATAAAATTAATAATTACACTGATAAGATAGTGATCTGTTCATTCAAGTTTAGTTTGGAGTAGCCGGATGATATTAACCAGTTCTAACAAAGAACCTGACTTTTACGATGGATGATATAATATCTCATATTAAGAAATATGCTATGGTGGAGGATGAGCTCATCAATGTAGAGGCCCCAGCCGACCAAAAGAAGAGTGAACCTAAAAAGGCCCCCAAAAGAAGAAATCATCCCTCTTCATCAAGAAGGAGTTATAAAATAAAGTCTCAAAGGGGTGCCACAGATCTTAGGTTAGGGAGAACAAATACAAGGCACTAGAGATAGTTTTCCAAAAACCCATCTAAAATCTTATTTCGCAGATCAAGGACAAGCCCTACTTCAAAAGGCCTCCCAAGATAACCAGCGTTCCTAATGATAGGGATCCAACCTTAGATGCATTTATTACTAAGATCACGGACCTCACGGAGAATTGCAAAATGTTCAACAAACATCCGGAGGAGCTTGTACAAGCATGGCACCTCAACGAGTATATTAGCACGATGAAGACAAGAGATATGCCAAAGATTAATGCAGTTCAGAAGGTGGGTGAGGATCTTCCACCACTTAGGTTAATTGCATCAATTCACGAATATACCAACCCAGCTCAACACACTGGTAAAAATCTCAAATAAAAAGAGAGAATTACGACCAATATCCAACAGGCCTTTCAAATGGACTTATCCAAACCCGTCCTCTCAAATAAGAAGATAAGATACTTGGATATTCATGGTGTTTGTATTCATCGATATTGATTTGGTCGACACAAATATGCCCCACAAGGACGCCCTAGTCCTCACTTTGTGAATTGCAAACTTTGATGTAAAAAGATTATTAGTGGACTAAGGAATCTCTTCGAGGATAATACACCCGATGGTACTCTACAAGATCTACTTCATCATCAAGGACCATTATACCAATGTAGGCCCTTTGATCGGTTTCAATGGAGTTATAGAAATTCCTTGAGAAAGATTAAGCTACAAGTCAAGGTTCTAAAAAATACGGGGTGTGATCGAGGCGTGAAGGTCAAGCCTTAAGCTTTAGAAGCCTAGGCGGGCCTTAGGCACAAAAAGGTGTGAAAAGGCGTTTAGGCCTTTTGTAATATATTTTAACATTTTTAGCTGTAACAAGGATATTAAAGATACTAAAATAGTACATACCTTAAAATATGTCGGAATATATGCAAACAAAAATACTATTTTTTTAATACTAAAGAAAGGAATAAAAAAAGAAGAAAAAATGCGCATTTTTTTGGACGAGAGGTAGTGAGGTTTGGGATACCACTTGTGTTTTGATTGTTTTAAATAAAATATTGGTCCATTTTTAAAAAAAGTCTTTAAAAGGTGTTATCGTTTCACTAAAGCGTTTTTATTTTTAAAAAAAGTGCGCCCTAAGACTTTTACCAAGAATGAGGCGTAAAAGTCTTAGGACGAGGCGTTTACCCCAAGCCTAAAGCCTAGGCACGCCTTTTAGAACACTGCTACCAGTTAAGGTCGTCTCAACTAATAAAGAGGTTGATTTCCACGTCATCTAGTCGGAGCTATAATATAACTTCATAGTTAGCAAAGTATATCTTCATGAGATGAAAGTTGTTCCCTCCTCCCTCCACCAAAAGCACAAGTTCTTAACTGACCAGGGGGGTAAAGGTTAGGGGAGATCAAGAAGAAACTCAGAGTTATTTTATCTCAGTCATCAAAGCAAGACAGAATTATCCCAAGAGATGTCACGATGATGAAAATTCAGAGGACAGCCAACCTAAGTAGCAATCAAAGGGTGTTTACCTAGGAGTAAAACAAACTCGATCGACTCATGTCGAACACGTGTTAGAGGAACTCATCTTCGTTCCTTTAGATTCATCACACCCAGAAAGGACTTTTCTTATCGTGTTAGTACTACATAAGGATTAAGTAAATCAACTCTTTTATTTCTTTAAAACCAATGCAAACGTGTTTTCATGGAAACCGTATAATCTTCCAAGATTAAACATAGAGATCACTTGCCACCAACTTCACGTAGATCCAACTATCAAGACGATTAAGAAGAATCTTAAAATTCATCCCTAGGAAAAGTTGAAAATTATAGACATATAAGTGGGCAACCTACTTCAAGCCTGATCCATTACAAAATCCAATACTATTATTATCAAGAAAAAGAATGGAAAGTGGAGATTTTACATTCACTACACCAAAATTGGCGAATGGTCACGACCAAAATCCTTGACTAAGACTGTGGGTCGCGGACTTGGGCCGTGACCATTTCGGGCGCGACCAATTTCGTGGGTCAAGGGCCAAGTCCATGACCAAAAAATGTCACGGCCCAGAGTGGGTGACGGCAGATGGTCGCGGACTTGGGCAGTGACCCATACCGCGACGGGGAAAAAACGGTCACGACCCAAGACCTTGACCCACAACCGTGACAAAAATTGGTCGTGACCAAAGTCCATGATCCACACCGCGACAGAAACAAAAAGGAAAAAAAATGGTCGCGGACTTTGGCCGTGACCCACAATCGTGACAAAAATTAGTCACGACCAAAGTTCATGACCCACACCGCGGCGGAAAAAAATGAAAAAATGGGTCGCGGACTTTGGCCGTGACCCACAACCGTGACAAAAATTGGTCGTGGCCAAAGTCCGTGACCCACACCGCGACGAAAAAAAAAAGGAAAAAAATGGTCGCGGACTTTGGCCGCGACCATTTTTCGTCACGGTTGGGGGTTATGGACTTTGGCCGCGACCATTTTTATGCGTGACGAAAAAAATAAAAAATGGTCATGGACAAAGTCCATGACCATATTTAACTATAATTTTAAAAAAAAATATCCTTTTTTGGTCCAATCCTAAAATCGGGGGTCCTATGGCTGCACGGTCGGTTACTACATGTAACGTTGGACACGTACGAGGTGTTACAAATATTTATTATTGGTAAGACAATAAAAAAATCAAAAATTGCAAATCGAGAACGTTGTTAATAAACAAATATATATACAAACTCAAAAATACTACAGGTCTTGATAATTCACAGACCAAAAAAAACTGGGCAGAGTTTCCTCTATTTTCTGCACATTCCAAACCCTGTAAATATAAAACCTGCTTATTATAAAGCCCGAACGGTCATAAAATTTAACAATCATATTATAAAATACCGCACGGCCATAAAACTAAATAATAAAAGCCTGCTCGGCTGTAACACATAAAAAATATAATCCTGAAGGTCCACAACATTATATAAACAATCTTCATGTTGTAAATCATTTCCTTCTTCAATTTTTCCACGTGAAAAAATCCTACAAATGATAGGATAAAAAAAAAATGATATTTGTAACCAAGTAGTTTTACAAAAAATTTATTCAAAGTGAAAAATTGCATATACGAGTTATAATTCTCAACAACGCCATGTTTTTATGCCTAGGTCTAGAAATATGAAAATTATCATCATATTCTCAAACCAGGAGTCCCGTGGTCACGCGTTCAGTTTCTACGAGTTACATTGGTCCCGTGGGAGGTGTTGGTGCCTCCCACGAGGCCGTTCGGGAGCTGTTTTGAGTTTTTACCTTTAAACGCCATGTTTTTAAGCCTAAGTCTAAAAATATAAAAAGTAACGTCATATTCTCAAATCGGGAGTCCCGTGCCTGCGCAGTCAGTTCCTACGAGTTACATTGATCCCATGGAGGTGTTGGTGCCTCTCACGGGGTCGTTCGAGGGCTGTTTTGGGTTTTCACCCTCTAACGCCATGTTTTTAAGCCTAATTCCTCATATTTTGAAATTCTCGTTGTATTCTCAAATCGGGTGTCCCGTGATCGTGCGATCAGTTCCTACGAGTTACGTTGATCTCGTGCGTGTTATTGCAACTCGTATGTCAAAAAAATCATTTAATTATATTTTGTAAAAAAAAAACAAGACAGGCATATTTTGTCAAAAAAAAATGCACACATATACAATCTAGGTTTTATTAATATAATCTAATGCATGCATGCACATACAATATAGGGTTTACTTAAACCCTAATAATTTTTTGACATAAATCTATGCATACATATAACCCACAACAAGGCGGTTGTAATTTTTTTTACTTATTATAAATCCATTTGATTATATTTTGTTAAAAAAAATATAATGTCTAGAGTTTTAAATAATATTTTGTTAAAAAAATACACACATACAATCTAGGGTTTATTGACATAATCTATACATACACACATACAATACAGGGTCTACTTAAACCCTAATATTTTTTTAACATAAATCTATACATACATGCACATACAATCTATACATACACATACATAAAATCTAGGGTTTATTGACATAAAAAATAATTTATTTGTTCATAGTTAAACACACATATACACATAAATCTATACATCCACACACATATAAACATAAATCTATATATATACACACACATATATACACACACACATACAAACATAAATCTATATATAGAAATAATATGAAATCGCACATGATGTTGTGAAATCGCACAAATCAAAACGAAATCTCACAAACCTTGAGAGAGAATTCGTTTCTACAGAAATGATTTTGAACGGGTCTTTTTTTTTAAGTTATAAACATGGTCACGGCCTATAGCCATGACCCACCATGTGCGATCAATAAATGAAGGGGTAACCTACTGGATTGAACCTGGTCACGGTTCTAGGCCGTGACCTACCATGCACAACCCTTTCTCCATCAAAATCACTACTGGAATGGAGGATGGTCATGACCCATAGCTGTGACCTCGACCCAGAAATGATCACGGCCCCCAGTCGTGACCCAATTTGGGTATGTTTTGTGCTTCGGCATGCTTGTGGTCACGGTCCAAGTCCGTGACCCATTCGCGACCGGTTTGGAGGGAATTTTAGCGCGAATTTGGCTCCAAGGTTGTCACGCCCTGGTCACAGCCCAAGTTCGTGATCCATAGGCATTAGGGATTTGGACCGTGACTACTTCTAGAGCATGCATGATTTAGTGTGGTAATAAATATGGCCATGCCAAAAATTGAGTTGGTTTCGGACTTGGGCCGTGACCAGTTGGTCGCGGACTTGGTACATGACCAACTGGGCATTACCATTCGCAGTATTTGGTGCAATGGTGGAATTCACCGACCTCAATGGCACTCCCAAAAGATAGCTTTCCATTATTACGGATAGATAAACTCGTAGATTCCATAGAAGGACATCAATGCATGAACTTCATAGATGCATACTCAAGCTACCACCAGATACCTATATTCATCCAAGATTAGGAAAAAACCTCTTTCATCACAACTTTAGGATATTACATAACTTTAGGACATTACTTTTATAAAGCAATGCCTTTCAATTTGAAGAATGAATGGGCAACCTATTAGGGACTCATGATTAAGATATTAAAAAAGATGATTGGTTCTATTATACAATATATATTGACAATATTCTCATCAAAAGCAAGCAGACCTCTAACCATGTCAAAAACCTTGCAAATTATTTCATGTTTATCAAGTAATACAGAATGAAGCTTAATGCCTAAAAATGCATCTTTGGAGTCAGCTCTGGAAAATTTCGTAGGTCTTTGGTGACCCAGAGAGTTATAGAGGCGAATCGAGATCAAATTAAGGCTCTATAGGACATCAGAATTCCGACTACTTTCACGATTATGTAGGTTATCACTGAAATGATAGCTACTTTAAATTGCTTTATTTTAAGATCTTGAAATAAATGTAGACTACTCTTCTAGCCGTTAAATAAATCTAAGTCCACCATCTGGACAGAGGAGTACAATCAAGCTTTGGAAGGAATTAGGAAGTACTTGGAATCTCCTCCCTTCCTATGAACCCTTTAAGATGATGAAGATCTGTATCTATACTTGGCCGTCTCAAGGCACAAGAACTATGCTGCACTTATTTATTTACATGATGAAGAGCAAAGGTTGGTCTACTGCATGAGCCATACTTTCCTTGAGGAAAAATCCAGATACATGCCTATTACAAAAGGTAATTTCGGCATTGGTGACCACCATAAGGAAGATGGGTTACTACTTTGATGCTCATACCATAATCATCCCCATAACCTATCCTTTAAAAGATACATTCAAAAAGGATGATCTGTCAAATAGAATGACCAAGTGGTCCCTTTATTTGGCCTACTTTGACATTAAGTGTAAACGTAGGACATTAACAAAGGGTTATGTCTTGGAAGACTTTGTAGAAAAAATTTTAACATCATAAAAAGGTGAGCACGAATAATCACATCCTATCTTAGAATAATTAGCGTTCAATGAGGATGAACGCTCTTGGAAGCTCTTCATGGATGGTACGTTAAATGAGAAGAGCGCAAGAGTTACAATAGTTTTTGTGACACCGCAAGGCGATATTATTGAGCAAGGCATCTAATTGGGATTCAATGATTTAAATAATGAGGAAGAGTATGAGGCTATAGTACACGATCTCCGCAAGGTGATTTATTTAGGTTATCACTACATTACTGTGTATTGTGACTCTAAATAGACCGCAAACCAATTTAACGGAGAATACGAAGTAAGGGACTCCAAAATGATATCTTACAAGAATAGAGGAATAAGTTTTCTTCAACAGTTTAAGTCTTCCTTAGTAGAGCATTTTCCAAGTATGACAATAGCCATGCAGACGCCCTAGTCGCTCTAGCATCTTCCATAAATATTGACCTTAAAAGGACGATCAAAGTCGAATACATAGAACGATTAAGCAATGAAAAGTCATAAAAGGATCTATGGTTTATTAAAGTGTATTTAGCTTTGTCCCGGATGGATTCCATCATCTTTTGTTTGAAGACCAACGAACTACCCCCGATGGTTAAGAAGCACACAAGCTAAGGATCAAATTGGTCAGGTTCTGCTTTAACTCCAATAGAAAACTACATCAACGATCATTCAACGACACTCTACTAAATTTTATTCACTCGGATCGATTAGAAGGACTCTCGAGAAAAATGAATGAAGGAATATGTGGAACACACACGGGTGGAAGATCACTCTCTTTTAGGGCAATCTCTTAGGGATATTTTTTGCCATTCATGTAAAAATGATCTTATAAGGTTCCTCCGAAAGTTCCCCAAGTATCATTTATTTTCACCATTGATCAGACAGCCTACGAGAGATCTAAATAACCTTATCACTCCATGGCCTTTCACCCAATGGAGAATAAATATAGTGAGCCTACATCCTGTCGCACGAGGGAATCGTAAATATCTAATAACGGCGACTGATTACTTTAAAATTTTGGTTGAGGCTGAACCACTCAACCACGTCAGAGAGGCGGACGCCAGAAGATTCATTTGGAATATTCACATCACACGGTTTGGAATCCCAGGAGCATTGGTTGTAAACAACAGAACACGGTTCAATAAGGACTCCTTATGTAAATTCTACGCTAAATAAGGAGTCAAAATCCACTATTTACCGGTAGTCTTACCCCAGTGAAATAAAGAGGGAGAGATAACCAACAAAATAATTAAGTCAGGAACTAAGTGTTGATTGGAGAATGCCAAAGGATGACATGTGGGCGAGTATTCCTTTATTTTTTGGGCATACAGGATGACCCCTATAAAGATAACAAAGGAAACCCCATACTCTCTTGCCTACGATATGGTAGTTGTTATCCCTTTAGAGATTTGTCTTCCAATACTCAAATCATAAATCTTTAAAGATGTACATAATGATTATGAAATAGCTCATGAATTAGATCTAGCTGGGGAAATAAATGAGTAAGCTCTGTTACATTTAGCCGCCTACCAGTAAGAGTTGGAAAAATAACAAGATAAGAAGGTCAATATCAGAGAATTCCAGATCAACGACTTAGTTCTCAGAAAGATGCTATCTACTATAAAGAATCCATCACATGGGATATTTGAGCCAAACTAATAAGTACCTTACCGAATAGTCTCAAAAGGGGAGGGGGTCATACTATTTAGAAGCATTATATGGGAGAGTAGTCCCAAGGTCATAGAATGCTATAAAACTTAGAAATTTTTGTCATTACATAGGAAGTTAGATGTTTTCTTTCTATCTTTATGAATAATAAAACAATCGAGGATTGGTTATTTATATTATTTATGAGAATCCAAGTGATTAAATGGACTGATTTGTATGATAAATTGCCACACATACAAACCAATTTTTATCAAAGTTTATCTTCAATTAAATTATTTGTGCATATAAGGCGTTCTAAATTCCCAATTTTCAAACAAAACATCCAATCAATACAAGTGATGAGGAAAAATCCCTATAAAGGGCAAAACCATATATTCAGCAATATTAAATGTTTTGAATGACAATCGACTTACAAAACTTAGACAATCTAAGTGAGACGCACCGAGCCTTCAAAACCTTCAATAGAAAATGGCTCGATCCTGAGCCGTCCATAGGTAGCAGTCTACTCTCGGTATCCACCGATAATCCTTGTATTTTTCAGTAGTGAAAATCTAGCGTCACAATTCAGCAGTAGAGATTTCTCTCTACAAAGGTTTATGATGATAAATACCTTTTCGTGACTTTGTAAAGTGATCTAAATTATTACAAGGGGTTTAGAATCTTTATAGAGGTGTTTGATCATAAAAGAGAACTCAAAATATGTGTCTTTGATTATGAAAAGAGTTCTTGAGAAATCTAATACTATTTAGCCTATTTATAAGAAGGCTGGTTAAAACAAGATAAGCATGACATATATAGATTATATTTCATTAAAAAACAAATTATTGTCAATTCGTTCGAATAAAAATTTACCTCATTCGAACGACACCTATGATCTCGTTCAAATAGGGATTAAATGACTACTTCGAATGAGATTTCAGAGGACGACCAAAAATCTGTCGTTCAAAGTTATATGCAACTCATTCGAATGACTAGGCCATCTCAATCCAATGAGGCAGCGTAATTTTGAAATATTTTTCAATAAGAAATTTAAACACCTTTTTATGAAAAAGTAACCTTTCAAAAATTCCAAAACACTAGAAAAATAAATAAACCATTTTACCAATCAAAAACTTAACTTCTTCCAAGGATGTTGAGATGACCAATTCTTCCAACTCTCAAATATCTTTAACTTTGTCTTCGAGTCCCGATAATTCATTAATGTTCATTATTTGTGTAACGGGATATGCCAAATTAAAAGTAAAAGACGAGAAATTATAAAACTTGGCCATACAATCTTCCTCTTTGGCTACTCCGTTAAAAAACACAAACCTAAGCCAACTTAAATCTTAAAGACTTAAAACAATAACTACCTTCCCAAAGAAAAAGTAGAACGTAATATTTGTGCAAGTCATGAATGTAATGGATCTTACCTTTAGTTAGTTTTGTCGTGATCTTGTGTGGGTTTATATGATCATCATCTAGACGGAACATCCTACATACAAGAGAGAAACAAAATACCGTGATGCATACGAGTTTAAACAAAAAATAAAACTCTCTCAATTTATTCTCCTCCTTTTTTTCTCAGAAGGAAATTTTTAACCAACTATTTTTGAAAATTTTCATTTTTTCAAGTATAAAGTATAAAAAGTACAAATACAACTCACCATGGAATAACACTAAAATATTTGAATCGTTGAAGCGAAATAAAATTGTGTAAACATTTTCCATAGGTTACTAAACATAAGCATTCATAACATAGATGCACGAAGTTTTGAGACACTTTAATGAAAGAGATCAAATTCTACTTTAGGTGAAAAATGGTGAACTTAAATAAAATCGACTCAACTTAATCGAAATGTCATGAATATAAATGATTCTGACCCCAATGGTGCCAAACTATGTAATGTCTTTCAAGAAAATCTGTTGTGCAAAGCCATTGATCTTCTACTTTAACTCCCTCAAAATCTCACATATCTGAGGATAAACTCTCAAATATTTTTGAAGAAATTAATGCTCATTTGTCCCGAAGTAACAATGAATATTTTTGGTCTAATATTTTTAGGTTATTTTATGCAAATGGTGGATTTTAACGTAAAGAATATTTTGATCTTTTGTAGTCCCTTTCAATTCCTTAACATTTAACAATATTTTCTGGAAAAATAAATGAATTTTGGACAATCATTCTTACTTGCAAAACTTATCTCTTTTTACATTTGGTTCGTTATTAAGAAAAATTGAGATGAGAACATCGTATTCGATAAATGATAAGTAAGCACAATGTTCAAACAAGTGTGTTCACGTGTGCAATAAAGGTGACAGGGAGTCAAACATATATTAAGTAATCATCAAAGGTCAACGTAATGACTCCACGCATTATTAAGCACACTATTGAAATAAGGTCATGTCTCAAAACACTACGAAAAGGTCACGTGTATGAATGAAAT
Source organism: Sambucus nigra (assembly GCA_949130495.1). Taxonomy (NCBI): domain Eukaryota; kingdom Viridiplantae; phylum Streptophyta; class Magnoliopsida; order Dipsacales; family Adoxaceae; genus Sambucus; species Sambucus nigra. The sequence goes on from OX422217.1 coordinate 275,763,318, forward strand.
GAATGGGTGATTCAAATGTCTTAAATTTCTATCCATATACAGTGAAAAAAGAAAATGTAAAACTCTTTTTGTCTTTTTCAAAAAAATTATAAAAGATCAGATATTTTTCACTTTTTCTTTAAAAAAAAAATCTTTTTGTATTTTTCAAACTTTTTGAGGAAAATAAAACTCTTTTTGTACTTTTTGAAATATATGAAAAGAAAAAACATATAAATACAATCTAATAATAGGAATATAAGATGTGAACATAATAAGCATCCTACGTTAGAACTAGGGGTGGAAATTCAGGTCAACGGGTCGTGTTTCGGGCCGACACGATAAGGTTTTTTTAGACACTAACACTACACGGCACGAATTCGTATTTTTTTTAATTGACACGAACACGACCCGAATAAAAAATAACACGACACGACAACTAGAATTTCTTAAATTTTAGGCCTAAAAAATATGATAACACGATAACACGACACGACATGACTCATAATTAAGACAGGAACACGACACGCCACGACTTCGTGTCAAAAAAATACGACACGAACACGAAACATCGTGTTAATTTCGGGTCAATTTTATGTCATTTCGTGTCATTTTTTATTGTTATTTCTAAAATTGCCACCCCTAGTTAGAACCAAGTCTCAACCTTAATAATTAAACTGGAAGGAGTTCTCAAAAGGATATGAAATCCTATGAAATTCCTCCATCAAACTTTGTGAAGTCTTGACTAAATATTCTACTTTCTCTTGAAAACTCTCAAAATATCTAAGGTGATGTGAAGGATCATGAAAAGTAACACGCGTGGGAGTGCGTGCAAGAACATGGGTAGGAACTCATGTGGGAGCAATCTAGGAAACACGCATATGAGAAACTCTCCCTTGCTTAAAATATAATTATATTGCTGACCTATTTATTTGCATTGGGTACCAACATAAATGGTCTTGGATCACCTTGCTAAAAATAGTCTAGGACAAGCTCTCCTTGGTAGGTTAGGTCGCCCTGGTGGGTTAGGTTGAGGTCCATAAGGATCCATCACAAACTTAGTAACCAGCTCGGGTGCTGCTTTGATTGTGGATGCTCAGTCATAAGCTATTCCTTGCCTCTCAACATTACCTAATGTGAGACCAAGGATCATTATTCGGACCTTATTTAATGTATCCTTTATAGTAACCTTGACCTTGTGGTCACATTCAAGATAACTCTTGAGTTAGGATATACAGGCTTCAAGTTTTTCACGAGTGTTTAATAAAGATTGAAGATCTACCGTAAGACTAGCCATGGTGTTGGTTAAATTGGTCTTCTTCAACCTGAAACAATCAACTACTCACAAATAAATTTTTACCTTCTTGTGTTGACTCATCAACACCTCACACTCTCTTAAGACTTTCACTTCCTTCTCCAAAACTAACACCTTAAGAGACACATATTTATTAAGCTTTTTCATTAACTCTCATTATAAATATCACTAAAAGCTTTTTGGAGTTGCCTTGTTTATCACTCAAACTTTCTTCCTCACTCTAACTCTCTTAAGAATGATTTGAAGCATCATCGAATCTTTCACATTTAGATATGTCATCATCGGTGTGGGACAAACTATAAATACTAATGTGACTAGCCATGAACATGAGACACAGTTCATGTGATGATTTATTCCTGAAATTCATTAACTCGATGTCACTATCGCTAAAAGTGTCCTTATGTGCAACTTTCTTGGCATGTCTCTCAAGCCTAGTGGGCCACTCATGTTCCTTGCGTCCTTTTTCCTCACACTCATTGCATCTTATCTCTTCCTCTTTCTCATAACCACTCCTGCCCTTATTCCCATTTTTCCTTTTCTCAAAAATCTTTTCATTGAAAGAACATTCTTTGGAAATTTTAATAATTATTTTTTGTAAAAAGGGCTAAGTCATCCAACTCAGAATCATAATCACAAAATTTTTCTTTCTTCTTTTTCTTAGTTTGAGTTTTCAAAGAAATCCCTATTTTCTTAGGTTTAACCGTTTTGGAAAACATATCTATCTCATATGTTTAAAGGTCTCCTACAACTTTTCTAAGCTAAGATATCTAAATTCCATAATGAATTAAGCATGATGATCTTAGAAATAAAATAGGCGAGAAGAGATGTCAATTTTTTGACAACTCTCGTCTCATGAATTTTCTTCTTTTTTTTTTATTTATTTTTTATTTTTTTTAAAAGAAACTTCAGATTTATTAATGAAGGTAGAATATCCCTACCAAGGTGGCTTATACAATCTAGAGAAAAGATAAGAAAAAGCATATAGGACCCAAATTAAAACTTAAATTAACTATGTCTGAAAAACGTGCATAAAACTCAAAAAATGTATCAGACTCTTTCATAGAGATGGTCTCAAATTGAGTGGTAAAATTTGGAAGCTTAAATGATTTTACTCCATTGGTACCCTCATGAGTGAGCTGGAAGATATACCATGCTTCCTTAGATATGGTGCATGCCATGATGCGACAAAACTCTTCACGGGTGACGGCTTTTAAGATGGCACTCAGACTAGGAGAGTTAAAGTTAGTCCACTTAAAGTCGTCCTCTATCCATGAAGAGGCATGCTTAGGGCCAATGCCATTATCAACAGTCACAGTGGGTGGTGTCCACCCTCTTTCACAAACCAACCATACATGTTCATCAATAGATTTTAAAGTTGACATCATCCTAGATTTCCAATATGCATAGTTTGAACCATAAAAATGGGCATTCGATTATACAAATAATCCATTAAATCAAAAAATTTTAAAGATCGACAATTTTTGAAAAAATTGATATTAATTTTTTGCAAAGGATCACACAGTAAATTACTGCAACCATCTCTGATACCAGTTTGAGAATACAAGTGGTTCAATGGACTGATTTGTAGAATAAATTGCCACACACACAAATCCATTTTATATCAAAATATTTTCTTCAATTAAATTAGGTGTGCATATGAGATGTTCCAAATTCCCAATTTACAGACTAAGCATGCAATCAATACAGGTGATGAGGAAAAAAATCTAAAAAAGGGCAAAACCATATATTCAGCAATATTAAATATTTTGAATAACAATAAACTTATAAAACTTAAAAAATCTAAATGAGATGCACAGGGCCTTCAAAACGTTTAATAGAAAATGACTCAATCCTGAGCCGTCCACAGGTAACGATCTACCCTCGTTATCCACCGATCTTCCTTGTCTTATTCAGTAGTGAAAACTCATTTTCACAATTCAGCAGTAGAGATTTCTCTCTATCAATGTTTATGATCATAGATTCCTTCTTCGTGACTTGGTAAAGTAATCTAAATTATTTCAAGGGATTTGGAATATTTATGGATGTGTTTGATAACAAAAGAGAACTCAAAAGATGTGTTTTTTATTATGAAAAGAATTCTTGAGAAGTCTAATCCTGTTCAGGCTATTTATTATAAGGTTGGTTAAAATAGGATAAGCATGAAGGATATGGTTAAAAAAAGTAACGGTTTTAACTTGTTATAAAACAGGGAGTTATAGTTTATTTGTAACTCTTCAAAACACTAACAAATAAAAATTAGTAACGGTTCAAAAGTTATTTTTTTAGTATGAACGTGTGCACTATTTGAAGTTTTATAAGTGTTTAAAATCATTACTGTTTGGTACTTTATTAGTGTTTAGAACCGTTACTGTATGTCACTTTATTAGTGTTTAGAATCGTTACTATTTGGTACGTTATTAGTGTTTAAAACCGTTACAACATATCAAACAACAACGGATTTAAATAGTTACAAATTTTGATATAAGTTAAAAAAAATGAATAGCAGGGCCTCATCCAAAGAAATTTGGTCATCTCAATACAACAACCCCTTACATGGGCAGAATATGAATTAATATTCAACTGAGAATTGGAATCTATAAACTAAACTGAAATGAAAATAAAAATTCACATATAAAGTAGTACTACAATTCTTCCATTATATGTAGACAAAGAAGTAATAATTAAAATTATGCAATCCAACTTCAGATGTCAAACTGAAAAAGATAAAAAAAGTAATAACTAAAATCCTCCAACCCATTTCCAATTTTCAAATGTTCAGAAGCAACCTCATATCAGCAGCCTCCAAAGTTATAATATGCCATGAAACCTAAAATTTAATAGAAGGGATTAAAATTGTCTTAATCCTGATTTGTATATTTCCCTAAGAATAATACTAATAGTACACAATATTCCTAAGGCAGAGTCATATATTGGACCATATACTTAGACCAAAACCACAAACGAAAAACAATAAAGGCTCACACTCCATAAAAGTAAGTTCATCAAGAAGTAATTTCCAAAAGTTAGTTCAGTAGGATAAACTTTCCTATAAATCCCAAGGATAAAGTTACAATAGTCCCATATAATTGTGTCAAATATAAAAAAACCATCAATATGAAACTAATCGAATTATATAGGTTCAATGGATCCTTCTGCTAGAATAAAAAATATAAATTCTTAATAAACACTTACATTAAAAAATATGACACGGATTGGATGAAAACTATGAATGTGATGTGTCCATCTATAGACAAAAGCCTTATACTAAAGTACATTTCATTATGAAGTATACGAAGATTTTGATATGTTGGGCCTTTGAATTACTCTGGACTGGCTTGAAATGGGTAATACTTCATTTGTTATGGTTTTCAAATGGGTATTTGGTTTAGGGAAGTGGTGTCGTGTCGATATCTTTAACTTCTCTTTTGATTATTTATTCCTTCCTATGTTATGACATTTACTTTTTATGGGTTATAAAATCTATTTTTGTAGGACACGTGGCACTCCATAGTTCCTCTCTTTATTCCGACACAAAGGGAAGTATGTATTCTTTACTAACGAAACTCTATTAATTGCTTTTAGTTTTGGTTTTACGGATGTAGACACCCGAAGATAAATGGGCCCTGATATAAGAATGCCAACTTTTGTTTGCGGCCTTTTGAAATAGAGCGATATTCTTTATCTATTTTCTATTCTTTCTTTTTTTACTTTTATTGTTCATTTAGTATTTTTTTTTATGACATAATAGGATCCCAAATGACAAATTTGTTATTCCCAATATTCAGTACTATAAAATAGATTATGGAAGTGAGTTTTCAGATGAAGATGTAAGCATAATGAGTGTTTACTGGCAACAACTTCATATGGGATGATTCTTTTCTTTAATTTTCTCTGCTAAACTTAATTTTAATAATCTTTGTCATCAGTTTCTACTAATAGAATATACTTTGGTTTTAATAATTAGCAAGCATTAATCTGCTCTGCTGAACTTGATTTTTTGGGATTTTAGTACAACTATAACTCTTTTCTTTTGTAGCATTGTTTTAATAATTATTTAAGTTTAAAAAGATTTGCCAATTTGTATTTAATATGACTTTGCAATGTGTGTTTGACATTTTAAGTGACTATTGTCCACAATCCGTCCTAAATTTAATGGTATCTGTGACTCTGGGGTGACTTTTAAGTTTTAATTGATGAAGAGTTCTATCTTTGTAAGATATGAATTACACAAATATATTAATTATTTATGGAACGTTGTTTCTTTCTTTATTGTATACTAGTTGTGCCCACGTGTGTTGCACATGCGAGCGAATTCGGATATTCAACGTCAAGATATAAGAGAGAAATGCATTATAAGTAGAAAAATTCATAATAAAAACAAAAATCCAAACAATGATTATAATGAAAAGAAAACAATGACCATGTAAATCAATTAAAATTACCTCCGAAATAAACGAGAATTTCCTTCAATCACAGATTCAAATTTCGCACTTCTCGCACTGAGTCTCTTATACACACTAACAGATAATCTAATTAGAGTAACCAAAAGAGACATCATAAGTCCAAAAAAATAAAAATTGAAATATTACTAAGATGCGTATATTCGATATTATCCATGATATTGTGGAAAATGGGCTACCATAGCTCGCATCGCTGTCTCAACTGCCTGGGCCACTAGCAGTGCCATCTGAGTAGTGGAGACCAACTCGGGTGGGAGTGGGGGTGGGTGTGGCGCTACCTGTGGCTCCTGATGAGCCTCCCTTAACTAATCCCTAGCCTCAGCCCTTTTCGCTCTCTGTCTCTTCGGTGGCATCTGAAAATAGATTGAATTGTATAAGTACGCAATTTATAAAAAAATATAATAGCATAAAAATGATATCTCAAAAGAGAAAAATGAATCAACAGTCCAAATAATAGGTCTCTATATCAACTGAACGCTATACTGAAACGTAGTAAGCCGCACAGATCCTAAGGACACTAGAACCTGATGTTCTGATACCATTTGTCACACCTCGCCTGATTAACCCCAGGTAATCAGTCCTAAATTAAATTAGAACAACTTTTTCAGTTGGTTCATTCTTAGCATCACTGTCGCCTTTTTAATTACTAACCACCTAAGTGATAAAATTACGCTGGTGCCAAGTTTTATCTTTCATTAATTTAATGAAATACTCATGCAGAAACAAAATAATTTAAACAATCACAATTAACTGAAATCAACCATTCACATCTAAATAAACTGACCGAATAAACCATCGGCTCAAATCCAACAAAAGTAAAGATAGATAATGATAAATCTCAACAAGTCTGAGATAAATACTAAATAAAGCTGTGAGTAACATGCTCGAGTAACTGATAGAAAATTTCTATACTAGAAATCAAAAAGAATGAGGCGCCTATCAAACTCCCGCAACATCCACATATGTTGCAGCAATGGATCCCTGGAATGAGTCAAGTCTGGCATCCCTGTGGCTGGACTCCTAAAAGGTTTTTAAAAATATTTATAGCAAGGATTATAACTCAAAACATTTGGAAAATATTTAGCAAATGATTAACTTGCAGTAATAAATATGTATTTATGCCCTTTATATTTTAGTTAGTGTCGTACTCCCTTAAGGACATCCTCACCCCTCCTCTAATGTGCGCAACTAACTCCTTAATTAATTTCCCTAGTTAATTATTCCATAACTAGATAACCGATACAACCCCTTGCAACCACCCTACTCTAACCGAGTATGCAATATTTATGATTTCTAAGTTATTATTAACATTAACTTGATTAATCATTTCCCCTTTTTAAATTCATATAACTTTCACACTTGTTATACACATAATACAATTCGCGGCATGTATTAAATTTCCCATATATAATTATTTATCTCATTATATATGTATAACCACATTACAACATTCACACATATGTTGAAATAATAAATAATACATGATAATAACCATCCTCCCGAGTTATAATTCACCGAATGTATATTCTCTAAAGTGTTATCCCACTAGGTATATTCACATAACCTAGTTACCCAAGTCATGATCGCTCACTAACTTGTTTAATAACATAAATATTGTAGGAGGTCATATTTCTTCCCTGAAAGTGAGATGCCCCCCACCCATATAATGGACGCTATGACCTGGGGATATACTTGCCCTACTCCTCAAGCTAAGGGATTCACCCTCTACGTGCAACCTCCCCTGATAGCACTAGAGTATATATTATAATAATATCTAGTCACTGATATTAATGCACACACCATATATATATACACTATTGCACACCGTAAATGTGTACACACGCGCACACACACACACACACACACACACACACACACACACACACACACACAGATATATATATATATATATATATATATATATATATATATATATATATATATATATATATATATATATATATATATATATATATATAATTAAAACAATCCCGGTTTTACCGTGTACTAGACCTGTAACTCTAGCTTATACGTCATAACCTGAGTTTATGGTCCAACTCTGATTATTAATTAATTTGCACATTAATTAATTTAATTACTTTGGTATCACTCAACCACTATACCCGGACTCGCCCACTTGATCGAAAATTTAATATTTTGGATTATATTTCTCCAAAATTAACCACAGTGTGTTACCCATAAATTCCCTCCAAATCCCAATTACTTTCCCTCATAATTGTTAAAAATTTATGTCTTATATTTATTTCTCACTAAATAAGGTGTGGGAAAAGAATTTTAAGTAAGTTTTCCTTATATACTAAAACTGGCCGACCTGCCAAAAATCGTCGACCATCGATCGATCGATCGATCGAACGGGTCTTCGTCTTCTCCGAAGGTCTGTTTCTGCCATGGACGAAAATCTTAAATGTCCAATTACTTCTACAGTCTAACCCATGTCCTATCATCAATATAATACACCAAGAACATTATAAGGAACCCCCATAAAGTCCCCAAACCCCGTTTAATTTTTGTTCTCTCCTATTTTCAGAATTGGGGAAAAACCCGGATTATTCGTTAATTACTCTCAACACCAAATTAACATCTCAAATTTATTCATAATTTGTCTGGGTTTTCAAATCTTACCAGTACATACCAATCTCAGATTATATCATGAATCTCTACAACAATTTCTAAGCAGAAGATTTATTTACAAAAACTCCATTTTTGTACCCTCTTTACCCCATAATGAATTTTGGTTATCACTTCACACAAATATGAATTGTAATACAATTAAAAGCTACAGAAAGTTAACCACTTGCCTTATGGTTTCGTAGGGTCTGATCCGGAGTTGTGATTCTCAAGGTTGATGATGAAATCCCCTTTGGTTCTTTCCTTTATCTCCCAAATTGGTTCCGAGTGCCTTTTACTGCTCCCTAGGGTACTCTCTCCAACTTTGGGTTTTCCACAATGTAATTTGTCATTCCCCTTTTCGCTTTAATTAAGTAATTAGTCTTAATCCCATTTTTAGCCTAATGGGTTAAGACAAAGTGACCCAAGTATCCCTGTGTGGGCCCGGCTATGCCTAAAAACGTCCTGAGACCTATTTATTATCCCCGAGTACTCTATTATAACTATCTTGGCCCTTCCGAACTCAACCGTGCACTCCGAATTTGCATCCAGATAAGTTTATAAAATTTCTTATCTCCCACCTAACTTAGTCTGGAACCGACTTCTGGTTGAGATAAGTAAACCCCAAGTCATTATTACTCTTAAGACGTAAATAAATATTGTTATTTACCTTGTAAATTAATTTTCCATAAATATTAACTAATTATTCTCTCGATTAATTTTTATATAACAATTTCATAATTAATTCCATTAAATTATGACACACTAGTAATTTAAATTTTTCCCAAATTAATTAACTTTTAAATGCATAAAATTAGGGGGTGTTACATACTCCCCCCCCCCCCCCCCCCCCCTTACATAGGAATTTCGTCCCTGAAATTAGGTCGTACCTGTAGTGAATAGCTCTGGATATTGCTATCGCATATCCTCCTCCCGATCCCAGGTAGACTCGTCAACGTTGTGACTACCCCATTGTACTCTAAATAGTGGAACAACCTTGGATCGTAGCTTGCGCTCACTACGGTCCAGAATGGCCACCGATCTCTCCTCATACGAGATGTCTGGTTGTAAATCAATTTCCTCGAGTGGAATGTGCTAGAATTCCCTCTTGCTCCTTCGATATTTCTTCAACGATGCCATATGGAACACGTCGTGTATCCGCTGAAGATGTTTTGGAAATCCCAGTCTATAGTCTATCGGTTCCACCCTCTCAATAATATGGAAGGGTCCCACGTACATCGGTGCTAATTTACCCTTCTTACCGAACCTTATCACCCCTTTCATAAGGGAGACCTGGACTAATACCTGATACCCAACCTTTAACTCCACATGCCTCCACGAAGCATCATCATAACTCTTCTGCCTATCTTGAGCTATTCGGATCCGCCCTCGAATCAGCTCTATCATGGAAGACATCTCCTAGACAATCTCCGGCCCCAATAACTTATTGTCCCCCACTTCTAACCAACAGGCGGGTAAAGGAAAAGGTCTCCCGTACAGTGCCTCGAACGGTTCCATGCTAATCGTGAATTAGCAAGAGTTGTTATATGTGAACTCTACCAAAGGAAGATGTCTCTCCCATCTTCCCCTAAAGTCTAAAATGCACATCCTGAGCATGTCCTCTAGCATCTGATTGACCCTCTCAGTCTTACCATCAGTCTGTGGGTGATAGGCTATACTTAAACGTAGCTCTGTGCCCATAGCCTCCTAAAAGCTCTACCTAAAATGGGCCACAAAAAATTTGTCTCTTCCAGATATAATATTTATCGGCACCCCGTTCAACTTAATAATCTCCGCTATGAGTAGCTGCACATAACGCATCGTCTCAAAGTCTATGTGAATCGGCAGGAAGTTGGCCACCTTGATCAACCGATCCACAATGACCCATATAGAGTCGTGACCCCTCTGTGATGTAAGTAACCCTGTAATGAAGTCCATGGATATGCTCTGCCACTTCCATACGGGAATCTCTAGTGGTTGTATTATCCATGGAGGTATCTGATGATCCACTTTCACGAGTTGACACATAGTATATTTCGAGACAAACTCTTCTATGTTCCGTTTCATTCCTACCCACCAATACTGCCTCCTCATATCCTGATACATTTTATCCCCGCCAGGATGTACCGCAAATCTCAAACTATGGGACTCTGTCATAACAGCGTGCCTCAACTCTTCATCCTCTAGTACAATTAACCTCCCATTTAGGAGGAGGCCTCCTTACGAACTGATCGAGTAACCCTCTGCTCCCTTAGCTAACAACTGACGTACCCTATCCCAGAAGATCTGGTCCTCCACCTGAGCCCTCACACCTCGCATAATGATCTTTGGTGTGATGGATAATGCTGACATGTAGGCCCTGGCTACATTATCCTCATATCGAAGCTCTCTCCACTTCGCTTTCCAAACCTCTGATATTTCCCCAATCGGTCTCTGGCTCAATGCGTTTTCCACCACATTAGCCTTACCAGGATGATACTGAATATCAAAATGGTAGTCTTTCACGAATTCTAGCCACCGCCTCTGTCTCATATTTAGATCCTTCTGTGTGAAGAGATACTGAAGTGACTTGTGATTCGTGAATAAGGTGAACTGCTCTCCGAGCAGATAAGGCCTCTATACCCTCAAAGAAAAAATGATTGCTGCTAGCTCTAGGTAGTGAGTGGGGTAATTACTCTCGTGGGGCTTTATCTTTCTGAACACGTAAGCTATAACCCTCTCCTCTAGCTGAAGAACACCCCCAAGTCCTTGTAAGTATGTGTCGGTGTAAACACGATACTATAGTCCTCCCCTCGACAAAACAAGTATAGGTGCAGATGTCAACTTGTCCTTTACCTCATCGAACGCTAATTAACAATGATAATTTCAAATAAAAGGCACCCCCTTCTAAGTCAAATTCATCAAAGGGCCCAAAAGTTTTGAGAACCCCTTAATAAACTGCCTGTAATAACCTGCCAACCCCAGAAAGCTATGAACCTTGGTCGGTGTCGTGGGCTTCCCCCACTCCCTCACCGTTGACACCATACTTAGATCCACAGCAATACCTCGGTCTGACACCACATGACCAAGAAATTGTACCTCCTACGACCAAAATCCACACTTCCTGAACTTGGCATAAAGCTGGTGATCCCGCAACGCCTTTAGAACCATATGTAGATGCTCTTTATGTTCCCCCTCAGTGTGTGAGTAGATCAGGATGTCATCAATGAACACGATGACAAACTGGTCTAGATACTCTCTGAAAACCTTGTTCATGAGATCTATGAACACCGTTGGCGCATTAGTGAGCCCGAATGGCATCACCCTGAACTCATAAGATCCATATTGCGATAGGAAAGTGATCTTAGGAAAATCCTCCTCTCGGATACGCATCTAATGATACCCTGAACTCAAATCGATCTTGGTGAAGTAAGACACCCCTCTCAATTAGTCAAATAAATCATCAATCCTAAGCAACGGATACTCATTCCGTATCATCACTTTGTTCATCTCCCTATAGCCCACGCACAGCCAAAGTGAGCCATCCCGCTTCTTTACAAATAACACCGGTACACCCCATGATGATGTACCCTGCCGAATGAAACCTTGACCCAAGAGAGGCTAAATCTTCTCTCTCAGTTCATGCACCTATAAAGGGGTCATACGGTAAGGTGCTCGATCAATTGGCCTCGTCCTCGGTGCTAAATCGATTAAAGACTCGATTTCCCTACTGGGTGATAACCCTGGTATTTACTGGAACAGATCCTCGAAGTCCCCCACTACCATAATCGAATCCAACGAAACTACCACATCCCGTGAGGTCTCCTCCTCGATATAATACAAGTGTGTGCATGACCCTCCCTTAAGTAGAGGCATCGCTATTAGGAACATCTCCTGTCTCGGAATATAGAACATGATTTTCCTTTCGTAACAATCTACTGTCGCCCGATATTCTACGAACCAATCCATACCTAGGATGACATCGTACCCCTCCATATCTAACACTAAGAGGTCCATCGCTAAAGTAAGTCTCCCAATCAAAATGTCCACCTCTCGACACATCGAGTGAATCAATGCCCCGCTACCTACTGGCTACTCTAAACACATACGTAGACTACCCGCGGTCTCTAATAACCCGACCAGTTTAGTGAATATAGATTTAATGAATGAATGAGATGATCCCGTATCAAAAAGTATCCTACCCTCATGTCCATGGATAAGAAACATACCCTCAATCTCTAATGGTGCCTGATGTGCTGGAGGATTGGGAACATCCCGGACGTTATACACATGCATGTAGTGCATTTGACCCTGCTACTATGGGGCTGGTGGAGCCAGTGCTGCTGGAGGCATCTGTCCTTACTGCCCCTATTGGGCACCCTGCTGCTGACCTCTGCCCCTCTGTGGGCACTCCCTCTTGAAGTTTCATGTCTGGCCATAAATAAAGTAGCATCTCTGACCTTCTCCCTGTCGTTGGCCCTGTTATCCCTAACGTGGCTGGCCCTGCTGGCCTCCCCCATTGTTCCCTTGGCCCTGACAGCCCTGAGGAACCTGCTGCTACTGATTTGGGCTCGGCTGACCCATCCTAAATCCCTGTCCTCTCGGTCGGAACCCACCAAGCTTAAATTTCTTAACCTGATTCCCTTGCTGACTACTAGTCTACTGCTGAGTACCACTTATGTCACCACCACCAACTGCCTTGCCCTGATGGTTTGACTCCCCTACCCTCTTTCTCCCCTTCATATGGAAGTGATGATCCTGGAAATGTATGATAGTGACATTGATGGCATCTGAATATGTCATCAACGCCAGATTACCAATCAAATGCGGCTTGATCCTCTAGGCCAGTCCATCCATGAACCTCGACTTCTTTCGCTCCTCATCGCCCACATTATTTGGCACAAAGTTTACCAAACAGGTGAACTCCTCCTCATAATCCTCCACTGAACGGTCACCCTGCACTAACTCACTAAATTTCTTCCTCATTTCTGCCTCTACCACTGGTGGGAAGTATTTGCGGTCAAGCTGCACCCAGAACTCGGATATCGTCATCAAATATCTCTCCTCAGTGGTGGTAACTGACTCCCGCCACTATAAGGATGCTCCGACAGACGGAAGGTAGCAAGCATCTATTTCTACACATCGGTACACTCCATCGTGCACAGGTGTCGCTGAATATTTTTCTTCCAATCATAAGCCTCTACTACAGCGGTGCTACCCCGGAACTCTGGTGGGTCACCCTTCTGACAGGTCGCCCTAACTCGCTACCAAGAGGTGGTCCCACTGGAGCCTGACTATTGGTGCCACTAGAGGCGGTGCCTGGGTTATGGAAAATGGGCTACCATAGCTCGCATCGTTGTCTCAACTGCCTAGGCCATTATCACTACCATCTGAGTAGTGGAGATGAACTCGGGTGGTGGTGGTGGTGGCGCTACCTGTGGCTCCTGATGATCCTCCCTTAACTCATCCCTATCCTCAGCCCTCTCCGCTCTCTGTCTCTTCGGTGGCATCTGAAAATAGATCGAATCGTATAAGTACGCAATTTATACAAAAATATAATAGCTGAAAAAGGATATCTCAAAAGCAAAAAATGAATCAACAGTCCTAATAATTGGGCTCTATAACAACTGAACGATACGTTGAAATGTAGTGAGCCGCACAGATCCTAAGGACACTAGAACCTGATGCTATGATACCATTTGTCACACCCCGCCTAACTAACCTCGGGTAATCAGTCCTAAATTAAATTAGAACAGGTTTCTCAGCTGGTTCATTCTTATCATCACTGTCGCCTTTTTAATTACTAACCACCTAAATGAGAAAATTAGACCGGTGCTAAATTTTATCTTTCATTAATTTAATGAAATACTCATGCAGAAACAAAATAATTTAAATAATCACAATTAACTGAAATCAACCATTCACGTCTGAATAAACTGAACGAATAAACCATCGACTCAAATCCAACAAAAGTAAAGATAGATAATGATAAATCTCAACAAGTCTGAGATAAATACTAAATAAAGCTGTGAGTAACATGCTCGAGTAACTGATAGAAAATTTCTATACTAGAAATCAAAAAGAATGAGGCGCCTATCAAACTCCCGCAACATCCACATATGTTGCAGCAATGGATCCCTGGAATGAGTCAAGTCTGGCATCCCTGTGGCTGGACTCCTAAAAGGTTTTTAAAAATATTTATAGCAAGGATTATAACTCAAAACATTTGGAAAATATTTAGCAAATGATTAACTTGCAGTAATAAATATGTATTCATGCTCTTCATAGTGGCGTACTCCCTTGAGGGCATCCTCACCCCTCCTCTAATGTGCGCGACTAATGCCTTAATTAATTTCCCTAGTTATTTATCCCATAACTATATAACCGATACAACCCCTTGCAACCACCCTACTCTAACCGAGTATGCAATAATTGTGATTTCTAAGTTATTATTAACATTAACTTGATTAATCATTTCCCCTTTTTAAATTCATATAACTTTCACACTTGTTATACACATAATACAATTCGCGACCTATATTAAATTACCCGTATATAATTATTTATCTCATTATATACGTATAACCAGATTACAACATTCACACATATGTTGAAATAATAAATAATTCATGATAATAACCATCCTCCCTAGTAATAATTCACCGAATGTATATTCTCTAAAGTGCTATCCCACTAGGTGTATTCACATAACCTAGTTACCCTAAGTCATGATCGCTCACTAACTAGGTTAATAACATAAGTATTGGAGGCGGTCATATTCCTTCCCTGAAAGTAAGATGCCCCTCACCCATACAATGGACGCTATGATCTGTGGATATACTCACCCTACTCCTCAAGCTAGGAGATTCACCCTCTACACACAACCTCCCCTGATAGCACTAGAGTATATATTATAATAATATCTAGTCACTGATATTAATGCACACACCATATATATATACACTATTGCACACCGTAAATGTGTACACACACACACACACACACACACACACACATATATATATATATATATATATATATATATATATATATATATATATATATATATATATATATATATATATATGTGTGTGTGTGTGTGTGTGTGTGTGTGTGTGTGTGTAATTAAAACAATCCCGGTTTTACCGTGTACTAGACCTGTAACACTAGCTTATCCGTCATAACCTGAGTTTATGGTCCAACTCTGATTATTAATTAATTTGCACATTAATTAATTTAATTACTTTGGTAACCCTCAATCACTATACCCGGACTCGTCCACTTGATCCGAAATTTAATATTTTTGAATATATTTCTCCAAAATTAACAACAATGTGTCACCTATAAATTCCCTCCAAATCCCAATTATTTTCCCTCATAATTGTTAAGAATTTATGTCCTATATTTATTTCTCACTAAATAAGATGTGGGAAAAGAATTTTAAGTAAATTTACCTTATACACTAAAACTGGTCGATCTGCCAAAAATCCTCGACCATCGATCGATCGATCCCAGCCATCGATCGATCGATCGAACAGGTCTTCGTCTTTTTCGAAGGTGTATTTCTGCCATGGATGAAAACCTTAAATGTTCAATTCCTTCTATAGTCTAACCCAGGTCCTATCATCAATATAATACACCAAGAACATCATAAGAAACCCCCATAAAGTCCCCAAACCCCGTTTAATTTTCGTTCTATCCTATTTTCTGAATTGGGGAAAAAACTGGGCTATTCGTTAATTAGTCTCAACACCAAATTATCATCTCAAATTCGTTCATAATTCTTCTGGGTTTTCACATCTGACCAGTACATTCCATTCTCAGATTATATCATGAATCTCTACAACAATTTCTAATCGGATGATTTATTTATAAAAACCTCATTTTTGTACCCTCTTTACCCCAAAACGAATTTTGGTTCCCCCTTCACACAAATATGAATTATAATACAATTAAATGCTACAACAAGTTAACCACTTTCCTTATGTTTTCGTAGGGTCTGATCCGGAGTTGTGATTCTTAAGGTCGATGGTGAAATCCCCTTTGGTTCTTGCCTTTGTCTGCCAAATTGGTTCCCAGTGCCTTTTACTGCTCCCTAGGGTACTCTCTCCAACTTTGGGTTTTCTTAAGTGTAATCTGACATTCCCATTATTCTTTTAATTAAGTAATTAGGCTTAATCCCATTTTTAGCCTAATGGGCCAAGTCCAAGTGACCCAAGTACCCTCGTGTGGGCCCGACTATGCCTCAAAACGTCCTGAGACCTGTTTACTATCTTCGAGTACTCTATTTTGACTATCTTGGCCCTTTCGGACTCAATCGTGCACTCGTAATTTGAATTCGGATAAGTTTATAAAAAAATTTATCTCCCACCTAACTTAGTCTGGAACCGGCTCCCGGTTGAGATAAGTAAACTTCACGTCATTAATGCTCTTAAGACGTAAATAAATATGACTATATACCTAGTAAATTAATTTCCCTTGAATATTAACCAATTATTCTCCGGATTAATATTTATATAACAATTCCATAGTTAATTCCATTAAATTACGACACACTAGTAATTTAAATTTTTCCCCAATTAATTAACTATTAAATGCATAATATTACTAGGTGTTACAAATATGAAAATTACAGTAACCAAAAGAGACACCATAAGTCCGGAAAAACTAAAATTGAAATATTACTAGGATGTGTATATCCAATACTATCCTTGATAATATCAATATACTCGTGATGGTAATACAATACAAATGAACAGTAGAAAAGCAATTTATCTCATGACACAACCCAAAAATCTTTAATTACAAATTAGAAGAAAAAAATTATAATTGGAAAATTTTATGGGTAAATAGAATTCAAATCTATTAATAGAACTCAAATCTATTAATACCTAAACTACACATCTTATAGTACAACTATTCAAGGAATAACCTCCCTACTATCATAATTTATTATCATAGATAAAACTAAAGGTTCGATAATGCTTGATGCAAAAAATTTTGAACAGGATAAAAGAGGTCGTTATTTCATTTTAAATGAGATTGATAAGAATGTACCGTTGATCTAATGCCTTTGGCGTTGAAAGTGAAAGCATTATGGTATGTAATGGATTTAATTTTCTGAACCTGAGTGAGTCAATTACTCCATAAATAATAACTATATGGCCTACTTGTCCCTCAGGCTTGTAGTTATACTGGTTTCTAGCAGAACTCCCATAAGGATGAACTTTTATTCGTCCTTCACACTTTCAATTCTCTTCCTGCAAAGTTCATACACGGATTTATTAGTTATTATATTATAGCCTTATCAACTTTATAATATAAGGCCAAGAAACAGTCTAAAATATACATGTACCATTTGTTTATATGGATCTTAGTGTTTCCTTTCTGATTTTTTTTCTTTCTTCTAGTGTATTAGAGAGAACCGAAGTTACACTACTGGAAAAAAACTGAACTATGTACAAAGTTCTAACCTTGTTTCCCTACTTGTTTGGAATATTGAGCTTGATATTTCATTTTTGTTATAAAATACACCAAAAAGTAAAGAAATTCACACTTAGACATGCTCAAACATTTTTCGGTAGCCGGTGACCCTTTTATTTTTTCAAATTTAAGACATATCAGCATTTTTGAATCAAAGAACGAGGTGATATATAAATTTAACCAAGGTACTCCATGACTTGAAGTTGAAGTTGTATACAAGACCCATATTGGATTATGCATATTGAGATAATAAAAAAGAATTGTTTTAAATATTTATCAAGGAAATTAGGAGAACTTCCAACATTTAATTACGTCTAACCTTCGACCAACTGGGGGTCTTCCATGAGATGATTAGTTAGTGGTTCCGTAGCCAGTGAAAGCGCTCCAAGAGTATCCATGATAAGGTTTTCCCAAAGAAGTTATACAAAATATGAAAAGGCACAAAATAAATATATCAACTTGCAAATGACAAAACTACCCACATAAACAGGCCTGAGAAGAGAAAAAAAAACTACACTGCGTTCAGTGGGACATCACTAAAACACATTGTGGCCACAACATTAATTATAAGCTGCAACATTGATAGTGAGCTAAAACTGGATGAACTTTTATATATTTGCATAAACAAATCTGCCCCACAGCCGCATTTGTGAAACATATATCATATATAACTGATAATTAATAACATGTTAGGTTCCAAATTGACAACAAAAAGTTTTTGTTAAGCAGAAGCACTCTTTTTCCTTTCAGATCCAAGTTTGTAGGTAGATTTTAAAAAGGACTAGATATAAGCCCTGCGCGATGCGCGGGATTTTATACAAAATAATACTCCTTCACCTTATCTTTGTTTGAATCGTTATATTCCCACATATAGTGCAAATTGTTAACGGGTGTATCAAGGTGGTAGTTTAGGGCAGTGGAAAATGATCTAGATGCTTGGGGGATTTCACGGAAAGCTTGATGGATTTTAAGAAGGCGGTGGGATACGAGGCGAGCTAGAATTTTTGTTCGATAACAACGAAAAAATACTTTTAAATAATAAAAGACCGATTACAAATAAAAAAATAACTGATACTTTAAATCAAAGCATGTAAGCTTACCAATATTTTATGTTATGATCATACCTTCACACTCTTCCAACTTGAGCCCCACCAATCTCATATGCTTTTATCATACCTTTACAGTGTTCCCTGTTAACCAACAATCATAGGCAATCTTTAAAAACACAGATTCAAAAGTGCCGACCATGAAGAAAAAAGTCATAAACCGAACCAACAATGGTTAGTGTAAAGCCTCAACTTAGATCGTAAAAACAGTATAAAACAAAGTATACACAAGTACGAAATTCTAATAACTCTTAACCATACATGTTAAAAAGTTTTACTTATTAGTACTAAAGTCCAACTTTTAAGTTTTAGCCCTTTAAATTAAATTTTCCTCCGTCGAATAATGTTGACACTAAAGATTGGAAATAAATGAAAGACTATTTTTTTTATTAAATGATGAAGAATGTTAGGATTATGTAGTCTCACAATTGAAGTAGTAAAATAGTTATGCGCTCTTAAGATAATGTGTTGGATTTGTACCTGAAGAAAACCCTTTGTTGTGAAGAAACACAATTGAAAGCTCATTTGTGCTATCAATACTCTTGATAATCCGTTGACTATGGCTATTTGGATGTGGCATAAGTGAACTCCAATAAGTGAAGTATATTTAAAAAAAGTGTTCTAGGGGAAGAACATAATAATATCAATGTGCGACAATGGAATAAAATGTGATGGAAATAGTAGTAAAGATATGTAAAAAGTAAATTAATTAGACATAAGAAAAATAGTAACAAAAATAAAAATTTAGTATTAAAAATGAGAAGGGGTTATTTACGCGACTAAATAAATGTGTCTCTAACGCGTGTGATTACGACTCAAGTGTAAGTCGGTCGCTCAAGAAATAGTCCGATAAATCAAGTGTCAAACTCAGGGACTAGGACGAATGCCCGTGATGACGAAAAGGAATGAAGAATAACCTAAAGTTTGACTCGGAGGAAGAAAAGGAAAGATGATTGTTTGTGAGAATTTCCTACCAACTAATGCAGATTAATTAAACTAGTGAATTAACTACGCATGCAAGAATAACTAAGTGATTTTAAATCAATGTGAGAAAATGGAGTTGGAGCACACACCCCCGAACCGTCGGTGATTACTAAGAACATAAAACCTTCAAAAAAATAATTCTCAATTCAAAGAAACATCAAATACATTCTAAGAATTTGACTTGTGAGGATTTTTCTCCTCACAATATCAAATCGAAAATTGTATTTAATGGGAATGATAAATTACCGAAACTCATATTGTATCCTTAAACATTTTGGTTACCTGGGGCAAATGGAATTAAAATACCTACAATGTTTATTTTGATAAGAAATCAATCCTTTGAATTGTTAATTAAATTTTATTCGCTTTTAAATCCCTTTAGGTTGGGTTCATGTACCCCAAACCTCTAATAGCTTAGTCGGACGTAGTGATGTGGGCAATAAACAAAATTTTATCGTTGCATGTAGTCAAAATCATGATGAAATTATACCTAAATGTGCATGAAGTTCTCAAAATCATGGAAAATAAACAAAACATGTAAAGAGGAAGAAGATTCAAGAGTAAAGTAGAGAAGATAAAATTTATATATTAAATCTTGAGAATCAATCTACAAATGAGTAATCTTAATGAAGGAATTGAAAGCTATGATTCTTGCCTCTCTTTCTCTCTAATGCTAGGTTAAAAACTGATAAAACCTATGTCTAATATGAAACTACAACCTTGTTTAGTCATTTTTTCAACTGTCCTACTATAACACAACTCTAGGAAAAAATCAGCATTAAGTGAAAATCCGTGCATCAGGTAATCCGACCCGGTTCAGATGTATTGATGAACCGGTTTGTCGAAGAAATAATTTGGATTGTGGGTTGGCTGAACTTGCTACCTCAGCTAGTATTTTTTCTTCTTTCTTCTGGATTTCATTATCAACTTCGATGAAGCATAACATTTCCACTATAGCTCGAAATAAGGCACCGTTTCTTCTAGTGTTCTTGATTTTGTATTCTTGAACTTTCTAGTTGTCTTAGCCACCAAAATATGGATGAAAAATTACAAACATTCCCTTCAACTTCCCTTTCCATTGTTTCTTTCACTGTTTCGGTTTCTCTCCTGCACTAACTTGCATGAAATACCTGTAAAATACATGAAAGATACACGAAACATGAAATACTCGCCAAAGAGAGCCAGTATCATAAATATGAGATAAATCCAGTATAATTAGACCACACGAGATCATAAAAGAACCGAAATTAAGGGGATATATTTGAAATATGTATGCCTTATCAGTTAGAAAAATGAAGCAAAATAATTACATGTGTAAAAATTTCTACTGATATATGTTGTATTGTAAGGGAAAATATAGTAGATGATAGTATTAGAAGAATTTATGCGAAAATGTTAAACTATCGAGTTGCGACACTGCATAAATATTGAGGAAACGGGGTAAAACTTTATTTTCTCATCTCATTAATTGAGAGACCCAATGTCTCATATTTATAGGTAAATCTTGTGAGTTGTGATTGGTGTAAGTAAGAATCACATGGATTGCAATAAATCAATACAAGCCGTTGATAACAAACAAATGATATGGATTATAAAGAAACATAAAAGCGATCTATTAAATATATGACATGTTGCTTAACAACTCTAACACACTAACAATCAAAACCGAGGACCAAATACGTGCGAAAAGAAAATAACATGTTGTCGTCATCTTAACAGATTTGATAACCAATAATTTTCATACCCAAACATTTTGATAGAAGCTAACAGCTAAGGTGTATAGGTTATCATGCAAGGTCAAATTGCATACAGTATAATTGGCTAGCTCATTATCATACTAACAGAGATACAAATAAGCATTTTGTATATATAGTAGGTACTATATGAATGTACACAAGTAATAGATATGAATAAAAATAAACATGTTTCTTACATTAGACCAATAAGCCACGCATAACACATCAAACATATATATATAACATACTAAATTTAATATGAATTTATTAAAAAATTATTTAAACTTCCAAACTAAATCTTAAAGAACAATTTAATCACATAAATAAATTTCAAATTATTTTTAGAATATTTTTTTTAAAATTCTTTTCAAACAAAACGAACATACAATCATGATACATGATATAATGAGATGAAGCGTAGTGTAGTATATCCTATGCGACCAATATTTTAAAATCCTATAAGCCAATTCCACAAGGGTGCGAGAGACGACCTTTACTCGAGCTGAATTCTGAGATGTAGTTGGCTAAACGGGAGCATGGCATGGGTCTACTAGACTCATTATAATTACAAAAAATATTTTATCAAAATTTAAGTTTAACTAGATGAAGGTCTATATAGCTAAAACACAAAAACAAACCCTAAGAGTATTCTATATAAGTATCTTTTATTTGACTAATTTTGACAAAACCATTAGGTACATCAATTGACACACTAAGGTAAAACAATCCTAGATTTTCCTATACATAAATATTTCTAAATACCCACCCAATCCTAGAAAATAAAAGACTCAACATATGACGAGACAGAAAACCTACAAAACAATAAACAACCTAACTTCGAAGCAATCAAGTTAGAAGCATGGGCTCAACTGAATTAATGAAAGAGACATAAAATAATTGCAAGACAATAGAAATATTATAAGTGCAAGACAGTAGGAATAATTAATATTTTATCAACATGATAAACAAAAATATGTACTCATCTCACCCCCATTTTGACTAAATTAGACAATGGTTGGGAGTTAACATGTGAACAAGTTAGAATTATGAAAAACAAGTGTCTCTTACATACAACATGGTTATAAGAGATACCATTATTAGTAGATACCTTTATCCTAAAACCTCAGAGATCATAAAATCAGGATGCAGAAATAAGACAAGTTTTAGTTATCAAGCACAATCATTCCAATCATATGTCGAATTTATGACAAAATGAGATTTGTCTAAAGGCTTAGCAAGTGTATAAACAAGGTGCAAATAAGGATTAATAAGTTCAACAACCCCATTTTGTTGGGGGGGGGGGGGGGGGGGGGGGGCTGGAGTAGTAAATTGGTGAGAAATCCAACAGCCTCCCAATAATTGATAACTCCATTTTCTTTAAACTCATCTCCCCCATCATGGAATAAATCTAGAGGGACATTGGTGTTTAACTCCTTAACATTCTTGTGAGGAGGCGTAGTAATTTCCTCAATTTTCCATGTGCTATAAATATTAGTTGGACATTCCTTTAATTTAAAAAAATCGAGTTGATGTCTCAGATCGCATGTCCTAACCCAAATAGTCACTGTTTTCAAAGATTTTTGTGCCTTTTGGAACATAGGATGGAATTTTTCAATTGAAAATATTTTCCTACTTGTCTGAGGTCTAGTCTTATTAATGAAATGATGGCAATTATTATTATTGTGCTGCGTAGGAAAATTTATAAATCCCTTCACTTTCTAATTAAGACTCCAAAACGAGTATCTTTCTTATGATTACTAAGGAATTCCCAGTTTTGTAACCAAAAACATCACATACTTCAATAACAGTTAACACCAGGTTATTTAACATAAGGAACTGACTTTTTATAGGCACCTAAGTCATGTTTAGTAGTCAAGTTTGTCCTTTTAGGGGGTGGAATGTACCTAGGTGAGTCAGCATACATTATAGGAGGATAATTGAGATCAAATCCAGTTTTAGAAATATTTTCATTCAAAATCTAGTTTCATTTATCAATAGTGGAACTACTCAGATTTTGTTTTAACTGGGTACTATCCCTAACAAAAATAGTAGGTCTAATATAAGGATTATTTTGAAATTTTTCTTCGTAACCAAGTTCATTTATATTACAATCATATTTATAAGAGTCTAAAAGTTTATCCAAATCAAAATCTTCTTTGGATTTTTCTAATTCTCTTTCTCTCACTACACCAAAACAAGCTTTTGGTAACTGATTATTTTTTTGATTACTAACAATAATTTACCATTACTATTGCTAATAATAAATTAGTGTTAGTAATATAATATATACGTTACTAATTTTATTTCAATATTTAATGTATATTAAAATAGAAAAAGGAAAATTTCACCCCCCCCCCCCCCCAAACCAAAAAAAAACATTCATTCTTCCCAACGCATCACATTGGGTTTTCTGCCTCAACACAAGACATTGGTCGGCGTTCCCTGTTTGCTCCGATCGGCCAACATAGGGTTCATTCTTACCAACACATCACATAGAGTCGGATCTCCCTGTTCGTCCTGTCCTCGGATCACATAGGTCGGATCGCCCTGTTCATTCGTTCGATCGGCCAATATATCACATAGGGTAAATTTCATTTCTTTTGTTTTCATGAGTTTTATCCTCTCTTATTTTACTAAGTTCAAATTTGATATTGATTTGGGTGTTAGATTTATGCATTGGTTGTTTTCTAGTCTATTTTCTTTCAATTTAAGGATTATGAATAGATTGTTATCTGATTATCGTACTGTAATAATCAGATATCATCGAAGCTTAGCTTTCATTTCATCGGCTTATATCATCGCAGTTATATCTCATCTCATCATAAGTTTTTCTCCGCCCAAAGTGTCATCGGCAGTGTGACACACCGCCTAATTAATCCCGGGTGATCAGCCCTAAATCAAGTTAGAAAAGGTTTCTCAGTTGGTTCATTCTTAGAATCACTGTCGTCTTTTTTAATTACTAACCACCTAAGTGAGAAAAATAGACTGGTGCCAATTTTTATCTTTCAATTAATTAAATAAAACTCGTGCGGAACATACAATAATACACAATCACAGTTAATTAAAATAACCATCCACAATTAAAAACACTTAACCGAATAAACCATCGGTCCAGATATCCATACAAGTAAATATCAGAAAACATCTCAACAAGTCTACTACTGATAAATGAACTGTGAGTGACAAGATCAGATAACTACTAGAGAGTCTCTACAAGAATGGAAGAAGGAGGCGTCTAGCAAAACCCCGCAACATCCACATGTGCTGCAGCAAGGATACCTGGAATAGAGTCAAGCTTGGCGCCCTTGTGGTTGGACACCTAAAAGGTTTTTAAAAGAATTTTATAGATAGGGTTAGTACCCAAAAACATTTGAAAACATTTAACAAATGATTAACTTGCGGTAATAAATAAATATGCATGCTCTTCATATTTTAGTTAGTGTCGCACTCTCTTGAAGACTTCCTCACCCCTCATCTAATGTGCACTATTAACGCTTTTATTTAATTTACTAGGTTTTACGCTCCTAACCCAATACTTATTTTAACCCTTGAAATTTACCTACCCTAACCGAGCATACTTTGATTCATGATTTTTTTTAAGTTATTATAAACGACAACTTAATTAAATCATTACCCTTTTATTTTCATATAGCATTCACACCTGTTATGCACGTAATACATTTTACACTATGCATTAATCATCTAATATATAATTATTTACCTAATTATATATTTAATCATATTACCGCATTCACGAACATACTGAAATAACATTTAATACAAATTTCCGACCGAGTAACAATACTCACAACATATAAGTTTTTTACCAAGTGCTATCCCACTAGGTGTATTCACATAACCTAGTTATCCAAGTTGGATTCGCTCACTAACTTAGTTTAACATACGAATTTGGAGGCGGTCATATTCCTTCCCTGAAAGTGAGATACCCCTCACCCATACAACGGACGCTATGACCTGGGATTATACTCACCCTACTCCTCAAGCTAGGGGATTCATCCACTGCGTGCAACCTCCCCCTATAGCACTAGAGTATATACTAATAATATTCAATCACTGATATTAATGCACACACACTATATATATATACTACCACACTCCGTATATATATATATATATATATATATATATATATATATATATATATATATATATATATATATATATATATATAAAACGTCCCGGCTACACTATGTACAAAACCCGTAACATAAGCCCATTTAATTTATTAAGAGTTTATGGCCCAACTCTAATTATTAATTAATTCGCACATTAATTAATTAAGTCACCTTTGTTGTCGCCCCCACCATAAAATTGGACTTACTATCGTAGTTCGAAATAACCTCACCCGAGTCTAAATTCCCGACTCCCGAATTTTTAATCATTACGTGACACCCAAAAATTCCTCAAATCCTAATTAACTTTACTCGTGATTAATTAGGTTTAAACTCATGTATTAATTTCCCCCTAATTAATTACATAAATATTTATTATATAAATTCTCTTTTATATTCATAACTGGGCAAAATTGCCAAAATCTGCCGATCTTCGATCGATCGACCCCAGACCTTCGATCGATTGATCGAGCTGGTCTTCGTCTTCTTCGCGAAGACAGAATCAGCCATGGACGAAAATTCTCAAACCCTAATTCCTTCTACCAGTAACATCAAGCCCTCTTAGCATTAATAAATGTTAGAAACCTTATTAGGGAACTCCAGAATGTCCACCAACATCATTAATTCGTCCAGTAACTATAATTTCTGAATTTGGGGAAATATCCTTCTTTAATTCCTTACACATTTACATCCCAAATACCTTCACCAAATTCATTTCTAGTTTTCCAGATATCATCCTACCAGATATGTATCAATTTATAATATCAGATTTCTATAAGAATCCTCATTCAAATTCGTAAATCAGATTATTATTTTTCAAAACCTCATATTTATGCCATGAACACCCAAAACGATTTTTTATCAAACACATCACATGAATATCAATTTAAAAAAACAGATTTAATACTATTTCAAGTTATCCACTTGCCTTAGGTTTCGTAGTGTCTGATTCGGAGATGAATTTCCAAGGTTGAAGGCGATCCTTGTTGGCTCTCTAGTGATCCCAAAGCTGCCCTTAACTGCTATTAGGTTTCTTAATACACTTAGCCTTTTCTAAAACCCTATAAGTCGTTTTATCATTCCTCCCAATTCCTTAATTTACCTAATCCCGTTTTTTGCCTAATGGGCCAAGCCCAAGTGACCCAAATGCCCCCGTGTGGGCCCGACTATGTCTAAAAACGCCCCGTGACCCGTTTACTACCCCCGGGTACACTTTTCCGACTATCTCGGCCCATCCGGACTCAATCGTACACTCAGAATTGGCATCCGAATTAATTTATAAAAATATTTATCCCCTCACCCCTTTAGTCTATACCGACTCCCGGTTGAGATAAGTGCATACCTTGTCATTAATACTCGAAATGACTTAAATAAATAATTACTATTCACTTAGCAAATAACTTTCCGTAAATATTAACCATTTACTCCTCGATTAATATTTAAATAAAATTTCCCTAATTAATTCAATTAAATTACGACTCACAAGTAATTTTCAATTCTCGAATTAATTAAATATTTAATGCATGAAAAATGCGGGGTGTTACGTACTCCCCCTCCCCCCCCCCCCCCCCCCCCTTACAAAGGAATTTTGTCCCCGAAATTAGGTCATACCTGTGATGAAAAGCTCTGGGAAAATGCTCCCGTATACCCTCCTCCCGCTCTCAGGTAGACTCGTCGATGTTGTGATGACCCTACTGTACTCTAACTAGTGGAACAATCTTGTATCGTAATTTTCGCTCGCTACGGTCTAGGATATCCACCGGCCTCTCCTCATATGAGATGTCTGGCTGTAAATCAATTTCTTCTAGTGGAATGTGCCATAAGGCCCTCTCACTCATGCGATATTTCTTCAGCGATGCTACATGGAACACGTCGTGTATCTGCTGAAGATGCTCCAGTAATCCCAGCCTGTAGTCTACAGGCCCCACCCTCTCGATAATAGGGAAAGGTCCCACATACCTCGGTGCTAGATTATCCTTCTTGTCGAACCTCATCACCCCTTTCATGGGGGACACCCTGACCAATACCTGATCCCCAACCTTTAACTCCACGTGTCTTCGTGAAACATCAGCGTAACTTTTCTGCCTATCCTGAGCTATCCGAATCCTCCCTCGGATCAGCTCTATCTTGGAAGATGTCTCCTGATCAATCTCCGGCCCTAACAGTTTGTTGTCCCCCACCTCTAGCCAACAAGCGGGTGAACGACAAGGTCTCCCGTAGAATGCCTTGAATGGTGCCATGCCGATCGTGAATTGGTAAGAGTTATTATACGCAAACTCTACCAGAGGAAGATATTTCTCCCAACCTCCCCCAAAGTCTAGTATACACATTCTGAGCATATCTTCCAACATCTTATTGACTCTCTCAGTCTGCCCGTCAGTCTGTGGGTGATAGGCTGTACTCAAACGTAACTCCGTGCCCATGGCCTCCTGAAAACTCTGCCAAAAATGGGCCACAAAGATCTTGTCCCTATCCAACACAATATTAATTGGTACCCCGTGCAGTTTAACAATCTCCGCTATGAATAGCTGTGCATAACGCATCGTCTCAAAGTCTGTGCGAACCGGTAGGAAGTGTGCCACTTTGGTCAACCGATCCACAATAACCCATATGGAATCGTGACCCTTCTGTGATGTCGGTAACCCTGTAATGAAGTCCATAGAGACGCTCTCCCACTTCCACACAGGAATTTCAAGTGGCTGTAGCATCCCTGATGGTCTCTGATGGTCAACTTTAACAAGCTGACACGTGGCACATTTCGAAACAAATTCTGCTATGTCCCGTTTCATCCCTGTCCACCAATACTGCCTTCTCATATCTTGATACATATTATCCCCACCGGGATGTACCGCGAATCTCGACCCATGAGACTCCGTCATAATAGCTTACCTCAATTCCGCATTCTCTGGCACAATCAACCTCCCATTATGGCGTAAGCCTCCCTCCTAGATGATCGAGTAGCCCTCTACTCCCTCAGCTAGCAACTGGATCACCCTATCCTGACAGGTCTGATCCTCTGCATGAGCCCTCACAACCCGCATAATGATCTCGTTTGTGATGGATAATGCTGACATGCAAGCCCTGACTACATCATCCTCGTATCGAAGTTCTCTCCACTTCGCTTTCCAGACTTCTGATACTTCCCCAGTCGGTCTCCGACTCAATGCATCTGCCACCACATTAGCCTTACCAGGATGATACTGAATATCAAACTGATAGTCTTTAACGAATTCTGGCCATCGCCTCTGTCTCATATTCAAATCCTTCTAAGTGAAGAGATACTAAAGTGATTTGTCATCCGTGAATAGCGTGAACTGCTCCCCCAGGAGATAATGTCTCCATATCCTCAAAGAAAAAATGACTGCTGCTAACTCCAGGTCGTGAGTGGGGTAATTCCTCTCGTGGGGCTTTAGCTTCCTGAACGCATAAGCTATAGCCCTTTCCTCCTGCTGAAGCACACCCCCAAGTCCCTGTAAGGATGCGTCAGTGTAAACCCGATACTCTAATCCTCATTTCGGTAATGCAAGCAGGGGTGCAGATGTCAACTTGTCCTTTAACTCGTCGAAGGCTAATTGACAGTGATCATTCCAAGTGAAAGGTACCCCTTTTCCGGGTAAGATTCGTCAAAGGGGCCGCAATCTTCGAGAATCCTTTGATGAACCATCTGTAATAATCGGCTAACCCCAGAAAATTACGCACTTTTGTCGGTGTCGTGGGCTGTCCCCACTCCCTCACCGCCGATACTTTACTTGGATCCACCGCAATACTCTGGTCTGACACCGCGTGGCCAAGGAACTGAACCTCCCGTAGCCAAAATCCACACTTATCGAATTTGGCATAGAGTTGGTGATCCCGTAATGTCTGTAACACTATATGTAGGTGCTCTGCGTGCTCCTCCTCGGTATGCGAGTAGGTCAGAATGTCATCAATGAACACGATAAAGAATTGATCGAGAAACTCCCTGAATACTCTGTTCATGAGGTCCATAAACACTGCTGGTGCATTGGTGAGTCCGAATGGCATCACCATGAACTCGTAAGATCCATACAGCGACAGGAAAGCGGTCTTAGGAACATCTTCCTCTTGGATACGTAGTTGATGATATCCTGACCTTAAGTTGACCTTAGAGAAATAAGACGCCCCTCTCAACTAGTCAAATAGGTCGTCAACCCTAGGCAACGGATACTTATTCCCTATCGTGGCCTTATTCAGCTCTCTATAGTCCATGCATAACCGTAGTGAGCCATCTCGCTTTTTCACAAATAACACCGGTGCACCCCACGACGATGTACTCCGTCGTATGAAACCCTGACCCAGAAGCTGCTGAATCTGCTCCCTCAGCTCACGCATCTCTGAAGGGGCCATACGATATGGGGCCCGAGCAATTGGCCTCGTCCCCGGTGCTAAATCGATCACAAATTCGATTTCCCTGCTAGGTGGCAACCCTGGTATCTCCTGAAACACATCCTCAAAGCCTCTCGCCACTGGTATTGAATCCAATGGAATAGCCACCTCTTGTGAGGTTTCCTCCTCAATATAATACAAATGCGTGCGTGACCCTCCCTCGGGTAGTGGCATTGCTATTAAGAACATCTCCTGCCCTGGAATGGAGAACACAATAGTCCTCTCGTAGCAATCCACCGTCACCCGATAACGTGCCAACCAATCCATACCCAAGATGACATCGTACCCCTCCATATCTAACACTAGTAGGTCTGCTGCTAAACTAAGTCTCCCGATCAAAATGTCTACACCTCGACAAATCGAGTGAATCGTAGCCCAGCTGCCAACTGGCGACTCTACACACATCCGAAGACTACCCATAGTCTCTAGTAGTCCGCCCGTTTAGAAAAAAAAAATTATATTTAATAAATGAATTCGATGCTCCCGTATCAAAAAGAATATTACCCTCATAACCATGAATGAGAAACATACCCTCAACTACTGGCGGTGCTTGCTGTGCTGGAAGATTGGGAACATCCCGGACGTTATACACATGCCTGTAGTGCATCTGTCCCAGCTGCGGTGGGGCAGGTGCTGCTGCTGCTGGCGGCATCTGTCCCCGTTGCCCTTGTTGGGCCTCTTGCTGTCGACCTCTGCCACTCTGTGGGAACTCCCTCTTGAAATGCCCTGGCTGGCCACAGACAAAACAGAGTCTGTGGCCGTTCCCCTGTCGTTGGCCCTGATGTGGTTGGCCCTGCTGGCCTTCCCCATTGTTCCCTTGGCCCTAACGACCCTGAGGAACCTGTTGTTGCTGATTTGGGCCCGGCTGCCCTTGCCTGAATCCCTGACCTCCCGTCCGGGACCCACCAGGTCTAAATCTTTTGGCCTGACTCTCCTGATGATTAATAATCGGTTGACGAGTACGACTAGTGTCACTACCAGTAACCACCTTGCCCTGTTGGCTCGGCTCACCTGCTTTCTCACTCCCTTTCGCATGGAAATGATGATCCTGGCAATGTGTGAGGGTGGCATTAACGACATCTGTATAAGTCATTAATGTCGGATTACCAATCAAATGCTGCCTGATCCTCCAGGCAAAGCCATTCATGAATCTTGACTTCTTCCACTCCTCGTCGCTCACCTCATTTGGCACAAAGTTCGCCAAACGGGTGAATTCTTCTTCGTAGTCTGCCACTGATCGGTCACCCTGAACTAAATCACTGAATTTCTTTCTCATCTCAGCCTCTACTACTAGTGGAACGTACATGCGATTGAACCGCACCCCGGATTCGAATGTCGTCATCAAATCTCGCTCCTAAGCGGTGGTAACTGACTCCCACCATTGTAAGGCTACCTCCGACAGACGAAAGGAAGCAAGCATCTGCCTGTGCACATCGGCACACTCCCGCATGCGCATATGGCGCTGAACATTCCTCTTCCAGTCACAAGCCTCTATCACGTCTGTGCTACCCCGGAACTCAGGTGGGTGACCCTTCTGAATGGTCTCCCTAACTTTCTGCCAAGATGGTGGCCCCACTGGAGCCTGAACTGCTGGTGCCACTGGAGGCGGTGCCTGGGGCTGTGGAAAGTGAGCTGCCATAGCTCTCATTGCTGTTTCGACTGCCTGGGCCACTATCACTTCCACCTGAGTAGTGGAAATCAACTCGGGTGGGGGTGGTGGTAGCGGTACCTGTGGATCCTGATGAGCCTCCCTGATTTCATCCATAGTCTCAGCACACTCCGCTCTCTGCCTCTTTGGTGGCATGTGAAATAGATTAAATCGCATAAGTACACAGTTTACACGAAAATATACACAGCAGAAATACGATATCTCACAAGCGGAAAATGAATCAACAGTCCTAATAATAGGTCTCTATAACAACGAGTGCTACACTGAAACGTAGAAAGCCGCACAGATCCAAAGGACACTAGAACCTGATGCTCTGATACCATATGTGACACCCCGCCTAATTAATCCTGGGTGATCAGTCCTAAATCAAGCTAGAAAAGGTTTCTCAGTTGGTCCATTCTTAGCATCACTGTCGTCTTTTTTAATTACTAACCACCTAAGTGAGAAAAATAGACTGGTGCCAATTTTTATCTTTCAATTAATTAAATAAAACTCGTGCGGAACATACAATAATACACAATCACAGTTAATTAAAATAACCATCCACAATTAAAAACACTTAACCGAATAAACCATCGGTCCAAATATCCAATACAAGTAAATATCAGAAAACATCTCAACAAGTCTACTACTGATAAATGAACTGTGAGCGACAAGCTCAAATAACTACTAGAGAGTCTCTACAAGAATGGAAGAAGGAGGCGTCTAGCAAAACCCCGCAACATTCACATATGCTGCAGCAAGGATACCTGGAATAGAGTCAAGCTTGACGCCCTTGTGGTTGGACACCTAAAAGGTTTTTAAAAGAATTTTATAGCAAGGGTTAGTACCTAAAAACCACTGTTCTAAAAAACCCTCCTAGGCTCCGCCTAGGCTTAAGGCTTGGGCGAAACGCCTCGCCTTAAGTTTTTCACGCCTTTTACTTAGTAAAACCCCTAAGGCGCACTTTTTTCTAAAAATAACAATGTTTTAGTGAAACGATATCGCCTTTTAAAGAATTTTTTAACTAACCGAACCATTATCTCATCCAAAATAATCAAATAGTATTTTAATTTTCATATATTCAGACATATTTTTATGATATGTACAATTTTAGTATTTTAATAGCCTTGTTATGGTGTAAAAATATTAAAATATGTTAAGAATGCCGAAACGCCTTTTCACGCCTTTTTACGCTTAAACCCGCTTACGCTTCTAAGGCTTAAGGCTTGACCTCCACGCCTCGATCACGCCCCGCGTTTTTTAGAACCTTGCCAAAAACATCTGAAAACATTTAACAAATGATTAACTTGCAGTAATAAATAAATATGCATGCTCTTCATATTTTAGTTAGTGTCGCACTCTCTTGAGGACTTCCTCACCCCTCCTCTAATGTGCACTACTAACGCTTCCATTTAATTTACTAGGTCCTACGCTCCTGACCCAATGCTTATTTTAACCCTTGAATTTTACCTACTCTAACTGAGTATGCCTTAATTCATGATTTTTAAGTTATTATAAATGTCAACTTAATTGAATCATTACTCCTTTTAATTTTATATAACATTCACACATGTTATGCACATAATACATTTTTCACTATGTATTAATTATCCCCTATATAATTATTTGCCTAATTATATATTTAATCATATTACAGTATTCACAAACATACTGAAATAACATTTAATACAAACTTTCGACCGAGTAAGAATACTCACAAAATATAAATTTTTTCAAGTGCTATCCCACTAGGTGTATTCACGTAACCTAGTTATCCAAGTTAGATTCGCTCACTAACTTAGTTTAACATACGAATTGGAGGCGGTCATATTCCTTCCCTGAAAGTGAGATACCCCTCACCCATACAACGGACGCTATGACCTGGGATTATACTCGCCCTACTCCTCAAGCTAAGGGATTCATCCACTGCGCGCAACCTCCCCCTATAGCACTAGAGTGCATACTAATAATATTCAATCACTGATATGAATGCACACACACTATATATATATATACTACCACACTCCGTATATATATATATATATATATATATATATATATATATATATATAAAACGTCCCGGCTACACTATGTACAAAACCCGTAACATAAGCCCATTTAATTTATTAAGAGTTTATGGCCCAACTCTAATTATTAATTAATTCACACATTAATTAATTAAGTCAACTTTGGTGTCGCCCCCACCATAAAATTGGACTTACTCTCGTAGTCCTAAATAACCTCACCCGAGTCTAAATTCCCGACTCCTGAATTTTTAATCATTACGTGACACCCAAAAATCCCTCAAATCCTAATTAACTTTACTCATGATTAATTAGGTTAAAACTCATGTATTAATTTCCCCATAATTAATTACATAAAGATTTATTATATAAATTCTCTTTTATATACATAACTGGGCAAAATTGCCAAAATCTGCCGACCTTTGATCGATCGATCGAGCAGGTCTTCGTCTTCTTCGCGAAGACAGAATCAGCTATGGACGAAAATTCTCAAACCCTAATTCCTTCTACCAGTAACCTCAAGACAATACATGTTAGAAACCTTATTAGGGACCTCCAGAATGTCCACCAACATCATTAATTCGTTCAGTAACTATAATTTCTGAATTTGGGGAAATATCCTTCTTTAATTCCTTACACATTTACATCCCAAATCCCTTCACCAAATTCATTTCTAGTTATCCAGATATCATCCTACCAGATATGTATCAATTTATAATATCAGATTTCTATAAGAATCCTCATTCAAATTCGTAAATCAGATTATTATTTTTCAAAACCTCATATTTATGCCCTGAACACCCAAAACGAATTTTTATCAAACACATCACATGAATATCAATTTCAAAAAATAGATTCAATACTATTTCAAGTTATCCACTTGCCTTAGGTTTCGTAGTGTCTGATTCGGAGATGAATTTCCAAGCTTGAAGACGATCCTTGTTGGCTCTCTAGTGATCCCAAAGCTGCCCTTAACTGGTATTAGGTTTCTTAATACACTTAGCCTTTTCTAAAACCCTATCATCCGTTTTATCATTCCTCCTAATTCCTTAATTTACCTAATCCCGTTTTTTGCCTAATGGGCCAAGCCCAAGTGACCCAAATGCCCCCGTGTGGGCCCGGCTATGTCTAAAAATGCCCCGTGACCCGTTTACTACCCCCGGGTACACTTTTCCGACTATCTCGGTCCATCCGGACTCAATCGTACACTCAGAATTGGCATCTGAATTAATTTATAAAAATATTTATCCCCTCACCCCTTTAGTCTATACCGACTCCTGGTTGAGATAAGTGCATACCCTGTCATTAATACTCGAAATGACTTAAATAAATAATTACTATTCACTTAGTAAATAACTTTCCATAAATATTAACCATTTACTCCTCGATTAATATTTAAATTAAATTTTCCTAATTAATTCAATTAAATTACGACTCACAAGTAATTTTCAATTCCTGAATTAATTAATTATTTAATGCATGAAAAATGTGGGGTGTTACAGGCAGAAGGTGGAAATTTTTACATTCTTTAATGATTTACATGTTCTGATTGAGTAACCGAAAGCATATGAAAATTTTAGTTTGGTTTCTCTTTTGTGTGTTTTTAATTTTTTGCAATCTTTTGTTGATTTTACAATTTTTTTACTAGGTAGTCCCTCTATTTTTCATTTCACACATCAGGTGTGGACTCTTGGCCTTTGAGTATTAACTATTTGATGAAATTTTACTCAATCTGGTTACTCATGGGTTAGATGTGAGGAACCCATAAGATTAAAAAAAAAATCATGCGAAGTTTGTTACTCGAAATTGGTTTTGTTCTAGATTTAAATCCGATTCGGTTGCTAGTTTAAGAAACGAAACTTATTAAAGCAACCTAAACACAAGTGATTCTCGACTTTTTTTTATTTCAAAAATACTTTGTCGTATTCTATTTTGCATGTTAAAAATTGCGTAATCTCTTTATACTTTTGGTTTAGGGAAAAATTTAATTCGAGCAACTCCCAAAACATTTTGGGTCGAGATAATTTTGGGCGTAGTTCACATTGGTATGATG
Organism: Sambucus nigra; assembly: GCA_949130495.1. Lineage (NCBI taxonomy): Eukaryota > Viridiplantae > Streptophyta > Magnoliopsida > Dipsacales > Adoxaceae > Sambucus > Sambucus nigra. The sequence goes on from OX422217.1 coordinate 275,799,250, forward strand.
AGAAGGTTTGAGTAATTGATAGATCGTTTATTTTTCTCCAACAAAAAATTGTTTAGCTGTTGTCCAGCTTGAGTAATTGATGGATCGTTTCTATTTTTTTCCTAAAAACAATTCTCACTAAGCTATATTTTGTTATGATGATAAGCTGTCCTAGCCAAACAAATGATTAGGGGTATATAAATCTTGATTAAATCCTATTGTTATGGACTAAATGATAACTCTCACTTACTTTTAATAAGATTAAAAAAATTATACTTTCAATCAGATCCATACAAAAATCTTGAATGAATAAATTAAAAATCTTTTATTTCACGGTAAAAATATTGTTCGATGTCTGGAATAATCTTTTGGCCAAAGCATTTTGAGAAATAGACAGTAAATTGGTACCATCCTCTTGTTTCACCCCTATGTAAAAAAAATTACATGTTCTAGCTGTGATTTTACTGATTGTGTGTATCAATAATTCTGTTTTTTGTATATTGTCATATAAATTGTGTGTAAATCGCGATTTTTTTATTAGTGGAGAATTTGACAAACATTGAACAAAGAGTGGATGAATGGAAGAAATAGAATAAGTGAGGTGTACACAAATGGAGTTGCGTCTTTTTTAATTTTGCAATTGAAAACAATGGCCATCAGTTCTCGACCTTTCAGTATCCATGTGTTAAGTGTCTAAATAAGAAGCGTTTCACCGCGGTAGATATCAATGTCCATTTGATAACGCATGGTATTAGGGGTGTTCAAAAAAACCGACCAGCCCAAAAACCGAACCGAACCGGACAGAAACCGGTGGTTTTTTTAGCGCGATTCGGTTTACGGTTTAAGGAATTAAAAAACCGACCATGTCGGTTCGGTTGGCGGTCTAGCCATGGAAAAAACCGAACCGAACTGAACCAAACCGATATCAATATTTATATTAATAAACTTATATTTTTATATGCAAAATCCATTAACCGGCCTTAAAAACCGGCCAAAACCGAAAACCGTCCAAAAAAAACCGACCAAAATCGAAAACTAACCAAAACCGAACCGAACCGAAACCGACATAAACCGAATCCGACGGTTTTTTTCATTGTCGGTTTGGTTTCGGTCTAACCCTTTCCAAAACCGAACCGATCGGTTCGGTTTGGATTGCGGTCCAAAACTGAACCGAACCGACCTGTGCACACCCCTACATGGTATAGACATGACATATACTAAGTGGGCTTGGCATGGTGAAACACGATCATCGAACCTAACATGTCCCGTAGTATAACCTATTGATTGTGAAGGACATGATGAAGCTGATAACAATGAGAATGAAAGGTTGTGAAACTTAGTTGATGCATGTTACAGAGTGCATGAACAACATTTTGTAGAACCCGATCAGGAAGGATTCTTTGAAAAATCATATGTCGATAATGAGAAGTATGATAAATATAATAAATTAGCGATCGAGAAATTGTACCCTTCATGTGATGGTCCTGAGATTACTCTCTCTGCAATTGTGGAATTGCATAATTTGAGAAAGCATTTTGGTTGGTCGGGAAATAGCGTGACCTCTTTCTTGTCGGTCTTAAAGAGGTGGCTTTCAAAGGGAAACACATTACCAAAAAATATTCGCACATGAAGAGAATGATGAAAGACCTATGGATGAAAGAAAATTACATCAATGCTTGCGTTAACAACTATATTTTATACTGGAAAGAGAATGAAGATTTGGAAGAATGCCCTCAGTATGGAGAATCGAGATATGCAGTGACCTCAAAGATTGGGAAAAGGTTACGCAAAGAACCGATGAAAGTGTTGAGACATTTCCCTTTAATTCTAAGGCTAGTGCGATTATATACTATACCTTGGATAACTTATGAAATGACATGGCACTATCGGGCAACAAATTCATGGGATTATCAGCGGCATCCTTATGATTCATCCCAAAAGAGATTGCTCAAAAGTAGATAGCCCGATTTCACCGAGGAAGGGCACAATGTTTGGCTTGGAATAACAATAGATGGGTTCAGTCTTAACCTTTTAAAAGCATCGACAGACATTCTTTAGATTTTTCAAGATCAACCAACGTGCCTTATATTTTTGTTCAAAAACAATAACCTTTTCATTAAAATCAGAGATTTTATTTTCAAAATTAGATTTTTATTTTTCAAAATCAATTCGTTCTTTTTCAAAATTTGATTTGACATCAGTTATCTCAAATTCTGTTTGCTTCACTATCCTATACTGATTTTCTAAGGTTTCACTAAGTGATTTTATCAAATTAGATAAATCCTTCCTATTTCTTAGTGTTCTAACATACATTTCAGCATAGTCATCATATCTTAAAATGTTATCAACCCAAATAACTTCAGTGTTAGTGTGTGAAGTGCCATTAGTCTCATATGAAACAGAATCTACACGAGCAGCACAGTTAGAATCAAAAGGAGCCGTTAATTCATGCATGGATGGTTGAGTATCTCATAATGATGTAGCACATTCAATTAACTCTCAAATCTCATCAGATTCTTCTTCATCAAAATCATTTAGGCCAGTAATATATTTACCACCCCAGTAATCATAAACACTACCAATAAAAAGTAAGGCAATGCGGCTCAGAATTATGTTGGTCATCTTCCAACTCAGAATCAGAAGATTCATCCCAACTTTGGGTTAAATGGGCCTTGTGGTCTTTATTGCGTTTGGTGTTTGGTGTAGATTGACAGTCGGCAATGAAATGACCTAATTTACCACAGCTATGACAAGTTATTTTAGATTTATCTAGTTTGCTATTATTTTTAGTATAATTACCAGTTTGATTTGTGTTTCTATTGTGAGGCCTTGATGGTTGGCTAGATTGTGAGTCAGATTGCACATGTATTTTCATAAAATGGTTTTTATTTTTTCAAAAGTCTTTTAAATTGACTTGACATTAATGAAATTTTACTCTCAATCTTTTCCAACTCATTAGTCTCTCCACCAGACTCATTTTCAGACTCTACTTCTATGGAAACAAGTTTATATTTTTCTTTAACAGCATGAGAAGTTTTGAATGCAAGTTTAGAACTACTAACAGAATCATGTTTAGACAAGTTGGTTAAGGTCTTACTAAATGCCGACTCTAACTCCATAGTCCTTACTTAGAGTTGAGAAGATCGGGTGTGAGTGACGGGTCATTAATTTCTTCAATTATGTACCGCTTGTGATCGAACCTATGCACTAAGGATCTAAGGATTTTATAGCAGATTTCCTTACTAGTTTACACTGTACCGTTTGCATGAAATTGGGTCATAATATCAGTTAGTCTCATATAAAAGTCATCAAAGGCTTTGTTATCTTATATTACTAACATGTTATACTATTGAACTAACATCCGAGTCTTACACTTTTTAACCCTCGCATCACCTTCGTGTGTAGTGACTATTGTGTCCCAGGTCTCTTTACTCGTAGTGCATTGACGGATACGATTCAGTTCATTTTCACTCAAACTCATAAAAAATCGTTCTTAGCCTTATTATTAAAGTTGCTGATTTTCTTTTGTTCATTACTCATTTCAGTCGTCCTAAGTTTTCTAAGTGTATAACTACCTTCGGCAATAGGAACAGTAGGGTGTATATAACCGTTTTATATTTAGTCCCAACATCATATCACACCTTATATAAAGGCATCCATACAAAACCGTATAAAATAGGGGGGCTACTGAAACTACCAAGCCGTATCCTCCATTAAAATAATGAAAAAAAAGTTTAATAATAGTTTGAAAATAGTCCTTTTAAAGTCTAGCTCTGATATCACTTGAGAAAATGGGGTAATATTATATTTTCTTAGCTCATTAATTGAGAGACCAAACATCTCATATTTATAGGTAAATCTTGTGAGCTATGATTGGTGTAAGTAAGAATCACATGGATTGCAACAAATCAATACAAGCCGTTGATAACAAACAAATCGTATGGTTCATAAAGAAACACAAAAGTGGTCAATTAAATTTGTGACACGTTGCTTAACAGCTGGAACACACTAACAATCAAAATCGAGGGTTAAATCCGCGTGCTAAAAAAATAACACGTCGTAGTTTAAAGCTTATATACAACCAATTTGAATATAAAATGGAATCGTGATCCTAACAGATTTGACAACCAACGGTTGTCACACCAAAACAATTTGATAGAAGCTAACAACTAAGGGGTATAAGTTATCATGCAAGGTCAAATTGCATACAGTATAATCGGCCAGCTCATTATCATACTAACAGACATACAAATAAGCATTTTATATATGTAGTAGATACTTTAAAAATGTACAGAAGTAACAAATATGAATAAAAATAAACATATGCCTTACATTAGACCAATAAACACATTATATATATATATATATATATATATATATATATATATATATATATATATATATATATATATATATATATATATATAACATACTAAATATATTAATACGAATTTATTAAAAAATTAGTTAAACTTCCAAATTAAATCTGGAACTTATTTAAAGAAAAATTTAATCACATTAATAAATTTCAAATTATTTTTAGAATGATTAAAAAAAATCTTTTTAAACAAAACAAACATACAACCATGAGACATGATATAATGAGTTGGAGTGTAGTGTAGTATTATTTGTGACAAATATTTTAAAATCCTATGAGCCAATTCCGCACGGGTGCGAGAGATTACCTTTACTCGAGTTGAATTCTGAGATGTAGTTGGCTATAGGAGAGCATGACATGGGTCTCCTAGACTCAAAATAATTACAGAAAATATTTTGTCAAAACTCAAGTCCAACTAGATGAAGGTCTATGTAGATAAAATACAAAAACAAACCCTAAGAGTGTTATATATAGGTACCTTCAAATATTACTGATGCAAACCTCGCATATGATAGTTATATGGGAGAAAATGAGGAACCTAAGGAGGTAATGTAAATTTCAGAGTATTGTTATACAGTGAACTTGACATTGATGTATCTTGTAATTGAAGTGGATGGGTATGGGAAAAAATGAGGAACTTAAGCAGGTAATGTGAATTTCAGAGTACTGTTAGATAGCCAAATAGGACATTTATGTAACTTATAACTTAAATAGATGCATATCAGATTGGAGTTGCAATTAGAATAAGTACATTTTTTTAGCTACTTGGTAAATTTAGATTAGAGTAATTTCAAGTTAGTTGAGTTGGTGTAGGAATTGGCATAAGGCAGCAGAGTATTGATAGATTAAGAGAAAATGAAAGAGTAAAAATGTAGTGAAAGACATTGATTTTATCCTAATCTTAGTAGGAAAGAAGGTCGAATATACTACTCAAAAAGGAGATAATAAGCATCGTGTTTTTTTAAAGCAAGACATGTAACTGTGATTTTTACATGTTGGGACCTAGGAAAACCAACAAATAATATATAAAAGAAGCATAAGATATTTTAATTTTCCATAAAGAAAATACAAAATAGTAAAGATACAAAATTGATTAAAAAAATAGCAACTGCCAGGAAGAATGAAGATATACATTCCTATTACTTGCTTAAATTAAGTTGCAAAGCGCTTTAAACTGAAGCAAACTGAAATTAATACCAATAAAGTATGTATTAAACTCAAAAATTAATGTATGCTCTCAAGATGACGAACATTGTATCAATTGCTAAGATCATAAAACAGATCTACAAAATCTACAAACAAAATTATCCAAAATGACAAGAGTACACTGTAAATCCACCAAAAACATGAACGCTGGAACGATCGAAACTACTTGAAATCAATTCTAACAAACGAATAAATCCTTTTAAACTCGAAACCACCACCGAACTAACACCAAAATCACCTCCTTCCCCATCACCGAACATGAACTGTTTCACAAAATTGAAATATAAATTTTTTTAGGGGGAAGAAGATGTATCAGGGATCTATCATGGTGGTTGGAGTAGTTCTAGCCGACAACTAAAAATGTAAAAAAGAGGAAAATCGTGAAAAAAAGAGGAAAACATAGTGATCTAAACAAATTAGCAAATAATAAAGTAACAAAATCTCAAACAACTAAACTTTCATATTTGATAAGCAAGAACAGTAGATGCCTACTTTTCTATGAGGACATCAACTAGGTCTTCCTAATATCTGCTAACTCTTCAAACCTCTTCCTTCCTCCTTTATTAGGGCTTGGGATCGACATTGCAAGATATATATTTTCATTGGTGGAGTTAAAAAGGTTTTGGCTGATAAAGAAGAAAGTTAGTTAAATATCAAAATATGCACACAACATAATAACACAAAAGACATACAATCCATTATTCAAAGTTCCTTACGAAAATATAAGGCAACAACACCAGCATAAACCATTAAAATCCATAATTACAATGTCCATATCAAAAAAATAAAAATAGGGAATCATTAAGCACGCTTGACAAGTGCTTTTGGCCAAATAACTTAGCTCTCAGTACCAACGTCTCTCAAATTCTCAGCTCCACCCTGTTGGCCCAACTAAACACTAGTATCGAGGTAAAATATTGTGTTTAGTAACACTATTACCTCTTGCTCATAATCAATGGCGTGCAAGGGCACTTTTTCTGAAATAGTCATCGTTCCCCTAACAATCGCCTTACCATTCAAACCTTTAATCTCACATGACACACCATCTTCTAGTAAGCATCGTGTTGCATTATAGGAAATAGAGGTTACATATATGGCACTATCTCCATTTGCAGGGATAGAGTGATTCTTTCCCATATCAGACTTTACAAATGTAACCAAGTCAGAAAGTGTTCTCTCCATGCCTTTCATAGATGCTTCCATTGTGTTCAATCGAATTTTCATACATTTATTTTCACTTTTTTCGATTCGAAGCATAATAAGGGCTAGCATGGAAGCTTTAATAGACGATAGTGACACTAAAGACCCTGCACCTCGAGTGCATTCCCTTTTGTCTATGCCAAATACTAGGTATAACACATCAGTTTTCAACGATTGGGATTCGTCAATACCCTTTTCTTTAAGATCGAAATTCGTTGCTTTCACCCTCTCCTATAATACATTATGTAATAAAAATATTATCAAATCATATACTTCATATTATCATATGATTGTTATTTGAAAACACTTGTTATGCTTGAAGCAATGTTATCTGGGACTGTCCCATTTTCCCTCTAGTGGGAGGCTATCCACACATCAATGCGTTTGATAATGGGTTTAGGATTGGTGGGATTAGAGTTGGCATCTGGTTTATAAACCTTTTACTTTTTCTACAAATATAGAATTCACCGATTAGAAAATATTCGATTATAGGGATATAATTCATCGGTTATAAAATATTCGATTGCAAGAATACAATTCAACGAGAAAGAATACCAAGTGTGAAAAAAAAGTGTATTTACAAGTTTGTATTGGACTTGATCTTGACCATTACGCCCACTAGTGCGAGTAGCCTCAATTTAAGATCTAATATATTTCCTTAATTCGCTTTTCTTTCTCGTAACTTCCGTACCCCCATTTTCCACGAACTCCCTCCACTGCTCCGGCTTAACATAGGGAGGTACATTAACCAATCTTTCTGCATTTGTTGTATACTTCGTGTAATATAACATCCTTAACTTGGATTTCTATGACTTGTATTTAGAGCCCATATTTTTTAAACGTTGTTGCTTATGAGAGGATGGAAGAATAGATATTTCCTAGTATGAAGAAACATTAGTTAGCTTTTAAAATATTAGATGATTCGTAAAGAGAAAGAACAAATAAATACATATATTATTGATGTTTTACCAGTATCTTAATCCAAACGTAATGTTTGTAGTTGACTGGAACTTTATGCCAATCACTATACGTAATTATCTTCCAAAATCGCGAGATATATATACCTTTTTTCTCACCAACCATTTGATTATCTGCGTCAATAATAAAATTTTATCTTATGTCACTATCTTCCACAGACATTGAATACTGCTTTAAAACAACTAAACACATACAAATTAATGTGCAAAGTAGGTCATCAAAAATAAAACAATAATTTAAAAAAAACAGCATTTCCATTAAATACCCAACATATAAATTACTATTCAACATTACCATCTTCCCAACATATGTATTGTAAAAGGTGCTTAACATCAACTTCATGTAAAGGATTTAGCTAGAACAGAAAGATAAAGATGAAAAATTAATAATAACAAAATATGTATTTTGGAAAGGGTTGTTTCAACAAACAGGAGTTTTGGATGAATAACAAAAGATGTATGCATATGAATAAACTCAATTTAAGCAAATAAAATACTAAAAAAATGAAAACAATAGTAAACATGTACAAAAGTCCATATATGTACAGTCAACATTGAGAAAATCCTTTAGATTAACATTGTCTTCAAGAATATATTGATACACGATCGGAACCTCACCATTGTCGTCAATCTCTTTGGAGTATGTAAAATAATGGACCATCCATAATTTAAAGAATCCTTAGCACAGAATACTTGAGCTGCTTTAGAGGCAACAATGAACGGCTCATCATCCATTATCTATTTAGTCTTAAGCTTACTCAAGTTAACCATCACTAACTTTGAGTGAGGATCCACTTTACAGCCATTAATCTTGTCCTTGACTTTCACCCAATCCCAATAAAAATATGACTATCTTGAAAGATCTATAGTCCAACTGAATTACATCACGAATACTTCCATAATACATTGTCTCCGCTTCTTTATAATTGGTATCTCTCCCTCTTAATTTGAACTTAGTGATGGCCTTCATAAACACACCATTATTTTGTATTACCAGATGCTTGTCATATTCCCATCTAGAAAATTCAAACCCATTGGAACAATACTTCTCATATGATTATGCATCATATTTTGGCCCATAAGCTAACCGACACAGCATTGTATCGGTTTATCCTTTTTTTAGTAGCTACAAAATATAATGACAAATAAGTATACTAAATATAAAAAGACATAATCAAATTTTTTTCATATATTCCACTTAAGTATGAACCTCCTTGATCAACTATGGAAAAAAACCTTCATTTGTCTCCTTTATTGTACCCCCCATTTCGATTACGTCCAAAGGTAGAGTCCCAGTGAAGATCATACTTCTCACATCCAATAAAACACATTTAAACATATCATACGTGTTAACTTAAATAAAAAACATACCCAAAACTAATATAATCCCATTTTCCATTCATACACTTCATCATGTTATTGTAATACCCATTTTCGAGCTTATTCAAATTGCATCGTGGTTAACTTCACTTTCTTCCCTTATACTAAAGGTCCCTCATCAGCATATTCATCATCTTAATAAAAAAAAAGCTTCATGCGAATACTTGTGATTTTCTTCGCTTGGGGTTGGCATGTACTCCATGCAATTAAGAGTTGACTATCTATAATTTATTTCTCAGCAATGCTCCTTTCAATATAATGTTTGTTGCCAACGTATTTCTTATGATTTTTCATCAACCTACACCTTAAAAGCGTAATGAAAACTAATAAATAAATATTATCCCGTACTATTTATCTAAAAAAAAATATTATCACACATAATTTGCTTTCCTTCTAAAAGGATACATCCATCTAAATCTGGTTAGTGCTTCCTTGGATAAATGTATGATGAGGTGGACTGTTATAACGGTAAATGTGGGTGGAAAATAGTTATCTAAAATGCACATAGCCTCAAACAATGCATTTTTAGCTAAATCAAGAACATCCCTCCTTATCACCTTAGCACATAACACATTGAAAAAAATGATTAACTGTTGAATAGCAACTAACAAATCCTTGTGCTTTGCATAGGAATTTTTAAGCAACAATGGAAGCAAATGCTGAATAACACATGATAATCATGAAACTTTGGTCCCTTCAACCCAATAGGTTCTAAAGTCACATTTTTACTCAAGTTGGAATAAAAACCCTTCGACAAATTTAACTCCTTTATTGTACGAAATAACCACCCTTTTTCTTATTTACCTAGAGTGAATGTAGCTGAAGGTTTAATAGTTTTTTTCCAGATTCATCTACGGTTAACCACAACTTATTTTTTATCCCCATCGCCTCCATATATTTACGTGTATTGGTTACTTCTTTTGAATTATCTTTAATGTCCAAAATAGTAAACAAAAGATGATCGGTGACATTCTTCTCAATGTGCATACATCTAAATTATGTCGAACATCATGCTCTTTCCAATACGATAAATCAAATAAAATGGACCTTCGAGCCCATGGAGTTTTGATGTTTGTATCCAAACAATCATTATTTTCCCATTTCGTTTCCTTTCATTTGTAAGTTTTTGTTTACTGATTTTAGACTTAATGCATGCTACATTATGTTAAATCTCAGTACCAGACAATCTTTGTGGATCTTTTCAATTTTCAAAATTGTTGTTAAAGTTGTGTTTATTTAACCTAAACTTGTGATGCGAGGAAGGAATCTTCGATGATCCTGGTAGCAATTTTTCTACTATTTTCAAGATGTTCTAAGTCGATTTCTTCCGCACAAACTGGACAAGGTTTTTAACCATGAACAGTGCACTCAGACAAAGTGCCACATGCAGGAAAGTTATGAATACCCATAATACATAGCTCACGGTGTAAAATTAGCTTTCGTGTGGGAGTCATATATCATTACACCTTTGAACCATAATCATTTCAACTTACCTACTAAAGATTCAATATAAACATCTATGTCCTTGCCCAGTGCATTCGACCCAGTTATCAAAATTGACATCATGGAAAACTATATTTTCATGCATAAAGACAACTTTATATTTAAAGATGCAACAATGATAGGCCAACAACTATAACTACTGCTAGATTATCGTACCAATTGAAACAATTTGTACCTGTACAAAGACGGACATTACGCGATTCAGTGATAAAGTCAACCCATTTCATATTTGCAAAGTTCCAAATTAATGAATCAAGAGGATGACGCATAATATTTGTTATGGATTTTGCTCGAGCACGCTAAGTCATTTCATTTGTAATCCATGGTATACTAAATAATCTCTTCAACCTTGGAATCAATTAAAAGTGCCTCATTGTCTTTCAAGGTACTTTACCCTCCCCGTTTAAATCAAACCTATATCTAGATAAGTTGTATATTGGAAATTTCTCCTTTTTTGCATGTTCCTTTCGGTATAAGATACAATCATTCTGGCATCCATGAATGATATTATAATCCATACCAACTTCTTTAATTATGTTCTTCATATCTCGATACTTTGATGGTAATGAGTTTCCTTTGGGCAGAAACTCCTTAAATAAACCCAGGACACTGGTTAAACTATTGTCCGAAAAACCATGTCTTTTCTTTACGTTATTTAATTTGACAAGAAAATATAATGTTGCACATTTCTTGGACAAGACGGATACAATGTCTCACTCTCCTTACCATGTATGTAGTTGTATTTCAACTCCTTGTGGGTTCGAGAACTATTTTCACCCCCTTCGTCTCTATTAATGGGATCCGTGAAATGATTAACATTTCGATTAAACATTTCAAACGCATCATAAACAAGTCCTCCATCCTCGGACCTTCAGGCATAACATCATTTTATTCAACATCTTCCCCAACTGAATGTCCATTCCTCTCGACATATTCCTTTCCCCATGTAAATGCCAAAATGTGTATGACTGCATGACACCGTGGCGAAGCAAATGAAAATGAATATATTCATGGTCGAGCAATTTCCATTATCACATCTACATAATGGGCAAGCAAACATAGTTTCTCCACCACCATTTTTCCTCGCAAAATTTATAAATGTTGAAACTCCATTTATATATTATGGCTTTCCTTTATCACATTATTTCATCCATTCTTTATAAAGTTGTGATGATATTCTATAAGTCAAGCAAATCCAAGGGCAAATAAATGTTAAAAAATATATTTTTCAAAAGATACAAAGTGCTAAAAATAACACATTTAAGTAATATAGATCCCGACTAGTGAAATGGCAATTTTATAATTGAACAAACTATTAAAGACCTCTGAGAGACAAACTATTGAAGATATTAAAATCCCAAGAAAAATGTAAACCGCATGATTTGTTACGATAAGCCAAATTAAAGCCAAATTTGATCAAATATTAGTACTCATCTCACATACACAACTAAATACTGAACATCAAACACCTCGGTCTTATATGAGGACAATGCCATTCCGTGAGACAAAACAGATCATAATGTACATGCATTTAATCTACTAAGATTCTATAGAATATTAAGCTAGTTTGGAAAATGAATCATATAAGGGGGAAGAAAAAGTCGAACAAAAAATAAGAACGCTGCATAACATTGCGGGACATAAAACAGAGCAGAAACTGGAGTACATCCTTGGTGGAAATGTGCATCAGCCGCATTAAAGTGTTGTACTACAAACTAATGCTAAATTATTTAATTATGAAACCCCATTAACTCTATACAACACTTTAACGCAACTGGAGTACATCCTTGGTGTAAAGTCTTGATATGCATAATGTTACCCTAAATATTCAACTCCAGTTGAATATTGGAATTTTTGTAAACTAAATTTAAGGTTAACTAAATATTCAACTCCTACATCGATACTGAAAATAAGGCACGATAAAATACAGTACACGTGTACAAATGAGAATTCGATAAGCATTTTATTTCTATATTTCTTTAATCACAGGTCACAAAATTTTCATTTTTCTCTCCACCAGCGTGAGTCATTCCCAAGCACCTTTATTTAATAAGTGAACATGCATATATAATAATTAATCATATATTTGGGAATTTATACAACAAGACCAAACTAAACCATAAGATACCAAAAAAATTAACATATCCATAATTAATATGAGTGAGAACATAATTAATAAATCTCAATCAAGATAAATCAGCCAAAAAAATAAAGAACATCTGTTACAAAAATTGTTTTCATGATAAGAATAAAACCAAAATTTACTTGCATTCAATAATTAACCCAAACCAACACTCTTTCCCAAATCGGAGACAAAGACAAAACGTAACTCAGTCATTGATAAAAAAAAAATAGAGTTTCGATTTCAACGTAACCTAAATCTTAGGACATAATACACAAACACGCTTGAAAAATATGGAGTTCATACACAAACCCAAATCTTAGAACATAATGCACAAACCCAAATCTTGTGTTTTGATTTCAATCAATCTTCGAATGCAAAATCAATGATAAAAAATTAGAAAAGATCTCGTACCGTAAGAAAAATGGTGACATAACAAACAATAAGAAAAAAATGGACATTACCTGAGGGGAGAGAGAGAGAGAGAGAGAGAGAGAGAGAGAGAGAGAGAGAGAGAGAGACGATAAGTCGACTGTCAAGAGAGGATGAAGTTTTACCAATGTAGGAGTTCTAACGGCAATGAGTCCACTGTCAATACTTCGTAATGAATGTACCAAGCGGGAATGATTAGGATATCTACCAAAGCAGGAGTTCATACGCATGTGGGAAGGGTTTTGACTAGAAAGTGGGAATAAAAAAATTTATTTAATTTTTTTAACACTTTGTAGGTATACATGAGGAAATCGCATGTATTGTAATCTTTGTTGTATGTTATATTAATAATTTTGTATCAGTTATGAACACTTACAAATTTTGTAATTGATTCAAAACATTATAAAAATTATAAGTATTATGAACACTTTTAAATTATTTTTTCAATTAATTATAAAATAACAAATTTGGTGTACTAAGAGGCAAAAACCCATGTAAGAGCTTCATGGTACTGCTCAGACATAAGTTGATCGCCTACGTTTAGCACCCAAAGCCCACTTGAGAAGTGGTATGATCTTAATCATATCAGCCTAGAAAAGGCAAAAACCCACTTGAGAAGTGGTATGATCTAGGGTAGATCGGCTTAGAAGTGGGAAAAAGTCCATTTAAGGTATATTAGTTTGAATTAAACATTTTCTATACTTATAATCAATATCAAATAAGTAAAAAATTGAACGCGTCAACCAAGGATTAAATCCAAGTGATAAAATCCTACCAGGTTAAAATCATAAATAAACTATTTGTTTCAGTTAAGAAAAAAGATATCTTAGGCAATAAAGAACACAAGGTTGACATTGGGCATAGTCTAAAAAGCCAAGATTATGATATCATCATGAAAATATCAAGCATCCTAGTTGTGAAGAAAATAATAAAAAAAGGCACAACAAAGAGACCAATAAAATAAAAACATAGATATTCGTTAATGTATTGAAATGGCTAGAGGCCTAAAATAATTACCATTAAGGGTCAAAAGTAAATTACATAAAATATAACTAGGGGTTAGGAGATACTTGTCGTCGGCAACAGGAAATCTTGATTTCTTGGTACTAACCCCATCACCCTAAACTAATGTCTTTGAGATCCTCCCCCCCCCCCCCCCCCCCCCCCTCCCAAAAAAAAAAACAAAAAAAAAACAAAAATAAGAGCAGAGTGATCGGTGAAGACCTGGGTTATAGGATCAATAACATGAGGGTCAGGCACATGGTTCATCAGAAGGGATATTCGGCATAAGCAAGATCATTTTCACAAGCATTCCCCCACTGTAGGCCCACCATCTAATCCTTGGCTAAGCCAACTAACTTATAGTAGTCCAGTTGAGTGGTGACCTCCTGGACAGCTTCCTCATACCCTTCATTGTGGACCTCCTGGACAACTGCCTCATACCCTTTATTGTATGGCTTCTCCAAGTCACCCTCCCGGGTTCTCTTTATTGCACATTTCTTCTTCTCAAGGATGATAATTTCTAGGAAATTGAACTGGATTGAGGTTTTCATATTGGATAGTTTAGTCTCCACCCTGCTGAACTCATTCTGAGTTTGCTCGGCTTCCCCCACCGCCTTCATTATGGCATCCACCTTATCTTATGGCTTGATGTTGAGATCATCCACCTCCTTGAGCTTGGTGGCGATCTGGCCCTTCAGCATAGTGTTGACCTTGGTCAGTGAATTCATGATTTTTTTTATAAACATCTTCTCGGTTAGTAAGCTCCTGGGTGAATTGCATTCTCTGCATAAAAAGGGGAAATTAGAAATAAACTTTGGTGCACAATTTAATAAAATAAGAGAGTACATGGTTTACGAGAATTCTGTGCTACAGGCCCTCCTTGTCTAGAATCTCTATAGAAAAGCCTCTTTGTTCAAACATATCATATGGTCAGTAGCTCGTTCCCCTCTGAGTGACTAAGAAGGCCAAATCCAAGTTCGTGTGGACTGAATCGATCTCGTTGTGGATGGGGGTGGCATTTGGAATAGGTTCACCATTAATCGTAGAGTAATCGATGATCAGAATGTGAGGAACAACTGTAAAGTTGGTGAGCGATTGTACGATAAAATCATAACCGAGAAAAATATTACTGCCCTCCAATATAAACGAACACTTTCTTGGGTTTGTCATCTCCAAACCTTCTCTAAGTTAACATGGTTGACCTCATAATCGTACGACTTGGTATCCAAAAAATGATCTACATAATGATGAGATTAATCAAGTAAAAAATTTAAATACTTGTAAAGAACAAAGAAACTAGATGACCTACCAGGTCCTCTTTGGTTGTGGGATCTCTGAGATCGTCGTAGTCTTTACCATAAAAATTCCCAAAGACCGTAAGGATAATTTTTTTTAGTATCCTTTTCTGATCGGGGTAAATATGTGAACAAATTATGAGACTTTTTATTAGCTTGGAAGTGGTAGAAATTTGAGCTTGGGGAAGACCTCAAGTCATAACAATACCTGATCTCCACAAGACCTAAGTTCATACCACAAATTTGGTTTATTGAAATTATATCCATCACAAGTAGATAGAAGCTACCATTTATTTGAGAAGGGAGTATTCCATAATAATGGACTACCCTCACCAACAATGGGTGAATGTGGAAACGAACCCACTACCAATATGCAAATTGTCATAAAATCTACCTCACTAGAAGGAAGATCCAGGATATTCTCTCCTCTGGGGATATTTTTATACTAATATTATTGTGAATTATATATTTTCTACGAAATTCCCCGAAAGTTGTCAATTGCAGGTACCTCGTATATTCTTCCATGCCAAGGCATGGCAAGAAGATGGAGAAGTAGAAGAAAATAAAGGTAGATACAATCTCTGTTAATAAGTAGAAATGTAGAGAGAGAAAGTCGAGTTATAATACCTTGTTGAACGTAGAAATGTCAAGGTATAAGGCTTTAAAAGTATTATACCTTCTGTCCACCACCATGTTAGCCATCATCCATCGCTTGGGATAAAGTAACACGCTCTCATGTGCCATTATTACCTTAGAAATGACAATAGATAGCGTGGCCCGAGGCTGGAAGTACGTTCAAAATGGTTACATAAGAAATGATAAGAATTACATCACGTTACTTAAGAATGGGTGTGTGCAAGCTTAATAATACATCTCAATAACTATTTTGGGACACATGGCAAGTAAATTAAATACAAAGTTGGGCCAACCAACATTTTGGCCTATCACCCCAACCTTGGGGGCAATTGACGGGGATAATAGCTGAAACCACGTCTTGTGGCATATCACATGACTGTTGTATATTAGGAGACTGCTATTAGGGAGACTACGGTTTAGGGAGATCATGAATTTAAAGGGAGATAAAGGAAAATCTTGATAGATCGTGCTAACAGGTTGGAAGACAGGTCTTAATAAGATTATATGACTTGAGATTAAGATAAACATGAAGAGTGCTAGAGGAGTATGATCCTTAAGCTAATAGATAAAGGCGATCTCCCTAATTATAAGGACAATTGAATGTAAGTTACACGTGGTAACTTGGACTCTCAGCTAGAGATCCTAGCACTCCAATTTCCATTGTTCTTCTAAAATGATAAATCGGTCTTCCCTTTCCCGCTAAATATGGACAGATTTTCCTTCCAAACCACGTATATCTTATCTCCATTGTTCTTTTTTTGCACTCATGATTATTTAGGGGTTAATCTATAAATTTGTTGTTTTTATTGTGGGTCAATATCCCCTACATTTTTCAAACAATGAAAAAAAAAATGATCATTTAAAACACAATTAGAGTGATTTTTAAACTTTAATATAGTTTTTTTATTAGTTTGAACTTCTTTTTGATTCGTTGCGCACAGGTCTTTCTTCTCAGTGCGCGTGTGCACGCATACACACACACACACACACACATACACACAAGTGTAACTGTGGGAAAACAATGTTGTCATGATCGAGATGATAGTTCAATTGTGTAAGGTTAGTGTTGGTAGATGTTTGGTGTCACACGATTTTAATAGTAGAAGGTGGTTATGGTGTGTTAGTGGTGGTGGACCAAATTGTTTTTTTGAAAATGATTATTCTTAAGATCGAGTTATATTCGTTCTAATATATGTCAATAAAATTTGATATTTTAGTTTCTAGTTTGACATAATTGTTTCCCACTTATTTGGTCAAAATACGAGCATACGATGAAACACCGTTGGCTCATGTTAGATGGGATTCTAGGTTATTTTGACAATTTGCATCAACAATCTTTATTATACCTTTAATGTGGTAGTTATAGAGTAGTTAATGATGTTTTAATACTTGTTATCATTTTCTCACTCATCTTAAACATTGGGTTCTTCCATAAAATAAAAAAAATAGAAAAATCAAAAGTCTTCTTAAACACGGTGTTCTTTGAAACCAACAAATAAATAAACCAAAAGTCTTTTGGTTGAAATCAAAAAAATAAAACCAAAAGTCTTCTTGAACATTGTGTTCTTTAAAATAAAAATAAATAGACAAACCAAAAGTCTTTTGAAAACCAAAGATGACATTGTTGAAATCCCAGATATTCTAGGATATATCCCGCTAGACAAGCCTTATATGAGAACTTTCAATCAATATGTGAAAATAAATGGGCATAAAATTTACATATAACAGAAAATAGAGCATTTTTAAAGATAAACTGATAGAGTTCTTGGGTGGGTCTAAAATTTAATAAGGAAAACTGTAGGATAAATTTTTACATTTTTGAAACATTTCTTTAAAAATAGAAATATAGTTTTTACATATATTTTTTTTTCATTTCCCCCCAGTTTTTAGTTGAAAGTATATATATTTCAAGAAAAGATCCATTGTACGATAAATTTTTACATATATATTAAAGTATATGTTTTTTTCATAAAAATATTAGAGTATATGTTTTGTTAACAGTTTAAAATAATTTGTTTTGGAGATATTTTGTTGTTTTGCTTGCTTTATCTTTTAGTGTTATCTCTTTACACAAGATATTATATTTGAAATGAATTTTTTACATTTGGTACAACAACGTTTGATTACAAACATTATAACATTGAACTATAATATTTTAGTTGCATATGAAGTTGCAGAAAGATGACATTTTTTAGTTTATTTTAAGCATGTTGCAGATAAAAAATAGAGTATCAGTACAATGACGTTAGGATAAGATATTGAATTTATGATATATATTATTTTATTAATTTTGTTTATATTTGTTTATTTTATATGACCTATACATCGCTCGAATTGTATGATAATATTAGAATAATTTAAACAAAATTGTGCCAAGGGTCAAAATTTACTAGTTTAGGAGAACTTTATTAGTTTTTTAATTTAAAGGATGACCTGTAAATTCGAATTGGTTTAATATGCTTGGATGTAATTTAATTCTTAATTTATTACGATTCATTATCGATTGATTTGTACATATATATATTATACTAGTAATACAGTAGTATTAGAGGTTAATGAGGAAGATTTAATACTAATTTTATTATATAATTTTAAAAAATGGTTTCTACAAAATAATCTAAAACGTCCACTGTCTTTTCTCCCTCCCTCTCCCTACTTATTACTTCCACTTACTCTGTTTAATGAGAATATGAAGCCTGGGCCGACATCTGAGAGGATTTGTTGTTTGTTTAATCCTGATGAAACGTCGACGTATGGTTTAACCCTGAGAGGAATATGTGCTTCGTTTAACTGAAAACTATATTCTCAGTATCAACACTAGCTCTACCGGCTCTAATAAAACAACTTCTGATACGTCGTCGTCGCAATTGCCGCCGGCTCCCTCTTCTTTCAATTATTTACCTATTTCTTCTAGTTCGGTGAGTTTTTCTTTATCTTTTATTTATCGTTAATGATTGATATAATAAAATAAAATTTTCATGTTAAACTGTGCCAGTAAAACTGTGAACATTAGTTAATAGCTTTTAATATAATTGGACAATTTAAAATTGAGGTGATCTAATATTGGATTCATTAGCGATACGAAAGTATCTAAAAAGTGGATGTCATAATGATTAATAAGCAATTGCTTAATGCTAGATCTTTATTGCTTTTGCTATCTGTAAAATTAATTTAGATTGATTAAAAGTTAAAAATTGTAGTTTAAGGTGGGGTTTAAGATGGTGAGAAAATTTCTTTTTTGTTAATGGAGGTGAGAGGAGAGAGAAGGTGTGGGTTTGTGTTTGATGGATGGAGAAGATGAGAGAGAATGACAAAATGTGACTGGGTTAGTTCGTTTATTATGTGGGTGTTTAATTGGGTGTGGGTAAGGGACAAGGGAAGGAGGTGTACGTTAGGAAGGTGTTTGAGTATGTTAAAGTGCATGGAATGGGGTGTGTGTGTTTAATTTGTACTCACCTAAACAGATAAAAATTTATTAAAAATAGACTAAACTAAATATTTACGATTCAACTAAATATATAAAATTAATAATAAAAAAAATTAAATCTATAACCTATAAATTTATAAAATACTCAAATAATAATAATAATACCTAAACTAATTAAAAATATAATAAGTATGCACACTTATTATATTTACATAAAAATATAAAAGAAGAGGAACTTAGGTTAAAAATGCACCGACCCTAATATTTACAACTATACGCACACAAATAAAACATAAAAATTATAAAAAAAAAAACCACATATGCAAAGATTTCTACCCATTTCCTAAAATACCCTCATTACACAACTTCCCACATGCACATATACTCACTCCATGAAATACCCTCACCTAATTACCAAATACCCAATTTAACCCCAGACCTTTACCCTTCTAAATATACCCCTATCCATATGCATCTTCTTATAAAAGCAAGAAAAGACCCATTTGAGAAGAGAGGAATTCTGGAGAAAACTTAGAGCAATTTTAGAGATAGAAATAATTGGTAGTGTTAGGTAGTTATTTTATTTTTCAGATTTTCTTTTTTTTAAAATTTAATTTGAGGGAAATAAATATTAGTGAGCATCAATTTGAGTGTGAGTGTTTCATTTAATATTTGTTTGATAATTCAAATTGAGGGTTGTATTCTTCAAATTCAAAGATTGGAGTTCAAGTAAAATTCAAAGAGATTTGGTTTGAAAAACATTCTTACAATTGGTTCTCATTAATGCTACAACTGTAATTATATGTCGTCCCCGCCCTAAAATTCCCAAACAACTTCCAAGCCAAAATACAAAACAAAATGATTCTTGACTCTTAAAAAAGATGAACCGATTACTCATTCCTCTACTCTCTCTCTCCTTTTAATATATGGAATTTTCATATAATCTAATATATGTATCTATATTCCAAACCGCTTTGTTTTGTCAGTACGCTTCTCTCTATACTTACCTACACCTCCCAAAACCTTAAATTCCCTTAAATTTAAAATGAATGCTTTGTTTTTCAACCCCAGAGTTGATGCATTCCAAAAAAATTCCAAGTCCTTTGTTGTTCGATGTGAAGCTTCAACGGAAAGATTAAGTTATATATATATATATATATATATATATATATATATTCAATTTTCATTGTTCAAGCAGTTATCTTTTATATTCAAATTCCTTTCTATAGGTAAATTCATTTGCAAGACAAGATTTGTTTTTTTACTATTTTCCTGTACTGTATCTGTTACCCACGTAGTGTTGATTAATTTTTTTTTGAATTTGAAATATGTTTGATCGATTGTATCGAGTTGGATTGGTGATTTATTTACTAACAGATAAATCAACAATAGTTAACATGAATGGCTTGGCAAATAATTGTTGCTTCACCAAAAGTGGCTAAAGGGAACAAGCATCAAATGGTTACGAACATATTTTTTGTTTTATTTACTTTTTAAGCATCAAAATATTGTCTTGATTAATTTATTATTTATCATTGTTATGGCTCTCTGATTCTTTTAGATATATTTGGATTCTAATCCATTGATTTGTTTTGCATTTCTACTCACTATGTGTAGGGTTTGATCAATTATTTAGGCCTTGACCAATTTTATTGCACTCCTGCATTCTGATGCGGTCATACGGAATTGAAGTTATGTCTTAAGAAAGGCATGTGATGGGTGTATTTTCAACTCTCTTTTGAAAAATAATTGTTAGATTTAATTACATATGTGTGATGAGTGGTTATATATATATATATATATATATATATATTGATTTTCAATGGATTAAGAATGAACATTGCTCTGACTATACATACAAGTTGATGTTACCTTCTTTCTAAATCAACTTTTTGTGAATTCATATCAGGAATAATATTTAATTTAATTTTTTGAAAAAACTTATTTCTTCAAATTTAAGCCATTTATTTCGAAGTTCTTAACATTTTAACAGTTGGCAATAGTGAATTGAATTTGTATAACCACAAAGACCTCACTAAGGGATGTTCCTAGGCACACCAGATTTGTTTTTCAATCCAATACAAATAAAACATATCGTGTCAATTTTGGATTAAATTCGAATTATACGACCGTGTCTTTTCAAAAATTTCACTCTGATTTTTAGATCATTTTTTTTATTCAGTCATCATAAAATATTAAGTAAATTATATATGTAAATGCTATCAATTATCATCTATTTATAGGATTAAAACTATTTTAAATCAAATTCTAAATACTTTTTTTACGTCAAACGCCCGTGAATAAAGATTAGTTTTTTTATCAAGTTGGACATAAAATCCCTCCAAGTTATAGACATATAAGCACAGTAATCTACAACAGTCATCGTAAAAGCATATCACTTTTACACAATACTATGTCACCACATCCACATCGTTAAGTTCTCCTCAAAGTCCGTATCCTAACCCAACTTATAATCCTCACAATTATAATATTGAACACCCTGAAATTCCCTATATAAATAAAACACAGACTCCACTTCTTCTATAGTTCATTCGATACAACAAGTCTCTGTAGCCAGGGGGATCCAGAAACATTTGTTAAGGTGGGCGAAGGGTAAAAAAAATAACTATAATAGAAAAAACCATTCAACTAGTATAAGAAAAAAAATTATACGGAAACGGTGTCCAAAATTTAATCAGAATAACACCACAAGAGGGGTTGTTATCATCTACATATAACTTATCGTCAAAAAAACTATAATAGCTAAAACCATTAAACTAACTCCTTCCCAATGTCATGGGGATATACCTTAACTACTCTTTCGTGCATAACTTAACACTCCAATAATTTATGGGTTACTAATTAAGCCGAGAAATCTATTGAAGTTACAACATAAGTGCTAGAGAATGGAAAAAAATAGAGCAAGTTGAACACAAAGGAACATACTACAATGTCTAGCTTGTATGGTTTGGCCAAATGACTTCCCCGCCTATTTATAAGCATACACCTCCTCAATGGATGGTGGAGATCAAAATACATGAGTAGTCTGGATTAATTCTCGAGAATGGTCCCACGTCCTTGTAGGAACATTTCATAACACTACATACTATTTTATAATTCTTGATTATTCCATTCATTACAAGTAAACTCTAGATTATTCTAGCAAATCCTATAATATTTCATAACATATTACACAATAGTAGATAATATACTAGGAAAATCTATAATGTTATGGAGAATTATGATGTAGGTATGGAGCCTTTAAGGAAGAAAATGTAGAAAATACATGGTACGTGACATCAAGATCATAATCATCTTCATCACTCGTAGGGGGAAAAAACGTCGAGACATTTCTTTTATAGTACCTACACATAACTAAAAGAAAATAATGAAAGATAATAAACCTAAACATTTAATAAATTAGCATTTAAAATCCCAACTATTTAATATTAATATTTTATAAAATCTAAATTTGAAGTTTTGGCATTTAACAGATCCTAACATTTTACAAACATTTGTATTAAAAATAAATTCACATATTTTTAACATTCATTTTCAAAACTTATAACATATCAAAATCAAGTGGTGATTTTAACATACATGCAATCAATTAATCAAAACTAAACTAACCTTGGGCATGAGCTAGGAAAACCAATACTCTATCTATCTCTTTAGTCGCATGAACAAGAGCAAGTAGGAGATGAAGTTACGTTGTTCGGTCATTTAATAGTGGGTTCTCTCAATATCTTTACAAGCTTCTTTTATTTGTTTTGGTGTTAGACATTTTCGGAGAGTTATGGGTGGTGAACTGATAGATACGGTACATATACCATGCTATCCATATCTGTATACGTATCTGTTGATATAAAAAACTAGATTTAATCTAATTATTTAATCACAGATAAAAATGAAAACATTAATATAAGACAATAGATTTTTAAAGTGGTTCAACCTTGTAAGAATGGCCTACATCCACTGTGTTTGTATTGCTGACTGTTTGCCCAGAATTCTGAATAATAATGATGAGCATTTAATGTACAGTCGTCTCTTTGATTATCATGATTTGAGTGTTCTGTATGCTAAGTAGCTCGGACCGCCTAAGTAGCTCGACACGCTTGAGTTGTTCAGGGACGAGTAAGAGATGCTCGGGGAGCTTGAATAGCTCGATGACAGTGAGTTCCTCGGTAGCAGTATGGGTAATTGCCACGTTGGCGAAACACGTGTCTGTACATGAATGATCCATGTCAGCAGACTAAATTTGGTATCAACAGAAGCCCCCAATGTTTCATAGTTTGATGTTGAAGAAAAGTATGGAACATTCTGTTTGGAAACTGCATGGATTATCGGTTTGTATAGTTTTTAGGAGAGCATTCTTTGTATATAACCTCTTTTTGAGTGCACAGTATCAGGCCTCATAAATATTTTGAATTTTCATGACCGCTTCGATATTTGTGCTTCGTTTCTTCTTTTAGCCGTCGGATACACAAACGTCTTTCTTAGTAATTATTACCTTTCCCTATTCCCGAGGTAAAGTATTTAAACGCAGCAAAAACCCTATCTTCTTCTGCTTTTCAAATCTGTATCTCGGAACTCTTCATTTTCTATGTCTCGTGCCTTCGTTCTTTCCATCGTTTATTGTCACCTGATCCTCTCTTTCTCTGTAAGATTTTCTTCCCTTTCTTTTATTTACTTTATTCATCATGGTTTATCTTGTCGAGTCGCTGGATAAATTTCGGTCTGAATTTTCAATCCCTTCATGTGTTATTTTGGAAAAACTCTCTGAAACTTTTGATTATTTTTCTTTGGTTGGGGGACATTGGTTCCCAAGTCTCTTTGTGGCCGAATGTGGATTTTCTTTTCCTCCAAATCCCTTATGTTTGGAATTCTATCAATACTTTGACATTTTACCTGCAAAAATAGCTCCAAATACCTGGAGGATAGTTAATGGAGTTCAGAGGTTGAACCAACTTCATGGAAACCGTTTACTGATTCCAGAGATTATGTATTGCTACATATGGGTTGTCAGCGATAATACTTTTTATTTAAAAACTAGGTTTTTGAATAGGGCGTTAGTCGTCAATCTTCCTGATGCCAACAGGGATTATTTTGAAGATGGAGTGGTAATGAAAAATTGGCGACACCCTCCATTAAATGGAGATGATGTATACGAAGGTCTTAGATGTCCTCCTTATGACAATGGGATAGGTTGTCCTTATTTTTTAAAATCTTATTTTCTTTGTGTTTGATAAAATGTATCACTGACATTTAATTTTTGATTATTTGCAGTTGACAGCAAAAGAAAATCTCCCAAAGAAGCTCACGTTAATTTAATGCATTTGAAACTTATTTGGAGGTTTCCCTAATCTGTTGTCGAGGAACATATTAGATCTGCCTCTTACTTATTGCAGTATAAGAGCTATGCTTCATATTTCACTGCTCGTCCTCGTCCATTGGCGGTTGATCTTGACCTAGTACCAGCTTCTGAAACTAGTGTAGTAGGTTCTTCCTCTGAGTTAAACATTCCAATCACTGATCTAATGAAGAAGAGAAAAGCTCCTGCTTTCTTTGATAAATCTGCCTCTACTAACATGGAGGCGAAGAAACGTAAACACGATGTCCCAAAGAAAGGGACGAGAAATATTGATGCACCTCCTCGTGCTGCTGCCAAGAAAGTTATTGAGAAGCCCCATGTGACTTCGAGCAAGGTTGTTGCTATTTCTCCTCCAAGTGAGGTTATTGTTATATCACCAAAAAAGACATCGTTTTTAGTTGAAACTGTTCCTGCTCCCTTAAGGAGGTTGAAGAAAATTTCATCTGAGAGACCTGTTAACCTGTCTCTCAACCTTCAAATGTTGAAGGTAGTACTCCATCCCTTGTTGCTCCGAGCTCTGCTGTGAGTTTGGTGAAATCTTGGACTATCCCAAAAGTCCAAAATATTGAAGATTCTCTTTCTTGTGAGAGAATTACTACCATTGTTGCTCAACACATTGCCTCAATAAGTATTTTTAACTTGATTCCCTTATTCTCTAATACTATGTTCATGCATTAAATTAAGGTTATTCCTTTTTATTTAGCTGGTGACATGTTTTAACAGCATCTTGAAGAAAGATGAAGCTATCAAGGCTTCAAGTTCCTCGGGAGGTGTAGAGGAAGCTTTTACTAGTCTGACTCAGTCTTTAAAAGATTCTCATCAAAAGTACGAGGAAAATAAAGTTGCATGGGATAAGCAACTCAAATCCAATGAATTGGATAGAGATCAAGCTACGAATACCTCCAAGTAATTGGAGAGGAAGTTGAAAGAGTCTGAGCAGAGCAACAAGGTCTTCGAACAGACCAACAAAGATCTGGAAGTTAAGCTCAAATCGTCTGAAGAGGAAGTTGTTAAACTTTGAGGCGTTGAGCGCCAGAAAGTGGAGGTCGAATAGAAGTTGAAGGCTGCCGAGGAGCTCCTTAGGGAAAGGACCTCCTCGGATAAGGAAAAAAGAAAAAAGGCGGTTAAGAAGTCCTTGAGTGCTGGTTGGGATAAAGGCTGGAACAAAGGTATGGATGCCATGTCTTCGCAAATGGAGTATACCATCCATAAGTACTTCATGGACGGATCGGTAGCTGAATTGAAGGAGATGAAAGTGGATGAGAATTCTGAATTGTTCCAGCAACACACTCATGGCCCTCCTCGCTCTCCTGGGGAAGAAGAAGAGGGCGAAGCTGCTTCCGATGAATCTTCAATGATGATGGCAGACCAGGTTCCCATTATTCAAACTTGCTGCGAGCAACCCCAACCAACTAGTACTCCTGCCGAGCAGCTAATCTTGCCCACCGAGCAACCATCCTCTTCCTCAAAATCTTCTGAGGAAGTTATAAAAAACAAAGAAAAGGTTTAGAGTAGTTTGGGTGTTTATTTTGTTGTTTTCTTGAATGTAACTTTGGACCTTGTATTCTCTTCTATGATAAAATAAAATTCTAACTGTTGATGTAAAAAATTAGATTACTCTAATTATTTAATCACAGATAAATAAATAAGACAAAAGATTTTAAAGTGGTTCAGCCTTATATGAATGGCCTAAATCCACTGTTATGTTATTACTGAGTGTTTGGGAATTCTCGATTACAAGTTCAATCCAGAAATTCCGGTCCCCTTGGATGAGGGTAATACAAGGTATTTATAGCCCTTAGGTTGTACATGAAAGGGTGTTACATTAAATGATACACATATGAAAGGATAATTCATTTAATGTTCTTCAAACGTGCGCGTCAAGATGATAAGCATTCAATGAATAGTTGAACTGTTGATTATCTGGCAATTAATGTTGTGGTCGAGGTGCAGCTCGAACTGCCTTAGTTGCTCGTCATCCAAAAGTTCCTCGGAGCATTGAAATTCCTCGGAGGATAAGAGTTTTTTGGAGGTTTGGTGTTCCTCGGAATGAGTATGTTGGTCGGGGAAACAATCTTCCTCGCTGCTATTGTGCCACGTAGATTGACACGTGTCTTCTTATTATTCGTCCACATCAGCATACTAATTTTGGTGTCAACAGAAGCCCCCAATGTTTCATATTTCGAACTTTGAGGAGTATGGAACATTCTTTCTCGTTATATGGCGATATTAAATGACCTTCCTGGGTTTTAGGAGCCTTATTTTAAATTTCCTTCCAAATTCACAGAATCCGCCTTTTTTCAAATTTTTATGAGCGCTTCGATCTTCGTGCTCTTTATTAGTTTATGGCTAGAATGGAACTGATATCTGCCCATGATACAAAGCTGATGCAGCAATGCCGTGAATATTATAAGGCTGGTCATACAGACCTGAGTGTATCAGAAATTACCAACATTCTTGGCCATGATGCTTCAGAGCAAGCAGTTGAGGCTTATCGGTACCTGAAAGATTTACTTGATCGAGTTGTGTCCCATAATGTGGCATACTACGAATTGATCGAGGAGCTTCATTGTACCCTAGAAGATCTTCAGAATCAGCACAATGAATCAACTGCCTTATTGCACAAGGAGTATGAGAATATGTATCAACAGCTTTCTTCCGAGACAGGACACAAAAAGATCATTGTTGGATACGATGTCAGGGAGAGGACCCTAAAAGGTGAAGTTGAGGCTTGCAGACAGATCGCCGAGCTGCTGGAACAAGAGAAAAACAATTTGCAGAAACAGTTAGCTCAGTATAAGTCTGCAGCTTCATCTTCCACTGCCTTGGTACCAGTCTCTGACGAAGGGTTTTCATTCTTAGAGGTTGAGAATGCCAAATTAAGGCAAGAATTGAATACTTTAAGAAGGTCTGGTATTTCTGCTACTGCTCGGGGATGAGGAAGAGGTTCTCGTGGGCGAGGAAGAGCTGCTCAGGATGTTAACGAGGAGCGAAGAAATCCAGCTGCTCGGGGTCGATCAAGAACTCCTCGTAATATTGAAGAAGCTCGTACTCTGTCAACATTGGAAACTCAAGCGTACCAGTTGAAAGCAAAAGATCGGGCTTTGTCTGAAATGTCCAAGAAAATCCTGACTTTGGAAGATCAACTTACTGCGACGAAGTCTGCTTTACATACCAAGGACCTTTTTGCTAAAAACCTTCATGAACAATTGGATAGATTAACCTTCCAATTCCATAAATAGCCCAGGGAATTTTGGATGGCTGGATACAACTAAGATCTAGTTCATTTAGATGCTCGTATCCAAAATGCCAATAATGAGGGTTATAAACAAGGCTGGCTGAATGCCTTATGTGTATTAAAGCTCGAGCAAGGACATTTTTTGTGGTACTACTACGAGCCTGGAGTGCTTGACTTGCCTGTGCCACCTTTCAAGTTGGACATGGAATGGATACCAGCTCGTGCCATTCCTCGGAGCTTGATTGCAAATTATCTTGGTGACTATAACCTTCATTCTCAAATTGACGTATCTCGTCCCGAGCATCTCTTGGATACTCCTTCAGTAATGAATGTCAGAATGTTGAAGGACTTGAATTTTATCAATTCTCCTCAGACATTAAATGATCCTCCTGCTGGCGAGGAACCTGTATCGAAGGTTGAAGGGAAAAAACCAATAGAATAGGATTTTCAATGTAATAGTTAGCACATATATGTAACTTGTAATTTATTTTGAATTTTAATGAAAGACTTTCATTTTCTGTTTGCAAATCTGTATTGCTATTATCTTGTGCCTATTAAACACTTTATATTTGTGCTTGCATAACAATATTGTATGGTTCATCGACCAAAATAAAATATCAGAAATGTTGCTCGATCACTTAATAATAAAGTAATGAGTAAAATAACTGCTTTAAAATTTTTCTAAACAACCAAGATTGTTAAATTATGCTTGTCGACCAATTATGATTAGTGGGTTTTTATCTCCGACCAACCATACTTGGTAACTTTTTGTCTTTAAAATGTGTTCGACCAACCAAAGTCGATAAATTATCCTCGTCGACCAAATACAGTTAGTGGGTTTTGATCACCGACCAACTATACTTGGTTGGTTTTTATCTCCGACCAACCATACTTGGAAACTTTTTGTCTTTAAAATGTGTTCGACCAACCAAGGTCGATAAATTATCCTCGTCGACCAAATACAGTTAGTGGGTTTTGATCACCGACCAACTATACTTGGTTTAGTTTGGAATTTTTTGTATTTTCTGGAATGGTTTTACCTTCCGACCAACATAAGTTGGCATATTTTGTTTCTTAACCAGCCAAAATTGGCATTTTTAAGAATGTTGTTCTTGCCCTTTTACCAACCAAAGTTGGTCGTGGGTTTGAACAATTGCCTCCTAACCAAAGGAGTATATTTTGTTCTCGCTATTTTACCAACCGAAGTTGATCACGCTCGAACTATCAGGTTCTTTCGAATTATCTTGTCCACAAGCTCTTTTACCAACCGAAGTTGATCGCGCAAGTGTACGCCTCCTAACCAAAGGAGTATAATTTGTTCTCGCTATTTTACCAACCGAAGTTGATCACGCTCGAACTACCAGGTTCTTTCGAACTATCTTGTCCACAAGCTCTTTTACCAACCGAAGTTGACCATGCAAGTGTACGCCTCCTAACCAAAGGAGTATATTTTGTTCTCGCTATTTTACCAACCGAAGTTGATCACGCTCGAACTATCAAGTTCTTTCGAATTATCTTGTCCATAAGCTCTTTTACCACCCGAAGTTGATCACGCAAGTGTACGCCTCCTAACCAAAGGAGTATAATTTGTTCTCGCTATTTTACCAACCGAAGTTGATCACGCTCGAACTATCAGGTTCTTTCGAATTATCTTGTCCACAAGCTCTTTTACCAACCGAAGTTGATCACGCAAGTGTACGCCTCCTAACCAAAGGAGTATAATTTGTTCTCGCTATTTTACCAACCGAAGTTGATCACGCTCGAACTATCAGTGTAGTGTATCACACTAGTATTCCCCGAAAAACTTGTAATAAAAGGAAGAAGATGGTGAAACATCATCATTTTATTCATAATAAAGGAACTGCTTTACATTTTACATTAATGATAATACTTGCGTAGGTGTTCAGAATTCCATGCATTCTTAAATTCCTCTCCTTCTAGAGTTGCTATTTTGTAAGTCCCTGGTCGAACAACTTCTGTAACTCGGTAAGGTCCATGCCAGTTTGCTTCCAGCTTATTGTGCTTCTGAATGACCTTCTTTAGCACATAATCCCCTTCTTTTAAGTCGAATTTCTTCACCCTCTTGTTTAGAACAGAGCTGTGCGTTGTTAGTAAGCAGCATTCCTAATGGCTGCCTCTTCTCTAACCTCCTAATGCATTATCCAAATCCAGTCTTCTAATTAAGTCGCTAACTGGGGAATTGACATTCAGCACTCTGTGTGTCGGAAGACCCAACTTGGCAGGTATTACTGCCTCACTTCCAAATGCTAGCATATATGGGGATTCTCCCGTTGCTGCTCGGGGAGTTGTTCGGTAAGCCCACAAGACTGACTGTAGCTCGTTAATCCAATTAGCCTTAGCTTCACTTAGCCTCTTCTTCAAACCATTTAGCAGTGTTCTGTTCGTCACCTCTGTCTGCCCATTTCTTTGAGGAAGACCTGGTGCTAAATGGGTCTTCAGGATGTTTGATTGTTGACAATAGGCAGCAAACTCCTCGTTGTCAAATTGTGTTCCATGGTCTGTGATGAAGGCATGAGGGAGACCATATCGACAGATGATATTCTTCCAAACGAACTGGTATACCTTCTCGTACGTCATATCGATAAGGGATTCAGCTTCTACCCACTTAGTAAAATAATCTACTGCGACGACGAGGTACTTGAATCTTCCTCGGGTGGTCGGTAATGGTCCAACCAAATCAATTCCCCACATGGAAAATGGCCAAGGGGAAGTTATGGGTGTCAATAATGCTTGTGGAGTTCGTCGGATGGAGAAAAAACGTTGGCACTTGTCACATTTCTTAGCATAGGCTATACAATCAGCCCTCATCGTCGGTCAGTAGTATCCTTGAGTCATCACCCTTTGCAAAAGTGTTCGACCAGCTACATGAGCTCCACAGGACCCTTCATGGATTTCTTCAATTAATTCTTTCACCTCGGAAGGATGTACACATCTTTGCAAACCTGCCATAATTCCTCGTCTATACAAAATACCATTAGTTAGTACATACCGAGCAGCTTTATACTTCAATTTCTTAGCAGTGAGCTTACCTTTCGATAATTATCCTTCTTCAACATATGCCCTGATGGGATCCATCCAAGATGGTCCTAAATCAAGGGTGATAATATTCATCGTCAGGTTTTCATCTATGCTCCGACTTTCTAATACTTCAATTGGTATTGTTCTTCGCAGCTCGGTACGAGTAGCTGATGCTAGTCGGGCCAGTGCGTCTGCTTGTGCATTCTCCATTCTTAGTATTCTGATTAACTGAATCGCATCAAATTCTGCCAATAACTCCATTACCTTAGCATGATACTTGACCATTAATTCTCCTTTAACTGCATATGTTCCCATCATCTGATTCACAATCAATTGAGAATCACTGAATACCATCACTTGTTGCGCTTCCATAATCTTTGCTAAATTAAGACCTGCTATCATGGCCTCATACTCAGCCTCATTATTGGAGGCTTTGAATTGGAATCGTAAGGCATATTCCATGTCAATCTCGTCTGGGGTGTTCAAAACAATTCATGCCCCACAACCTGCTATGCAAGATGAGCCATCTACATATAATCTCCATATGGGTAACCCGTCTTCAAATTACTTATCTGATAGAGTTCCTCGGTGAAATATTTATTGCTTCCTTTCATCCTCCCCTGGTACTTTTCGCTCCTCATCGACCATCTCTTCTCGCTCTTTTATCAACCGAAGTTGGTCTGAGTTCGAAGTTGATGATCCTTCTACATCCACAAATTCTTTTACCAATCGGGGTTGGTCTGAGCTTATGTCTGTATATTTTTTAACATCCATTCGTCCTTTTACCAACCGGAGTTGGTTTGGGCTCATGTTTGTTGATCCTGTAACATCCATAGGTCGATCAACGAGTAACTTTTGCTCCTCGGGGGTATCAGGATAAGTAAATTATGCTATAAAATCTGCTACGGCCTGCCCTTTTAGTGATGATCTAGGTTCATACACAATATCATATTCACCGAGCTCTATTGCCCAATACATCAGTCTCCCTGATTTTTCTGGTTTATGAAGGGCTTGTCGTAATGGCATGTCGGTATACACGACGATGGTATGGGCCTAGAAATATGGCCTCATTCTTCTACTTGCTTCAATTAATGCCAATGCCAATTTTTCCAACTTCGGGTACCTGATCTCTGCACCTCGAAAAGCCTTACTTGTGTAATAAATTGGCTTCTGGACTCCATTCTCCAATCTGATCAGTGCCGAGCTGACTGCATTCTCTGATACTGCCAGATATAAGTATAACTTTTCGCCCATCACTAGTCTGGACAGCAATGGAGGTGTTCCCAGATATTTCTTCAAGTCTTGAAAGGATTTTTCACATTCATCATTCCACTCGAAAGTTTTTCGAAGTTTTTTGAAGAATGGAAGGAACCTATCAGTTGCTTGGGATACAAATCTATTGAGCGCTGCAACTCGTCCTGTAAGACTCTGCACCTCTTTCTTCGTCGTTGGGGATCGCAACCCTAAAAGAGCTTTGATCTTTTCTGGATTCGCCTCAATCCCTCGATGGTTGATAATGTATCCGAGGAACATCCCTTCTCGTACTCCAAATGTACACTTCGTCGGGTTAAGCTTCATTTGGTATTTATCCAGTTGATCAAAGGTCTGGGCTAAGTCAACTAGATGATCAACAGCTTTCTTGCTCTTTGTCAGCCTATCATCGATATAGATTTCCATGTTGCGACTGATTTGTTCGGTGAAAACCTTGTTCATCAGCCGCTGGTATGTTGCTCCTGCATTTTTCAAACCAAAAGGCATAACATTATAGCAATAAGTTCCCCTAGGGGTAATAAAAGAAGTACTTTCCCTATCTTCAGGTTTCATTTTGATCTGGTTATATCCAGAGTAAGCATCCATGAAGCTGAGCAGCTCGTGTCCCGAGGTAGCATCCACTAGTTGATAAATTCTGGGCAATGGAAAATGATCCTTTGGGCATGCCTTGTTAATATCGGTGAAATCAACACACATTCTCCATTTATTGTTTTTCTTTTTTACCATCACCACGTTTGCCAACCAGTCAGGATACTTCACGTCTTCAATGAATTGGGCTTTCTGGATCTTCTCGACCTCCTCTTGTATAGCCTGATTCTTCTCGGGGCTAAATACCCTTCTTCTCTACTTTACAAGCTTGATCTCCTTATTTACATTGAGCTCATGACATAAGAAGTTTGGATATATTCCTGGCATGTCTTCATGACTCCATGCAAAAGTTTTCTTCCTGTTTCTCAAGAAAGTTATCAACTCCTATTTTATTGAAGCATCCAACGTTGAACCTATATGGGTTACTCGTTCAGGGTGCTCGTCGTCCAGAATAATATTTTTTGTAGATTCCACTACCTATCCTTTTACAAGTTGGGATTCATCTCGAGGATCTAGTGTTTCAATTTTTGTACCTTCATCCACCTGGTAGGTAGTAGTCTTTTTTCTTGAATCTTCAAGCTCCTCTTGCTCGGCAGATGAATAATAGCATTCCCGAGCTACTTTCTGATCATCTTTCACAACTCCTACTCCAAAATTTGTTGGGAATTTTAAGCATTGATGTACTGTAGATGGAACTGCTTCGAACTTCTTCAAACCAACTCTTCCCATGATGATGTTGTAGGATGACTTCACATTCTTATCCATCACAAAGAAGCGTATTCTCTCTGTTCGACAAGCAGGCCAAGTTCCAATGAATATGTACAACTTGATCGTCCCAAGTGGAAAAACTTTCTCGCCAGAAAAACCCAAAAGAGGTCTGTGATAAGGTTCCAATTGAGATAATTTTAAATACAAGATGTCAAAGCATGAATAGTACATGATGTCTGCTGAACTACCATTGTCTACCAGCACCCTTGAAATCACTACTTCTTTCATCCTCATTTTGATCACTATAGGGTCGTCGTGAGGATAAAGAACACCTGCCAGGTCATTTTTTGAAAAGCCAATGACCAGCTTCTCTTTGTTTACCTTCCTCGGAAGATCCTCCTCGGCCAAATTTATTCGCTGAATGTACGAATAAGCTTGTGACTCTCCGAGGTAAGCTTTTCTTTCTGTAGTAAGGTCTCCTCCTCCTGCATCTCCTTCTGTATAACATTACAATCAAATGCCCCAAAACGTATGGAAAATACCTCTCGTTCTGGTTGCCTTGGTTTCTTGGGAAGATCGGGGTCATCTTCGGCATCATCTTTATGTTCTCTCTTCTTTTTCTCCTCTACTCGACGAGGAGATCTGGATCTCTCTATAGTTCGATCATTATTTCTTCTTTCACCTCCCCGATCAACATACTTTGCTAGCTTTCCTCTTCGGATGAGTGTTTCAATCTCGTTCTGAAGAGCTATGCAATTTTTAGTCATATGGCCATGATCTTTGTGGAACTCGCAATACTTGTCCCTGTTCCTCGCATCAGGATCTGACCTCAGTTTCTTCGGCCACTTTACTTCCTCGCTATTCTTGATTTCCTCCAAGACATGATTAATACCCATTTTCAAGGGAGTATAATTATCGAATTTCTTCAGGACTTCCCATGATGACTTGTTATTTCTGAAACGCTTGTCTCCACCATTGCCCTTATGCTCTTTATTTTTAGACTTGTCGACGTCCACCTTGGTGTCTTTATCTATATTCTTCTTTGCAGCCATAGCTTCCTCGACATTCATGATTTTGGCCGCTTTTGCCATCAACTCTGACATAGTTTTAGGTGGATCTTTCGCCAAGGTGTAATACAACTTATTAGGCAACAACCCACTCATCAAGGCGGTGATTGTTGTCTTCTCCTCGTAATCTATAACTTCTAGCTTCTCGTTATTGAAACGAGTTATGTAATCTCTAGTACTCTCACTAGATTGTTTTCTAACACTTAGCAAGTGTGCTACTCGTTTTACTGGCTTTGCTCCAAAATAAAAATTGCCGATGAACAACTCGGCCAAATGAAAGAAAGTTAAAATATTACCCCGAGGAAGATTGTTGTACCATATCTGGGCAGCTCCAGTAAGAGTTCCTGAGAACGCTCTGCATCTCATCTCGTCGGGAACAACATAGATGTCGGTGGCAGCTTGATATTGCTCTATATGAAGAACATGATCTGTCTTTCCATCATATTTAGGGGTCACTACTGGTGCTTTAAACTTTGATGGTGTAGGAAAATTAACAATAGCCTGGACAAAAGGTGTCCCTTGAACAAAAGTTCGTTGTAGGGGATTCTTCGCCCTAGCCATTTCTCCCAATCTATCCTCCAATCGCTGAAGGGACCCTTTCCACGCTTCATTTCTTTCCTCGGGCCTATTGGTTCGAGCAATAGATCGTTCTGAAGTAGCCTCTTGAGATTTATCTTGACGAGCAACTGGTCGTGATTGTGTTGATCCTTCTCTTAGATCTGATGGTTGTCGAAAACTCCTCGACATGGTTTTAGGTGGACTCCTATTTCTCCTAGGGCCTAATCGACTGAAAGGAGACACCCTACTCAGTCTTTCTAAGGCATTGGGTCTTTCTGGAGAGAGATTGATACGTTGATCAGTATCTGTAGCCCTTATTGATGAAGTTCGCCCAGGTTGATAAGAGAAATCATCAGACTCTTCATTACGATATGACTCACTACGCCTGGATCGTGAAGAAAGTAAATAAGTTTGCCTCTGACCACTTCGCTGTCCTGAACGTGCAGGTGCACCGCCATGAAGGGTTTGTATGAGTTGCCTCATTATGTCTTGCATGGAGGTTTGTTCGTGAGCCATATTCGTTATAATTCCGGCCAGATCTGGAGGTGCAGAGGGATTTGGAGGATTTCCAGCATTTCCAACGTTTCGATTGCTAGATTCTGGATTATTCGCCATTGATGATGAATGATTTTTGGTGAAAAACGATAATAACAATCGTTTCCCATAGACGGCGCCAATCTGTTGATGTAAAAAATTAGATTACTCTAATTATTTAATCACAGATAAATAAATAAATAAGACAAAAGATTTTAAAGTGGTTCAGCCTCATATGAATAGCCTACATCCACTGTTATGTTATTGCTGAGTGTTTAGGAATTCTCGATTACAAGTTCAATCCAGAAATTCCGGTCCCCTTGGATGAGGGTAATACAAGGTATTTATAGCCCTTAGGCTGTACATGAAAGGGTGTTACATTAAATGATACACATATGAAAGGGTAATTCATTTAATGTTCTTCAAACGTGCGCGTCAAGATGATAAGCATTCAATGAATAGTTGAACTGTTGATTATCTGACAATTAATGTTGTGGTCGAGGTGCAGCTCGAACCGCCTTAGTTGCTCGTCATCCAAAAGTTCCTCGGAGCATTGAAATTCCTCGGAGGAAAAGAGTTCCTCGGAGGGTTGGTGTTCCTCGAAATGAGTATGTTGGTCTGGGAAACAATCTTCCTCGTTGCTATTGTGCCACGTAGATTGACATGTGTCTTCTTATTATTCGTCCACATCAGCATTCTAATTTTGGTGTCAACACTAACTTTGGTTGTTCACCTCGAATTTTTCTTCTACTTACTCTATCTGCATCCTTTTTTATTCTTTCTATTTTTTCTATTTGCTAGTTTATGGCTAGGATGGAGCTCTTATCAGCTCATGATACAGAATTAGTGAAGAAATGCAATGACTATTTTAAGGCTGGTCTTACAGATCTAAGTGAGGCCCAGATAATTGACATCTTCGGATCAGGTGCTTATGATCGAGCAGTTGAAGCTTTCCAATATCTGAAGTGTCTTCTCGATCGCGCAGCCGCCAATAATGTGGCCTACTATGAGATGATTGAAGATCTCCAAGGAACGATCGAGGAACTTCAGCAGTAGTACAAGGAGTCATCATCACTTTTACATCAAGGATACGAAGAGAAATATCAACAATTGAGTGTTGATAAAGGGTATGATAAATTCGTTTCTATTTACAAGAAAAAAGAGTGTGTTCTGAAGCTTGAAGTTGAAGAGCATAGGCATATCGCCAAATTGCTGGAGCAGGAGAACATTGCGTTACAAGGGAAGGTAAAATAACTTAAATCTGTCGGATATTCCTCGGGATCATTGGTCCCCGTTAATGATGAAGGTTTCTCTTTCCTGGAGGTAGAAAAAGCCAACCTAAGAGATGAGTTGGAAACTTTAAAAAGAGTTGGGCCCACCACTTTTACTCACGGATGAGCAAGATCTTCTTCTCGGGGACGAGCAAGGGCTGATCGGGTTTCTATTGAAGAGGCAAGAACTCAAGCAGCTTTAGAAAATCAGACAGTTCAATTGATGGCGAAGAATCAAGCATTGGCAGAGATGTCTAAGAAGACTCTGAATTTCAGTGAACCACTTTCTGCCCAAAGCTCTGCCTTGTAAAATAAAGAACTTCTGGTGAAGAATCTCCACGAGCAACTGGAGAGGTTAACTTACCAATTTCACAAATAGCCTAGAGAGTTTTGGATGGCTGGATACGATGAAGCCCTTTATCATCTTGATGATAGAATTCAGCAGTCAAATAATGAGGGTTACAAGCAAGGATGGCTGAATGCATTGGGTGTGCTAAAAGTGGAGCAGGGTCACTATTTATGGGATTATTATGACCCTGGATTTCTCGAGTTGTCGGTGCCTCCTTTTAATCTCGACATGAGTTGGATTCCTGCTCGGGCAATTCCTTAGTATTTAATTCTCCTTATGCTTTAGATGATCCTCGTACTGGATTAGAACATGTTTCAAAGGCAGAAGGGAAAAACCAATAAAATAGGATTTTTATGTAAAGACATGTAT
The DNA here is from genome assembly GCA_949130495.1 of Sambucus nigra. Taxonomy (NCBI): domain Eukaryota; kingdom Viridiplantae; phylum Streptophyta; class Magnoliopsida; order Dipsacales; family Adoxaceae; genus Sambucus; species Sambucus nigra. Next base: position 275,837,151 of record OX422217.1, read on the forward strand.
TTTTCACAGCAGATGTAATTCTACTTGATTTAAATGAAGAAATTTTTAATCTTTTGCCACTTTATTTTCTTCTAAGTACTTTGTAGAATGCATATTTTGATATATCCATTTTTCTTTTTGATTCTAAGCAATGAAACAACTTACATCCCTTGATACTTCTTAGTTTAACCAACCGAAGTTGATTGTATTTGCTTTTCCAACCAACCAGAGTTGGTAGTAATTGGTTCCCGACCAATCGGAGTTGGAAGAGATTTCTCGACCAACCGGAGTTGGAAGTGATTTGTCCCGACCAACCAGAGTTGGAAGAGATTGGTTCTCTACCAATCGGAGTTGGAAGATATTTGTCGACCAACCGGAGTTGGATGCGATTTGTCCCAACCAACCGAAGTTGGAAGAGATTGGTTCCCGACTAATCAGAGTTGGAAGAGATTTGTCGACCAATCGGAGTTGGAGGAAATTTTTCCCGACCAATCGAAGTTGGAAGAGATTGGTTCCCGACCAACCGGAGTTGGAAGAGATTTGTCGACCAACCGGAGTTGGAGGAAATTTGTCCCGAACAACCGAATTTGGAAGAGATTGGTTCCCGACCAACAGGAGTTGGAAGATATTTGATTCTGAACTTGATACATAGTGTGTAGCACTAATACTCTTAAAAATTTCAACAAAAAGAGAGAATTGGGTAAAACATCCAAAATTTTATTCATACTAAAGAAACTGCATTACATAGGGATTTCAATTACTGATAATACTTGCGCAAATGTTCTTCGTTCCATGCATTCTTAAATTCGTCTCCTTCTAAGGTTTCAATCCTGTATGTTCCTGGACGAACAACTTCTGTTACTCTGTAGGGTCCATGCCAGTTAGCTTCTAGTTTGTTATGCTTTTGAATTACTTTCTTCCGCACAGAATCTCCTTCTTTCAAATCACACTTTTTCACTCTCTTGTTGTAGAACAGAGCTGTTCGTTGTTGGTATGCAGTATTCTTAATTGTTGCTTCTTCTCTAACTTCCTCAAGTATATCCAGATCTAATCTTCTCATTAAGTCACTGACAGAAGAATGGAAATTAAGCACCCTGTGCGTAGGTAGTCCTAATTCGGCAGGTATGACAGCTTTACTCCCAAATGCCAGCATGTATGGAGGCTCTCCTATTGCTGTTCGTGGTGTGGTGCGATAAGACCATAACACGGAATGTAGCGCGTTAATCCAATTTGCCTTAGCATCATCCAGTCATTTTTTTAAACCATTCAGCAGCGTTCTGTTCATCACCTCAGTGTGTCCATTGCTCTAGGGATGGCCTGGTGCAGAATAGGTCTTCAATATGTTGGACTGATGACAATATGCAGTAAACTCCTCGTTGCCAAACTGAGTCCCACGATCTGTGATGAATGCATGGGTAAGACCATATCTACAAATGATATTCTTCCAAACAAATTGATACACCTTATCATATGTCATATCAATAAGAGGCTCAGCTTCCACCCATTTAGTAAAGTAATCCACAGTGACCACGAGGTATTTAAATCTTCCCCTGTTCGTTGGAAGTGGGCCGACCAAGTCTATTTCCCACCTAGCAAGTGGCCAAGGGGACGTGATAGGTGTCAATAATGCTTGGGGATTTCTTAGGATAGAAGAGAAGTGTTGACATTTGTCACATTTCTTGGCATATGCTATGCAATCAACCCTCATCTTCGGCCAGTAGTACCCCTGCGTCATTATTCGTTGCAAAAGCGTCCGACCTACTACATGGGCTCCACAAGACCCTTCATGGACCTCTTCAATCAAATCTTTCACTTCGGAGGGATGCACACATCTTTGCAAACCTGCTATAATTCCTCGTCTATATAAAATGCCATTAGTCAATACATAATGAGCAGCTTTAAACTTCAGTTTCTTGGTTGCGAGTTTATCAGTTGGCAAAGCCCCTTCTTCAATATAGGCCCTAATGGGGTCCACCCAAGATGGTACCAAGTCATGGGCAATAAAGTTCATCATCATATTTTCGTCTATGCTCTGACCAGCCAGGATTTCTATTGGGATGGTTCTTCGTAGCTCGGTGCGTGTGGCGGAGGCTAATCGAGCTAATGCGTCTGCTCTCACGTTTTCTAATCTGGGTATTCTAATCAGCTGAATTGCAGGAAAGATCGATACCACTTCCATTTCTTTCGCATGATACTTGATCATTAATTCTCCTTTCGCTACATACACCCCAAGAATTTGATTTACTATCAACTTTGAATCACTGAACACGACGACCTGCTCTGTCTTCATGGTTTTGGCCAGACTAACACCTACGATAACAGCTAGGGGTGTTCAAAAAAAATACTCGACCCGAAAACCGAACCAAACTGGCCCGAACCGAACCGAAACCGCCAGTTTTTTAGCCCGATTCGGCCTACGATTTACGGATATAAAAAACCGACCATGTCGGTTTGGTTGTCGATTTATACGTGGGAAAACCGACTCAAACCAAACCGACCCAAAACCAATATATATATTAAAAAAACTAAATAATTTATATTTTTGTATCCAAAAACTATTACCCACCTTTAAAAACCGATCCAAACCGAAAACCGCCCTTAAAAAAATAGGCCCAAACATGAAACCGTCGAAAATCAACCCGAAACCTAACCAAACCGACGGGTTTTTTCATAGTCGGTTCGGTTTTGGTCTGACCTTTTCCAAAACCGAACCTATCGGTTCGGTTTGAATTAGGGTCCAAAACCGACCCGAACCGACCCGTGAACACCCCTAATCACTGCTTCATATTCAGCCTCATTATTAGAAGCCTTAAATTGAAAGCGCAAAGTATACTCCACATCAATCTCATCTGGGTTATTTAAAACAGTCCCTGCTCCACTGCCTGTGATGTAAGAAGAGCCATCCAAATATAATTTCCATATAGGTATTTCATCATAAAAATTTTTATCAAACAGAGTTACTCGGTGGAATAATTATTACTTCTTTATGTCCTCCTCTAGCACTTCTTGCTGCTCGTAGACCATCTTCTCTTGCTCGTCTTTTGACTTAAGTTGGTCGGGGTTTAAATTTAATGATCCTGTAATATCCACAGGCTGGTCGGTATTGAATTTTTGTTCTTCAGAGGTGTCAGGATAGGTGAACTCTAGGATAAAATCTGCCACTGCCTGCCCTTTAAGGGACGATATAGGCTCATAAACTATGTCATATTCCCCAAGTTCTACTGCCCAGTACATCAATCTTCCTGATTTTTCTGGTTTATGAAGAGCTTTCCTTATTGGCATGTCAGTATACACGACTATGGTATGAGCTTGGAAGTATGGCTTCATCCTTCTACTTGCTTCGATCAATGCTAATGCTAACGTTTCCAGCCTTGGATATCTGATTTCTGCTCCTCGGAAGGCCTTGCTAGTGTAATAGATTAGTTTTTGCACTCCATCCTCCACTCGTATCAACGCCGAGCTCACTGCATTTTTTGAAACTTCCAAATACAAATATAGTCTTTCTCCCATCACTGGTCTGGATAACAATGGAGGTGCTCCCAAGTATTTTTTCAATTATTGAAAGGCCTTCTCGCATTCATCATTCCACTCAAAAGTCTTTCGGAGTGTTTTGAATAATGGGAGGCATATATCAATTGCTCGTGACACAAATCTATTAAGTTTTGCAAGTCGCCCTGTGAGGCTTTTTACTTCCTTCTTTGTGGTTGGAGATCGCAGTTCCAATAGAGCTTTGATCTTGTCAGGGTTCACCTCAATCCCTCGTTGGTTAACGATATATCCGAGAAATATGCCTTCTCGTACTCTGAATATGCATTTGGTTGGATTCAGCTTCATTTGATATTTATCCAGTTGATCAAAGGTCTGGCCTAAGTCAACTAGATGATCAGAATCTTTCTTGCTCTTTGTCAGCATATCATCAACATAAACCTCCATGTTGTGACTGATTTGTTCTACAAACACCTTGTTCATCAGCCATTGATATATTGCACCTGCATTTTTAAGTCCAAAAGGTATAACATTATAACAATAAGTTCCTCTTGGGGTGATAAAAGAGGTACTCTCCATGCCTTCAGGCTTCATTTTAATCTGGTTGTAACCAGAATAAGCATCCATGAAACTGAACAGTTCGTGCCCCGAGGTAGCATCCACCAGTTGATCAATTCGAGGAAAAGGAAAATAATCCTTTGGACATGCCTTGTTAAGGTCGGGGAAGTCTACACACATCCTCCACTTGTTATTTTTCTTCTTTACCATCACAACATTTGCTAGCCAATCAGGATATTTGACATCTTCAATGAAAGAGGCTTTTTGTAACTTTTCTACTTCCTCCTGTATAGCTTGATTTTTCTCAGGACTGAACACTCTTCTTCGCTGCTTCACTGGCTTAATTTCCTTGTTCACATTAAGCTCGTGACACAAGAAATTAGGATCTATTCCTGGCATGTCTTCATGACTCCATGCAAAAGTCTGCTTTCTTCGCCTTAGGAATACTATCAATTCTTATTTTATTGATTCATCCAAGGATGCATTAATTTGAGTTGTTTGTTCTGGATGCTCGTCATCCAGAATAACATTCTCAGTAGCCTCCATGACCTGTCCTTTCACGAGTTGGGACTCGTCTCTAGGGTCTAACATTTCAATCTCCACATATCCTATTTCATTCACTTGATATGTGATAGTCTTTTGCCTAGATTCTTCACGTTCCACCTGTTCAGCAGATGAACAATAGCATTCCCGAGCTACTTTTTGGTCGCCTTTCACAACTCCCACCCCAAAATTAGTTAGGAATTTTAAACATTGATGCACAGTAGATGTTACTGCTTCGAACTTCTTCAAACCTACTCTTCCCATGATGATGTTATAAGCTAATTGGACCTTTTTATCCATGATAAAAAAGCGTACTCTTTCGATTCGACAAGCAGGCCATGTACCGATAAGCATATCCAACTTGATCGTCCTAAGTGGAAAAACCTTATCGCCAGTAAAACTAAGGAGGGGTCTATGATATGGCTCCAACTGGGCTAACTTCAAATTCAAACTGTCAAAGCATGGATAGAACATGATACCTGCCGAGATACCATTATCCACTAGTACTCGTGAAATCACCACTTCCTTCATTCTCATCTTGATCACCAATGGGTCATCATGAGGATATAGACACCTGTCACGTCGTTCTTAGAGAAACCAATAACTAGTTTGTCCTTATTCACCTTCCTCGGGCGATCATCTTCAGCCAAATTTATTCGCTGAATGTACGAGCAATCTTGAGCCTCATTGAGGTAAGATTTTCTCTCGGCAGTCATATATCTGCCTCCTGCATCTCCACATGTAATGACATTACATTCAAATGATCCAAAATGGATAGAAAATACCTCACGTTCTGTCTGTTTTGGTCTTTTGGGGAGATCGGGGTCGTCTTGGTCATCATCCGGGTCTTCTTCATGGCTTCTCTTCTTATCTTCTTTGGCTCGACAAGGAGATCTAGACCTATGCCTTGCTCGGTCGTTGCCCTTTCCACCATTTTGGCGATCAACATACTTGGCCAGCTTTCCTCGTTTGATGAGTGCTTCAATTTCATTCTGAAGAGCTATGCAAGTTTTGGTTGTGTGACCATAGTCTTTATGAAACTCGCTATATTTGGACTTATTTCTTTTGTTAGGATCCGCCTTCATTTTTTCTAGCCAGTTTAGCTCCTCGCTGTTCTTGATCTCTTCCAGAATGTGGTTTATATCTACCTTCAAAGGAGTATAATTTCTAAATTTCTTCAACTGTTCCAATGCTTGTTTTGCTTTTGACTGCTTGTTTCCATCGTTATTCTTCTGCTCCTTTTTCTCAGCCTTTTCAGCCTCAACTTTGATCTCCTTAGAGTCCATATTTTTCTTCACAGCCATAGCTTCCTCGGTGTTCATAATCTTGGCTGCTTTTGCCATTAGTTTGGCTATGGTTCTAGGCGAATCTTTGGCTAGAGTGTAATATAATTTATCTGGCAACAGTCCACTCATCAGAGTAGTAATTGATGTATTTTCCTCATAATCAATTACCTCGAGCTTCTCATTATTGAAACAAGTAATATAGTCTCTGGTGCTTTTACTTGCTTTCTGCCTAAAACTCAACAAGTGTGCTACTCGTTTGATTGGTTTCTCTCCAAAACAGAAGTTCCCGATAAAGAGTTCTGGCAATTGAAAGAAAGTCGCAATTTTTCCCTGAGGAAGATTATTGTACCATATTTGAGCGGATCCGGTAAGAGTTCCTGAGAATGCCCTGCGTCTCATCTCATCTGGGACTGCGTAGATATCGAGCGCATCTTGGTATTATTCTATATGAAGAACAGGATCAGTTTTTCCATCATATTTAGGAGTCACCACATGAGCTTTGAACTTTGATGGTGTAGGAAAATACACAATTGCCTGGACAAAAGGTGTCCCATGAACAAAAGTTCTTTGTAGAGGATTCTTGGCTTTAGCTATTTACCCTAATCTATCTTACAACCTTTGAATAGAACATTTCCATGCATCGTTTCCTTCCTTTGTCAGATTGGTTCGAGAAGTTGATCGTGTTGAATTTGCCTCTTGGGATCTTTCATTGCGAGCAGTTGGTCATGATTGGGCAGAACCTTCCATTAGATCGGATGATCGCTGGAAGTTCCTCGACGCATATCTAGGAGGATTTCTATTCCTCCCAGGACTCAACCGATCAAAAGGAGAGACTCTACTCAACCTTTCTAATGCGCTGGTCCTTTTTGGAGATAAAGTGATGTTTTGTTGAGAATCTGTAGCTCATACTGAGGAAGTTCGACCCAGTTGGTAAGAAGGATCATTAGATCTCTCGGTACGATATAAGTCAGTGCATCTGGATCGAGATTCCTCTAGGAATAACGTTCGCCTAGTTCGCGAAGAGGGTAAACGGGTATTTCTTTGAACACTTCATTGTCGTGATTGGGCAGGTACTCCGCCTTAGATAGTTTGTATGAGTTGTCGCATGGTTTCTCGTATAGTTGTCTGCCCCTGGGCCATATTATCCATTATACCAGCCAGATCTTGGACATTTAGGGGAGTAGATGAATTTGGAAGGATTCCAACGTTTCGATTACTGGATTCAGGATTATCAGCCATTGATAATGAATTGTTTTGGTGAAAAACGCTAATTATAGTCGATTTCCCACAGACGGCGCCAATCTGTTGATGTAAAAAAACTAGATTTGATCTAATTATTTAATCACAGATAAAAATGAATATATAAATATAAGACAATAGATTTTTAAAGTGGTTCATCTTTGTAAGAATGACCTATATCCACTGTGTTTGTATTGCTGACTGTTTGCCCAGAATTCTCGATTAATGAGTACCAAGAAATTCGGAGTCCCCTTCTAATGAGGAGGTTACAATGTATATATAGCCTTGAGGCTATAAATGTGAAAGGACAATGCGCTGTTATTTAGTAGACATATACATATGTATAATAATGATGATCATTTAATGCGCAATTGTCTCTTTGATTATCTTGATTTGAGTGTTCTGTACGCTAAGTAGCTCGGACCGCCTAAGTAGCTCGGCAAGCTTGAGTTGTTCGGGGACGAGCAAGAGCTGCTCGGGGTGCTTGAGTAGCTCGATGATAGTGAGTTCCTCGGTAGCAGTATGGGTAATTACCACGTTGGCAAACACGTGTCTGTACATGAATGATCCATGTCAGCAGACTAAATTTGGTATCAACAGTATCCTTATCCGCTTGGATAGAAAAATAATTATCGGTATCTGTGTCCTCTCGAATTCTCGAGATTCGAAAATTATCAGAATCTGTTTACATTTTTTATCCATCTTAATTAACACTAATTTTGAAATTAACTAAAATTCGTATTGAATAAAAATTAGATGATCGAAGTTCAAGATAATTTTCCTATAACTAACTAAAAAGTGACAATATAAACTCTTCAGAGAATGTTTGAAATCAAGTACTAACCTTAAATGTTCATGTAGGGGGTTGGAGGTAATCTTTGAATTATAAAGAGCTTCCTTAATTAATAAAAGAGACTCAAGAGAAGGAAGCAGCATGAAGACAGTGAGCCAACTTAGAGAGGCAGCTCGGTGGGGCAGCACATAAAGGAATCTCAGTGATACAACTCAGTGAGTAAACTGACCGAGAGAGCTCCTTTCCATCTTTCGTTCTTACTTATTCAAATTGCATCTGTTAAATACATTTGTTTTAATGTTGTAATGATTGCAATATAAAGTGTGAGGTCAAATGGTAATCGCAAGAGACCAGGACTGGCAGGGCTTGGGAGAGCTTACATACTCTATCGAATGACCTCGTCTTGGGAACTTTAGAAGGATTTAATTTGGAGGATTAAGTGAGGCGGCGTTAAGGCTTATCTTGACCATCTTAGATTCACCTGGTAAAATACCGAGAGACCTTTCACTGTGGAATCTTGTGCGGAGTAGCCTTGAGTTTCATCGTATATTGAGTTTTGAGCTAACCAGTCCTCTATTGAATGTCACATCTACTGTAGGTGATGCCATTAGCCATCTAAACACTGTTCAATCCGTAGTTGAGTAAACCACTGTGGTATTGGGGTTGTTAGACAGTTTGGATAGCAACTCTGTTGTGATAGTCCTCTGACGCAGAGTGATTGGGCAGAAGACATGTCTTGAGATTTAATGTTTATGACGTAGGGATAACTGGCCCATCATGTATTTAATTTTTGTGACATAAAGTATGAGGGGATGTCTTTCACAGTTGTGAAGGACTGAGGCATCTCAGAAATGGTGTGGGGCTATTTAATGGCATCAACTACCTCTGAGAAAGGGGGCTTCTTCTAGAGAATTTATTGCTAGAGAGAATATATCAGGGAGGAGTTATTGCAAACCAGAGGGTTTAATCACCCATCATTGTCATTTATTGTGAATCTTTTAATGACTAACCAGAGATTCTTCAGAGTTTGTTGGTTTGTTGATTGCGTGCAAGGTGTATCTAGGGTATTTACTTCTCTCTCCCTTTAAATGGGTTACTTCAGAGTTTGTTGATGTGTTGGCTGCCTACAAATGTTAATTTATCTTAATTTTTATTAGTTATTATTTATGGATAGGAGTAATAGTAGAGCTAAGGCTAGCTAATAGATTTTTTATAAGATAAACATTTACCTCTTTACCTTATAAAATTTTTACATATTACTAATTTAATTTACAAATTTGCCGTTAAAGTTTTTTTTGCCCAAAAGACAAAGGTGGGAGCTGCCCACCATATTTTCTTCGCCTCCGCCCATGTCTGTAGCACGACCATAAAACACACAAAATCCCATATTATTATTAGATATATCGAAGATTGAGAGAGATGACATTGAATATAAATATAGGAGAGAGAGAGGTAGAGAGAATGGGCATGGGCATGGCCAACTCTGTAATGCTCTTTTCTAAGGTGGGTAACAAAAGTAACACCCAACAATCAACCAGTCGGGTGTTCGAGTGCAAGACCTGTTTCCAGAAGTTCAATTCTTTCCAGGCCCTGGGCGGCCACCGAGCCAGTCACAGTAAGCCCAGACTCATCACGATTGACTCTCACATGAAGCCCAAGACTCACCAGTGTTCCATATGTAGCCTCAAGTTTCTCACAGGCCAAGCATTAGGCGGTCACAGGAGACGACACCGCTCAGCCATGAGCAGGGCCGGTCCTGAGATTGATAAAAATTGACAAGGCCCTCGTGCAAAAATTGTAAAATAGGCCTCTTTTACCTGTATTGATATAAAAAATGGGCCCTCAATATATAAGTAATAAAAATTAATCAACGGGAGGCCCTGTGCGATCGCTCACTTAGCACATGCTCAGGGCCGCCCCTGGCCATGAGTCCTCATCTCTCACCCAAGCCGGTCCCGGATTTCAAGAAGTCGAGTAGTCGTGAGAAAGTGCCGTGTTTGGACTTAACTTTGACACCCTGTAAGAAGCTTTTGGATATCCAGGATAGTGCTCCAAAAATTTAATTATTTTTCTAAACTTCTTCGTGCTTCAAACACTAGCGTGAATTACTTTAGTTTTTATTGTTTTTGGAGGTATTTTAAAGTTTTTATTTTTATGGTTTTAGATTAGATGCACAGTTATAAGGATAGTTTTCTACTTTCAATCTTTTTTTATCTATATATATTCATATATAGTAATTATTAAATTGCAAATATAAAGGTCGTGGATTTATCTTCTTCAAAGTTTGGTTTATGACTTATGAGATAAGATTTGTTGTAGATATGGAGAGTTACGAACACATGAATTCAACTCATGATGCCATAGCATATTCCGGATTCTATAACGTTTTAATTTAAAAAATACCTAAATATATATTTTCTGTATAGTATCGGTTAGTCATTCACATTGTTTACACGTGTATTAATTGGATGTACTCACAAACACCTTACCCTTAGTTACCATTAGCATGCAAATCCTGTGATGCGCGACTGTTTGTAATAAAATTGTTAAAATATATATTAAAATATCAGAAAGTGTTTTCGAAATCATAAAAAAAAATATTACTTGTAGAAAATTTTCAAATATAACCCTAAATGATAAAATAAAAATTGTAATTTGCTTCAAGTCCAAAAAGCTAATAAAAAATTAATTATGTTATGATTTTCTTTCAATAGAGAATTAAGATAAATGTCATGTTCCTTCATATATTTGGATTTTTAAGACAGTGCTTTTCAAGTTTATAAATCTAGTCCATGTGGTACAATAATATTTATTTGTCTAGTCCCTTTAGAGTTAGAAGTTCATTTTTTTTATCCGCACCGGCGACATTATTTTTCACCATTTTTAATGATGTTTTTAGTCCAGGAACTAAATTTATAAAATTATTTGGAGTGTGCTATTTTTATACACTTAGAGCATTATGAACGATGATATCCTTAAAACCTTTTTCTTACTCACTAATGTGTAAAATTAAATTTAAAATAAAAACATGGAATCAGTAATTAGAACAAATTAAAAATTAAATAGTTAAATCAACCATTTCTACGGGTTTGACTACCAACGTCTCGAACAATTATAAAAACAAAGCCACACGATGCAAGATATATCAGGTTAATAGGGTATGGTAGTGCAAATTTGAGTGTTAACTGCTATAGCAGTTTCCCAATATAACATAACCTATGAGTTGTTTTTATACACTTTGAACATACCCATTAGGATGCTCTAAAAGGAATGTGATGAACCTCATTTATTTTTTTACATAAATAAAAGCAACAATTAAGTATCCATGCCTAATATAAGTGGGTTTGATGGTTGAACATAAAAAATGAATAAGTTGAAAGGAATTGTTAGAAAGTGGCATAAAATTAGATCTGTCCTAAAGAAATTAGAACAATTTCAATGAGCAAAGAAATGTAGAAATTGATAAATTATATAAAAATGATTTGAAATCTCCAACAGTGTATAAAGAGAGTACCTTGGTTAAGCAATGCAACTGGAAGACCTCATATATTTGATGTTTTTCATATAATTTATTTTTTTCGTATGTTATGATGACTTGGGAAGAGCGTTTTATTGAAAAAAGAGATGAAAATGACGGGTCATTTGAATAGTCATGAATTCGTAGAGGTGTATTAGAATGTGAAAAGTTTTGAATTAAACTATTCTAAATTTATAATTATGTGGAATACAAAAAGATTTGAGGGATTAACTTAAATTGAGTCATTAAAATTATACACGTGTCTTCTTGTGCAAGCGACAAATATTAACACCTGATTTCGCTGTTAACTTTAGTTATATACTATAATTAGCTTTATGTTAATTAAGGCATTCACGTTATGTGTTCACACTAATGTATTAACATATATAAAGACTCTTCTTGTATATCATAACTATAAATCAAATATATCATTTCTCTATTTATTTATTTTTATCTTATCTCACATGGTATCACAACCATTTTCTTAGGCCTCGTCTATTCCTCTTTCACGCCGAAACACTTATCAACCACTAAAATCACCATTATATAAAAACTTCTCGCCGAAACTCTTCGAACTAATCTAACTAGTCGCAAGAAATCCACATGAAATTCAACTACCGCCGACGAAATCAAATCACGCTAAACACACGCCCACTCTCTCTCTTTCACTCACATGCCTCCCCAACTTATACACCACTCATCGGCCATCCTTCCCATTCCCACTAACCCCGCTGCCACATCACCTGTTAATCCTAACAACCTATCATTCTTGAATCTTGTTCGTGAGCTTCTCCAAGAGAATAACACCAAAGTTGTATATCTCAACTTGCTGGGCGAAGAGGCTTCCCACGTGATGAAGTTATTGAACCATGGATATGAGACATAACTGCCCTAACACTATCAAGACCGCGCTTCCAGCTGACCACATCATGAAACCTATTAAGCATACCCTAACCTTTCTCATACGAAACTTGCTACCACGGTAGTAAGTGGTTCCCACACTTCCTCTCAACTTGATTTGTCTCGATTTTTACCTCACACTTAACTCGGCTCTACAACCCCATTTTTTTCTGTGTTTCGGCCGCCCATATCTTTGAATATCCGTTTCTCTCAATTGTACCTGCTCGTACAAGACCCAAATCACCTCACTCTTTACCTCTCGTCACTCGCCCGAACAAAAACCGCATATCCCTAGATTGTTCAAAGACACATTATTGCCGACTCATCGACAATTTTTGGTCCCCACCCATTTAATGGACCATTTACTTTTAGAGTAGTGCTAGACTTACACTCTCTTAGTACACTCTTAGTACACATTTTTAAATGGCAATCTTTTATTGGATGGTTGTTTTTCTTGTTAGGAAAATATGATCTAGTTTTAATAAGAGTTTTGGATTTTTTTTATTTTAAAAAAATTATTATATAGAAAAAAATATTTTTCACAAATTAGAAAAAATATATTGTTAAAAAACACTATTTTAATATAACAATTTTTTTTTTTGAGAAAAACTGTTTTAAAAAATAAAAGTTAGTTTAGTATAAATAAAAAAAACTTTTTTTTTTACATTTTTAAACAGTTTTAAGAAATAAAAAAATTATTTTCAATATTGTAAAATAAAAAATTAAGTTTAAAAATAAAAAGTGTTGCTGGCGCGAACCTTTAAAAATAAGCGAATATTGGGTAAATGGGTGTTTGATGGACTAAATGATTTAAAAATAATTAAAAAAAACAAGTTTAAAAATAAAGGGTGCCGCTGGCGCTGCCCTTTAAAAATAAGAGAATATGGGGTAAATGGTTGTTTGAAGGATTAAATGAGTTAAAAATAATTTTAAAAAACTAAGTTTAAAAATAAGGAGTACCGCTGGCGCGGACCTTTAAAAAGAAGAGAATATTGAGTACATGGGTGTTTGAGAGACTAAAGAGTTAAAAATAATTAAAAAAAAAGCAAAAGAATAATACTAGACAACCCGAGAGATAGTGCCGGGCTAATTAAAAAAAAATTAAGTTAAAAAATAATGGGTACCGCTGGTGCGCACCTGTAAAAAGAAGAGAATATTCGGTAAATGAATGTTTTAGGGATTAAATAATTTAAAAATATATTTTTTAAAAATAAAAAAAAATAATTAAAAAAATAAAATTATTAGGTAAATGGGTGTTTGAGGGACTAAATGAATTAAAAATAATTAAGTTTAAAAATAAGGGATGCCGCTGGCGCGGACCTTTAGAAATAAGAGAATATTGGATAAATGGGTGTTTGAGGGACCAAATGAGTTAAAAATAATTAAGTTTAAAAATAAAAGGGTGCTGGTGACGCGGACCTTTAAAAATAAAAGAATAATGGGTAAATGAGTGTTTGAGGGACTATATGAGTTAAAAAAATAAGGGGTGCCGCTGGTGCAGACCTGTAAAAATAAGAGAATATTGGATAAATGAGTGTTTGAGAAAGTAATAAATTAAAAAAAATAATTGAAAAATAATGACTATTGGGTTTGCTAGTGTTGTCCCTAACATGTTTTTTTATTTTTTTTATGTCCGGCTAATGTCATTATAAACTGAAAAAATCAACAAAAAACCAATAAAACAAATATTTAGGTTTGCTAATGCTGTCCACCTCAGCAGTTGGTACTAGATAGGTGCTAAGGGCCGGGTAGTATATCATTATTCTTACTTTTATTAAAGTTTTCTAGTTGTTAATCACTTTAATAAAAGCAATCTATTATCTTCAAGTAGCCCTGTATTTTTTGAATTTCTTAATTATGTCCCTGAAAAATATAAAAATTATTTGGAACTTCTCCCGATCTCTAAAATATATTTTTATCTAATAAAAAAAATCGTAGTCGTACTCGGGCATTCCTCCCAAACTCATGTCAATAGTGTAGCTCTCCCCTTGAGTTGGTCGGGGAATAAGATGGTATACCCCTTAATTCATATGGGCTTTAGTTACCACATCACCAAGATAGGTATCTTGGATTTCGACCTCTCTTAGGTTTTGGCCTCACAATCATGCTTGGCATCAAACCTTGTGACCATGACAAGTATGAATTCTATCTGATGTGATGCCTCGTGTGTCTCTCTTCGAAAGCTCTATATGCACTCCAGGTTTCTTTTTAGTTCACCTAGGACTACACCTCTGTGCTTAGAACATTTTTGGCGACTCCGGCCTCTTATCTGGTCTTTGGCCTCATCTCCGACCTTGCAATGGATTTATGCCACACTCATTCGTGCTTCCAAGTGCCCAAACATTTTTTTCTGCACATCAACAATGCAAAACATAAAAATCATTCAATTTTTTAGAAAATTGGTTTGCAAACTCAAGAGGTTTAGTATCTTCACCGACTTGAGTTTGAGGGGGGATGTTGGTCATACACTACACCACAAACAACGATTTGGCACACCCTGATATTAAAAATTTGACACAGTTTAAAACTATGTCAAATTCTGGCACGCTTTAATAACAATCTGACACACTTTAAAACAGTGCCAAAATTTGACACTGTTTTAAATTGTGTCAAAATTTAGTACACTTGACTAAAATATAAAAAATCCTAAAAAAATACTATACTCACTGTTGATGCAAAAAACTAGACCGAATCCCATTTTTATGATCACAGATAAATAGATGAAAGCAATCCAATCAAGCACATAAGAGACATAGATTTTTAAAGTGGTTCGGCTATGAATAAAGCCTACGTCCACTGTTATTTTATTCCCAGGGATTTACAATAGCACCATAGGGTGTAGAAAGAGAAAGGATGTGTATCTTGTGTATGGGGTTTCTAGGTTCTCTTGGATCTCTCTCTCTCTTTGGCTAAGGGGATACATGTATTTATAGTGATGGGAGATAAAGAGATTCATTGTATGTAGACATTTATGTTTACATTCAACGAATCTAATTGTTGAATTGCTTGGTATGCGAACGGAGCGCTAATGCGATAAAATAAATCCAAATCCACAAGTGACAGGGTATAGAGCATCCAAATAAACCCATAATAATATAAATCCACTAATCTCAATCTCTTCAATTACAACAAGTCTCTCGAATAAAAAATACAACACCTAACTCGAAAATAAAATACAAATCTCCAAAGCTCTATACATCAAAATAATACAAATCTTTTCCAAACAATCCTCGCTAAAATCAATCTCCATTGCTCCCCAAAATCCGCGCTATCCTGCCACTAAAAGAAAATATGGGGAAGTATACAATACGACAGGAAAGATGCTCAACAAATATATTAGCTATAAGGCGTAACAACACGAGTACGAATATTCATATCAAATGCAAATCTCAAAGTATTTATCAATAAATTTCTCAACAACACATCAATGGGTCACCAGGCCTTACCCCATCCGCATATGCTTTATCAAGCCATAGCCAGGGAATAGGTATTTTGGCGGGTACTCAACATCCGTGCCATATTAAAATCTCATGACAACGTGCTCAATAACAATATAATGATACCACATGAATCAAAATAATTTCAACAATTATTTTCTAGATTTCAATGAATTTTAACAATTCAAATATGAGTTCAATTAAACAAGAATTCAATGAGAATGACACTCGCGAGATTTAAGGAGCATATTGTGTAAAACTCCATACCTCAAACCATGATGAGAAACCAATGATCACATCCTCAATATCAACACAAAATATCTACAGAAGCTCTTCTAAGAACCTCCAACAAAAATAGCCCTAAGAACACCTCTAATCTAAGGTTGGAACTCACAAATCTCAAGGGTCAATGTGTATATAAAAAGAAGAGGAATATAAAATATATTTGCTGCCAAAATTTGTACCAAAAGTATGTTAAAAAGTGTTGCCCATGACTTCCTTTTATAATGCAAAGAAATGAAGAGTTGGAATCCAAAAGACTCCTTTAAATAAGGCAAAGAAATGAAGAGTTGGAAGTCAAAACAACTCCAAGAGTTAAAAACATTTAAAAATTATTTTAAAATCCGTTTTAACTCCGATTTCGAAACCGTTTGAAATTCTCGCCTTTAAAAATAATAACCAACATATTTGAGCAATAAAAATAATTTTATCAAAAATTTTATTTTCCTCCATTTTCCAGAAATTAATTAAAATCGCCCAAAATTACGCGAGTTGTTACACTTCCCCACTAACAATGGAATTTCGCCCTCGAAATTCGCCGAATGCCTAACTCTCAAAAATCAGGCCAACAATCTCAAAAAATAATTGTCACCAAAAATAATTCCTCACCTCTAATCTCGAAACCTAACACAAATATCATCTAAAATTTTCTATCTTCAAAAATTGCTAACCACGCAATGAACCCAAAACTCAAGCCCCGAGGGTTGTCGTATACCTAAGCTCTGATACCATTTGTATTTCACAAGACAATAGCGATTAAGATTGCGAACAAAAATAAAAGTCTTTCATTAAATCAAAGAATAAATTACATTGATAATGAAATGTATACTAACTATTACATCAAAATTCCTACTCTATTGGTTTCTTCCCCTCTGCTTTTGAGACAGGTTCCTCGTCAGTAGGCGGATCATTTAAAGCAAGAGGAGAGTTTATGAAGTTCAAATCTTTTAACATCCTGATATTCATCAAGGATGATCGATCTAGAAGGTGCTCGGGACGAGATATCTCAACACTTGAATGGATATTGTAGTCGTCGAGATACTTGGAAATTAAGCATCGAGGAATGGCCCGAGCAGGGATCCAACTCATATCAAGTTTGAATGGTGGCACGGATAGGTCGAGCAGCCCGGGATCATGATAGTCCCACAGGTAATGACCCTGTTCGAGTTGCAGCACACCTAAGGCATTCAACCAGCCTTGTTTGTAGCCCTCATTATTGGCATTCTGGATACAATCGTCCAAGTGGTATAGAGCTTCGTTGTAACCAGCCATCCAGAACTCCCTAGGCTGTTTGTGGAATTGATATGTCAGTCTTTCCAGCTGCTCGTGGAGATTTTTGATGAAGAGTTCCTTATTCTCCAAGACTGACTGCTGCACAGAAAGCTGCTCTTCAAGGTCCCTGATCTTCTTTGACATTTCAGCCAACGCCTGGTTCTTTGCCATTAATTGGAAGGCTTGGTTCTCTAAGGCAGATTGAGTCCTCTGTTCCTCGACAGGAATTCGAGATGATCTTGCTCTTCCCCGAGGAGCTCTTGCTCGTCCACGAGAAGATGTAGAGGGACCAGCTCTCCTCAAGGTCTCCAATTCGTCCCTCAAGTTGGCGTTCTCGACCTCCAAGAATGAGAATCCCTCTTCATTCACTGGGATCAAGGCGTTTGAAGTGGAAGCTGCAGACTTCAACTGAGACAACTCTTTTTGCAGGTTGTTATTTTCTTGCTCTAATAGTTCAGCTATTTGTCTGCACTCCTCAACCTCACCCCTCAGAGTTCTCTCCCTCACATCATAGCCAGCAAAACGCTTCTCGTACCCCTTGTCAGCATTGAGTTGCTGATACTTCTTCTCATACCTCTCGTGCAAAAGGGCAGTGGATTCTTTGTATTGCTGCTGAAGGTCTTCAAGAATGCCTTGGAGATCCTCGATCATATCATAATAAGCCACATTGTTGGTCACTGCACGATCAATCAGGGTCTTCAAGTATTGATAGGCCTCAACCGCCTGTTTCGAAGCATCCTGGCCGAGGATGTCGACAATTTGTGCTGCACTCAGATCTGTGTGATCAGCCTTCAAATAATCATTGCATTGCCTCAACAGCTTGGTATCATGAACAGATAGTAATTCCATCCTGGCCATAAACTAGTAGAGAAAGAAGAAGCAGTAATCAATAAAAGTACCAACTAAGCATGAAGAAGAGACAACAGTATGCAAGAACGAAAGTTCAAGTTTTATTATATCAAGATTCAGAGTTACATGTTCATGGTTACATTTGACAAAAGAAAAATATAAAGAGAAACCCGAACAACTCTACACCTTTTCCTTGTCTCCCAAAACCTTCTCGGGAAGCTGGGACGAGGAAGTAGGTTGCTCGGAAGGAACAGATAGTAGCTGGGGAAGTGCAGGAGGTTGCTCGGAGGAAGTAGCGAGCTGCTGAAGTTCCTCGGTAGCAGGCTGGATGGCTGGGGGATGATCTCCCATCACCATAGAAGACTCTTCGGAGGCAGCTTCGTCCTCTTCTTCTTCTTCAGGAGTTGGAGGGGGACCAGGGATGTGTCGCTGAAAGAGTTCGGAATTTTCATCCACTTTCATCTCCTGAAGAGCAGCGACCCATCCATCCCTAAAGTACTTGAGGCTTCCATATTCTACTTGAGACATCATAACAGCCAAGCCATTATTCCACCCCTTGTCCCAGCCAGCGCTGAAAGACTTCTTCACAACCAATTTTCTCTTCAACTTCTCCGAGGAAAGCTTCTCGGATAGAAGGTTTTCAGCATTCTTCAATTTATTTTCAACCTCCTCCTTCTGCCGATTTACCTCTCGAAGCTGACCCAATTCTTCCTCAGTAACCTTGAGCTTATTCTCAAGCTCTCCAGCATTTTTGACCTTCTTGTCGAGCTCTTTATTTTTCCCTTCCAAGTCCTTTATTCTCTTCTCCAACTCCTGGGAGACTTCAACAACTCGAGCCTTCTCTTGCTCGGTGGAGGCAAGCTTCTTCTCCCAAATAGCCTTGTCGGCATCGTATTTCTGGCGAGACTCTTCCAAAGACTGCCTCACGCCCATCAAAGCTTCCTCCACACCAGATGAGGAGCTTGAAGCTTTAATAGCTTCATCCTTCTTCAAAATTGTATTGAAGCAGCTCACCAACTGTGAAAAGAAAATGAAAGCAAGTCAGAGACAGAAATAACAAGGGAAATATGAAAAGTTCAAAGTAAAAGGACTTACAGAAGTAATGTGGCGAGCTTCCAAAGAGGTAACCATATCTCGAGAAAGGTTTTCTTCGATACCTTGGATCTCGGGAATGATCCAAGTCTTCACCGAGCTCATGGCAAAGCTCGGAGGAACAAAAGCGGGAACTCCACTAGTCGGGGGCTGAGAGATGGTGTCAGCCAAATTGACCGAGGAGCTCTTATTCAGCTTCCTCGGGGGAGCAAGAATAGATTCAACCAAGGAGGAACTCTTGGTCGGTGATATTACAATCACTTCTCCTGGAGCAGCAGCCTTGCTCGGGGCCACTGGGGGCTTCTCGACAACCTTCACAACAGGGGCAGCCGAGGAAGGTGCATCAGTTTTCTTTGTCCCCTCCCCTGGGACGCCAATCTTACTTCTTTTTGCCTCTACAGCACCAGAGGCAGGTTTCTCGAACAAGGTGGGAGGTCTTCTTTTCTTCATCCTTTCACTTAAAGGAATATTTGATTCAGGCGAAGAACTGGTAGAAGTTGGTACTGGCTCTGCGTCACTTATCACCGGATGAGCAGTGAAAGAAGTGGTGTAGCTCTTGTACTACAGCAGATACGAGGCTGACCTAATGTGCTCGTCGGCAACACTCTGATGCAAACTCCAGATAAGTCTTAAGTGCCTTATATTCACGTCTGCTTCTTTTGGACACTTTCTTTTGCTATCAACTGCAAATAAATAAACATTAAAATATCAGTGGCACATTTTGTCAAACACAGAAGAAGCATGATTTCAAAATAAGTAAAATAAAATAAAAATAACCTATCCCATTTCCATAGGGAGGGCATCTGGGACCCTCATACACTTCATCCCCAGGTAAAGAAGCATGTTACCAATTTTTTATAACAACTTCGTGCTCAAAATAGTCCCTATTGGCATCCGGGAGATTGACCACTAAAGCCCTATTTAAAAATCTAGTTTTTAAATAAAAGGTGTTATAACCAACTACTCATCTATTGAAAAACATGATTTATGGAATTCATATGCGAGTTCCATGGATTTGATTTAATCTATGAACCCCATTAACTATTCTCCATGTATTGGGGGTTATTCTTGCAGGAACAACGTCAAAGTATTGCCAGAATTCCAGACATAAGGGATTGGGTGAAAAAGAAAATCCACACTCAGCAATAAAGAGACTGGGGAACTAATGTCCCTCAGCCAAACGGAAATAGTCAGAAGGCTCAGAAAGCTCTTCCAGAACAACCCAGGAGGGAATAGAAAAACCAGAGCGAAACTTATCAAGAGATTCAACAGGGTAAACCATGATGAATAAAGGAAATGAAGAAGAAGGAAGAAGATCTTACAGAAAAAGAGTGGATCTGTTGACAACGAACGATGGAAGAGATGAATACACATGAGAGAACGAGATGGTGGAAAACTCGAAGATACAAATTTGAAAAGGTAGAAGACGATGGGAGTGTCTGTGAAGTTTAAATACTCTGCCTTGGGAAACGATAAAGTAATGATTACAAAAAGAAACAATTACGCTACCGGCGGCTAGAAGGACAAAAAGGGCGCGGCAATCAAAGCGAGTATAAAAATTCAAAAAAGCCTGATTCTATGAATTTGGAAGGAAAAATAAATACAAGGTAAATACTCCTAAAAATCAGGAGGACCATTTCAAGCTACCATATTCCGAGAAAGAATGTTCCACACTCCTCAAATTTTGAACTATGAAACATTGGGGGCTTCTGTTGATACCAAATTTAGTCTGCTGACATGGTTCAATAAAGTAAAGACACGTGGCAATCTACGTGGTAACAACAAACACTTCCGAGGAACTCACATGATCCGAGGAGCCATACTACAACGAGGAACACAGATTCCCCGAGGAAATCATACGCTCCGAGGAACGAGAACTCTCCGAGGAACTCTTGAGCACCAAGAAGCTTAGGCAGTCCGAGAAACTCAGGCGGTCCGAGCTGCACCTCGAACAAATCATTAATAGCAGGATAACCAACAGTTTGACTGTTCATTAAATGTTTATCATTCAGACGCATATGCATAAGGGGCATTGAATGTATTACCTTTTCATATGTACATCATTTGATGTATTAACCTTTTACATTATAGCCTCAAGGCTATAAATACATTGTACAATCCTCATTGTAAGGGGACCGGAATTTCTTGAGATAACTTGTAATCGAGAATTCCCATATAATCAGCAATACCATAATAGTGGACGTAGGCCATTCTTATAAGGTTGAACCACTTTAAAAATTCTTTGTCTCATTTATTTATCTGTGATTGAATAATTATATATGATCTAATTTTTTACATCAACACTCACTTTGGTATCCCTCTCTCTCATCCTTCTCATTCCCACTCATCCCTCTCTCTCTCTGCTTTGACTTCTCTATCTCTCTCTCTCTCTGTCTCTGCCTCTCTGATCAGCTCTCTCTCTCTCTCTCTCTCTCTGCGCATAACTCTCTAGTTAACTCTCTCTCTCTACGCAGCTCTCTCCAATCACCCCTCTCTCTCCACTCATTCCACTCAGGTAATTTTTAAAAGCATCTATATTTTTTTAACCTAAGTTTTTACAAATACAACCTAAAAAGTTGCCTCTCTTTTCATATGGATAAAGATTGGTGTTTGTTATTTGATCTTTAAAGGTATTCACAATCTATCAAAGTTAGGGTTCAAAGTATTCTTGGAAAGGTATCATATTTGATCCTAGAGTTTATGCAATCCGTGATTTGATTCGTATTTTGCATTTTGAGGGTTTTATATGTAAATTTTTATATAATTATTGTGTTTTTTAAATGTGTGAGCTTTTGGTAAAAATTGAATTTTGATAATGAAAAAAAAAATCATTGGTTTATGGACGGAGCTTGGGATCTTTTAGTGGTAATCTATGTTTTTACATTCTTACCCTGATATTTAAAATGCATTTTTGTTCTGATTCATATAGGGTTATGGATTTTTAAGAAAATTTAAGTGATAAACATTCATAAGAATGTAAAAAAAACAAATTGAAATAGTAAGCAGACACCCCCACTAATTAAATGGATAAAAGAGATTTTGTGTTGAAAATTTAATAAAAAGAAAAAAAAAACTATTTAAATAGTAAGTAGACATTAATGCTAAACATTCAATAAGAATGTTACACATGTAGAAAAACCCTAAACCCATTCAAGAGGTCTCACTACGGTTGTAGTTAGAACTCTTGAATTGTCCCATTGTTGGACAGTTTGGAAATGTAAAAGTCTATATTGTACATAATGTTTATGCATTTCCTATTTTAAAAAATCGGTGGTATCTCTTTATGTTCTTTAGGTGTATACTAGATTGATGTAGTGTTTTATGCTTTATTGGTTGAAAAGCTTAAGTAACACATGAACACTCCCAATTTAAGTTGTATACTTGAAGAGCTTGAGGTAGATGTTAGCGAATTTTTCCAAATTAGGACACGTCATGAGATATTATGAACAATACAAAATATGCATTTTCGAATGGGATAGGACCCTTACCCTGTAGAGGAGATGGAGGAAATATAGGAGCTAAAATATATACATATTTAAACTTGAATAAAAACTTAAATATATCTACAATAAGCATTTATATTATAGTGTCTGTTCTTTAAACTTATCAGGATATCGTTGGGAATCAACAAAGAGCGGATAAGTGAGAAAATATCAAGACCGATACGTATAGAGATGGGGCGTTATAGTTTTTATATTATGTGCGTAATAATAGTTCGAGTTCTAAACATTCATGTCCCTATAGACGTTGTCGAAATGGGAAAGGACATGTTGTTATAGATGATATATTCGTTCATTTAATGACATATGGTATGGACATGAACTATAACTTATGGCATTTAGTTGGTGAAACATTAGTTGTTTCAAAAGTCCAACTACCACTTCAATCTGTGAAACCGATATAACACACTCATGTGAATGATATTCTTATTTTGAATGATCTTGTAAATGATGCTTGTGAGATGTTTACGGGTGAAGCGGAATCTAGTGAACCCAATTGTGTAAGCAGTGATGAAGCCCCCCCTCCCAACTTAAAAGGTTCTCAATGATTCTCATACACATAAATACAAAGGAAAGAAGTATTATTGTTTACATCAACTCGCACAGGAGCCATTATACCCATCCACTTGTTCTTCCCATCATACCACAATGTATGCTCTTATATATTGAATGATTTGACAACACAATTAAATTTGTCGGGATGGTACTACAGGTGGAATTCTTAAATTGTTAAATGAACTACTTCCTGAAGGAAACAACTTTACAACTAGTTATACAGAAATGAAAAACACCGTTAGAGATCTTGGTATGGATTATGTTAAGTATAACGTATGCATTAACAACTCTATATTATTTTGGTAAGAGCGTGAAAAATCTAATAAATGTATAAAATCTTATTCTTTACGCTACAAGTTTACTTCTCTAGACGAGGACGGGCTAGAAATTCAGAATATTAAGAAAAAAAGTATTGTATGGTTCCTAAGAAGGTAATGCGACATTTCCCTTTAATCCCTCGGATAAAACGGTTGTATACCATGAAATGGATAGTAGAGAAAATGACTTAGCACGCTCGTGCAAGCTCTTGTATGGAATTCTTGCGTCATCCCTGAGTTTCGACAGAATAAATCAATTCAAACATTATGTAGAGAGATTTTGCAAAAGATCCACATAATATTTGACTTGTAATAGAAAATGATGTATTCAACCCGAATAACATGTTTGGTGGTAAGTATAGTTGTTGGCGAGTGATAATTCAACCTCTCAACCCTCCTCCATCAATGTGTATGAAAAATGAGTTTTAATGTTGTTTGCATTGATTCCTGGGCCAAAGTCACCATCAAGTAATATCGATGTCTTCCTCCAACCATTTGTTGATAAGTTAAAGATCTTATGGTCTGGAGTTAAGGCTTGGGATGCGAACAAAAATGAGCAATTTCAATTAAAATCCATATTGATATGGGGTATTCATGAGTTTTTTAGCTTATGGGATGCTAACAAGTTGTTCAACTCAAGGTTACGATGGGTATCCCATTTTTTCTACAAATACACCTTCTTAATATCTTTCTAAGTCAATGAAATATTGTCACCAATGATCTCGTATGTTCCTTCCTCAAAACCATCCTTACAGGTTTGACACATCAAAGCAAATATTTAATGGTAAAATAGAGGATGCTATGGCTCCAAGAAAGTTAACAAGTGTAGAAGTTGAGAAGATAGTGTCACTTATCGCTCGAGAAGGTGTTCGAAGAGAGGGAGAGGGAGACAAGAAGGGAAAGGGAAAGGGAAAGGACAAGGACAATGGTAAGGAGAAGGAGGATGTTGTAATGAAAGACGATGATTATCCAAGTGAGGGTGACGATGAGGATGTAACGGGTACCGAGATTTTTTCAAGGAGGTCAATTTTCTTTAACTTAGAGTACTAGAAGGATCAAGATACTAAACATACTTTAGATGTTATGCATGTTGAAAATAATGTCACAGCGACTCTTTTAACTATAATACTCATGGTGAAAGGATCCTCAAATAAAAATACGGTCAAAGCCAGTAAAGAGTTGAAAGATCCTTTGAATCTTAAAAGAAATTATGGATGAAAGATGACGAAGGCCGTAATAAAAGGTGGATGCCAAAGGAACATTTCACAATATGAAAGTAAGAGAAAGAATCATTTTATCGTACACTAAAAACATTAAAGGTATCGATTGGATTTTCATCAAATTTCATCAACAATGTTAACCTCGATCCACCTGGATTTACGAATCTCAAGTCCTTCGATTATCATGTCAGTATGCAATGGTTGCTTCCTGCGTTACTTATGCATTCATTTCTAAATTATAAGCCTTTGTCATAAGCTATACAATGGATATTCTATACAAGAGATAAAATTGATTTAATATTTCTATAAAATTAAGGTATTTAAAACGTTTTAGTCAAATTATGTTCTTAGTATATTTTGGTAATCGAATTAATTACGTTGTTTCTCGTAGTGAATTAGGTTCTCTATTTACTATATAAGCTGATGAAATCTCTATAATTTTGGCATATAGGAATTATTAAACGCTAAGCACAAGTGCATTAACTTGACCTTATTTTCCTTTCTCTTTTCTTTTCCTCTCATTTATTTTCTGTGCACACCTGCAGGGTAAGTTAAATGTTAAACTACAATGATATTTCAATCTGTATTGTTTTTTCATGTATTTCTTTGGAAATAACTAGTATGTGCAAGCGTAACACGTTCTTGTAGAACTAGGTGCTATATGGATTATTAATGTTTTCATGAATTAATGGAACCTTATATTATTGTAATTTTATTTTTGTAGGTGCCAATACAAGTTAACAAGTTCCTGACATATAGCGATGGAATGAGAGTTGTTGAACCTCGAAAGTTGTCCATTCAGGGCCCTGAATCGGATGATCTATTATTCACACAACTGGACCAGTACACTTTGTATTCCTTCACATTTTGCCTAAATTACTAGGATTATAATTTATAAACAGAACCGGTGACTTTTATGGAAAGTGCATTTTAGAGAAAAGATTTGTGTGGGCCAAATTGGTACGTTGTGGGAGTACAAGCATTTTAACACTATAACCATAAAGACACTTGTCTGAGTAGATACTGTTCTCTTTAATTCGCATGCTTAAATAGTGAGCTTGTCTTAAAGGAAAATGTGTGGGCTCTTAAAACCTTCAAAGCTGACTTGGTGAAGCTTTTAACCTTGGGATTAATTTCGTCTTTTTTTTCCTTATCAAATCATGATTTACGCTTAAGATCGTGAATCTTCCCACTAATAGTTTAATTTTTTGCATAATAATATCATATTGTCCCTAGCGTAACACTTCGTTACACAATAGATATTGACCTGCTGAATAAATGTCCTTTCATTTTTAAAAATTTTATTAGCTATATAACTGAACCACATTGAGAAAATATGCACTATCTAAGAAAAATTAGTCCTCTACTAAGAACCCATGTTTTAGATGTCGAATATAAGTATATTGTGAATTATGTCTATATATATGCACCAAATTGTTAACTTATGTGTAAACTTCTTGTTATACATGTTATTGTAATTAGTCATTCTTATCAAGACAATATTTTGATATGCTCCACCTATTCAAAGGGGTGAAACTCCTATAAGACGTTGTCTTCTACAAATGCATACTTCATTTTTATTCACCCTATCATATGCATACTTGTGCATTCTCTATCACATGTTGATTGTTCATGTTTTCATAGATGTACTTTCTCCTTTATTTGTGTTGTCTGGATAGTGCAAAGTTTCTCAAATTAAGACTCACATTTCATTTTAGGAATTTGTCAGTGTCTTAAAATTAGTGTACTAAATTCTACAATACTTAGTTTTTTAAGTTTGGAATTTGAGCACCGATAACATTAAATTTATTATTTTATTTAAAATGGAGTTTGAGGCATATCGTGGTAGATATAGATGGACTTCTGGTATGTTGGTTTTTGGACCATTTGTGGCTTGTCTAATTGAATTTTAGCATCAATCTCCCCCAAACTTATTTCAATGTTTCATTAAAGTTGTAACTGCACTTGAATGGTTTTTACAGCGGGGGTTGCGTAACGTATAGTCTAGACATGAATTTAAGTAAGGTTGGAGGATAGAATAATGAGCACTTGTGTAATGTAAAAATAAGATTTCATCTTTAAATGGCAATAAAGGCAGTTGGTGGGATGCTAATTGACCTGACGGCAGATGCCTAGGGAGTTTCTTAGGGGGTTTTCGGGTTTTTTACCAATTAGTTTCGTTTACTAAGTATGTACTTCAATAGGCCTTAACATTTGTTTTGCTCCATCGGGTCCCATGATTTTTTTTTATTCCAATGTCATATTTGTAAACATACACTGAATATTCACTATATGTACAAATAGGACCTATTAAGAAAAAAATGTTACGATAGGACCTATTAGAAAATGTTCCATGTAAATAGGACTTAATAGGAATATCCCCCTTTTTTCCTTTCTAATTTTAACTATAATATTATAAAAAATCACATATATGTTTTGGCAGATCCACATACAGTTTAATCATCTCATATATATGTTTTTTGTATTTGTAGCTTAATCATTCCACCCATCTACATTATAACATTGAAGGTACTCTCCATATCTATTTATATTCCTAGTTTTTTCCCTTTATATCTTGGGTCTTTAGGGATTTTTTGATTGTTTTTAGTATTTATTTTTTTATTTCTCTTTATCAGTTTGCTATTCTTTTTATTGTTCGTTTCTTAATGTGCAGCATATTTGGAAAAATTGACACGATTTGAAAAAGTTTAGAGAGTTATTTGTAAGGTTGTATATGCTCTTAATGACATTACATATATCAAATCCTCCCCTCCAGTTCTTGGATTAATAGTAAAGATTCAACAGTGCTAATTGTTTTAATCTCAATCACCATTGTTGCAAAAAACTAGACTAGGCCTAATTAATTTATCACAGGCAAATTAAGTAAAACAAGCAAGACACAAGAGATTTTTAGAGTGGTTCGGCTTAAAGAAATAACCTAAGTCCACTGTTACGTATTGCCTGCCTTGATTTGTTTTTCGATCTCTCCAATGTGGATGACACAATGCATTTATAGCCCAAGAGGGGTCTTGATTGTTGTCATGTGAAAGGATGGAATGACCTTATTTCTAAGTCATTTACATCAACACATAATGAGAATTAAATATATGAATAATGTCGATTTTTCATCAATACTGGTAGCTGGTCGGGCTGACTTAGACTAGTGCCGTATTAGATGACACGTGCTGGTTTGTGAATCGTCCACGTAGGGTGGTAGATATTGGTATCAACAGAAGCCCCTAATGTTTTATACTTGGAGTTTGATGGGAAAGTGTGAAATATTATTCTCCAACTATAGCTCGGGCTCTTTTGTTTAGCTGCAGACCTTCCATACTTGTGAATTTTATCTACTCGATTGATGATTTTGGGCGCGAATGGAAATTTTGTAAATATTTCAAATTTTAGTGAACTTTTATGGGGTATCTTCGTCTTTTCCTTTATTGTCCACCGTAAACCCAAACGTCATTCTCTTTAATCATTAATTTTCCCAGTTTTTTATGAGTCTTATAAAAAGGGCGGTAAAACTTCGATTATCTTCTACCACTTTCTTCTGATTCAGCCACTGGGTCCTTTACTGTCATGCGATCATTTTCTTTTCTGTCTTTAGTTCTTTCTGAATCCTTAAATCTTTTTAAGAATCTTCCTTCTCCTATTCTTTGTTTTCTTCATCATGGTTTACTCTATCGAGTCACTTGATACGTTTAGAACCGATTTTAATATTCCATCTTTGGTTGTATTGGAAAATCCTAATTTTTCTTCTAATTTTTTCTCTCTTGCTGACGGTCATTGGTTTCCCTCCATCTTTATTGCTAAATTTGGTTTCACATTTCCTCCCAATCCCTTGTGTTTGGAGTTTTGTCAATATTTTGACATTGTACCTGCAAGAGTGGCTCCCAATACGTGGAGAGTTGTAAATAGAGTTTATAGATTAAATCAAATTTATGGAACCCATCTAGGGATTTCAAAAATCATGTTTTGTTATAAGTGGGTAACTAGTGATACCACCTTTTATTTGAAACCTAGGGCTGTTAGTAAAGCTTTGGTAGTTAATCTCCCTGATTCTAATGGGGATTATTTTGATAACGGGATAGTTGTAAAAAATTGGCAACATGCCCCTTTAGTTGGAGGTGCCAAATACCAAGGACCTAGATGTCCGCTCTTTGGCAATGGAATAGGTTGTTTTATGTTTTAGTAAAATTTTTCTGTTTATGTTTGATAAAATGTCATACTGACTATTGTTTTATACATCTATTTGCAGTTGAGCAAAAAAGAAATTTCCCCAAAGAGAGTGAAGTAAATTTAAAAGAGTTAAAGTTTATTTGGGTTCTTTATAAGGTAGTTGTTAAAGAGCACATTAGGTCTGCCTCCTATCTGCTCTAATATAAAAATAATGTTTTTTTCTTTTATTGCCAGACCTTCTATCTCTCCTGCTCTGGTTATTGATCTTGAACAAGAGGTTGTTATTGATTCTGATACTCCTTTGTCTAAAATTATGAAGAAGAAGAAGTTTCCTGACCTTTACAGTGGTAATTCTTCTAGATCCTAATCATATATTGAAGTAACGAAGAATGAAACAAGGGATGTTATGAAGCCCCTAGCCTCAAGAGTCCAGTCCCTAAAGATCCAGCCCCCAAAGACCTGTCTCCTAAGGATGTAATTCCCAAAGAGGTTGACATTCCTCTAAGGAGACTTAAGAGAGTTCATGCAGAAAAGAAAGTCAACCAAGTGACCAATTAACTGTCCTTGGTTGATTTACCCTCTTATGATGTTGTTCCTCCAACAGCTATTACTCCTGGTTTGGCTAGGAGGTTGATCAAGTCTGGTACTCTTCCAAACCACAGGGGGTTGGATGCCAAGCTCCCTAGAACGAGGGTTTTTGAATTAGCTGCTCAGAACCTTCCATTAGTAAGTAACTTTTATTATCTTGGTTTGGTTGTCATTTATATTCCTTATATGCTCACTTTGGTCTTCATCTCTTATAGTTCTTAGTACACTTCAATAATATGCTGGAGAAGGATGATGTAATTAAGGCTTCTTCTTTAAATAAGGTGGAGGAGGCTTTATCTAGTTTGAAGAAGTCCCTGCTTGAATCTCAACAGGCTTTGGAGACTGAGAAGAGCACTTGGCCAGAGAAACTGAAGACAGTTAAAAGTGCTCATCAAATATCTGACTCAAATGCCCTTGAATCCGAGTGCAGGGCCAAGGAAGTTGAGCTCCAAAAAGAGGAAGCTGAGGGTAAGAAAGAGGAAGCTGAGCGCCAGAAAAAGGAAGTTGGGCGAAGGGTAGAGGAATCTGAGTACAGTGCAAAGGATGCTGAAGAGATTGTATCCTCTGCCATAACTAAGAGAAAATTTGTTGTGAAGGCCTCCTTTAGTGCTGGTTGGGATAAGGGCTGGAACAAAGACATTTATGCTACTTCTGATCAGATTGAGTATGTGAAGCAAAAATATTTCAGAGATGGTTGGGTTACTTCCCTTCAAGAGTTGAACATAAATGGAAATTTTAAAACATTTCAGAGGTATATTCATAGTCCTCCTCCAGTCATAGATTATAAGGTTGAAGATGAAGCTGCTTGTGAAGAGTCTTCATTTGCGGTTGAGTCTTATGTCAAACAGCTTGAGGTCCATGAGTCTTCTATTCCTCCAGCTGAGCAACTCCAACCTGTTGCCCCTTCTTCTGAGCAGAACAAGATGGTTAGAAGTGATAGGGAGAAGGTGTGAAGTTATTCATAATTTTTCCCTTTTACTTTTATTGTCTCTTTTTCCTTGATTATGATTGTACTTCAACTCTTTATTATCAATAAAAGAACCTTTTGACGTTCCTTCTTTGTCTCCTGTTTATTATACCTATTCTCCGTCTTTGTTGTTGATTGGTGGTTATTTTCTTCTTGATAGTTTATTGTTAAGATGGAACAACTATTTTCTCATGGTACCGAGCTACTGAGGAGATGCAATGCTTTTTTCAAAGATAGTTATACAGACTTGTCCGAAGAAGAAATCACTCAGTTGCTCGGTGCTGATGCCACAGAGAAGATTAAAGAATCCTACAAATATTTGAAGTACTTACTTGATCAGGCGGTAGCAAATAATGTTCCCTATTATGAAATGATAGAAGAACTTCAAGAACAGTATAAAGAATCCACTACGTTGTTGCACCAGAGCTATGAGCAAAAATATCAAAGCTTAAGTGTAGGTCGGGGCTTTGATAAATTTGTCTTTGCTTATAATAAAAAGGAAGCTTTACTTAGGGTCGAAGTTGAAGAAATTAGGACTATTGCCAAACTCCTGGAAGAGGAGAATAATAATTTGAGGAATGAAGTGAATCTTCTGAAGTCTTCCTCTAGAATTATTGTTGCTACTACAGATGGAGGTTATTCCTTTTTAGAAGCTGATAATGCCACATTGAGGAATGAATTGAAGTCCTTGAAGAACATTAAATCTACCTCTTCTTTCGAGTTAGAAATAGGGCTGGCCGAGGAACCACAGAGGAAATTAGGACCCAATAGGCCCTTGCCAATGAAGCAGCAAAGTTAGGAGAAAAGGATCGAGCTATTGATGAGATTTCTCAAAAGCTGCAGACTTTATCTGCACAATTATTTACTCAATCTTCCCAATTAGAGGCTAAGAATGGGGTACTGAAGAAGCGGTAGTCACAAGTTGATAGGTTAACTTTTCAATTCCATAAATAGCCCAGAGAATTTTGAATGCGTGGGTATAATGAAGCTTTGGGACATTATGACTCTAGACTTCAACAGGCCCAGAATGAATCCTACAAATTGGGTTGGATATATTCTTTAACTGTGATGAAGGTGAATGGTAACGACTCTCTATA
Source organism: Sambucus nigra (assembly GCA_949130495.1). NCBI lineage: Eukaryota > Viridiplantae > Streptophyta > Magnoliopsida > Dipsacales > Adoxaceae > Sambucus > Sambucus nigra. Next base: position 275,868,804 of record OX422217.1, read on the forward strand.
GGATTGGTATGATCCGGGATTGCTGTAGCTTGACAATCATCCCTTCAAGTTGAATGTTAAGTAGGTACCTATTCATCGTATTTCCCATGGTTTGATTTCTAAGTACTTAGAGGATTATGAACTGCATGATGAACTAGAGATTGTTCGTTCTGCTTATTTGCTTGACCATCCTAGTAGCAGCAATACCAGGATGCTTTAGGACCTTAATTTCATCAACTCTCTTTTTACTTTGGATGATCCTCTAGCTGGCATATATCATGTCTCTAAGGCTGAAGGAAAGAGTCCAGTAGAATAAACTTTTGTATTTTATTTTTCCATGTTTAAACAATAATATGTAATCATTTAATTTCAATTTTAATGAAAAAGTTATTTTATGCATGGATCAACTTTTAGTCAATCTCTGAATATTTTGTTAGTCTTTGACTATGAATGGATTAACTTTTTCAGTTAATCTCTAGTTTTTCATTGGTTCTATTGATATTCTTAGGATTATTCTAAGTTTTCTACCAATTATCAATGTTTCTCCATGGTTCTACTAATGTACCTGAATTTTATGGTAATTGCATTAGTTACCTTGGTTCTCAGGCGTGAGTGGAACATTTTTCCAACTTTTAGCCCAGTTTAGATGAAAATTATTCATCTGAGTCTTCATTAACTAAACATTTAGGACTTATAATTTTGCCTTACGTGGTTTTAGATGTTCGATAACTAACTTTGTTAGTAGTCTTGGTTAATACCGACTAACTTTGTTAGTGGCCTTTGTTGATATCGACCAACTTTGTTGGTGGCCTTTGATGATGTCGATCAACTTTGTTAATGGTTTTCTTGATGCCGACCAACTTTGTTGGTGGTTTTCTTGATGCCGAATAACTTTGTTGATGGTTTTGTAAGTGCATAACATTAGTACTCCGAAAAAGAAAATAGAAAAATAAAAGTTTTGGAAAGTCATGTTCTCATTAATATTGAAGTGAGATGAGTATAACATAACTACATTTGGTGATAGTACTTTTCAAGTGTTCTGCATTCCATGGGTTCTTGAATTCTTCCCCTTTCAAAGTATCAATTCGATATGTGCCTGGTCAGATAACTACAGTAATACGATAAGGCCCATGCCAATTGGCTTCTAGTTTATTGCTCTTCTGAATTACTTTCTTTAAAACATAATCACCCTCTTTTAAGTTGCTCGACATAATCCTCTTGTTGTAGAAACATGCACTCCTTTATTGATAGGCTGCATTCCTTAAAGCTACATCTTCACGGACTTCTTCCAGCGTGTCTAAATCTAGCCTTTTGATTAAATCACTGATTGAGGTATTGAAGTTAAGAACTCTATGCGTAGGTAAACCTAGCTCAATAGGATTTACGGCTTCAGTACCAAATGCTAATAGGTAGGGAGTTTCTCCAGTAGCTGTTCTGGAAGTTGTTCGGTATGCCCATAATACAGAATGCAGTTCATTGATCCAATTTCCTTTTGCATTTTCGAACCTTTTCTTCAGCCCATTCAGCAAAGTTAAATTAGTTACCTCTGTTTGGCCGTTGCTTTGAGGATGACTAGGAGTAGAGTGGATTTTTTGGACAGTGGACTGGGCATAATAAGCAGCGAATTCATCGTTGTCAAACTGTGTTCCCTGATCAGTTATAAATGCATAGGGTAAGCCATACCTGCATATAATACTCTTTCAAATAAATTTATAAACCTTTTTATAGGACATATCGATCAACGATTCAGCTTCCACACATTTAGTAAAATAATTAACAGCTACAACCAAGTATTTAAACCTTCCTCGGGTGGTCGGTAGAGGACCGATCAGGTCAATTCCCCACATAGTAAAGGTCTAAGGGGATGTGATTGGTGTTAGGAGAGCTTGTGGAACCTTGCGTGTGCCGAAAAAGCTCTGGAACTTATCACACTTCTTGGAGAAATATACACAATCTGCTTGCATAGTTGTCCAGTAGCATCCTTGTGTATGAATTCTCTGCAACAACGTTCTTCCTGCTATATGGGCTCCACAGGACCCTTTATGGACTTCTTCAATTAAATTCTTTACTTCAGTTGGATGTACACACCGTTGTAGACCAGCAGTTAATCATCTTCTATATAGCACACCACCATCTAGCACATAGCTTGCAACTTTGTATTTCAGCCTCTTCGCTTTAAGTAGATCGACTGGAAGAATCCCATCTTCAATATATGCTCTTATCGAGTACATCCATGATGGCCCACAGATAAAAATGAAGGTATGAAGATGATGATTGAAGATGAAACGGTGATCACATCAAACATATAAGAGACAAAGGTTTTTTAAAGTGGTTCGACTATGAATAAAGCCTACGTCCACTGTTATTTTATTCTTAGGGGTGTAACATAGCACAATATATTGTAGAGGGAGAAAGAGGGTGTATCTTGTGTATGGTGTTTCTTAGTAGTCCGTCCCCTCCTTTTGGCTAAGGGAATACATGTATTCATAGTGATGGGAGTTAAAGAGATACAATGTCTTTATACATTCAGACATTTATATCTATATACAATTAATATAATTGTTGGCCTTCTATGGTGGTTGGTCTTCCTTGAGTTGTTTGGTATTCTATGTGTTGGTTGGTATATCGACTAACTCTCCTAGAGTGCCGACTAACTCTCCTCGGGTTCCGAATAAGTATAAATATTGCCACGTCGAATGACATATGTCCTTTTCTGATTGGTCCTCATAGATGGAGAATTTTTGCATCAACAGAAGACCTTAATGCTCCATGCTTGATGGTTCACTGAAAGGATGGAGTATTTATTCTGTAGTGTTGCTCGGTGCTCGTGAAATTCTTGATCTGCCTTCTTGATTTGTTCAACATAAAGTGCACTATCTCCTGGATGATATATAATGCAGGCTGATCGATGGTTGCTAATATCTCTTTTGAGGAACTCCGTTCGTCAAGTGAACGTGTGCTATGTATCACCCGTGGGAATTTGGATGCAGCCATCCAGCTTGTAGCTTGTCATAATCTTCAAGTATGTTGATTGGTTTGCCAGCCGAGCAACTGCCTCCTGTGCCGACCAACTGAGTGCTTACTTCACGTGCTTAATTTTTCTGATTTATGCTCCTTTAAATACTTTGCCGAGTAACATTCTAACTTTTGAACCCAATGCTTCAATGTTGTTAGTACCAAGTTAGTGGTGGACTTCGAAACATTTTCATACAACTTCTTCTTCATTATTGGTCGGGACAGTAGTAGTAAAGATCTCAGTGTTGTAGATGCTAAATTTGACTCCTGAACTTCAATTGCATGTGCATAATAACTCCTGAATATGCCTCCTGAACTTTTAACAGCACAACTAACTCCTAAATATGCCTCCTGAACTTCTGAATACACCTCCTGAACTTCAATATGCCTTCTGAGCAAGAAAAACAACTTCTGAATAATAATTAGTCGGGGTCCCGACTATATAAGTTTGTGGAGTTGAATTTGATGCTCGACTGCATGATGTTATGAGATTGTGCCACCGAATGAACAACTGAATTTGTAATAGAATTCCCCAAGTGTGGAATATGAATTTTGAATGCTTTCTCGGCCTTGAAGTATGTTATTTGACATATTTTCTTATTTTGCATAGACAATAAGATTTGCTCCACCTGCTGTCTACTGTCCGACCAACCGGAGTTGTTATTTGTTGATTGACCGACCAACCGAAATTGGTGGTGATAGATGGCCGACCAACTGTAGTTGGTGGTCATAGATTCCCGACCAACCGGAGTTGGTGGTAATAAATGCCCAACCAATCGGAGTTAGCGGTACCGACTAACCGTAGTTGGTGGTAATAAATGCCCGACTAACCGGAGTTGGCGGTACCGACCAACTGGAGTTGGTGGTAATAAATGCCCGACCAACCGGAGTTGGTGATACCGACCAACCGTAGTTGGTGGTAATAAATAATAAATGCTAGAGACTTCCTCGGAGCTGACCAACAGATTGTTGGGAATAAAATATAATAAATATTGGAGACCTCCTCAACAGATTGTTGGGAATAAGATAATATAAATACTGGAGACCTCCTTGGAGTTGACCAACAGATTGTTGGGAATAAGATAATACATGTTAAAGACTTCCTTGAAGCTGAATATATATAGAGAGAAGAAATTTTCCGAGCTCCATGCTGAGATAAATATAAAATATGCATAGACATAAAGAATGATTTAGAATAATAATAAACTGTCTTGCTGATAGCAAAATTGCATAATACCAAATAAGAATAATATTTTCCACAATATAAGAATATGGCCGAGAACTTTACTGGGCCTAAATATAAATAAGAATTACCCCGACCAACTATCCGTTGGGGGTGAAATATAATAAATGTTATAGTTCTCCTCGGAGATGAATATGATAATAAGTATCTCGCCGAGTTCCATGATGAGATGAATATAGAATATGATTCCGAACGGATATATATAATAATTCGTGATTAAGCATAAATCAGAGCAATAATAAAATATATAGTTCCTTGTTGAGGTGAAATTTCATAATGCTGAGCAATGATAACAGTTTCCAGATTATTTTCGAGCATTCGTCGGGATTGAATCTCGTCCATATGAAATTTTAATAAGCTGACCAAGCACCTTTCGAGACTAGATCAAATAATTATTGTCATGAGAATAATTATTCTGCCAAACAATATGTGATGTGTATCAGCATAAGGCAATAAAAATTTCAAATATAAAATAATATGTTTTGTGCCAAATGTGTGTGAGATGGACAAATTTTTATTAGATATGCGCCATAAATAAGACGTAGAGTTTTTTGTAAAGTTATTTAATCTCCAACAACTAATCAGGTATAAGTTGATGTTTAAAAATTATTTATCACTTGGCTTTAAAAATATTTTTTGGGGTGATCACTAGTTTTTAAAAAAACTTAAGCCCCCTGTTTACTCCCAAGCTGAACTCGTGTTTAAAGAAATATCTGGGGTGCTTCGCATTTTTTAATACCTCAAGATTCTACTGTTGTCGACCAACTGCATGGGTGTTGCCAACCAACATTTTGGGATGTCTCGGGTTGTAGAATATATAGTGCTGACCAAGAAGCAAATGGTCCCCGACCAGCAAAGCGATTTCGCCGATCAACAAAAATGGTGCATTGATATTGCAGACCAGCTATTGGATGGTCATCGAACAACATCAGATGTCGCCGACCAAGAAGTGGATGGTTGGATAGTTGCCAAACAGTAAATTGAACCCTCCGAACAAGACATAGATGTCGCCGATCAAGAAGTTGATGATTGTCGACCTGTAATTGGTTCCACCGAGCTACAATATGAGTCTCCGACCAATAATAAGATACCTCGTAATTGGATAAAATTATTTCAACGTTGTTGATGGATCTTCACATCTTATCTCCGACAAAAAAATGGTCTAGTTAAGCTTCCCTTTAATAAAATATGGCCGAGATGATGCCGACCAACAATATGTATGGCTGACCAGAAATAGGGGTTGTAAGTGGATGATTTCGAACAGCCATATGAGACGCGGTGATGAATTTTTCATGAGATTGCTATGTCCCAAAATATCTCGAACCAATAGATCAGAAAAATAACATTCGATGTAAAATCCAAGCATTAAGATTGCTAATTAAATGACCCATTCTATAATCCACTAGATCGTGTGATTCCGACAAAGAAACCATGTGATGTGATGAACGAGGAGCCAACATCTCAAATTTGTGCCCAGAGTCTTGGTATGGTCATGACTGTTTAATTGATCCTTTTTTACAAGAGGTGGGTAATGGTTTTTTAGGTGAGAGAAAATTATTTTTTATATTGATCCCTTTCTATTCCCTATTTGGAGAGATAAAAATATGCTCAATGATCGAAGTTATTACCAAATTTATATAAAAAATAAATCAATGAGACTTTATTGACATAGATGGAAGATGAACCAAATTAAGTATATAGTTCATAAAAATGAATACAAAGAGACTCAAACTTAAAGAGAGAGAAAGTAGATCTGGGTCATGATTTCCATGAGAAAACTTTTTATTGTCTTTAACCTTTTCCCATTCTCTGACTAAAAATATAATGGGAATTTGAATAGTCATCAAAGATCTTTCAAAAATTATTTCAAAATCAACAATGAAAATTATCAAATCTTATCATCATCGTATATATTGGTGTATGTGATCATTTAAAATATTTATTCCATGATATAAAATTGAAACTTGAGAATCAAGTAAAAAGTTATGATTTATGAAATCCACTATTTTTCAGATTTCTAAATAAGAATTAATCTAACAGTTATGATTTAAAAATCATGATATGCAACATTTTGCAGATAAAAATTGGACAATTAATTTATGTATATAAACATAAAAATAATGATTGAATCAAAAGATGTATGTATAATTGATTATACGTAGAGAAAATAAAAACTTAGCTTTTGATAGAGAACAATGCTTGTAACACGTTCCCACGGACGGCGCCAATCTGTTGATGACTAGAAATAGCATCTATGTTGTCTTATCGGCATCAACAACAGATAAAAATGAAGCTATGAAGATGAGGATTGAAGATAAAACGGTGATCACATCAAACACATAAGAGACAAAGATTTTTTAAAGTGGTTTGGCTATGAATAAAGCCTATGTCCACTGTTATTTTATTCCAATATGTTGTAGAGAGAGAAAGAGTGTGTATCTTGTGTATGGTGTTTCTTAGTTGTCCGTCCCCTCCTTTTGGCTAAGGAAATACATGTATTTATAGTGATGGGAGTTAAAGAGATACAATGTCTTTATACATTCAGACATTTATATCTATATACAATGAATATAACCGTTGGCCTTCTATGGTGGTTGGTCTTACTTGAGTTTCTTGGTATGCTATGTGTTGGTTGGTATGCCGACTAACTCTTCTCGGGTGCTGACCAACTCTCCTCGGGTGCCGAATAAGTATAAATATTGCCACGTAAGATGACGTGTGTCCTTTTCTAATTGGTCCTCATAGATGGAGATTTTTTGTGTCAACATTCCCATATCAAGTGCAATAAAGTTGACCGTCAGATCTTCATCAATGCTTCCATTAGCAAGTAGCTCAATAGAAATAGTTCTTCGTATCTCTGTTCTGGTTGCTGAAGCTAACTGAGAAAGTGCATCTTCTCGGGCATTCTCCAATCTTGGAATCCTAACCATCTGAAATGCTAGCAAAGTGGCAATTACTTCCAAAGTTTTGGCCAAATATCTGGTCATCGGTTATCCTTTTGCTTCATATAAGCTCAACACCTGATTTACAACTAACTACGAATCACTGTACACCACAACTTTCTCGACGTTTAGTGATTTTGCTAGATTTAAGCCAACAATCATAGCTTCATACTCTGCCTTATTATTGGATGCTTAAAATTGGAATCGTAGAGCGTACTCTATATCCGATTGCATAAGATAATCCTTAAACATTCAGACTCCATAGGGGAATATCGTTGTCAAATGCTTAGTTTGTTAGAATCCCTTGATGAAAGATTTTATCTTTTGCCTCCTCATATTTCCTCTTCATCTCCCGTAGTCCACTGGACAACTCTAATTAGTCTTTTTCTACGGTTTTCCCTATTTGGAGTTGGTCGAGCGTATCTCCAGTAGGTCTGCTGACTCCTTCATGTTGCTCATCTAGAGTTCCTTGTTGCTCGGGGACCTCTGGATAAGTGAACTCTGTAATAAAATTAGCCACAACTTGTTCTTTTAAAGCAGTCCTTGGTTTATACACAAGGTCATATTCCCCCAACACCACAGCCCAATACATCAGTCTTCCAAATTTCTCCGGTTTATGCAAAGCCTGCCTTAATGGCATGTCAATGTAGATCACTATGGTATGGGCTTGAAAGTATGGCTTCATTCGTCAACTAGCTTCAATCAAGGCTAGTGTTAATTTCTTCAGTTTGGGATATCTCACTTCTGCTCCTTGAAAAGCTTTGCTAGTGTAATAAACTGGATTTTGAACTCTATTTTCCTCCTTGATCAAGGAAGAGCTAACTACTGACTCAGATACTTCCAGATACGAATATAACTTTTCTCCCAACATTGGTCGAGAAAGTAGTGGTGGTGTTCCCTAGTACTTCTACAACTTCAGGAAGGCTTTTTCACATTCATCGTTCCATTCGAAGGTTTTTCTGAGTTCTTTGAAGAATGGAAAATATTTATCCGTTGCTCGAGAGATAAACCTGTTGAGTGTTGCTACGCGTCCAGTTAGCCTTTGAACATCCTTTTTACAGGGCAGAGATTGCATTTCGATCAAAGCTTTAATCTTATCTGGATTAGCTTCAATACCTCTTTGATTCGTTATATACCTGAGGAACATTCGTTCCCGCACTCTGAAGACTCATTTGGTGGGGTTTAACTTCATTTGGTGATTTTTTTAATTGATTAAACGTCTGGCTGAGGTCATAACTATGATCAGCAGCTTTTCTGCTCTTTGTGAGTATATCATCAACATACACTTCCATATTTTTGCCTATTTTCTCCTCAAATACTTTGTTCAGCAGTCTCTTATAAGTATCACTTGCATTTTTCAGACCAAATGACATAATATTATAGCAATAAGTTCCTCGGGGAGTGATAAAGGAAGTACTTTCTCTGTCTTCTGACTTCATTTTGATCTGGTTATAACCAGAATATACATCCATGAAACTCAGCAGCTCGTGCCCTGAAGTAGCATCTACTAATTGATCAATTTGTGGCAAAGGAAGGTGATCCTTTGGGCACGCTTTGTTCAAGTCAGTAAAATCTACACACATCCTCCACTTGTTGTTCTTCTTCTTGACCATAGCCACATTGGCCAACCAATCCGGATACTTCGAATCTTCAATAAAGGAAGCTTTTTGAAGCTTCTCCACTCTTCCTGTATATCCTGGTTCTTCTCCGGGCTGAAAACTCTTCTCTGCTACTTCACAGGTTTGACCTCCCTATTAACATTAAGCTCATGACATAGAAAATTTGGATTTATGACTGGCATATATTCATGACTCCAAGCGAACACCATTTTTCTTTGTCTTAAGAAAGTTATCAACTCCTGCTTAAGAACTAGTTCCAATGATGCTCGTATTTGAGTTGTTTGTTCTGGTTTATCATCATCCAGAACAATTCATTCTGTTACCTCCATCACTTGGCCTTTTACGAGCTCAGATTCATCTCGTGGACCTAAGGTTTCAACCTCAGACTCGTTGTTTGTCTCAGATGTATTTACTTGATAAGTGGTTGCTTTTCTTTTTGTTATCTTCTTCCTCGACAAAGGAATAATAGCAGTCCCGAGCTACTTTCTGATCTCCTTTCCCTACTCTAACTCCAAAGTTAGTCTGTAATTTCAGGCATTGATGAACAGTGGAGAGTAAAACTTCAAATTTCTTTAGACTAACTATTCCCATAATCATATTATAAGAAGAATATATATTTTTGTCCATTTTAAAGAATCTCACATTCTCTGCCCTGCTCACCGGCCATATCCCGATTAATATATCTAGCTTGATAGTCCCTAGAGGAAACACTTCCTCGCTCGAGAATCCAATGAGTGGCCTGTGATAAGGTTCCAGTTGATTGAGTTTTAAACCCAAACTACAAAACAGGGATAAAACATGATGTCTGCCGAACTGTTGTTATCCGCTAATGTTATTGCTACCAATACTTCTTTCATCTTGAGTCTGATCACTAAAGGATCATCATGAGGATACAACACTCCAGTTAAATATTTTTTAGAATAGACAATTATGAGCTTATCCTTGTTAAATTTTCTTGGTCGGTCTTCCTTAGCGAGGTTGATCCGTTGGATATAAGAATAAGCTTGAGACTCATTGAGGTAAGTTTTCCTTTCATCTGTATGATCTCCTCTTTCGGCATCTCCTCCTATAATCATATGACAATCAAAATATCCAAAACTGAGTGTGAATACCTCATGTTCTAGTTCTCTTGGCTTCTTAGGAAGATTAAGATCATCTTATGGATCATCGTTGTGGTTCCTCTTCTTCTATTCTTTGGGTTTAATTGGGGATTTAGATCTCTATCGACCTCTGCCTCCATTTCTCCCACCATTCTGTCGATCAACAAATCTATCCAACTTTCCTCATCGGATCAGCGCTTCTATTTCATTTGGAGGTCAATACAATGGTTAATAGTATGACCGTGATCTTTATGAAACTCACAATACTTTGACTTGTTCTTTTTATCAGCAAGTGACCTCAACTTTTCCGACCAACTTGAATTATTATTTTGCTTGATTTCTTCCAACACATGATTTATGCCTACCATTAAGGGAGTGTAGTTAGTGAATTTTCTGAGTCGATCTAGCCTTCCTTTCCCTTCGAACCCACCCCTGCGCTCGTTAGGATTCATGTGCTCCTTCTTATCTGACTTCCCTTCTATTTTTTTCTTCCGCCTTTGTGTCTGAAATCTTTTTAACAGCTATGGATTCCTTGGCGTTCATGATCTTCACTGCTTTGGGCATCAATTATGTCAGCCAAAGCATAATATAATTTATCATGGAGAAAACCACTCATCAGGGCAATGATTGCAGTATTCTCTTTGTAATCAATGACTTCTAGTTTCTCGTTGTTGAAACGAGTGATGTAATCCATTGTACTTTCTCCTTCCTTTTATCTTACGCTGAGCAAATGAGTTACTCGTTTCACTGGCTTTGCTCCAAAGAAAAAATTACCAATGAATAGCTCAATGAGTTATTGAAAGTAAGAAATTTGTCCTATAGGAAGGTTGTTGTACCAGATTTGAATAGATCCAGTGATTGTTCCCGAGAATGGCCTATATCTCATCTCATCAGGAATAACGTAGATATCAACAGCTGCTTGGTTCTATTCTATATGAAGAACTGGATCAGTCTTCCCATCATATCTGGGAGTGACCACTGGATCTTTAAACTTGGTCGGGGTAGGAAAATCTACGATGGTTTGCACAAAGGGGGATCCCTTAATAAAACTTCTTTGGAGGGGATTCTTCGCCTTGGCCATTTCTCCCAACCTATCTTCCAAACGTTGAATAGAACCTTTCTAATTTTCACTCTCAGCTCCAGATCTATGGGTAGAAAATTTTTCCATATCGAGCAACAGATCGTGCTGAACTTTTTTCTTGCGAACCTTCCCTCTGACTGGATCTATGATTTCATTGGGTGCTTAATCTGGATTGGGCTGAACCTTCCCTTAAATTGCACGGTCGTCGAGTATATCTCAACGCAACCCTTTGGGCATTTCCCTTGGGTCCCAGACGATCAAAAGTAGATGTCGTACTTATCCTTTCTAAGGCACTCTATCTTTCTGGGATGAGAGATTGTCCAGCAGAGGAATTACTAATCCTGGTGGAGAAATTTGCTCCAGGCAAGTATGAAGAATCCTATGGAATTCTGGAATGACTACGCCAGACACTTTTAGATGGCGGCGGTGGCATATTAAATTATGTAGGAACTTTAGCTTGAAGAGTTTGGTCCAACTGTTACATGGTATCTTGCATAACCTCTTTACCTTTGGCTAAACTAGACAAAATTCCTGTTAAATCATGGTTATTTAGAAGGGCAAAAGGATTAGGCAGAATTCCATCATTTCTGATACTTAATTCAGGAATCTCAGCCATGGATAGTGAATGAGTGACAACGCTTAGTAATAAGTTCCCACAGACGGCACTAATCTGTTGATACAAAAGGCTAGACTATGATTAATTAATTGATCACAGATAAATTAAGTAAAATGAACAAGACAGAAGAGATTTTTAGAGTGGTTCAGCTCTAAGAAATAGTCTACATCTACTGTTATGTATTGACTACCTTGATTTGTTTTTCGATCTCTCCAATGGGGATGATACCATGTATTTATAGCCCAAGAGGAGTCTTGATTGTTGTCATGTGAAAGGATGGAATGCATTTATTTGTTAGGCATTTACATCAATACATAATGAGAATTAAATATATGAATGTTGTCGCTTCATTGGCAATGTCGGCTGTAAGACTGTTGTCGATTTATCATCAATACAGGCTGTTGGTCGGGCTAACTTGAACTAGTTCCACATTAGATGACACATGATGATTTGTGAATGGTCAACGCAGGGTGGTAGATTTTGGTATCAACCTATAAATTAATTTAGTGCTGTAATATTTTTGGAGTAATACTCAATTTAGTATAACTTTGTAATGATGATATATTTCTGATCTGCTATAGGGAAAAAATTCAAACTGGTTGAGTCTAGATTTAAATAGTCCAAACCCATTTGTTGATGATTGGATTGGAGTATTTTCTCCTGCTAATTTCAAGTAAATTTAATTTTATTTTATCCTAGAAAGGCAAATAGGTTTCGTTTTCAATCCCATTTGGGTTTGACACTAGCTAAAATTTCAAGTTGTTTGGATGATTTCTCTGTTTTATATATATATATATATATTGATGGTGTTGAGATGTAATGAAGGTATTTTTTTTTCAATTAATTCTTTTCAGTGCATCCACATGCCTCTCTAAAAATGAAAGAGTAACTCCTCAGCTATTGTGAACTACCCCTATCAAGTTTTTTGTTGTTCTTCTTTGACTTGAATTTTGTATGTGTTTATAGCACTTCTTATTGTTAAAGTGAAAGAAGAGGATATGATTTTGAGATTAATTGTCTCACTTTTTATGTAGTATCAACATGCAAATTATACCATTCCTAAGTACAAGGACACTAGAAAAGGATCATTGAAGCTTCAATTGACCAACCAAAGATCATCAGTTTGACACTTTTTTGACAGTCAACTACAATTATGTAAATTGTTGTATGAAGTTTGTTTCGTTGAAGTATTTTTTAGAAGAATTTGGGATCTTTGAATATTGTTGGATTGGTTTATCCCCTAAAAGGGTAAATAGTCCAATAAACAAAGGAGATTATGTCCATTTTTAAAAAAAAAATTGGCTCTTTGTTTATTTAACGCATAATATGAATTCGGTTGATGAATATTGACATGAATTTTTTATTAATGGAAGTTGAGCCATTAATTTTTAGTGAGCTTATATCATGGATGTGTATTTGTATTGTTGTGGACTATTTGTGTTGTTGCTGTACAGCTTTAT